>BSBM01000840.1:9339267-9973901 GCA_027924585.1 Larix kaempferi
AATAAATGCTCCAAACTCAAGCAGGTGTGATGCTTGGTCATATGTCTGGAGGTATCTTCTTCTTGGGAAGAAGTGGATCATGCTAAAAAAGCATGTGCTTGTACTTTCTCTTCAGATCGAATGTGATGAGAACAAATCCAAAAGTACGAGGATGATCCTTGAAACTGTGATTCGAATCAGCTGAGGTAGGATCAAATCTATGAATATGCAGATAGTGTTTTGTCGTCTCCTTTGAACCATCATGGGTGAGATTATGCCAAAAAGAACCATCACATGATTGCTTGAAATCCAAATAAAATTTAAGACTAGAAGAATAGTTTCTTGAGATCTCCTTTGAACCAGTAGGGGTGAGATCAAAACCATCATATGCATGAGAAATTATCCCAAGTAGTGATTGCTTAGAATCCAAATTAGATCCAAGACTTGAATCATGATTTCTTGAGATCTCCTTTGAACCATTAGAGGTGAGATCAAAACCAGTAAATGCATGAGAAATTATCCCAAGAGAATGGCAATGGCCATTATCTTCAATAACCTTTTGAAAGCATGAAATAATGATCATATAGTAGTACATAAGAGGTGAGAGATCAAGGAGAGTGAATGCATTACCTCCAATGGCTGATTTTACCTCCGAAACATTCAATAGATCATGATGCAAACCAACAGACTCTAGTGCAAGAGAGGATTTAGGACCTTCTGCAATTTCTAGAGTGTGAGTTGGCACATAATTCAAAATAGAATAAATTTGGATCATGAGTGTAGAATTTGCAAGTTCTTGTTCTTTGTGGACAACTTCAATATCAGATATGTTTGATGCTAATTCATGATCAATGAGATCAATAAGGAGGGAGAATGCATCACTTTGCTTGCTCTAGAAACGGTTTGGACCAATCCCTTCCTTCTGTTTGCCAAATCTTTCATCCAGGTGGGCCCATAGCTCTTTTGGAGATTCAACATCATCAAGGGAGTGGAATACCATGCATCGAGACATAACATACATCATGGCTGCAATAACTCTTCCACCTTCATCTAACCAGTCATTCTCTTCTTTAGAGGATTCAAACTCTCTTTCAAAACAATAATCAAAAAGATCATGGCTCTTCAAATATGCTATCATTTTTGGTTTCCATTCAACATAGTTGAATAGATAAAGAGGAATTTCTTCGAAATTCATGGAAGCTGTAGAAGACCTGCAAAAAAAATAGAAATATCTGTAACTGCTACTGCTGCAAAAGATGCAGAAACTGCTGCACTCGAAATCTTGATAATAACCTGCAAAAAACTCTCAGGAATGGAGATAAACAATACTCTCAACATGCTCTGATACCGAGTGAAAATCCTCACAGCAGATCTAAGCGCTAATGTATACCTCACAATGAAAGAATTTAGGAATAAGATTAAGAGTGGTCAATGTAGTAAGATGAGCAACAGAATAATAATACAGTAGAACTCGGATAGAAGAAAAAATAGTTCACACACGCTCATTCATTAATCACAAATGGACAAATAAATAATACAATGCATGAGGATTCGAATGCCAAGGTGGCAATTCGAATTAGCCTTCATGGAGTGATCAAAAGATCACTGGAGTGCCATCAGAGCACAACTAGAAGTCTATCTCATCATCAGTGGAGTCATCAATGCTCAAGTAACTGTCAACCATTAGTCAAATTGAGTCTAACTGAGTGTGGTAGGTGTAACTGGAACTAACTGAATGAAGGAGGCTTAATGGAGGGAACATGAGGAGCTAAATGGAGTTAGAATGGGTAGTCAAGTCTCACTAGAGGTCTATCGGAGTGATAACAACAGTTAGGAGTTAGTCTAGCCTTAAATAAAGGCAAGACAGGTGGCTAACTGAAGTGAACTAGAGTGGTAGGTGAGAAAAGGCTCCCTTCTCAAGTGGAAGGTGAGAAGTGGGCGCATCACAGGCTAGGAGGGCTCAATCTGAGTGGAAATAAGCTCCCAAGTGCTGAAAGACTAAGGACTAGGTGTTGGAGGTATCAACCTAATGTCTGGGCAGCATGCGGATGCATGCAATGCATGCTGCATGCAAGACTGAAAATGCAAAGGATGAAAAAGCTGGTAGGACTAGGATGGAGTATAGGAATATCCTAACACCCCCCCTTAATCCATCCCGGGCCTTGGTAACTAAGAACAAAGGTCACCCAATACAATGAATAATAATAGTCAATAAACCGAGGAAATGGGTAAAACCTCATGGGAAAAATACCCCCCCTCAAAATAGACTGTAAGGCACACACAAAAATAAATGCTCCAAACTCAAGCAGGTGTGATGCTTGGTCATATGTCTGGAGGTATCTTCTTCTTGGAAAGAAGTGGATCATGCTCAAAAAGCATGTGCTTGTACTTGCTCTTCAGATCGAATGTGATGAGAACAAATCCAAAAGTATGAGGATGATCCTTGAACCTGTGATTCGAATCAGCTGAGGTAGGATCAAATATATGAATATGTAGATAGTATTTTGTCTTCTCCTTCGAACCATCATGGGTGATATTATGCCAAAAAGAACCATCACATGATTGCTTGAAATCCAAATCAGATTTAAGACTTGAAGAATAGTTTCTTGAGATCTCCTTTGAACCAGCAGGGGTGAGATCAAAACCATCATATGCATGAGAAATTATCCCAAGTAGTGATTGCTTAGAATCCAAATTAGATTCAAGACTTGAATCATGGTTTCTTGAGATCTCCTTTGAACCATTAGAGGTGAGATCAAAACTAGTAAATGCATGAGAAATTATCCCAAGCGAATGGCAATGGCCATTATCTTCAATAACCTTCTGAAAGCATGAAATAATGATCATATAGTAGTACATAAGAGGTGAGAGATCAAGGAGAGCGAATGCATTACCTCCAATGGATGATTTTACCTCCAAAACATTCAATAGATCATGATGCAAACCAACAGACTCTGGTGCAAGAGAGGATTTAGGACCTTCTGCAATGTCTAGAGTGTGAGCTGGCACATAATTCGAAATAGAAGAAATTTGGAGCATGAGTGTAGAATCTGCATGTTCTTGTTCTTTGTGGACAAATTCAATATGAGATATGTTTGATACTGATTCATGATCAATGAGATCATCAAGGAGGGCGAATGCATCACTTTTCTTGCTCTCGAAAGGGTTTGGACCAATCCCTTCATTCTGTCTGCCAAATCTTTAATCCAGGTGGGCCCATAGCTCTTTTGGAGATTCAACATCATCAAGGGAGTGGAATACCATGCATCAAGACATAACATACATCATGGCTGCAATATCTCTTCCACCTTCATCTAACCAACCATTCTTTTCTTCAGAGGATTCAAACTCTCTTTCAAAAAAAAATCAAAGAGATCATGGCTCTTCAAATATGCTATCATTTTTGGTTTCCATTCAACATAGTTGAATAGATAAAGAGGAATTTGTTCGAAATTCATGGAAGCTGTAGAAGACCTGCAAAAACAATAGAAATATCTGCAACTGCTACTGTTGCAAAAGATACAGAAACTGCTGCAAATGCTGCACTCGAAATCTTGATAATAACCTGCAAAAAACTCTCAGGAATGGAGATAAACAATACTCTCAACATGCTCTGATACCATGTGAAAATCCTCACAGCAGATCTAAGAGCTAATGTATGCCTCACAATGAAAGAATTTAGGAATAAGATTAAGAGTGGTCAATGCAGTAAGATGAGCAACATAATACTAATATAGTAGAACTTGGATAGAAGCAAAAATAGTTCACACACGCTCATTCATTAATCACAAATGGACAAATAAATAATACAATGCAGGAGGATTCAAATGCCAAGGTGGCAATTCGAATTAGCCTTCATGGAGTGATCAAAAGATCATTGGAGTGTCATCGAAGCACAACTAGAAGTCTATCTCATCATTAGTGGAGTCATCAATGCTCAAGTAACTATCAACCATCAGTCAAACTGAGCCTAACTGAGTGTGGTAGGTGTAACTGATTGTAACTGGAACTAATTGAATGAAGGAGGCTCAGTGGAGGGTGCATGAGGAGATAACTAGAGTTAGAATGGGCAGTCAAGTCTCACTGGAGGTCTATCGGAGTGATAACAACAGTTAGGAGTCAGTCTAGCCTTAAATCAAGGCAAGACAGGTGGCTAACTGAAGTGAACTGGAGTGGTAGGTGAGAAAAGGCACCCTTCTCAAGTGGAAGGTGAGAAGTGGGCGCATCACAGGCTATGAGGGCTCAATCTGAGTGGAAATAAGCTCCTGAGTGCTGGAAGACTAGGGACTAGGTGCTAGAGGTATCAACCTGATGACTGGGTAGCATGCGGATGCATGCAATGCATGCTGCATGCAGGAATGCATGCAAGACTGAAAATGCAAAGGATGAAAAAGCTAGTAGGACTAGGATGGAGTATAGGAATATCCTAACACCCCCCCTTAATCCATCTTGGGCCCTGGTAACTAAGACCAAAGGTCACCCAATACAATGAATAATAACAGTCAATAAACCGAGGAAATGGGGAAAACCTCATGGGAAAAATACCCCCCCTCAAAATAGACTATAAGGCACACACAAAATTAAATTTTCCAAACTCAAGCAGGTGTGATGCTTGGTCATATGTATGGAGGTATCTTCTTCTTAGGAAGAAGTGGATCATGCTCAAAAAGCATGTGCTTGTACTTTCTTTTCAGATCGAATGTGATGAGAACAAATCCAAAAGTATGAGGATGATCCTTGAACCTGTGATTCGAATCAGCTGAGGTAGGATCAAATCTATGAATATGCAGATAGCCTTTTGTCTTCTCCTTCGAACCATCATGGGTGAGATTATGCCAAAAAGAACCATCACATGATTGCTTGAAATCCAAATCAGATTTAAGACTTGAAGAATAGTTTCTTGAGATCTCCTTTGAACCAGCAGGGGTGAGATCAAAACCATCATATGCATGAGAAATTATCCCAAGTAGTGATTCCTTAGAATCCAAATTAGATCCAAGAATTGAATCATGGTTTCTTGATATCTCCTTTGAACCATTAGAGGTAAGATCAAAACTAGTAAATGCATGAGAAATTATCCCAAGCGAATGGCAATGGCCATTATCTTCAATAACCTTCTGAAAGCATGAAATAATGATCATATAGTAGTACATAAGAGGTGAGAGATCAAGGAGAGTGAATGCATTACCTCCAATGGCTGTTTTTACCTCCGAAACATTCAATAGATCATGATGCAAACCAATAGACTCTGGTGCAAGAGAGGATTTAGGACCTTCTCCAATTTCTAGAGTGTGAGCTGGCACATAATTCGAAATAGAAGAAATTTGGAGCATGAGTGTAGAATTTGCAAGTTCTTCTTCTTTGTGGACAACTTCAATATGAGATATGTTTGATATTGATTCATGATCAATGAGATCATCAAGGAGGGCGAATGCATCACTTTGCTTGCTCTCGAAAGAGTTTGGACCAATCCCTTCCTTCTGTCTGCCAAATCTTTCATCCAGGTGGGCCCATAGCTCTTTTGGAGATTCAACATCATCAAGGGAGTGGAATACCATGCATAGAGACATAACATACATCATGGCTGCAATAGCTCTTCCACCTTCATCTAACCAGTCATTCTCTTCTTCAGAGGATTCGAACTCTCTTTCAAAACAATAATCAAAGAGATCATGGCTCTTCAAATATGCTATCATTTTTGGTTTCCATTCAACATAGTTGAATAGATAAAGAGGAATTTATTCGAAATTCATGGATGCTGTAGAAGACTTGCAAAAATAATAGAGATGTCTGCAACTGCTACTAGTGCAAAAGATGCAGAAACTGCTGCAACTAGTGCACTCGAAATCTTGAAAATAACCTGCAAAAAACTCTCAGGAATGGAGATAAACATTACTCTCAACATGCTCTGATACCATGTGAAAATCCTCACAGGAGATCTAAGACCTAATGTATACCTCACAATGAAAGAATTTAGGAATAAGATTAAGAGTGGTCAATGCAGTAAGATGAGAAATGGAATAATAATACAATAGAACTTGGATAGAAGCAAAAATACTTCACACATGCTCATTCATTAATCACAAATGGACAAATAAATAATACAATGCATGAGGATTCGAATGCCAAGGTGGAAATTTGAATTAGCCTTCATGGAGTGATCAAAATATCACTGGAGTGTCATTGGAGCACAACTAGAAGTCTATCTCATCATTAGTGGAGTCATTAATGCTCAAGTAACTGTCAACCATAAGTCAAACCGAGTCTAATTGAGTGTGGTAGGTGTAACTGGAACTAACTGAATGAAGGAGGCTTAGTGGAGGGCGCATGAGGATCTAACTGGAGTCAAAATGGGCAGTCAAGTCTCACTGGAGGTCTATCGGAGTGATAACAGCAGTTAGGAGTCAGTCTAGCCTTAAATCAAGGCAAGACAGGTGGCTAACTGAAGTGAACTGGAGTGGTAGGTGAGAAAAGGCGCATTTCTCAAGTGGAAGGTGAGAAGTGGGCGCATCACAGGCTAGGAGGGCTCAATCTGAGTGGAAATAAGCTCCCGAGTGCTGGAAGACTAGGGAATAGGTGCTGGAGGTATCAACTTGATGACTGGGCAGCATGCGGCTGCATGCTGCATGCAGGAATGCATGCAAGACTGAAAATGCAAAGGATGAAAAAGCTGGTAGGACTAGGATGGAGTATAGGAATATCCTAACATCAAGCGCCAAGAGGGATCAAATCTCCCGAGGTGCAAACAGAGGGATCAAATCTCCCGAGGTGCAAACCTCTCCTTGAATAGCTCCTTGAGTGCAATACCTGAGCCACCTAATCCTAAGCTCTAAAGTCTCTAGTTTAAGTCTCATATTTACTTTTTACTTTTTACTTTGTATTATTCTTTTTTGTTTATGGCCGACATAATATTTATTACTTTTTACTTTGTATTATTATTTTTTGTTTACTTTGTATTATTTTGTTACTGGACAAACACTCGACAAACACTCTAAAGTCTCATATTTACTTTTTTACTTTGTATTAAAAGTAAAAAGTAAAGTCTCTATTTTAAGTCTCATATTTACTTTTTACTTTATATTATTCTTTTTGTTTATGGCCGACATAATATTTACCACCTAATCCTAAGCTCTAAAGTCTCTAGTTTAAGTCTCATATTTACTTTTTACTTTGTATTATTCTTTTTTGTTTATGGCCGACATAATATTTATTACTTTTTACTTTGTATTATTCTTTTTTTGTTTACTTTGTATTATTTTGTTACTCAACAAACACTCGACAAACACTCGACTAACAAGATCTCCCCCATACTGGGCTGTAGAGCGCCTCTCGGCGCAAAGACTAACTTTTAATTTTGATTTTATAAATGGTTAAAGGTCGGATGATTGTTTTAGAGACTTCTACATGTAATGTAGAACCTAATCTAAAAAGGATTTATAGAGAGGCATTGCTTCAGTAAGTACATGCATGATGTGTAGACTATTATACACTAGTATAAAATGACAAATTTGTGACTAAAAAAACAACTAAAATTTGCATATAAGCGACTATTTTTGAGGTGGAAATCGATAGTAGCTAATTTACAGTTTCTTATAACGTGACTATTTTTTAGTCATATTTTGCTTAGTCATTAATGAGTTGATTTGATTCATCATCTTGTAATATATTTACTCATTTATTTGTTCATTACAAGCTCAAAAGAGTAAATATATTACAAGATAATCAATCAAGGTAATCAATTAATGACTAAGCAAAATACGACTAAAAGTTAGTCGCATTATAAGAGACTGTAAATTAACTACTAATAGTCGAAGACGCAAACAGAGTCACGTATGTACAAATTTTAGTTTTTTTTAAATCACAAATTAGCCATTTTGTACTAGTGTTAGATATTATTCTAATTTTTTAATCAGAAATACTATGGTCCATCTTATTTGTAATTCAACTATTGGCACTCAATTTGTAGCTTGCAAACTTCAAATATAACATATTTACCTAGAACACCTATTTAAGACTAGTTAGAAACCCTAGCTTCCACAAATTGTAACTCCAAACTTGTAGCTAAATAGAACCTAAAATGTTTACCATAGGTACTTCACTATGTCTCTCGAGGCTCCCAAAAAATTATCTTCCTGAAAATTCTAAAAAAAAAATTATAGTAAAAATGGCTCGATGACTCATTTTGAAGGAGCCAAGCCAAGGGTCGTATGCTTTCATACTAAATGTTATTGACCAAATTACCCAAAATAACATAAAAATATAAAGAATAAATAACTCCATGCCTTGAGAGTGAAATACAAAGAATGAATAAGAATCCTCTTTGAGGGAGCAACCACATTTCATGATATATCAAATGCACAAAATGAGATATTGATCTCTAAAACTAGGTCTCCTTGTTATACATAGGAGACAAAGGGTACACTTACAATTAAAGGGTCTAGCCTACCAATGAAAACAATGATATAATAATAGAAATGCAATAATCCAATATTTAAGGCTTAACATATAATATCAACCACCATCAATACCATTGGATTGACTTAGAAGTCATTGATCCATGTGTGGGGTGCCTCTTAAGACTAATATGGTTCCTTTTCCATTACAAAATTCTTCATTAATTTTGTTAAACCCTTCTGGTTATGGGTCATGAGTACAAATAATTTATTGGCCTTACTCCTTTCTTAACTTTACCATTTAAAATCAATATCAAAAAAATGCATTTGTTACACCAAAATTGCGTCACCATGAGTCATGTCTCATCTCTATGCCTTAATACTTGAAGTTCCCTGGGACAAAACATCAGAAGGAAGGTTGTTGTCCTTTCCTAGCCGCAATGGACTGAGCCACAAGGAAGTAATCCGTTAGCTTATGGCTGGAGCAATTTTCACAATGTTTTTTCTTCACAATCGGTGGTTGGGGGAAACTCCAATCAACCTTATAGGAGCCAGAGTTTAGGTGGTTCCCCTTACCAAGCTCCTCTAAATCACATGCCATCGGCACGACCCCGTTTTCCTTTTCTGGAAAATTTAAATTTTCCAGACCTTTCAAAACTGATGAATGACTTGGAGTGCCACAACCCTGCTTGGCCCGGTCCCAACCAAATTCCCTTCGGACATTCCAAAATTCGAAGGAAAAATTGGTGAAGACCCTGAAGACCAGGTCATGAATTTTCACCTCTGGTGCTCCTCTAACTCGTTAAATGACAACTTGATTCGATTGAGGCTCTTCCAAAGAACCTTAACGAGCGTTGCAGCTAAGTGGTATATCGAATTTCATGCTGCAGCATATAACAAATTTTGGGATTTAGCGACAGTTTTCTTGAATCATTTCCAACTTCTCGTCCGGTATGATGCCGGAACGAATCTTCTCTCTACCTTCATACATAATAAATCCACCCATCTTTCTGACCATATTCAGGAGTGGTGAAGACGGAAATGACTCATTAAATCTTAGATCCCCCCATAATTTATGTTGGAGTGGTATTTAAAATCACTACTACCTTACATATCTAAGGACGTTTCAACTTCTGGGGTTACTTCTGAAGAGGAAGCAATTTTAAGGACCCTACAACTTGAATTGATCTATGCTCAGTCTAGGATCCTTTACTAGATAATTCCTGACGCACCTAGGTCTAATATAGATCTCGGTAAGCCTAAACCTGGACCACATGCCGATGGCATCGTTGGTTCAGCTGACTCATCCATTCTAGAAGCTTTAACGAAACAAGTCCATACACTTTCAATGAAGCAGTCTGTTGCAGAAGCAACTACGGTTGCATCCTCCCCTTTACAAAAAGAATCTGTACAAAATGTGCAGACAAATCAAAAGGGTCCTCAGAAACCCAACAGTAAGAAGAAGGGTAAGAAAGGGGAGGGGAAACAACAAAAACCAAGAATACTGAAAATGCCGAGGAGGGCAAGCAAGATAAGAAGAAGGTAAAGTTTCCTTGAAAATTTTGTAAAGGAGACCACCTCACTCATCAATGCCCTCTCATAGATGAAGCCTAGAAGCTACTACATGAAAAGAAACCAGCTATCTTGAAGGATCCTTTTCCCCAAGGACAAATCACAACTTCTGGAATCTCTAATATTGGGGGCACTCACCGTGTCACATCAGCTGATCAGTCTTATATCAATATGGTTAACTCACACACTCTATTGCAGACAAGAGCCAAGAATTATAACCTAGATATGCATAAAAAATACAAAGATGTTCCTGAGTCCTCTGTTCCTCTCCACATCGAGAGACCAACATACCCTTTTCCGAAGATACCAAAAGGTGTCTATAAACTGGCAATGCACAATCCTAATGCATAGGCTGCTCCAAACTACTCTGTTGTAGAAGACTTAGCCCAAACATCGTGTGCTATGTCCGCACTAGAAGTCTTGCAAAGCTTCCCATCGCAGCGTAATGCACTTTTAGAGGCAATAGGTAGCATGGATTCATCGAGTATGCTTGCTAGATTTGATATGTCAAATATCAAACCCCTGTTTCCCTATCACGTGGCCTTTCAGATCGAAGTAGTCCATTGTTCAAATACCATTGGATGAATGGTAGCAGATGAAGGCACGTCAACGTGCATAATGTCTATATCATGTTGTAAAGCCTTGGGATATCCTGTGTTAGCCCCTTCCATTACATTACTTACTGCTTTTGACAGAATATCTTTCCGTCTGCATGAAGTCTTACCCTCATTCGAGATTCAACTTGCCGGTAAAGTCGTGTCAGTGGAGGTAGAAGTTGTGGATGCTTCTCTCGAATACAATATGTTGTCGGGAAGAAGTTGGAAGAAGTTGGACGTACGCTATGCAAGAAATCCCCTCATCCATTTTCCGAGTGCTTATGTTCCCTCACAAAGGTAAGATTGTCACAGTTGATCAACTATCCTTCACTAGGAAAAGCAACACAACTCCGTCGGATTCAGACATCCCTTGGATTGATCAAGCTCGTCCACTAGTGAGAGCTTAAGAGTAGGTATGTATTCATCTTTGATGGGCACATTTGACCTACTTGCTCCTGTGAACTATATGTAATGTCCCTCCTATCCTACAAGGCTATGGAAAGGACACTAATAATAATACTGGACATCTAGTCCCATACTTAAACAAATAAGCATTCATATAATTCATGATGGAGAAATGCAAATGCATAAGGATTTGAATACACAACAGAATTTGATTCCAATAGACATCCAGCATAAATTCTAGATTTTCATGACATTCATCAATTTAAGCAATATCAAATTAGCAAAGGAGAATACTTATCTTAAACCAAGCAATCCTTGAGCAACCAGCTACGCTTCTGCAACGTTCCACCCAACCGTAGGCCAGTGTGCTCCTTAATCTCTCAGCACCACTGCCACCCCCGAGCTGGGCATGATCTCCACAAGTAAAGAGGGGGAAACAGGCTCTCAGATAGCCAAGGATACACCAGAATTAGCCAAGCCAATCAGCAGTTGGGTTTCTCAGGCTGCTAAGAGATGGGCAGAGGTGAATTACTAGGCTAGTGGCTCAACCATTGAGCTATGGATACATCATTGGGCTCATCAAGCCCAATCTATCCTCTTCCACTCTTGAATCTCTTGCTTACAGTTTAAAACTAAACAGGGAGGGACATAACAGCCAGAAATGCAAGTGCTGGGCATTTTTGCAGTAGGATGCCCAACGATGGGATTTCAACAAGTTCAAAAAAACGTGGGAAATCCCAAAACGAAAAATTGGAAAATGGGAAAACAACCCCAGGACCATAATCGTTTTCAGAAAAATGTCCATGGGCATTTCATGGGTAGAAACGACCTCTATAAACCCCCAGAAAATCGTGGTTCTCTTCTCCCAGCCACTATGCTAACCAAAAACGAGTTCCCAGGCATGGAAGAATGTAGAGAATGGTGAAAACGTGAAGGAAAAACCCCAGTTCGCCCCAGGCTGCGTGAGAGAAAAAAGTATGTGGTTCAGAATCGCTTGGGAAGGCAAAACGTGGGTGATTTCTTGCCTTGTAAGCAAAAATTCGAATTCCCAGATTGATGGCTTGCCCATACCCGAAATTGGCTGCCATACCTCATCATTCTCAAGGCATTAACTGCCTCAACCAACTCTGGGAAGAATTTAATGATTGGGGCATAAGCCAAAATGGGTAGTTGGGATCTCATGGGTTTTCTCATTGACACATGGATTGACTCCATTGGCTCAGGGGTTTGGTTATTTTTCCTCCCTATTCCTTGTAGGATCATGCCCCATCTCTTTGTTGCATTGCATAGCTGGTTGTGGGTTTTTTTTCATTAACATTGCATATTTACATGATGTCCGAATTTACATTGTGCACGGCTAGCACAAGAACCATATGCATCTATTCTAATTGCCGATACATAAAACGATAAATCAATGGCGGGGCCTTGGCCTTGAGCTCCTCACCATGACTAAATAACAATATTTACATCATTTACAATATTAATGCAATAGGGTCAAGATGGGGACATTACATTCCCCTCCCCTTGGAATAACACCGTCCTCGGTGTTCCAACACTTCGGAAAATAAATACCCACTTTACATATGTCCAAAATTCACAAAATGTGGTAGGTTTGTCCTGCATTTCACCTTTTACTTGGGTTTTTCAGGACTAAGTCCTTTGGTCTTTACAAACTGCTCTTGCTGGCTGGGACCTTCTAGCTCTGCATGAGGACATCGTTCCAAAACAATTCCTTCCTTTTCTTTTCCTTCCAACGGGTCCACAAACCTGGGGAATTTACTGTTGCTACCCTCTCAATATTCTCTTGTTGGGCAGTCACGGAGGCAATGATTTCCTCCACATCCCCAACATTTCATTGGCGGCTTTACCTTTTCCCGGTCCATTTCCTTTGAGTCTTCCCATCTGGAACGTTTCTTAATCGGACGATTGGATGAATGCTTCTTCAATGATCCACTTTCCTTTCCCTTACTGATTGCTCCCAGAATGCTTTTTACCTCTTTTTGCAGACGAATAGAGTCCTGCAAAGCCTCATGGTTTATCTCATTCTGTTGCCTCTGTAGCTTGAGCATCTCCCCAAAATTTTCTTGGGTCCTGGAAATTGTTTGAAGAAGACTTTCAGCCAACTCTAATAGCCCTCGGTCTGCTGCCATGGTCAATGGGCACAACTGAACACACTTTGCTTACTAGCAACACTTTCTTGTGCTGGCTGCAACCAATTGTTTCACTTTCTTACCTGTGAAATTCATCATGGGAATTCTTTGTTAGGACAAGCATAACATAAACATTAAGATTAGTCAATTATTTTCCCAATTGACATGGAATGTCCATGCTTTATTCACGGGACCTCCACACTTTTCATGCTTTTCCAATACACACATGAACTCATTCATGTTCATCCTTTCACAGGAAATTTATTATTTCAGCATTCACAATTCATCTCAAGCAATTAAACACAATCTATTTTCAGCCATGATATGCATTCAACAATCTTTTGTTTTATAAATGCTTCAATCAAAAGGAAAGAGAAGAGTAGGGGTTTCTCCCTCTTAGTCTTGTTCTATTATGGAGCTACACCATCGCTGTGGTTTCATGCTCCTTAGTCTCTTTCACTTCAATGTGAATGCTTTGACTTTCCTTTCTTGGCTATGACACTTAGTGTCTAAGGTCTGTATATGGACTTTCAGCTAGGGCACCCTTCCCATTATTGCCTATAGAACCTTTGGCTGCTAGGATCCACTTGTATCCACTAGCACCATCTTTTATTACTGCTCATACTGAGCTCTTTAGGACGGCCGCATGTCCACATGCATCTCTAGGATGCCTTCATGATCCTTGCTTCTAGCGATACCTACACTCAAACATTGAATCAATTCACATGTTTAGTTCATTTTCATAGGGTTTATCTCTAAACAGGAGTTTAGGAAATCATAACCAAATCATATACGCACGTATATTCATAAGCCAGAAGCTGCAAGGTAACTGAATACTTATCTGCATTGGATGTCTTTACTTTATTCCCCGGGATCCTTCTTTGCTTTACGAGCCTTGGATTTCCGCGAACACAATAACGAATGTTGGGCCAGCACGTAGGCTACTCCACAATCATTCGAATAGGCAATCCCAGGCCAGTACGCTGACTGGGTTTATCAATCATTTTCTTTAGCAATATGCTAGGCCAGTGCTCCGACTGGTTTTATCAATTGTTTAAGGGGTGTTGGGTCAGCGTACACGCTGCTCTACCATATCAAGTAGTTAATGCCCAACTAGTCACTCTCTGGACTTATCAAGAACTTTATAGCGTTCAACCAGCTACTCCCTGGATTTCTTAATAATTTATATCGCCCACTCATTTACTCTCTGGATTTACCAGCAATTTATATCGCCCACTCATTTACTCTTTGGATTTACCAACAATTTATATCGCCCACTCATTTACTCTCTGGATTTATTAGCAATTTATATTCTTTCAGGGTCTTGCCTTCTTGCAATGACCAAGGTTTCCAACAAAGAAACAACAGTGTATCAGCTTAGCTGTTAGAAGACTTATACCTGAAATCTTCATTATTCCAAACAAGACATAAATGAAAAAATATACTTATCTGTATTGTGCGTTTCCCCTCTAGTCCATAGGATCCTGCTTCGCTTTGCAAGACTTGGGATCACCTATGGACTTGGATATAGTTAATGCTTAACCAGTACGCCTCCCCATCGGCTGGATTTACCAAGCATTTGGTGGTGCCCAACCAGTCCCATACCTGGTTGGCCCTCTCCAGTGCCGAGCCAGCACATTCGTCTGGGTCATCGACCAATGGAAGGAAACTGCGCCATCGACCATTATAGGTCAAGGCTCTACTATGGAGCCATAGGCATCTCAGGGTTTTTAGTCAGTCCTCGACGCCCGCCCTCCCACTGCTGTCCTAGTAGAGATTTTATGCCTTTACCAATGCCACCACACCTTCTTGTACATCTGACCATTATAGGTCAAGGCTCTACTATGGAGCCATAGGCATCTCAGGGTTTTCAGTCAGTCCTCGGCGCCCGCCCTCCCACTGCTGTCCCAGTAGAGATTTTATGCCTTTACCAATGTCACCACACCTTCTTGCACCGTAACCCTTCACACACATCAACTCTTCATTTATACAAGGATGCCACTCCTTCTCTTGTGCAAATCGGTGGTTCCTTTTAGGAACTTTATAGGTGACTTTCTTGACTGCAGGTTAACATGACCCCTACTCACACAAGGATGATACCTTCTCTTATTACACAGCTCTTCAGGCCTGTCCATCCCTTCTGGTAATATTTCACGTGAGCATAGAAAGGTTTCCAATTCCCACAGTCCCTTTGCGTACCCTTCTTCACTTTGCCCTTTAATGTGCAGTATCAATCTGCATCTGTGTAGGCTGACAACACAAGAAGGATAAGCAAGCTCATCAGTATTGCTGTTCAATTCTTAACCACATTCCATATCATTCACTACCAAGTATTGAAACACCAGGAATGCATCCATTCCCTTAGGGTGTAGTCAATATTGAAAACCCTACCATGACCCAGCACTAGAAAAGGTGTGCACCCCCTTTTTGATGTGTGCCATGTAGGCCCTAATCATACTCAAGCGGTTTGCAATGATATAAATAAGATAGAGCATGCTCTGCATATTAACCCTAATAATTTAGACATGCATGTTCTTGTCTAGGGTCACAGAATACTCATTCATTTTGCATATGTGTCTCACATGCCTTCGGGGCATAGCTTTACCATCTCACTTTCATGGTTTATCGACATGCGATTTGGCTGAGACATTATCAATGGCGTTTCACCCGAAACCCATTTCCAAAGCATGGGGTCTTTCCCATTTGGTTTGGCTTCTGCAAGCCATCACACATGATCTTCCTGTAATGTGTCATCCTGGTACACTTTATCAAATAGCCAAATAGTCAACAACATTTAGCAATACTTCAAATATGATTGTTCCATAACCAATCAATAGCATTAATAATTAAATTCAATATGAATTTACAATTCTGTCTCCTACAAAAATTGATTTGCTTAGCAATAAGGCCCTCCTCATATTGTTTGGCTCTTGTAAGTGGTATCACTCTGCCCGTTATGGTTTCACCCTTGCTACCCTACGTGAACATCCACCTATAACATGTCCTCCTGACACAATTCTATATAAGCGAAACAGTCATTAGCAATTATAAGCAAATTCTCAAATCTGAAATTTGTAAAATCTATTTTCCTATAGAAATTAGATTTGCAACTATGAGACTATTCTCATAACTTTTGGCTTCTGCACATGGTAGATCTCGGTCCTTACTATGGACTTATCCTTACTGCCATACGCAAGACTTTTCTACTTGAAAACTGAAACTTCAATCAGCCAAACACGTTGTGAGTATCTATGCACATAATCATTCATTGCCATAACAGTCACTGAAGTGATCTCAGAATTATAATACTCAATAATTCAAACACCTTCAACTGTTTAACGTTTGAAATGCAATGAAATATATATACATTTCTATATATGCATCATTATCACAATAAAATTGCAAGACATAGTCACACTATCCATGCAATTTAAATAACTGTAAATACTCATTACTTCCTTTCCATGCAGCTCTGTCCTTCCAACAGATTGCTCTGGTATCCCATCACATGTCTACCTTTTATGTTCAATCATTCTCCTACATTTATAGCAGCTTATGAAATGGTCTCAGGATTAACAATAGTCCACCATTTCATCTATTATCTAGCTGCATTGAAACATATATATGTCACATCCATGCATTCACACAATGCATTTCAACATGTGCACCTACACATGCATGTATATTTACAACATTTACCGAATATTTCAATGCACATGTATTCAATGCCATCTTGCATGATTTCATGAATAATATGCATTCAAACATACTATTGCCTAACCATGATTACTACGTACAGCATGCACTACCATGACAGGTCCATAAGTCCTCAGTTGCTTTGGTTGTTAAACTCACAACCAATATTCACAAATGGCATGATATGAATTCATATGAATGCATTGAGGTTTCTAGAAACTATAGGGTGTAAGGCTCCCTGCCTTCACCTACACGCACCTCACCATACTTGGTGGGTTGGCATTCATATTTAGGCACTCAATACCACATGCAAACCAAATCATCATAGTTTAACTGTAGTTGAAGGAATCTTACCAAATCCTCCTTCAACATTCATGCAACTAAGCATAAATAACCATTACCTGCATGGCTGTCATTAACATCGCTTGATGTTACCTGATCAGTTGGCCTCTTACCAAGGCTACTCCGTCCTCTTTCCAATATCATGATCACGGATTTGTTGCACCATCCTCTCTTCATGAGGTTGCATGCAACAATCATCATCCACATCCTTAGCCATGCTTCGGTTGTCTTTGGTCCTACAACCAATCTAAACATGACTAATTATTAGCAACCACAATAATTATCTTAAGTGGCTCATTGCATATGTAAAACCTCACTATTTTACTAATATGCAATATCATATACACGCAGAAAACATTTTCACACGCACTGTGCAATATGCCATCTAGTACATATTCACTTCATCTATCTATCCTCTTGCATTTCCATCATCCCTATGCCATAATTTTTTTGTTCAGAATATAAATACAATAGCAAGAGAGGAGTTAAGGAATTATTCCCAATTTCTCATTCCATCATGGAGTTCCTCATCCACATCATAGCTAATCCTTTCCTTGGCTTCCCTACCAAGCATACAAGCAATCATTAGCTATGACATTATCATCAATTCGCAATTCAACATATACATGTGTGCAATCGTTCATTCTTGCTATTTCCCAAACATGTAATTCTTATGCTATAAACAGAAATAGTTTAAGGTGAGGCATTTTCCCTTTCATCTTCCATAATGGATATCACAACCAATTTCTCTTGCTGAGAATTCCATCCTTTATGCAATCTGTGCTTCCTCATCCCAAGAGTGCATTTCATACTTTCAATGACTATCTCCGAGGATGACGGGGGTCAAGGGGGCTTGCCCCCTTGTGGCTCGCCACTGCAGGGAGGGTCGAGGGTAGCACCCTCGTTTTTTTTTTTTTTTTTACGAATCATGTCGCCGTTGCGGGGCGGTTCGTCGAACGCTTCCGCAATTGCGGAGCAATTCTCCGAATACTCTCGCAGTTGCGGAGCAATTCGCCGAATGATCCCGCAGTTGCGGAGCAATTCGCCGAACGCTTCCGTAGTTTCAGAAAAATTCAGCGAATGCTCCCGCAGTTGCGGAGCCATTCACGGAATCCTTCCGTATTTTCGGAACGATTCGGCGAATTCTCCCGCAGTTGCAGAGCCATTCGCGGAATCCTTCCACAGTTTCGGAACGGTTCGCAGAACTCTTCCACAATTTCGAAAGACATTCCGGAATTCCTTCCACAATTTCAGAACGATTCAGCGAATGCTCCCGCAGTTGCGGAGCCATTCGCGAAATCCTTTCCGCAGTTTCGGAACGGTTCGCGGAACTCTTCCGCAATTTCGGAAGACATTCCGGAATTCCTTCCGCAATTTCGGAAGAGAATTCCTTCCGCAAATTTCGGAAGAGAATTCATTTTGCAATTTCGGAAGAGAATTCCTTCCGCAAATTTCGGAAGAGAATTCCTTCCGAAATTTCGGGGCGACTTCCCGAACTCTTCCGTGTTGCGAAAAAAACTCGCGGAATGCTTCCGCAGTTTCGGAAGTCATTCGGGAATTCTTTCCGAAACAGACTTAAACAGACTTAACAAATTTTTCAAAAACACTTTAAGAAAATTTTTGACATCTTCCCTTCCTTCAGTGATGACTGCTGCTCAGCAGGAGGTGATCTTTACCTCTGTAATCTATCCACATGTTTAGGCCCAATGCTGAGACCTGTGGTGATCAGGAAGGAACCTTCCCAAGTGGTTGTGATTGGATTTGTCTCATAGAGGCCCAATGCTGCAACCAGCAGCTCTGATACCAAAATGTAATGTCCCTCCTATCCTACAAGGCTATGGAGAGGACACTAATAATAATACTGGACATCTAGTCCCATACTTAAACAAATAAGCATTCATATAATTCATGATGGAGAAATGCAAATGCATAAGGATTTGAATACACAGCAGAATTTGATTCCAATATACATCCAGCATACATTCCAGATTTTCATGCCATTCATCAATTTAAGCAATATCAAATTAGCAAAGGAGAATACTTATCTTAAACCAAGTAATCCCTGAGCAACCAGCTACGCTTCTGCAACATTCCACCCAACCGTAGGCCAGTGTGCTCCTTAATCTCTCAGCACCACTGCCACCCCCGAGATGGGCATGATCTCCACAAGGAAAGAGGGGGAAATAGGCTCTCACATAGCCAAGGATACACCAGAATCAGCCAAGCCAATCAACAGTTGGGTTTCTCAGGCTGCTAAGAGATGGGAAGAGGTGAATTACTAGGCTAGTGGCTCAACCATTGAGCTATGGATACATCATTGGGCTCATCAAGCCAAATCTGTCCTCTTCCACTCCTGAATCTCTTGCTTACAGTTTAAAACTAAACAGGGAGGGACATAACAGCCAGAAATGCAAGTGCTGGGTGTTTTTGCAGTAGGATGCCCAACGATGGGATTTCAACCAGTTTAGAAAAACATGGGAAAGCCCAAAATGAAAATTGGAAAATGGGAAAACAACCCCAGGACCATAATCGTTTTCAGAAAAACGTCCATGGGCAGAAACGACCTCTATAAACCCCCAGAAAATTGTGGTTCTCTTCTCCCAGCCACTATGCTAACCAAAAACGAGTTCCCAGGCATGGAAGAATGCAGAGAATGGTGAAAACGTGAAGGAAAAACCCCAGTTCGCCCCAGGCTGCATGAGAGAAAAAAGACTGTGGTTCAGAATCGCTTGGGAAGGCAAAACGTGGGTGATTTCTTGCCTTGTAAGCAAAAATTCGAATTCCCAGATTGATGGCTTGCCCATACCCGAAATTGGCTGCCATACCTCATCATTCTCAAGGCATTAACTGCCTCAACCAACTCTGGGAAGAATTTAATGATTGGGGCATAAGCCAAAATGGGTAGTTGGGATCTCATGGGTTTTCTCATTGACACATGGATTGACTCCATTGGCTCAAGGGTTTGGTTATTTTTCCTCCCTATTCCTTGTAGGATCATGCCCCATCTCTTTGTTGCATTGCATAGCTGGTTGTGGGTTTTTTTTCATTAACATTGCATATTTACATGACGTCCGAATTTACATTGTGCACGGCTAGCACAAGAACCATATACATCTATTCTAATTGCCGATACATAAAACGATAAATCGATGGCGGGGCCTTGGCCTTGAGCTCCTCACCATGACTAAATAACAATATTTACATCATTTACAATATTAATGCAATAGGGTCAAGATGGGGACATTACACTATATTGGTTTAATGAATACCACTGACATATCGTCTCAGGGAATTTTTACAGTTGATCAAACAACTGATCTGTGGATCCTTCCTACTCAAAAAGAACCAATCGTTCCCTTATCCATTGCAGAAGTAGCTTACCAAGCATAAAAAAATGCTACGATAGATTATATCTCGACTCCGTCAGTGTCAACAGAGTCAAAACTTGATTTTGCACCTACATGCTCAGTTAACTCCACACATTCTTTTGATTGTTTAGATATTGTTTTACCTTCTGATGAAGCCATCTTGGAAGCTATGGTAGGTCTGGATCATCCATGGTAACATATGCATCATAGATCCTATTTCCTTCCATATCTGAACAAGATTGAGAATGGAGAGTTTTCATTGAGACCCGATGGGAATATTGATTTGTCCATCACTCCTTCCACGAAACAAACGATTTATGTTGAAGGTAATATGGTGAACATTTCGATGACTATATCGATCGATATTTACACCAAACCTAATGTTGTGGAAATTTTTTTCATTGGAGCAAATTGTTCTCCACATGAGATCACTTTGTACACCAATTTATTTAAGGAATTTCGCGATGTTTTTTCTTGGTCTTACGAGGAGATGCCAGGCATCGACCCCTCTATTATTGAGCACGTTATCACGAATTATCCTAATGTGAAACCAATATGACAGAAACTTCGTCTGATCAACCCTAGGAAAGATGCGGCCATCAAGGCTGAAGTCAAAAATCTCCTTAAGGCCGACTTCATTTATCCTATCGACATGACAGAATGGGTTTCCAACCCAGTCCCGGTCGACAAAAAGCAAGGGACCATACGCATATGTACGGACTTTAGGGACCTTAATAAATCCTGTCCAAAAGATAATTATCCCACACAATTCATAGATCAAATCATTGATGCATGTGCAGGACATGCAAATTTCTCTTTCATGGACGGTTTTTCAGGATATAACCAAACACAAATTAAACCTGAATACCAACACAAGATGAATTTGATTTGTCCCTGGGGTACCTTTTCCTATAGGAAAATGTCGTTCGGATTGAAGAATGCTGGAGCTACTTTCCAGCGAGCTATGAACTTCGCTTTCCATGGCATCAAACATGTAGTCGAACCGTATCTGGATGATCTCCCTACGCGGTCTCGTAAGAGACGAGATCACCCTGACCATTTATGACTCGTGTTTGAACGATGCATATACTACAAGATCCGGTTAAACCCTAACAAATGTTTTTTCTGTGTTGAGTCTAGATGTTTACTAGGTTTCATTATGTCTAGTCATGGCATTATGGTTGACCCCTTGAAAGTTGAGGCTATTATCAAATGCCTCCTCCTTGCACCATTAGACAACTTCAAAGCCTGTAGGGCATGTCTAATTTTCTACGACGATTTACTATTGACTATGCCAAGATCACTAAAGGATTCATGTGCTTGCTTAAGAAAGACACCCATTTTTTTGGGGTTGAGGCTGCACAAACCTCGTTTGACGCTTTGAAAAAAACATTATTATCAGCCCCCTTGCTGAGTCCACCAGATTATACTAAGGATTTCCGCCTATATCTCGCGGCACCTTTTTCCACGATCGGCATAGTCCTGGTTCAGGAGGATGATAAGCTCCAAGAGCATGTCATTTATTATCTCTCTTGTGCATTGGTAACTCCCGAACTTAAATATTCTCACGTCGATAAATTGGCATTAGCTGCTATCTATGCCGTTCAGAGATTACATCATTACATTTTGTTGCAGACCACCACAATTATAGCAGATGTCAATCCTTTTTAATATGTATTAACTCGACGTAGCATCGGAGGTGATTGTCATTTTGCAAGAATTTGACCTAACATTTCAATCTGCTAAGTCAAAAGAGTCTTTGGTGTTTGCCGAGCTTATCTCCGAGTTCCCGAGTGATGTAACGAGCAATGAGGAAGATTCGTCATTACCTGATGAACATATTTTTCTCATTGCAACCTATGAACCATGGTATGGAGACATATTAATATATCTCCAGACTTTTAAGTGTCCGCCAAATTTCTCCAGAGACGAACGACGAAAGCTTAGGCACCATGCTAAGAACTACCTCATTATTTCTAATACGCACTATAGACGTGGGGTAGATTCCATATTACATCGTTGTTTGACTCTGGATGAAGACGAATTAGTATTGAATGATGCCCATAGTGGAGCCTGTGGGGGTCATCTTTCTTGGTTGGAAACAACCCAGAAAATACTGCGTGGTGGGTATTTTTGGACCACCATCTTTAAAGATTGCGTGGAAGCCATGAAACACTGCCAACCATGTCAGTTTTTCACAAGGAAAATGCGAGCACACCTAGCTCCTCTTCACCCTGTTATCACAGCGGGCCCCTTCACCAAGTGGGGGATTGATTTTATGACTTGTAATCCAGTTTCGGCTGGAGGACATCACCATATCATCGTTGCCGTCGACTACTTTACGAAGTGGGCCGAGACAATGCCTACTGTGAAAGCAGATGGAGAAACAACAACTTACTTCATTTTCAATCAGATCATTGCCAGGTTTGGTATACCTAAGGAGATTGTCACTGACCACGGTAGACATTTCTAGAACAACACGATGAACGATTTATACACTATGCTAGGTTTTCGACAAGAACACTCGTCTTCATTTTATCTGCAAGCGAATGGGAAAGTTGAAGCGGTCATTAAAACTTTGAAAACTATTCTTCAATGTATCGTTAATGCCAGTAGATCAAACTGACACATCATGTTGTATACGGCTCTTTGGGTGTATCGATCCAACATTAAGGCTTCTATGGGATTTTCACCTTTTCAACTCGTTCACGGGTTGGAGGCAGTCATACCGGTTGAATGCGAGATTCCATATTTGAAGTTGGCTATCCAACTACTTTCTGAAACTTCTACTTTAGAAGAGCATCGCTTCATTTAGAGCATTTAGATGAGCAATGTCGTGATGCACTTACTATGAACGAAGCTCATAAGAGCCGAGTTAAACATTAGTATGATAATTCAGTAAAACCAGGGGTTTTCTCAGAAGGAGACCTTGTTTTTCTCTACGATCAGGACAAGGATCCCTTGGGGGTAGGCAAGTTTAAATCCATATGGCTCAGACCTTATATTGTTTCTAAATTGTTGAAGAAGGGATCTTATGAGCTCACATATTATGATGGTTATAAGTTTCCCGAGCCCAGAAATGGGCTCTACTTGAAAAAGTATTACGCTTAGGCCTCTTGTACTATAGCTGTACATTGTTGTAGAGTTAGTCCTTTTTTGGATTTATCATCTTATGTGTCTTCTGTATTTTGGTTTCATATGACAACCGAGTGCTTCATAGGATTCTTCGATGGCACTAGTTGCCACACTCGTTAGTTGGCTTCAACGGCTTGGGTTATTTACTCACCCTCCAACCAACTTGTTTCTTCGGGAGGTCCTTGTTTGGGCCCTACGACGAACAACATAGCTGCGTATAGTGCGGTTATCGAATTACTCCGAGATGTTATCCATCACGAAATTTCATGTTTGGAGGTAAGAATCGATTCGCAGTTAGTAGTACTTTAGTTGACATGTGAATATAGGGTTAGAGATCCTTCTTTGCTACGTCAGTTTTTGTGAGTTAGATTGCTTGAAAGACATTTTGATTACATCACATATCAACATATTTCAAGGAATTTTAATACATTAGATGATGCATATGCAAATTATGTTCTTGACTGGCATTTGCATCATACACAATAACATGTAGAGCACATAAGATAACATGTATATAATCGATACTGTATATATATATATATATATATATATATATATATATATGGTCCAAAAAATACTTATGAGTTTAAGTCAACCACTGTCAAGATATACAAAGTGGGCATAAACATCCTCAAAAAATAATATGTCACTCTCCCTATGGAGAGGGAGGAGCCTCAGCTAGCTCTGCTACGGCCTCTCTATAACATATGACTAGCCTAGCTACTTTCCTAAGTAATCGGATCCAGGCTGGGGGCACCCCTACTACATGATCCTGCATATCGAGCGACATTCGCTCTATCTTGTAGGTAGGGATATCATGAGTCAACTAACTCATCTTCCCCTCAATGCTCCTCAGCATAGTATCTGCAACACCTAGCTCGATTGGTCAGACAAACACTCTAGTATGCCCAGCAGGTCTCACCGACCTCACATCTACATAAGTTATGTTTTGTCAGTACTCATACTCGTCATAATAATTATATATATAAAAAACATAAAAATTTTAAATAATTTTTCAAAAACAAAAATAAAAACACATTGGTACCTATCTCTCCCCAGGATGCCCATGGAGGCAGCATAATCTTGGGGTCACCTCGAAAATCCATGCCTGCATACAGAAACTGCTATAGTTCTGGTACTTGGCGTCTCCACCACCCAGATAATCCTCGTCAACATATGACAAGCTTGTTTCACCACCACCTTGACGCAAGAAGATGTTGCCCCACCGAGTCATCAGTGGCTCGCGAGGGTTCAACGCTGGTAGGGCCACCCCCGGACTAAGAGCGAGGACACTCTCAAAGAAAAAGGTGCATAATATACTCCCGTATCCAAAATTCTTTTTCTTCCTCGTCTTACACTCGGTAAGATGATGTTTCATGTTCACTAGAAACCCTGAACACCAGTCAAAGATGACATTGCGTAGACATTCTATGCCTATCTTCATATAGTTCCATGAGGCTAGGTGTTGCACCGCACTTCCCCTGATCCTGTTGATTGTACTCAAGATCACCTTTACAGGGAAACTTACAATTTTCCCAATTGGAACTTGGCTCACTCTTTTTTCGGTGCCAGCTACGGTGTTGATATAATCCTGAATGGACTATGCACCCAATCCTCTAAATGTCCCTTTGAGTTTCACCACCTCACCTCGTTGAGATAGAACGGTTATGAAGTATATGTCCTCAATAGTGATGTCCAACATATTTCCCTGAAGGTTTTAAACATGCCATGATCGGCATCCCAATATCCCACGATCATTTGAAGCAGATGTGTTTGTGCACGCATGTTTGTAGTTCGGAAAAAATTTAAAATCCCACAACTCCGTAACACATTTAAAGTAAGAGGATCCCCTATGGAATCCCTGTCCATGGCCACATGCTCCCTCTCTCTCCAAGTTAGAACCATCCTGCATCAACCATTCCCATTCCATGCATTAATTTTTGGTTTTTTCTTGTAAACTACGGTATCCGCGGCTTCACCTCTTCAACAGAGGCGGCTACTCGCGAGTCTCCCTATAGTAAACTCGCACACTTTCCACGTGACCGCGACTTTTACTTAGACATACTTGCGGGTACGAAATACCTAGGTTTTAAAACTTGCTTAAAAACCCCAAAACATCATTAAAAACTTAAAGAAATGGACTAAATTGATAGAATAAGCAGAGATAGCTTACATGCAAGTGATGGTGTTCAGTTTCGTTTCCCAGATTGATCGCAATCGGTGTTTGAAGTAAGAGGATTTTTCTCCTTTGCTCCAATGGTAAAATGGTTTTGTGAGTTATGTTTCTAATTTGACACGATTTATACAAACTATTTTCAAATTTTTACCCCCTTTATACAGTTTCAAATTCTCTTTTTAATTTTATTTAATCCTAATGACCTTTTTTGAGTTGTTTTTTATTAGGTAAAGCTTTAAAAGACACTTTTCTCACTACCAATTGCAAAAGGTGATTAATACAAAGATTTGTTTTCTTTTCACATGTCAGTTTAGCTCAACACATTACATCTATTATGTCATTTTATGTCATTTCTATAGAAAGATTTCCGTGGTTGTTGATTTCAGTAGGTTTCGGAGAATCCACAGTATCCATTTTAAGTCGACGTTTTGAATCCATAACAGGATTCATCCTGAGGACGAATTGTCAATTAGTGAAGAGCAAAATATCTGAGGTATTAATATTAAGGATTTAATTTGAGATGCAAAGAAAATATGGGTCGGCAGAAGAAATTAAGGTTGGTAGAAGAAATTAGGGTTTATAGGGTGAAGTTAGATATTAATGATAATTGACATAAACTATTAATAATAAATTATTAATCAAATTAAAATATTAATCTAATTAAACTATTAATTTTGATGTTAAAAATATTAATATTAAACTATTAATTTTAATAAGCTTTAATGGTTAATAATAAGGCTTAATATAAACCTAATAAGTCTTAGAAAGCTTTAAAATAAGGCTTAATATAAACCTAATAATAAGTCTTAATGGTTAATAATAAGGCTTAATATACACCTAATAAGCCTTAGAAAGCTTTAAAATGTTATTAATAAAATTGATAAAATTAGTATTAATTTAATCTTAAATTATTAATATTAAGATTAAAATAAAATATTAATTTTAACAAGTCTTAGTAGTTCATGTTAAGACTTAAGTTTTTAAAATGTTATAATTATAGATTGTCCATTAAGTGTTTAGTATTTGGTTGAAAAATGGGGAGTAATAAATTGATTGCTGATGTTAAGTATTCTTAAAGGCTTAACATTAATAATCAATTAAGATTTATAAAATTTTAAATTAAAGTTTTAATATTAATTTTAAAAGTTTAATATTAATTTTCAAATTAGAAATTAGACTATTACTTTTAATTCCTTAATATTAAGGTTTAATGATAGAAATTTATAATAAGCCTTAATATTATGTGAAGTAGATAGTTTATTAGTGATATAATGATTTTAAGGCTTAAGGAATAAAAGTCTATGTTAATGTTAATTTCTAAATTAATATGTGAAGGACAATTATAAATGGGAAGGGGAATTCTAGGTTAAATTCTTGACTTATGGTTTAGGATTGAGGGGAGCCAACTTGTGCTTACTCCAAGGCCTCCATCCTTGTTTAAGTTGTCTGGGTGCTCCTTATTTCTATGGCTTCTCTGAGTTTTATTTTGAAATAATGGTCTTCTCTTGCTAAGATTTTGGTGTCTTCAAGGAAGATTTGGTGTTTTGTTTTGGTACAGTGTTCCGCAAGAGCTGAGGTTCGTATGCGTTCATTCCTTATGTAAGCCCCATGTTCTTTTAATCTAGTGTGGAATGGATGCCGAGTCTCACCTATGTGACATATCTTGCATGAACAAGGGACCTTGTAGACACCCCTAAGTTTCTTTGGGTCTATAGGATCTTTAACCGGCCTCATTTTCTGTCTAATGGTCTCTAGGGGTTTGAACGAAGTTGTAATGTCCCTCTTCCTAAGGATTCCGGAAATCTTGTCAGTGACACCTTGAATGTAAGGCAAGTAGGTTCTTAGGCTAGGTGTTTGTGTGCTAAGGTTGTTGGTCCCTTCATTGGATGTTATAGTATTATCAAGGTTCTTATTATTAGTTTTATCTAGGGATTTTTTGATATCACAAGACTTGTAACCTATGTTCATGAAGACATATTTGAGGTGTTGTTTTTCATCTTTAAGGTGTTCATCATCCGATATTCTTGATGCGCTAATTGATAAGGTGTTAACGAATCCTATCTTTTGAGAGGGGGTGGCGGTGAGAGTCCGCGTGGAGGTAGCTTTCTGTGTGTGTCTTATTTCTGAAAACTTTGTGTCCTAATGTTCCATCTTCTTTTCTAGTTATCAAGACATCAAGAAAAGGTATGCTTCCATTATCCTCTAGTTCCATTGTGAATTTAATGTTTGCATAACAATTGTTAAGATGTTCAAGAAACCTTCTAAGTTCATTTTCAGATGTGGCCAAATCACGTTGGTGTCATCTACGTATCTTTTCCATCTCGATGGTCTTAGTGGGTAGGAGTTTAGAGCCTCTTTCTCGAACTTTTCCATGAAAAGGTTCACCACTATGGGTGAGAGGGGGGATCCCATAGCCACCCCAGTGGTTTGTTCATAGAATTATCCTTGAAAACTAAAAAAGGTGGATTTGAGACATACCTCTACTAACCTCGCTGTATCGGGGTCGGTGACCTCCTTGATGACTTGGATAGCCTCATTCAAGGGTATCTTAGTGAAGAGGGAGACCACATCAAAGATTACGATCATGTCTTTAGGTTCTACCGTTTCTTCTTTGATTAACTTCACAAAATCACTTGAGTCTTTTATGAATGAGTCTGTCTTTTCGACTAAGGGGCCTAAAATTTTTGCAACATATTTCGCAAGTTCATAGGTAGGGTAATCTATAGTGTTGACAATAGGTCTAAGAGGGACTCTTTCCTTATGTATTTTAGGAAGACCGTAGATCCTAGGTGTAATCTCTTGGGTTGGAGTCAAACGTTTCTTCAATATTTCATCAAGGTGTGAGTTTTGATAGTTTTCTTGACGTCTCTAATCACTTTAGAAATAGGGTTGCTATGTAATTTTTTGTAGCTTCCACTAGTCGTGAGATGATCAATCATTTTTGCATTGTAATCTACCCTATCTAAGACAACTGTGGCTCCCCCTTTGTTTGCTTTCAGGATAACTATGTCTTCGTTTTCCCTTAGGTTTCTCAAGGCCAATTGTTCATCTTTACTTATATTACTTTTGGGATTTTTGGCTTTTCTTAAGACTATAGCGCAATCCTGTCTAATAATTTCCTTATCTTAATTTGCTAAGCTCTAGATGTTATCTTCTATGCTACAAATAATGGTTTTGGTGGGGATGGTTTTGGATGCTAAGGCAAAGTTCAAACCCTTCTTAAGAGTATCGGATTCAGTTTCATTGAGTGTGTGGTTGGATAGATTAACTACCTTTTTGTAATTTATTGTTTTCTGTGTAGGTGCAGCGTTGGAGTTCTGGAGCTTCTGGAGTTTGGCGATCTTCTTCTGCTGCCTCTCCCACGCTTTACGTCCCTAGCTGCTTGCTTTGAGAGCTGCGTTAGCATCAACCGCCTTCCAGAGGTCCATTCGAACCACAACCGCGAGTTCCAGGTGGAGGTTGAGAGCTTCACGAGATAGGCGATTTAGGTTAAAACGCGTTTTTTTTTATTTCTGTTCTTACCAAGGTCGAGCTAAGATTTTCGAACACCTTATTGTTCCAGCTGCTGCGCATCCTGTGGTTGATTACAACGAATGAGGGAGTAAGGTTTTTATCTCTGCATTCGTTTAGTAAATTCAGATCTTCTGCTCTTCATCTAATCTTTATTCCCCGTTTCTCCAAAATCCGGATTTGATGCCAGATCTCCCTTCCATGCAGGGATGTAATTTATGTAGAAATATTTTTGTGGTTGTTGCTTTCAGTAGGTTTCAGAGAATCCATAGTATCTATTTTAATTCAACGTTTCGAATCCATAACAGGATTCATCCTCAGAAATTAGGATTTATAGGGTGAAGTTAGATATTAATGATAATTGACATAAACTATTAATCAAATTAAACTATTAATCAAATAACTATTAATCTAATTAAATTATTAATTTTGATGTTAATAATTAACATTAAACTATTAATTTTAATAAGTCTTAATGGTTAATAATAAGGCTTAATATAAACCTACAACTTAATAAGCCTTATAAAGCTTTAAAATGTTATTAATAAAATTGATAAAATTAATAGTATTAGTATTAATTTAATCTTAAAATATTAAGATTAAGATTAAAATAAAATATTAATTTTAACAAGTCTTAGTAGTTCATGTAAGGCTTAAGTTTTTAAAATGTTATAATTATAGATTGTCCATAAAGTGTTTAGTATTTGGTTGAAAAAATGGGGAGTAATAAATTGATTGTTGATGTTAGGTATTCTTAAAGGCTTAACATTAACAATCAATTAAGACTTATAAAATTTTAAATTAAAAGTTTGATATTAATTTTAAAAGTTTAATATTAATTTTTAAATTAGAAATTAGATTATTACTTTTAAGTCCTTAATATTAAGGCTTAATGATAGAAACTTATAATAAGTCTTAATATTATGTGAAGTAGATAGTCTATTAGTTATATAATGATTTTAAAGCGTAAGGAATACAAGTCTATGTTAATGTTAATTTCTAAATTAATATGTGAAAGACAATTATAAAGGGGAAGGGGAATTCTAGATTAACTTATTGACTTATGGTTTAGGATTGAGGGGAGCCAACTAGTGCTTACTTCAAGGCCTCCATCCTTCTTTAAGTTGTGTGGATGTCTCCTTATTTCTATGGCTTCTTTGAGTTTTCTTTTGAAATAATGGTCTTCTCTTCCTAAGATTTCAGTGTCTTCAAGGGAGATTTGGTGTTTTGTTTTGGTACAGTGTTCCGCAAGAGCTAAGGTTCATAAGCGTTCATTCCTTATATCAGCCCCATGTTCTTTTAATCTAGTGTGGAACGAATGCCCAGTCTCACCTATGTAACATATCTTGCATGAACAAGGGACCTTGTAGACACCCCTAAGTTACTTTGGGTCTATATGATCTTTAACAGGTCTCATTTTCTGTCTAATGGTCTCTAGGGGTTTGAACGAAGTTGTAATGTCCCTCTTCCTAAGGATTCTGGCAATCTTGTCTGTGACACCTTGAATGTAAGGCCAGCATGCTCTTAGGCTATGTGTTTATGTGCTAAGGTTGTTGGTCCCTTCATTGGATGTTATAGTATTATCAAGGTTCTTATTATTAGTTTTATCTAGGAATTTTTTGATATCACAAGACTTGTAACCTATGTTCATGAAGACATCTTTGAGGTGTTCTTTTTCTTCTTTAAGGTGTTCATCATCTGAGATTCTTGGTGCCCTAATTTCTAAGGTGTTAAGGACTCCTATCTTTTGAGAGGGGTGGTGGTGAGAGTCTGCATGGAGGTAGCTTTCCGTGTGTGTCTTCTTTCTGAAAAATTTGTGTCCTCATGTTCCATGTTCTTTTCTAGTTATCAAGACATCAAGAAAATGCATGCTTCCATTCTCATCTAGTTCCATTGTGAACTTAATGTTTGTAGAACGATTGTTAAGATGTTCAAGAAACCTTCTAAGTTCATTTTCAGCATGTGGCCAAATCACGTTGGTGTCATCTACGTATCTTTTCCATCTCGATGGTCTTAGTGGGTAGGATTTTAGAGCCTCTTTCTTGAACTTTATGGGTGAGAGGGGGGATCCCATAGCCACCCCAATGGTTTGTTCATAGAATTCTCCTTGAAAACTAAAAAAGGTGGATTTGAGACAAACCTCTGCTAACCTCGCTGTATCGGGGTCGGTGACCTCCCTAATGACTTAGATAGCCTCATTCAAGGGTATCTTAGTGAAGAGGGAGACCACATCAAAGCTTACGATCATGTCTTTAGGTTCTACCATTTCTTCTTTGATTAACGTCACACAATCACTTGAGTCTTTTATGAACGAGTTTGTCTTGCCGACTAAGGGGACTAAATTTTTTGCAACATATTTCGCAAGTTCATAGGTGGGGGAATCTATAGTGTTGACAATAGGTCTAAGAAGGACTCCTTCCTTATGTATTTTAGGAAGACCGTAGATCCTAGGTGTAATCTCTCGGGTAGGAGTCAAACATTTCTTCAATATTTCATCAAGGTGTGAGTTTTGATAACTTTCTTGACGTCTCTAATTACTTTAGAAATAGGGTTGCTATGTAATTTTCTGTAGCTTCCACTAGTCGTGAGATGATCAATAATTTTTGCATTGTAATCTACCCTATCTAAGACAACTGTGGCTCCCCCTTTGTCTGCTTTCAGGATAACTATGTCTTTGTTTTCCCTTAGGTTTCTCAAGGCCAATTGTTCATCTTTACTTATATTACTTTTGGGAGGTTTGGATTTTCTTAAGACTATAACGCAATCCTGTCTAATAATTTCCTTATCTAAATATGCTAAGCTCTGGATGCTATCTTCTATGTTGCAAATAATGGTTTCAGTGGGGATGGTTTTGGGTGCTAAGGCAAAGTTCAGACCCTTCTTATGAGTATCAGATTCAGTTTCATTGAGTGTGTGGATGGATATAGATTAACTACCTTTTTACAATCTGTTGTTTTCTGTGCAGGTGCAGCTTTGGAGTTTTGGAGCTTTGGGAGTTTGGCGATCCTCTTCTACTGCCTCTCTCACACTTTATGTCCCTGTCTGCTTGCTTTGAGAGCCGCATTAGCATCAACTGCCTTCCAGAGCTCCATTTGAACCATAGCCGCGAGTTCCGGGTGGAGGTTTAGCACTTCACGAGATAGGCGATATAGGTTAAAACACATTTTTCTTATTTATGTTCTTATCAAGGTTGAGCTCATCTTTTCAAATGCCTTATTTTTCCAGCTACTGTGCATCCTGTGGTTGATTACAACGAATGAGGAGGTAAGGTTTTTATCTCTGCATTCTTTCAGGAACTTCAGATCTTCTGCTCTTCGTCTAATCTTTATTCTCAGTTTCTCCAAAAGCCGGATTCGATGCCAGATCTCCCATTAGAGAAATTTTGAGGTCAAAAAAGGGCCTCAAAACAAAGAAAATGTACTATAAAATACAACCAATCACATTCTAGTAGATGACATCATCCCCCTTGGTGAGGTAGCATTGCATGAGTTAAGAATGCTTATTTGTCAAATTTTCTATGGTGGATGAAAACACATAGTTAACCAAGGTAGTGGTGTAAGTACTTTTAAGTCATAAAGTAAAGTACTCATAATGATAGTCTTTTCATAAAATAATATTATTGTCATTTTCAAGTAAAGTACTCATAATGAATGTCTTTTCACACTTTCACATAAAATAATATTATTGTCATTTTCAAGTGAAGTACTCTTAATTCATAAAGAAAGTCCTTTCACATTTTTTTATAAAATAATATATTATCATTTTTATGTTTTTAATTTTAAATTATATATTCACTCCATTCTATTTAATAACATAATGTCAAACTAATAAAGAATAATAATAGATTTAATAAATAATAATAATAATAATAATAATAATGCAATGTGGATTATAATAATATTATTGACATTTTACATGTAAATAAATTCTCAATTAAATTACATTATTAAATTCATGAGAAAAGTACTAAATATAAAAAGTCAACATAAAATTAAAAAAAAAAACTCTTAAAAATGTTTTTTATTATTTAATTTCATTTGCAAGTTCAAGACAAATAAATGTTAAAGGACAATACATTTTTGGGAATTTACAATGAATCTTAGTCACATCAATGTAGACTTATTTTATTAATTTTATTTCTAGTGAATTTTGAAAAGTAACTCAACCATGGTTATTTATATTGTGCATAGAAAATAGTGTGGGAGGTGACTTGTCATATATACCTACCCCATAAATATTTGGGTTAGTGCAAGCTAATGAGGGTCACTTTTGGCACGTTAGATGCAATAGAAAACTGAAAAAGCAGGCATCCCTCAACTTACTTGGATTTTTTGATCTACTTACGCAAAATATCTTGCATTGAGTAAAAAAGATGAAATGTAGGAAATTGAATCACGTTTCTGAATATATAACTTTTATGTATTGAAAATTTGCATAGCTATGTCAAGTTTCATTTTTCCTAACAGACACTTTTTATTTTTCAGGCAAATGATAAGGTATATGTTTTTGTGGGTAGAGCCTTTGAGGGCCTAAATGATGGAATCAAGCTACAAAAATCGGCATGCATGTAGAGAACACATAGCACTTGTGCGCCATTATTTTTTGAAAATTAAATTAGTAATTTTATAATTTTTTTATAATTGTCTAAGTAATCAAACCTCGAAAATAGTACCTCTTTTGTGGGTAGAGTCTTTGAAGGTCTTAATGCAAAAATCTTGAAATGGGTTTTTCATAGAACGTGGAGGTTAGTGTCCTCTTGTGCACCATACAATTTTTTTTTGAAATGATTGAGAATTGAAAAATTTATGGAAGAAACACTAACAGTGTGTTTCACGAGTTAAGGAGGTAGGACAAAAAAGAAATTGAAAGAAAATAGGAAAAATTAATATTTCAAAATAAAAGTTACATATTTGGAATCTATAGAAAAAATGCTATTTGTGTCTAAGATTTCGTAAAAAATGACTCTGTGTAGCATATTGTAACGAGTGGCTAAGCACAGGCTTCTCCAGAAACTGGAAGAAATACCCAATTAGCTTTGGTTTTTCATTAACATAGCACAGGTTTGGAATTACCGAAGCAAACTCCAAAGCATACACATAGGATTATTGTTGACATGTGAGCATGTGACTCGGCCTGTTTAAATTCAAAAATATTGCCACGCTTTTAGATGTAAATAACGCGTACGCGTTATATAACTACATAACGCGTGCGCGTTATATAACTACTTAACGCGTACGCGTTATATAACTACATAACACGTACGCGTTATATAGTTACAAAACGCGCTCGCGTTATTCAAATCATAAAATACATGTTTAATACTTGAGAAAGAGGGGGTGTGGAAGACTCAAGGGAATTTTTGTTTAATATTTGAGAAGGGGTGGGGAAGGGTCAAGGGAATCTATGGTTAATATTTAATAGGGGTGGGAAAGGGTCAAGGGCTTAGAAGGATGTTGGAAGCTTGAGTGGGGAGAGATGAAGGGAATGAGAACATGATGGGCTACAGGGGGTGAAGGGAAGTGGAGCTTGAGAGCACTATTAGGAGTAGAATAGGTTCTGAAGAGGTATAGGGTTAGAAGTTGAAAGTGAGACTTGAGTGACAAGGGGGAATGGATGGAGGTAAGGGGGATGTGAGAGAGAAATAAAGAATACAAGGGGGGGAGAGACATAGAGCGAGGGAGGGAGAGGGACAATGGGGAGGAATGGATTTGGAGGGAGTGAGAGATAGATGGGGATAGAACGAAATAAGAGATAGGAAGGGAGGGACAAAAAGTGTTGGTGGGAGACATGCAGAGAGTGGTGGCGATGGAGAGAGAGAGAGTGATGGAGAGATTGGGATAGGTTGAGGAAAAGATGAGGGAGGGATAGAAGGTGAGAGACAGGCGATGAGAGAGGGAGGGAGAGAAGGTAGGGTGAGGGATGGAGGGAGAAAGTTGGAGATAGATATGGATGGAGGGGGGATGGGTTTGAGAATGGAAAGTGACATAATGTGTGTGTATGTGTGTGTGTTTGAGAGAGAGAGAGAGAGAGAGAGAGAGAGATTGATGGTTGGGGAGAGAGAGACTAGAGGGAGTTGTGAGCATCATATTCTCCATCAGCATCATATTCTTCATCATCATCATCTTCATGACCATCATCGTCATCATCAACATCTTCATCATCATCACCATCATCATCATCATCATCATCATATTCCTCATCAAATCAACATCTCCATCATCATTATCATCATCTTCTGAACATCATCATGATCATCATCTAAACATCACCATCACCATCATCATCAACATCTTCATCATCATCACCATCACCATCATCATCAAAATCTTCATCGTCATCACCATCACCATCACCATCACCATCACCATATTCATCATCATTGTCATCTCTAGGTTCCCCATCAACATCAACATCTCCATCATCATCATCTTCTTCATCATCATCATCTTCATCACCATCATCATCATCATCATCAACATCTTCATCATCATCACCATCATCATCATCATCATCATCATCTTCCTTGAATCAGATCAACATCTCCATCATGTCACCATCATCTTCTTCATCATGATCATCATCATCTAAACATCACCATCACCATCACCATCATCATCATCATCTTCATCATCATTACCATCACCATCATCATCAACATCTTCATCGTCATCACCATCATCATCATCATCATTGGTATTTGTAGGTTCCTCATCAACATCTCCATCATCATCATCTTCTCCATCATCATCATCTTCATCACCATCATCATCAGCATCAACATCTTCATCATCATCACCATAATCATCATCTTCATCGTCATCAGGTCAACATCTCCATCATCATCATCTTCTTCATCATCTTCACCATCATCATCATCATCATCATCTTCATCGCCATCTCCATCATCTTCAACATCTCCATCATCATCACCATCACCATCATCATCATCTTCATGACCATAAACATCTTCATCATCATTGTCATCTCCCCCTTCCTCATCAACATCTCCATCATCATCATCATCATCATCATCATCATCATCATCACCATCTGAACATCACCATCACCATCATCGTCAACATCTTCATCATCATCATCATCATCATCATCATCATCATCATCATCAGCATTAGCATCATCATCAAAATCTTCATAGTCATCACCATCTTCATCATCATTGTCATCTCTAGGTTCCCCATCAACACATCTCCATCATCGTCATCTTCTTCATCATCATCATCTTCATCACCATCATCATCGTCATCTTATTCATCATCATCATCTTCATCACCATCATCATCGTCATCAACATCTTCATCATCATCACCATCATCATCATCATAATCTTCCTCATCAGATCAACATCTCCATCATGTCACCATCATCTTCATCATCATCATCATCATCATCATCATCATCATCATCATCATCATCATCATCATTACCAGCACCATCATCATCAACATCTTCATCGTCATCACCATCATCATTGGCATCTGTAGGTTCCTCACCAACATCTCCATCATCGTCATCATTGGCATCTGCAGGTTCCTCATCAACATATCCATCATCGTCATTTTCTCCATCATCATCACCATCATCACCATCATGATCTTCTGAACATCATCATGATCATCATCTAAACATCACCATCACCATCATCGTCAACATCTTCATCATCATCGCCATCATCATCATCATCAAAATCTTCATCGTCATCACCATCACCATCTTCATCATCATTATCATCTCTAGGTTCCCCATCAACACATCTCCATCATCATCATCTTCTTCATCATCATCATCTTCATCACCGTCATCATCGTCATCAACATCTTCATCATCATCACCATCATCATCATCATCATCATCATCATCATCTTCCTCATCAGATCAACATCTCCATCATGTCACCATCATCTTCATCTTCATCATCATCATCATCATCATCATCATCATTACCAGCACCATCATCATCAACATCTTCATCGTCATCACCATCATCATTGGCATCTGTAGGTTCCTCATCAACATCTCCATCATCATCATCATTGGCATCTGCAGGTTCCTCATCAACATATCCATCATCATCATTTTCTCCATCATCATCACCATCATGATCTTCTGAACATCATCATGATCATCATCTAAACATCACCATCACCATCATCGTCAACATCTTCATCATCATCGCCATAAGCATCATCATCAAAATCTTCATCATCATCACCATCACCATCTTCATCATCATTGTCATCTCTAGGTTCCCCATCAACACATCTCCATCATCATCATCTTCTTCATCATCATCATCTTCATCACCGTCATCATCGTCATCAACATCTTCATCACCGCCATCAGCATCATCATCAAAATCTTCATCGTCATCACCATCACCATCACCATCACCATCTTCATCATCATTGTCATCTCTAGGTTCCCCATCAACACAACATCTCCATCATCATCATCTTCTTCATCATCATCATCTTCATCTCCATCATCGTCCTCATCAACATCTTCATCATCATCACCATCATCATCATCATCTTCCTCATCAGATCAACATCTCCATCATGTCACCATCATCTTCATCATCATCATCATCATCATCGTCCGAACATCACCATCACCATCATCATCAACATCTTCATCATCATCACCATCATCTTCATCAACATTATCATCTTTATCATCTTCATCTGCATCATGATCATCTTCATTGTCATCACCCTCCTCCTCCTCATCATCTTCATCTACATCATGATCATCTTCATTGTCATCACCCTCCTCCTCCTCATCATCTTGTGCACTTATGCACTTAGGGATTAATGTTTAGAAGAGGGTCTAAAGGCCTTTATGGGGGAGGGGCTCTAGGAACAAGGTAAGACAGAGAGGGCAGGGGGGAGGGATAAAGGCGTAGAGGGTTAGTGATTAAGGGAGAAGAAGGGAGAGAGTGCTATAGGGAGGGATAATGACGAAGATAAAGAGAAGGTGGAAAGATGGAGAGTGGGGTGGTAGAGACATGGCTGGAGTAAGGGAGAGAAAGAAACATGAAAGAAACATGTAGGGAGGGATGTAGGGAGAATGAGGGACAGATATTTAGAAAGAGATAGGGGGTATCTAGGGATTATTGGGAGAGAGCTAGGGGTGAACCATACAAAACATTTGTTTTGTATGTAACCATATAAATTATTAGTTTTCTTTGATTTTGTTCGTTGCCCTAGCCGTGCACCTAACCTATTTATTGTGCTTGACTATATCGCGTTCGCGTTTTTTCACTACATATCGCGCACGCGTTTTGTACTTCTATAACGCATGCGCGTTTTGTAACTCCAGAAATAATGGACTGTTGCTGTTCGAGAGCAACTTCACTCTGTCCGAACGAAAACAACAATCCTGCGATTTTTCGAACAGCACGAGCTCGCCTCCGAAAATTTTCACATTCTACACCAACTCCATCATTTTTTTTTATGCAGGTGCAGCATTGAGGACATCTTTCATGGTTGCTTACTGTGGTGTTGGGTTATATGGCCATATTTGAAGAAAATAATCAGCAAGCTTGAAGAATCTCCAATTGAAGAACACCAAAGATAAGGCCTTTGAAAGATTCATTTTGCCTATATTTGAGGAGCACACAAGATAAGATATCAAGCTTCAAGACCAACAAGGAAGAACTTCCATTTGCTTATTATTGAAGAGCTTGTAATTGAGGAGCAACAAAAACAAACTATATTGAATTGATCATTGTGGTGATGGGGAATGCACGTAACCGAGTAAACAAATCAACAAGGAAGAAGAGACCTCAAGAAGTCATTGAAGAAGAGAAAGAAAAGAAAAGAATATACATGATGAATCGGAGGCTTTCTTTGGAAACTAATCCAAATCCAATTGTAGAGGATACCATGGTTCATCCTATTAATCCACGACAAGAGGGACCTTCAATTTCCACAATAGTTGTTGAACAAACACCCCATGGAAGTAATCAAGAAGCAAAACGTAGGTGCTCATTAGGGGATGTTTCAATTCCTACTTCAAGTCAAAGTGATAAGTTACCATCTCAAGATGAAGCTCACGAAGAAACACCCAATTTGCTATCCGGATGTGGTTATACAAGCGATGAAGTCAGAGAGGCGTTGGACATTTTGCCTACTGTTGAAGAAGAGAATGTTATCCACACCATCGATGAGGATGTTGGACTTCCACAAGGGGATGTTGGAATTCCACAGACCATGGATGAGGATGTTGGACTTCCACCATCCAACTACCAGGAAGAGAATGAAGGACACCAAGCTACTACTGAAACGCCAGAGCGTCTTGGTGATGCGCTACATGGTACAATTCCAACCCCCTTACCTCCATTAGCAAGCACACGTCGAAGAACTCCGAAGCGTATACAAGTTGATGAAAGACTTATGAATTCCATTGAAGGTACGCTATCTAAATGTAGTATTGCTTATCAAACTCAACAGATACTTGATAAATATTTTGTTTCTAAATGTGATGGAGATAAATGTAGATTATTTTTATCATTGTTAAAATCTAGGAGCATGAATGTTGTTAGGAAAAAGTTAGGGATAAAGATGATAAAGAATTCTGAACCAAGTTCTCATATAGTTAAAAGCCTAGTAGATGCATTTGGTAAAATTGGTAAGAACACACATTCAAAGGACCGCAATGCTGCTCGTCGTGTGTTGTCACAATCAATTGCAAATAAGAACACCAGGGCCCTTCGTATTCTTAGGCCTACATCTGAACTAGTTAATTTGAATGTAAAAACCCTCCGTAGGTATTCTATTAGAAGAGAACATCTTGACACAACCGATCAGACAGAGTTTTGGGCCTTTGTTGGTCGGTTGCCACGTCGTGACATGAAGCTAGTTGATGCAGTAAAGGGACTAGTGCACAGTTTTTGGCATGATCACACAAGGCCTTCTTCAAACCGAAAGGATGTACTAAAACTAAGAAGGGGTTCAAAGGATCGTGAACCACATACTAAGCATCTTCTTGATATAACACAGACAGAGCTTTACGAGAAATTTAAGATTGAGCATAGACAATTGAACTTGGGGCAAAGATCTTTTGAGAAATGTAAGCCATGATATGTTAGAATAAATACTCTTCGTAACACTTGTTGTTGTAGATACCATGTAGAATATGAATATTAATATGACATTTTTGTACATTCGTCATGTGTTGCATACTAACATTGTGCAGGATTGCTCCATGACAATACCACTGACTTCATCAAGAGAATTCATTCATAGCATCATGTGCAATAGGCTCGAGGGGCAAACATACTATGCAAAATATTGTTTGGATGGAACATGCTCCAACTATGCTGGAATGGAATTATTGAGCCAATGTATGCACGAGAATGGAGACAGTGAATTTGGGAAAATGGTTACAGACATGAAAAGTTTCAAATATATCAACTATGAAATAGTCCCGGGGAAAGAAAGCAAAAAAATACAATTGGTGACATCTCAGGTATGCATTTATATCTATAAAATTATGTTGTAACGGTTACATTTCAATCCTTACTTACAACAAAAAACGGACATTGAGATCATTTTGTGTCACCAGGTACAAGTTAGTGACTTCATCAAGGAATTTATTGAAAAGACACATCAATATGTTCAGCATGTCCACGTGGCACGATGGCAGGATGAGAATTTTAGAATATGCAGAGTTACATTTCCCCTTGGTACTATACTTTCAGTTGTTGATTTTGCCGAGAACTACACTCTGCAACCTCAAAATGAGATCCAAAGTCAGTATTATCACTCTGAGCAGGTTTCCTTGATGGTCCATATCACATATAGGCATGGCCCAAATAGCATTGAAGAGCAAAGAGAAATTCTGAAGGAATATCACTTCTACATAAGTGATGATAGGTGCCACGACTTCCACTATGTACGTCATTGCTTCATCATGTTCTATGATCACTTGAAGGGAAGGAACATACAAATGGACCGACACTGGATTTGGTCTGATGGGTGTGCTGGTCAGTTCAAAAATGCACGCATATTTCAGTGGTTGTGTTCATTGCATAAAAACTACAAAGTGCCACATATGTGGAACTATTTTGAGACTGGGCATGGTAAATGAAAGCATGATGGAGCCGGAGCATGTGTCAAAACAGCCCTACGAAGAGAGGAATTGAAAGTATCTATAGAATCTACTATTCTAAATGCTCAATCTATAGTCAGGTGGTGCACGTCAGTAATGGGAGAGGAATCAACTATGCGAGTAGAATCCACAAGAAAGAGACATGTGGAGAGATTTTTTTGGGAGGTGGTAGACATAGATCGTTCACATGCATGGGAATGCAAGACTGTGCCTAGGACTCGTGGCTTTCACTCGGTTCGAAGCTCTGATAACCCAGTATTTGAAATTTGGACCAGAAAACTCGCTTGTTTTTGCCCGCCTTGTTGTGATGGTGACTGGGATGGGTGTGAATCATTGGATTGGGTTGATGGATGGGATCGCATATCACTTCGACTTGATCAACATGCAATTGTTGAGTTAACTCCGTTGGAAGAAGACCAATCATCTATTTCTGCAGATTTTGATCATGTCTCAGACCTTGTACAACCCGGTATGATGCATTTCCTTAACATTTTTTGTTTGTTTACGTAGTCTTCAAATGCACATTAATGGCCTTGTATCGCACGAAAAATATTTTGATCATATACCTACAATCATATAATGCAGGGCACATATACGCAGTGGTTGCCTCAAAAGATACTGAATGGGGTGATGAATACTGGTTGGCACGCTGTATAGATGGAAAGCAAACCCTCATTGTGTCCATGACTGACGATGAAAACAACCACTTTCCAACTGGGTCTATGGTTGTTAAAGGTGAATACTTGACACGGGACAACAATGGAAGAAAGAAGGGTGGATATGTTTACAGGGATTACAAACTAGGTGCAAGTGTGTATCACTTTACCAACTTAATCATTGGCACAAACCTTCAGGTACGAACAATGCCTAGTCGAAATACATCGAAGGTACGCTACTTCTTACCGGATACAAAGCACGAGAGACTAATGGAGACCATCAGTATAAGAGATGATCCGGAGGGCTTGGTTGTATGATAATAGGTGGGATCTAGCATGATGAGGTACGTTACATACTTTTAATACTATACTATTTATACTATTTGTAATTGAATATTGATATATGCTCAATTTTCACATGTATGTTTCATATGAATATGTCAATTTTGCGTTCTTGATATGCCAAATTTACGTTTACGTTGTTTATAAATATGCCAAAAGTTCTCTTGTATGTCAAGTTTATGAATATGCCATTTTTTACATATGATCAGTAAACCCTAAAATTATATTATGTTCATCATGTTGGTTATTGGCTTCACCCAACAAAATTAATTCAATTCATGCTCACTATATTAAACAATACACTTATATTAAATTTAATTCATGTCTTGTTAAATATTTCATAATGAATTAGCTATTTGAGAGCACCACCTTAGACCAAGCCATCATCATCAACATCTTCATCATCATCACCATCATCATCATCATGGACCTGCAAAAACCTAGTTTCCAAAGTGTCTAGGCAGGTTCGGGTTAGGAACACTAGCCATACCCGCCCGGTGGATGATTTTCCAAAGTTGACCCCCGTGTGCAAAAATTGCACACTCCCACACTGAGAAAAACCCTAGTTTCCAAGATGGACCTGCAAGGTGACACATGGGCCACTGGGTAGGAGGGGAGGGGCACCCCTGGTACTATCCCGGTGTGCTGAATCCAACGGAGTCGACGGTTCGTCGATCCGAGCCACGGTCTTCATTCTATGGCTCGTCCCGTCTCACTACCAGAAAGCCTTCAGGGACACCTGCTGGATACCTACTGGGGGAATAGAACTCCAACCATGCAACAAAACCGGGTTCCAGGGAGTCCTGCAGGTGTGTCTAGACAGGTTTGGGCTAGGAACACTAGCCATACTTTCCCGGTGGATGATTTTCCAAAGTTGACCCCCGTGTGCAAAAATTGCACACTCCCACACTAAGCAAAACCCTAGTTTACGAAATGAATGTACAATGAAGCCACTGGGCCATGGGGAGACGAGGGAGAGGGCCCCCTAGAGGTAATCGCACGCCAGGAGACCAACGGAGTCGACGATTCGTCGATCCGACGTCCGGTTTCCGAGTTATGTCGAGTTGCAAGTCGCATGAAAATGCCGTTCAAGGACACTTGGTGAATTTCCGTCCGGGAGCCAAAAAGCAAACGGAGCAGGAATATTGCGTGCCGTTGGCTCCCGCAAGTGTGTGTGGGCAATGCCGACGTGGGAACACTGCCAACACTGGCTCGGGGGAGGTTTTTGCAGAGTTGACCCACCAATGTGAGATTGCATGCAATTACACTGAGCAAAACCCTAGTTTACGAAATGAATGCACAATGAAGCCACTGGGCCATGGGGAGACGAGGGAGAGGGCCCCCTAGAGGTAATCGCACGCCAGGAGACCAACGGAGTCAATGATTCGTCGATCCGACGTCCGGTTTCCGAGTTATGTCGAGTTGCAAGTCGCATGAAAATGCCGTTCAAGGACAATTGGTGAATTTCCGTCCGGGAGCCAAAAAGTAAACGGAGCAGGAAGATTGCGTGCCATTGGCTCCCGCAAGTGTGTGTAGGAAATGTCGACGTGGGAAAACTGCCAACACTGGCTCGGGGGAGGTTTTTGCAGAGTTGACCCACCAATGCGAGATTGCATGCAATTACATTGAGCAAAACCCTAGTTTACGAAATGAATGCACAATGAAGCCACTGGGCCATGGGGAGACGAGGGAGAGGGCCCCCTAGAGGTAATCGCACGCCAGGAGACCAACGGAGTCGACGGTTCGTCGGTCCGACGTCCGGGTTCCAAGTTATGTCGAGTTGCAAGTCGCATGAAAATGCCGTTCACGGACACTTGGTGAATTTCTGTCCGGGATCCAAAAAGCAAACGGAGCAGGAAGATTGCGTGCCGTTGGCTCCCGCAAGTGTGTGTGGGCAATGCCAATGTGGGAACACTGCCAACACTGGCTCGGGGGAGGTTTTTGCAAAGTTGACCCACCAATGTGAGATTGCATGCAATTACACTGAGCAAAACCCTAGTTTACGAAATGAATGCACAATGAAGCCACTGGGCCATGGGGAGACGAGGGAGAAGGCCCCCTAGAGGTAATCACACGCCAGGAGACCAACGGAGTCGACGGTTCGTCGGTTCGACGTCCGGTTTCCGAGTTATGTCGAGTTGCAAGTCGCATGAAAATGCCGTTCAGGGACACTTGGTGAATTTCCGTCTGGGAGCCAAAAAGCAGACGGAGCAAGAAGATTGCGTGCCGTTGGCTCCTGCAAGTGTGTGTGGGCAATGCCAATGTGGGAACATTGCCAACACTGGCTCGGGGGAGGTTTTTGCAGAGTTGACCCACCAATGCGAGATTGCATGCAATTAAACTGAGCAAAACCCTAGTTTACGAAATGAATGCACAATGAAGCCACTAGGCCATGGGGAGATGAGGGAGAGGGCCCCCTAGAGGTAATCACACGCTAGGAGACCAACGGAGTTGACGGTTCGTCGGTCCGACGTCCGTTTTCCGAGTTATGTCGAGTTGCAAGTCGCATGAAAATGTCGTTCAGGGACACTTGGTGAATTTACGCCCATTTTATAATTTAAGCCACTTTTAAATATTTGAACTTCCATATTATTTTTGAAAGAGTATAATATTTCAAAACTTCTAAAGAGACAAAAACACATGATCAAAACTCCTAAGGCTGCAATTTAGAGTAGCAATAATGGGGTTGATGGAGTTGATTTTGATCCTATGGAAGATAATGATACTAATATTATTGAGAATAAAGGGATAATAGGTTGATCCATGACACCTTTGTTTGCATGGATGAGGATGCACCTATGTATGAGACCTATGATAATATTCATGATGTACATCTTATTGATAAGGCACACAAAGGCCTATACAAGAGATCAAAGATGAGTCACTTTGTCTACTAATTTGATGTTGATAAAATTGAAGGTATTGAATGACATTTCACCAATGGTATGACAAAGATCCTAATGTATACACAATAACTCTAATGATAAATATAAGTTTTTAATAGTTTTTGTGATTGTAATAACTACATTGCGATATCCATTATTTAGTACATAAATTGATTTTTTCTTATAGATTGTTAGGTAATATTTTCCTATAACCATCAAATACTTTACCTTGCACATATTGAGAATTGTGTGCCCTTATGAAAGATACAAGAAAGGAGTATCAAACAATTGATGCATGTCCTAATTATGATCAAATGATATATTATGGATAGCATGCAACAAATTTAAAATGCCATGAATGTGGGATCAATAGATATTGAACTAATTAGGTAATATATAAGGTGCCCCATAAGGTTCTTTGTCATATCCCTATAATTCTAGGTTTTTGATGATTGTTTAGGTTAAAAAACATAGCACATTATATGTATTATCATGTACAAAGATAAGTGAAGATGGTATTATATGAGTGGCTACAAATGGTTCTCAATTTACGATCATCAAGGAAATATTACCCATTTTTAAAGAAGAACCTCATAATGTTAGACTTTCATTGGTAGTTGATGGCAATGGGTGTGCATGAGTGAGTTCGTTGAAACCTTGAAAACATTGTATTGCATTTAGTTTGATTAAATTACACGAGCAAGAACTTTGACATAACTTGTAATGATCATCCAAAATCACAAATTTTAATTAGATACCAATTAGTGCATGCATGTAGTGAATTCGTTGAAACCTTTGAATATAATAGTTTGTTCTTTTGACACAGTGCATTCATGAGTAATAGATAATCCACACAAATCAACACATTAGATTGACACAAGAACATGTATCCAAAAGTGCATATATATCCAAAAGTACATGTATCCAAAAGTACATGTATCCAAAAGTACATATATATCCAAAAGTATCCAAAAGTGCATGTCTCCAAAAGTACATGTATATCCAAAAGTATCCAAAAGTACATGTATCCAATGAAGTCAATGTACATGTCTCCAAAAGTATATGCACAATAAAGTCAATGTACATGTCTCCAAAACTGAATGTATCGAAAAGTACATATATATACAAAAGTATCCAAAAGCACATGTGTCCAAAACTATCCAAAACTATCAAAACTCAAGCTTCCTCTTGTTCTTTCTCGACATTGATCCTCTAGGCACATCTCTAGGATCAATGTGCATCCCTGGATCCTACAAATTAAATATCAATTGTTAAATTCAACTAACTATGTACACTAATAAATTAGCTCAACAATTATCAACTGGTGCATGGAAAGTGCATGAAACACTTGGTCACTGAAGGACATCTCACCTCAACTGACAAAGGAGATTGCGTTGCTTGTGTAGTAGATGGAGCCGTTGGTTGAACATCCAGGATGGTCGAACCAGGGGGGCCAGGCATTGCTCCTGCTGGTGGTGGCTACAATGAAAAAATGTTGAAATAGTTAGAAATGCATGAATAAACAATAGGTCCAACAATAATAAACTATGTAAAGATAATGTTGAAATAGTTACATACCTGTGTGTGATCAGCTGCCATTGCAGATGCGGCACTAACTGCTGCATAAACCATCGATGCGAGGTTCTCAGTAGAAAACTCGGGTTCCTGATGCAGTAAACATGCAATTCAAACATTAACAAAAATGATTTATGCATTGGATTTCAAGTTAAACAACAAATATCATCGAAGGATATAAATTACCATGGTGTGAGTAAGCCCATGGTCGTGGGCAGCTAGAGTCTTTCTAGGAGTAGAACGCCTCACATACAAACGACCCTTGTTCACGAATGGCCTGGAGGGAGATACAAATCCAGGCAATGGGCCAGATGTCTCAGATGGTGCCTACCGTCAGCAAGTGTTCATGTAGTTAGACGTGCATGATTCAACAAACAAACATGTATTTAAAAAATGTCATTTTTAATTGTTTACCTGGAGCCCAGATGTTTCAGGGGACGGTATGACCATGGGTAATACCTCCACATTACCTTGCCCCAGTGAAGGATCTGCCATCTGCAAGTTTAATAATTGTAAATATTAGACCGTAGATAGCATTAATGAACTAAAATGTAAAGTATGTGGAAATTAAAAAATTAACAAGTATTAAAAAACTGAAATTTTAAAATGTTTACCTCGGTGTGAGATACGGCAATAGGTGGTATATAAGATGGGCCTACCAAATGGGTAGCATCATGCCCCCCTGTAGAGTTTGGAACATCCGGCTCTGGGGCGTCACTGCCGGCATAAAGCATCAACTGCAAGTTCACAAAATTAATATATTAGCTCAAACTATATATATGTGTACAAAGACGAAAATAAATGAAGAATTTATTACAATTAACCATCAACATACCTCTCTCAAAAACCCATTGAAGGCAACATCTGAGGCAATACCATAGCAGGGACGACCACATGATGTGCACTCGTGAGGATCAGTACTAGGATGGGGATGTGTCGATGGTCCCGCACTAGTGGATGGTCCTGATGGTCCTGCATGGTGACGAGCTGGTGTATGTACCACACCAGGGACAGATGTCCCTTCCTCACCCATATGTTGAACCATCGTGCCATGGCGAACAACCGCCCGTGCCAAACTCAAAAATGCATCCCGTGTCTGCGGAATAATGCGATGTGCTGGTGGGACATCTGGCCCAGGCAACTGCCTGCGAGGTGCAGGGATAGGGTGATCCTGGTCTCGAAGCCTGGCATTGGGTCGATTTTGGGGCATCCCCCCACCGATCCCCTGAAACTGCAAGATGTCAAAATAGTTAACGTGTTTATGCAACAAGAACTCTGCGTACATCTTTCGAAGGAAATATAAGGGAATTTCCCTGTTGTTGTGTGGTGGCATATCAAAAACCATGTACCATCTGTCCATCCAGTTATCAACAAATGGTTGAAACGTGCACCACTCAATGGAGATATGCGACCTGCTTGCATTTGGGATTTCCCCCGTCCGAGGGTCCCTAAACAATGCAAATATAAGCTCTTTGGATATTTTCAAATTTTTTATTGCGTTGTAATCTAGCCCATCAGCATATTGTTGTCTTTTTCTTTCTCTGTAAGATGCAATATGATATAGGACATTCGTAGATTGTGAAATGGTGTCCACAATTGCATCCAAGGTTGATGCAAGTGAACGACGAATCCTGTCACCACCACTAAAAGCTGCACTTATGCCCCTCAATTGGGAAAGCTCAATCAATATATCGACATTGGTATCCATAGCCGCAACTGCAATAAAGACATTAATACGAAAATCATTAGAAACATATACATGGTATATAATGACGTCTCTTCAAAATTGAACATGTATTAAATCAAACTCACGTAAGAAATTTAATGGCATTCACTTACATACATTTAAAACTTAAAATTAAACATTTGACAATTAAAAAGTAAGTTAGTCAGATTGGCAGAGAGGAGGAGGAGGAGGAGGAGGAGGATCAGGGCAGTGATGAGTTTGTTGATTCAGGCATGGAGGAGGAGGATCAGGGCAGTGATGAGTTTGCATCTATGTGTCTCAATGTCTCATTGTGATTTGTGATTGTGAATGACAAATGTGTTGTGATTTGTGAATGATCTAATTTCTATTGAATATTTCATATTTGTAATTGTAAATGTAATTTCTATTGAATATTTGTAATTGTAAATGTTAAATCCTATTGGATCTATATGTCTATATTTTTAAATTTTAATATATTTTAAAAATATATTAATTCCGGGGGTCACCGTGTCCTACGTGTCCTAATTCCGGGGGTCACCGTGTCTAGTGGGGACCAGGGATCAAATTTGAAGGGTGGGGTCCCATTTCACTATGAAGGGCTATGAGATATTGAACACTATTGAAGGGCTATGAGAAATTTATTAATATTTATTCTATGTGTATATATGGATGTGTTCATGTTGCATGGATTGGATTCTAGGTTAACCGAGGCCTTTTTAGAGCAAAGAATGGGGTAATTACTATTTGGGAACAAGTTTTTTATCAAATGTAAATTGCGGAGATGGAAGATATTGAGGGTGACACATGTTGTGGAGAAAGTAGTATTGATTCCTATGACGTAATAGGGAGTTCAAAAAGTCTGGTTTCAAGTATTGTCATGCGTAGCTCGATTGATTTTTCTCGTGCTAGGGTTGTAGCAACTGTTATGGCCATTACTGTTAAAAGGATTGATGGGGTGGAATCCCGTGAAACGATGAGTTCTTTTGTTAAGATGTAGATTCAGTGAAAGTTGGTGGGAGTCTTATGTTCATTTTATGCACAAAATTCGATTACTTGATTTTGTTGCATTGTTAACTCTCCTCCTAGTCATAGCTACAATCTCTTATATAATTGTGAAGGTTATCAATCCACTCAATATATTAAAGTTGTAGTAGGCCAAAATCATCAACATATTTATTGTACTCACAAATGTTGACATTCCAATTTCTATGTAGAGCGCCCATTAACATTAGATTGTATGGGAAATGTTTTTGAGGCATGATGTCATTATCTCATAACAGCAAGCTTTTTATCCATAAATATGTCATCTACAAGCCAACGGAATTGTTCCTAATCCTTTATAAAACTTTGTCATAATTATATCAATACCAACATCCCTACCTATTGACTTAGCTTAGAAGATATTACACCTTCAGATAACCAAACCTGATTCCAAGGTTGGTAATCATAAACGTAAAAGCATCATCATAAGGAAATAGCATGTTGTGTTGAGGAAATTCCTTTTTTTCCATTTCCTTCTCAGGATAATATTTGCTTGTGGATCATTTAAAATGTATAATTTATTTTAATATTGGGAGCTAAATTCAAATTCATTAATATATTAATATGATTTGATTTTTTTATTAATAATAAGTTATTCTTTTCATTTGAAAATGTAATAGTACATCAAAATTTCAATGTTTACTGATGTAGTAAAGTTGAGAGGCTTTATTTTTCAGTGGATATAGCAGACCTGTAAATTCATAGGATGTCAAAAATCTAGTCAGCCTTGAAGTTGAGCTCCTCAAAGAAAACAAATTTCTTTAAATATGTTTATGGCAGGTTGGCATTGCCAGCTTCGCTCCGCAAACTATCCTGGAGGACTGGAGGAGATAGGGTAGGTGGAACTTGGAAGTAGCTCAACCACAGTGGAATAGGGGTATAAGAAAAAGCTTGTTTCTATTCATGCAATATTATATATTGATGGTCGGAGCCATGGAAGCATGGAATTCGAGCATTGACTTGATACAACAAAGAAAACAAAAGGTGGAACTCGGGAGCTGCAGGATTGACTTGATACAACAAAAAAAACACAGGGTGTGAGGATGGGAGCCGTAGACGGTAGGATTAACTTGATACAACAAAGAAAACACAGGGCTATAGGTAGGGGCCACGGGCAGGAGCAACAACCTGCAACATTACAAGAAGTTTATGGATTGTGGATTTTGTCTGAAATGCCAAATTCGCGGGGGTAACATAATATATTATACATTGAATACTCAATTAACTCATGGAGTCAGCATTCACGAATTGGTATGTGATAACTTGTAACTTGGTAAGCCCGCTAGCAACAACACGTATGAGCCACCTACCAGGTTTAATAATTTTGTTGATGCCATTAAATGTGTTAAACACGTAAGCGCTCGCTACAAACACGAGAACTTCGAAGCGTTCAAGCCATGGGCTACTCAGTGTAAGCCCGTCCACGTAAGTTTCTCAATGATATTATTAGAGGCCCAATGGTCCATTATCCATGGATGATCGAACACGTGGATATTGGAGAGTAACCAAGTCCCACTCCCAAGTCACCTAGCTAGTAGCCGCATTCCCAATTTCCCACTAAAAATTGTTGATGGGTGAAATTTGAAGCTACCCTTCTGTTGCAATTTTAAATAGTAGTGGTTAATTTAATTATTGAAGGGCTTACCATGAAATTAAATTTTTTTTGCATGGTAAAATTTGAAGTGGCCTTCTATGACGTGTGGGTAAAATTTGAAGTGGCCTGAAGGCTTCAAATTTGAAGCCTGGTGGGGACACTCGTGTCCCGTGTCCTCGTGTCGGGTGACTTAGATGAATACATTGTAGAAAGGGGGGAGTTTTATTTTTTTCAATTTTTGGTTGGATTATGAATTTTTGAGTTTTTGAAAAGGGATTCATTTTAATTATTCACTCATCTTGGTTGAGGGAGATGTGAATTTAGTTAGAGATTGGGTTATTCCCAATTTTATCAATATTACAAAACTAGGTTGTTTTAAACAATAAAAAAATAGTAATTTAGGTTAAGAAATGACAAAAAAATGGGATGGGTGAATGAATTACCTGACTAGATGACAATCCACCGATGAATTTGTCTCCTCTCTAGCTAAATCGAGCAACACCGATACTTGAGTGGGCCACAAATCGTCCTCGTCCAGGGTCTATTTCGCCTCTATTTCGCGTTTCTGATGCGTGAGTGCCGCGGGTGGTCGGCAATCGTCGGGACTGTGTATTTAAATTCATTTTTAGATTTACATAACGCGTACGCGTTTTGTAACTACATAACGCATATGCGTTTTGTAACTACATAACGCGTACGCGTTATGGTTACCTATCCTACATGTCCTGAATGACATGTTAGGCTCGGGTCTTACCATGGCAGGGGCTAAATATCAGAAACGCGTTATGTTTTATGTATCAGGAACGAGTTTTGAAAAAAGTAGCTTTGCATCTAAAGTGACCCTCATGTTCTTGCACACACCCATTTCTGTGGTTGTTGATTTCAGTAGGTTTCAGAGAATCCACAGTATCCATTTTAAGTCAACATTTCGAATCCATAATAGGATTCATCCTCAGGATGAATAGTCAATTAGTGAAGAGCAAAAGATTTGAGGTATTAATATTAAGGATTTAATTTGAGATGCAAAGAAAATATGGGTCGGCAAAAGAAATTAGGATCGACAGAAGAAATTAGGGTTTATAGGGTGAAGTTAGATATTAATGATAATTGACATAAACTATTAATCAAATTAAACTATTAATACTAAAATATTAATCAAATTAAACTATTAATTTTGATGTTTTTTTTTAACAAAAACGGTTAAGAAGCTTTTATAAAAAAAAGAAGAGCAAAGATTACATAGTTCTGAAGAAAAACTGATCCCAAGAGAGGACTACGTCCATGACTCCTTGTTCATCTACAACCAGTCTAAACTTATCTTGATACTTTCCTATTCTATGGATACTGTATCTCCTTACAAACTTCCCAAGAAGGAATTATAGAAAGAAAATGACTTGTCTTACTGTCCAAAGGAATTTCTGGGCTACATCTACTACTAGAAAGACCTAAATTGCTGATGTCCTACTTCTTACATACATCTCGATGCAATCCAAAGGTTAACGATTTGAAGTTTGTTGGATTCTTGTTTTTCTTGGAGAAGTTAAATTTTCTTTTGGCTTCAAAGAGGGTGAAGCTCATTTTTTATTTTTGCTAACTTTGGTCCAATCTGATGACTCGAAAAATACTTCGAGAATGGGCACTACATATTCGGGTGCATCCTGTGGGGCTTGACTTTTCAGGTCCATCAGTTGGAGTGCACTATCGCATGGAGCTACAGGTGGATTCTTGTCGATGGCAGGGATCGTTTGTTCTTCTAGAGTGTCCTATTTTTTAGCCTGAGGAGATTCCTTAGCTTGTGATGGAGCCTCTTCGGATATATATTCATTTCTGCTTACTGTATAATGCTTGGATTTTGCTCCATCCCACCAAGTGGATTTGCGATGAAGCTTTTTGGATTTGGGGATCTGAGAGGATTTTGGGCAATCTTTGACAAGATGTCCAATTGCAAAGCAAGATCTGCATATAAAAATCACATTTTCATAATCTATATTTTGCACCCACACATAATCCTTGCTGTTCAAATGGACCTCAGCAGGAAAGCCATTGTTGAAATCCATTTCCACACAGATGCGAGCAAACGTAGTTTTAATGTAATCCTTTGTTTCTGGACTTCGATCATAGAAGGATCCCAACACATTGCCAATAGCTTCAAGCGAGGCAGAGTTCCAGAGATGCAAGGGAAAATTTGGAAGCCGAACCCAAACTAGAGAAAATGAGACTTGGTCAGTAGTTGGGTAAAAAACAGGGCTCCAGGGTTTCATAAAGAGCCCCGAACTTCCCCAAAACCACGGACCAGAATCAAGAATGATATGTTTTTCCTCAGGAGAATCGAAATCCGCAACAAAAAAACTCGAGAAAAGGGATAAATAGAAATTTCCTAAAAAACAAGGGGTTTCCATACCTTAGAAATCCACTTATAGAGATCAACCAGGCGAGGCGAGAACCCATTGAAGCGACAAACCAAAGCTGACTCTGCGAAATTCTTGGCTTCAATCAAAGATTCCTATACCATCGCAATGGAGGGTGTTGGTATTTCCTGTAAAATCAAAGTCGACTGGCCGTAGGATGCCTTTCCAAGCGAGACCGAGATCGAGGGTCCCTGGCTGGCGGTGACTAAGAGGAAGCTGGCTGCCATTCTCCTGAATGGAGAGCACCAAGCTGTCGTAGGTGCAGGGCTGCCTCATGGGCACGGCGACGAACGTCTTCAAAAAATCCTAGCGTAGGCGAACGATGGTCCTATTTCATTGTATTCGATCTGTACTCACAGAAATCGCCATGTCCAAAACCCTACAACGCCTGTCACCGCGTCCAAAACCCCGTGCCTATCGTGAAACATAATCAATTATCAAGTGTCATTCTTGAAGGGCAATTATTAATTTTGATGTTAATAATATTAATATTTAAAATTAACATTAAACTATTAATTTTAATAAGCTTTAATGGTTAATAATAAGGCTTAATATAAACCTACAACTTAATAAGCCTTAGAAATCTTTAAAATGTTATTAATAAATTTATAAAATTAATAGTATTAGTATTAATTTAATATTAAAATATTAATATTAAGATTAAAATAAAATATTAATTCTAAAAAGTCTTAGTAGTTCATGTTAAGGTTTAAGTTTTTAAAATGTTATAATTATATATTGTCCATAAAGTGTTTAGTATTTGGTTGAAAAAATGGGGAGTAATAAATTGATTGTTGATGTTAAGTATTCTTAAAGGCTTAAAATAACAATCAATTAAGACTTATTAAATTTTAAATTAAAAGTTTAATATTAATTTTCAAATTAGAAGTTAGACTATTATTTTTAATTCCTTAATATTAAGGCTTAATGATAGAAAATTATAATAAGCCTTGATATTATGTGAAGTAGATAGTCTATTAGTTATATAATGATTTTAAGGCTTAAGGAATAAAAGTCTATGTTAATGTTAATTTCTAAATTAATATGTGAAGGGAAATTATAAAGGGGAAGGGGAATTCCAGGTTAACTTATTGATTTATGGTTTAGGATTGAGGGGAGCCAACTTGTGCTTACTTCAAGGCCTCCATCCCTGTTTAAGTTGTATGGATGTCTCCTTATTTCTATGGCTTCTTTGAGTTTTATTTTGAAATAATGGTCTTCTCTTGCTAACATTTCAGTGTCTTCAAGGCAGATTTAGTGTTTTGTTTTGGTACAGTGTTCCGCAAGAGCTGAGGTTCGGATACATTCATTCCTTATGCCAGCCCCAAGTTCTTTCAATCTAGTGTGGAATGAACACCCAGGCTCACCTATGTAACATATCTTGCATGAACAAGGGACCTTGTAGACACCTCTAAGTTGCTTTGGGTCTATAGGATCTTTAACCGGTCTCATTTTCTGTCTAATTGTCTCTAGGGGTTTGAACGAAGTTGTAATGTCCCCTTCCTAAGGATTCTGGCAATCTTGTCTGTGACACCTTGAATGTAAGGAAAGTAGGCTCTTGGGTTTGGTGTTTGTGTGCTAAGGTTGTTGGTCCCTTCATTGGATGTTATAGTATTATCAAGGTTCATATTATTAGTTTTATCTATGGATTTTTTGATATCACAAGACTTGTAACCTATGTTCATGAAGACATCTTTGAGGTGTTCTTTTTCTTCTTTAAGGTGTTCATCATCCGAGATTCTCAAATTAAATCCTTAATATTAATACCTCAGATATTTTGCTCTTCACTATTTGACTATTTGTCCTGAGAATGAATCCTGTTATGGATTCAAAACGTCGACTTAAAATGGATATTGTGGATTCTCTGAAACCTACTGAAATTTTATGTCATTCTGAAATATCCTTTGTTCGCTTTCAACTACCATTTTCTGCTAATCCATTGACGTTGATGATATCTACAGTTTGTCCATCATTTGACATATCAAGGAACTTATACATTGTACATCATTTTTACCTAATATTAAGTTCCCTGTTCCGATGGAGTTTTTTTCATGCTCTTGTTAGACTCCTTAAAATTAACAAGATTGCCGAGCATACTTGTGTTGTTCAAACTTGTTAAAGGACTTGAGCAGATATCCACTTAGATATAAGTTTACCCCTTTTCCAGATATTTGTGGATTACTTATGAAAAATGTATACTCTAGTCATAATGATTAGAAGAGTCCTCTCTCGTACACTTTTACATTTTTTTTGGCGAGGAGGCTAACTTTACGAAAAAGTACAGTATGGAGTTCTTGTTTAAGTTTTTCAGACTCCCTAAATATGAAAACACCGGCGAGCACATACCAACTAGGGATCGATATTAAAATCCACTAGTAGGTGTATGGAGTTATTATTTAAGTTTTTCAGACTCATTAAATATGAAAACACCGGCGAGCACAAACAGATCCGGGCTCGATATTAAAATCCACGGATCCGTAAATTATCGAGTACTAGTCTATCTCTTCTTCAAACTCGTTAAAGAATGAAGAAGGTCTCGAGTTTTCCTCTCATGGACTCGTTAAACTACACATGGTTGGACTTATACCAAGCATTCTTCTCTCCCCTCGTCGAGCTTGTCTTAAAAATGAAGAAGGACTATTGAGTTTGCTTTCTTGGACTCATTAAAATTAACAAGAAGGATATAATTGAGCTTTCTTTTCAATCTTTTCATGCTCGTTAAAACTAAAAAAATACATTCTTTAACAAAAATAGAAAGGGAAGGGAAATCTCCATTATTTCATTTCATTTATGGCAACAGTCTATCCTTGAACAAAGCAACTTTTTGAGTCTATCAAACAAGTTGGGTTCTAGTTTTGGCCTTATGATAAACATGATCTCAGAGTTTTTTACTCCTCTGATTGGTTACTCTTCCAATCATATGGAGAATCTGTTAATATATCCTACATTGAAGATTTATATCATGGTCCCTTTGTATTCGAAGCTACCTAAGTAACTCTTGTGTCGTGCTCACTGTTCAAGGATACAACCCGTGTCGGCCATTCTGCATTTTCCTTGACCTCATGTGTCGGCCATTCCTTGGTATCAGTATGTTTCATCATGTACTCAGTCCTACTCCAGGTTAGATCAACCTTTTGATTGTATCTCGTGTTGGATGATGGAGGATGCCTTAAGGCCTCCCTTCCAACGGACTTCTTCCCATCGACTTCAACTCATCTTGCTCCAGGAATGAATTTTAGAGTTTTTTGGTAGTACATTGGGGATTGCAGTCATCAGTGGCAATTTCCCTCACTATTGGGTAGTGGGAATACATCAATGTCTCCTACTCAATGGATTCTTCAGGTGTTCGAATTCAAGACCCCTTATTCACACTTGTTAGAATGTACTAGGTACCTTGGGCCCCATTTTCAACATTGGTGGGTTCCCTTGCGTTTGTTAACGGTCCACATCAATGGATGGTAATCAAACGGTGTCCTCCATGTTCGAAATCAACTCATTTATTCGCATGGTTAGGGTTCGTGCCCCGAGACGATTTGGATGAAGACCTTGGGCCTATAATAACATCATCATATTTTGTTATTTCCCAAGCTGCACAAGACTAAGCCACACCCATTTTTGGCTCTTGATGAGATATAGATCCAGTTTGTTGTTATTGATATGATCTCTTGTTTGACATGGATCCATGCTTGTATTTCAGTGGCCATGCTATATACATATTTCTATTATGTATTGGAGATCATGTTCTACCATTCTAAACATCTCCTGATATCAAGATTGTAATTGCTCGCTGACCTCATTTCTGTTTCAGGTACCGTTTGTGATCTCATCCTTGGTCTCTTTGCTCCTCCTCTTCTTGTATTGTAATGCATTTCTAACATCGTCTTCCCTATGACCTCATACATTAGGGGGCATCTGTTATCGGTTAAATTAGCACTTCTCCGTCCATGACCACATTGCCTTGTCGGTCACACAAAAGGACACTATGGATGGAAGAGCTTATTTGAACTTAGATGACTTGGATCTGAACTTTGAAATCCTTTCCTCAATAAACATATTTTTTGCAACTATTTTGAAGCATAACCGCAACTTTGATACTATCCAACACATGGGTTAATGTAATGTCCCTTCTTAGGAATTTTATTAAAATGGCAATTTTTCACTTTTTTCCCTAGTTTGACCTTTGACTAGTTTTGATCTCTAGGTCCCAAATTTGCCCCAAATGATCCCAAATCTTCTGATAAGGTATATGAATGATATTAGAACATAAATATGTGTTTCAGGGATGCCTTTGGACCTTTAAAATACTTCTGCAAATCCTCTTTCAATTCTGATCAATGTAGGTAACTTTACTAGTGATTTCCCTTTGACTAGTATTGGTCTCTAGGTCTCAAATTGACTCCAAATGCCTTCAAATATTCAAGGAAGGTGTATGAATGATATTATAACTTGAATATGATGTTTATGGATGACATATGGCCACCAAAAGACCTCTGCAAACTCTCTTAAGATTCTGGACCAATTATGCAATTTTACTAGTAATTTGGGGTTCAAATCCCCATGGGGTAAGTACTGAAAATGGCTTCCCAAATGCCTCCAAACCCTCTCAAATTTATGAACAGAGGTATGTAAGGTGTTAAGTATGTTATTAAAGTCTCATATTCACCATTAATGGATTATTAAAACTGTTCTCACCCTCTCCCATTCAACTGCAAAAATCCCCAATTCGACCCTTGGGGAAATGGCACTATTTCACCTCCCAATACAACTAAACTGAGTAAAAATGCTTCAAATTCTCAAGTACAGTACATGAAAATTGTAGAATACATCCATGGCAGTATATTTATCACAAATATATCAGAGAATAATCCATTCATTCGAAATCATCAGCATTACATTGATTCACAACAAGGTAGTGGGAAAATGGCATTGTTCTTTCATTAAAATTGAGATTTATACATTTCTACTTGGAATTTCGACCTGAAAATTTCTGGAGATGAAGAAAAGAGTATTTAATTCATATTAAAAAATAAATGGGGCATTAAAAGCTCCCCCAAAGAGTACAATAGTTCACCAAAAACGCCCTCCCTCAAGGATCAAGAATATGCCATCAAAACTGGAAATGGTTGAAGGAGTGAGCTGCAATAGAAGAAACCATGAGCTGCCCTGTAGCTTACACCTGCAAATAACGATTCCATTAAAGCTCCAAATGAAAGGTCTGAATGGCCTTTCCAATTACCAACTTGGATGGGAATCTTTCACCCTCGAAATTGGCCAAGGCAAGAAACTAGTCATCGACTAGCTCTCCCTCTTCACAAATGCAATTGCAAATTCTACAAATGATAAAAAGCTATCATCATACTTCATTTCTACATTTTATAACCAACATTAGCCTTCTAAGGGTCGAAATTCTCTCATTAGATTCAATAGATTTCCATTTAGGAAATATTCCACATTTGCCACTTGTCTCCTAGTTCCAACCTTCCATCTTCTCCCAAATTTGATTTTGAGTCTCTTTGGCTTCTCCAACTCCCAAATTCGCCTTCCTTGAGCATATTTTTGGGGCTGACATGTCATAGTGGTCAGATGTCAGAGGTCAGGTCTGCAATTTGTCATAGTTGTCATAGATGTTCCATCATTGGTGTCATAGGGGCTGGGGAATCTAGCCCAAGTGTCCACAAACTTCCACTTTGACTCTTTATCTTCCATGGAGGTTACCAATCCTTCCCAATTTGACCTAATATGCTCAATGAAATGTGTTATAACTTACCAACTCACCCAAGAGTGTTCACATTCCCATTAATTCGAATTTGCAAAAGAGAGATACCATGTATTATGAAAAATCAAGCTAGTGTGGGTCCCACATCCTCCATATGTCTCCAAAACCATTTGTCACCTAGGATTTCTCTTGAATTTCTTTATTCACTCTATTTATTAAATACTTGAACCCTTCTAATGTCTAAACATCATTTATTATCCCCCTTATTCCAAATCCCATAGCTTCCACCCCAAACCTAAGAAACTAGTAATTTTCCTCCTTGGCAATTATTTGACCCTTAACATCAATTTTACAAACTCTAATGAATATGGCTAATGTGATTAGGCCATTGTGACCCAATTCCAAATTTGGGACATGACAATTAACTGCGGGTGTCTATACAGACAACCTGCATGTATCATCTAAAATGTTGCACCCGCTAGCTACAAGGCATAAGAGCCGCTAGTCACTCGTTGGTTGTCCAAAGGAATACTTGCGGGTATCTTAAACAATCTCGAAAAAATATATAAAATCACGAATTATGGATTAGTTAGGGTAGTTATTCAAACTACCTTAACTTCCCAAGCCAACTGCCTTTCGAGCTTGCCCTCCTAGGCTTGCCATAAATAGAAGGGAGGGGCTTGAGAAAGAGGAGCCAACTTTGGTAAAGAAATGTTGGAGGAATACTTACTCAAGAGAGAGGAGCAGGAGCCCAGGGTATGATTACCATAGTGCCAATTGTAGGACAAGTATAACTAGCTGTTATTTATGCAAATAAAATCAGAGATTTCCCTTCCAATAGCGCTTGTCTTTGTGTAAACTTGATATCTGAATCTATATATGAGTTTCAATTTCAATTGTTTATCTTTATGTAGTCAAATTGCTTTGAGAAAAGTAGTATGGTTGTTTGCAGGTCCATCAGTTGGAGAAGTGTAGCAGCAGATCGAGAAGATTGGATTTCAAAAGCTTGGATCAACCATCGATTATCGAGGTATGAACCTCATCTTGAATCCTACTTCTTTTATGAATGGAAAGAAGTGTTGAAGTTTACATGTACTTGCTTTTCTGTTTCAGCAATAAAATTTGATGTACCTTGGTGACCTCCATTTCCCAGTCATAGGTTATTAAACCGCACAACACTTTCCTTCATGCAAGGAGTGTCGAAATCAAGGTGACGCACTTTGTACCTTAGCAGAGCACGTTGCTGACGTAGTGTGCCTTTGTATAGGAAGCAGTGATCTACTTTTGACGTAGGTTTCCTTCATGCAAAGTGCGTAAGAGTTGGTTAAAGTGGATAAAAGGAAGCTTTGAGCGAGTTCTCGAAGCTTGGTGATGTGGAGGCTTATCCCTAGATGCTTGGAAAGGTGGCTCTCGGTCCCCTAACCTAGTAGGATGATCCCTTAGACCTCTCCCCTAAATCCTCAACCTTTTCTATCCCTTTAGCCCTATATATACAACCCCCTCTCCATTGTTAAGAGAGGAAGGATTATGCACCTATATGCTGGTGGAATTTGCTCAGACTACCTTCTTCATCCATTGGAGATTAGGAAGCTTTGTATCTTCGAGGCAAGATCGTTGGAGTTGGAGTCACAACTTAAAAGCATCGGTTGTAACTCTCTCTATTTTGTATTTGCTGCAATTGCATTTAATATAAGTATCTTTCCATAAACTTGTTATGTTTTGTGATATTGTTTATGATTAGCTTCTTTGACTGCTTATCTAGTTCTATTCATAATCATATGCTTTGATATTGTTTGCTTGTTTCCATTTGGTCTATCTTGTCTTGCAGCCAGAGATTGAGGGACTGGGAGTAGATCAAGCAAAGAGAAAGGAATAGCGATCATAACGTAATTCTTTCCCTGAACTACCTTGCAATTTAATCTAACTAGGAAATATATTATATTGTGTACTCTTTTGTACTAGACCTAAACCATTTAGGCTAGAGAGATCCGTTTTTGTCCTCATTAACAGATTGTCTTCATACAAAAATGGCGACCATACTGGGGAGTTATAGATCATATTTTTGATTTGTTTTCAATTCTTTATTTTTCTTGATTGAGCCTCAATTTTCCTTTCCTTCCATTGGATCTGACCATTAGTGAGTCTCTACGTTATCTAGAATCTGCTTAGGATTATCATCAGACCTTTTTCCTTTTTATTCTTGAAGCATTTTTATTTTTTGTGACTTGGATCCTGCCCGATGCACCTAGGCCGTTCATCCCTCGCGTCACTATTTTTCTGATGCTCCTTGTTGTCTACGAACCCGCATCGCTGACGCTATCAATCTGTCTGCAAATTGCATCGCTGACGCGACCTGCCCATTTATAGAGTGCGTTGTTGGACCTTCCAACGCCTTGGTGTACACTTGCAGGGTGCGTTGCCCTGTATTATTTGACACTTGGTATAAAATTCTTCAAGTTGGTTTTTGCTTTGGTTTTTTGAGTTCTGTGTTTGTTCCTTTCAGTCATAGAACCCCTAGGCACAACACAATGTTATCCTTGGTTTGATTGTGAAGTTTAAGTGTCGATTAGGGTCCTATCTAGTCAAGCGAGTGATTCAGTAGCTGTGGGAAATTTCAATCCCCCACCGATATACTCAATCTTGTGACTCCTGATCGTTTCACCATATTTTTTCAATTTGATCGATCTAACTTTCGAGCCTTATCATTTTTTGTTATTACAATTTTTTGCTTGGTTTTGTGTGTCTTGCGTGTTATCAAGATTTTGGGTGATCATATTTCTTTGAGAATTTCTCGCTATTTAGAGTTTGCAGTAGTGTATTCTTTCATCTTCTGAATCTAAATCTAGAGAGTGGCATCATTCTCATATCTTTGAGTGCATTTGAGTAAGAAATCAAAAAATTGTTCATTATCTTCATTTCGAGTTTCTTTCTTGAAAGTGTTGTAGAGATTTTTCATACTTTGGAATTTATCATTAAAAGATCTTTGAAAAGTTTTAAAGCATCATCATTATCTTGCATTTTCTTAGTTGTGAAAACTTGTTTATCATTTCTTTGAAAATTTCAAGTGCATTAGGAATTTTACAAAGCATTTTCAAAGATTGAAAGATTCTTGCATTTTTTTAATTTTCTTCCACTTTTTATCTTTATTTTGGAAAATTGAAGTTATTGCATTCAAAAGAATTTCTCCTTTTCACTTTTTCGTAAATTCGTTTAAGTTTGAAAAGAGAAAAAGAAAAAAACATTTAAGATTTGGTGAGTGTTATTTTATTGTTTTCGTTGGCTTAGTGAAAAGAGTGCTTCATTTGTCTTTTAGTTGATTTTGAATTATAGGGGTACTTGTTCATTTTTTACTATCGAAAACAAATAAAATTTCTCCTCACCATAGATAGCTTTCATCGAAAAGAAAAATAAAATATTTGCATTCGCATGTAGCTTAGGTTTGCATTCTTTTTAAATTCCTGTCTACACCTCATGCATTCACCTAACCGCCAAAGATAAAATTTACCGGTAGTGTTAGGTTAAAACTGTATAGAAACTTGTGTGTTAAGTTAGAGACATGTTCTGGAGTCTTTAAGCATGACAGATGTCGTTCTTTGCCTGCACTGCATCTCGGGGGCTTGTAGTTCTTCCACGTACCAACCGATATATCGAATGGCCTTTCACGTACCCTTGGGTACATAGAAAGGTACTTCACGTACTCGGTATTATATCAGAAGGATCTTGTCATACGGTTGTGCATTAGACAACACCACTACGGATTTGAGCTCCCATGTACCTTGAGTATATCGGGATACCCTTCTTGGATTCTTGTAACCATTCGAGTTAACATATTGGCCGTCTTGGCATGGAAATACACCGAGAACAACACTCGAGGAGCTACTACGCAAGTGCTTCAGGTAGTCGGGTTATACGGTCATGGGTATGGTCCTAATACTCCCTGGTTAGTGCTCTAAAATATTGGGCCGAGTATAACTGTTGGACCTTGTGGTATATAGTGAGTTTCACTGCCTTGAAAATCCCATGGGGTTCTAGACCAATGAGTACAAACCCACCACATAAGTTTTCTTGTGGATTTAGCTTGTGTAGATTTTGGATTGCATTTTTCTTTTTGTATAGAAAACACTTGGGAGAAATTTTGGTTCAGCCACTCTGGCTGATCAACCTTTGAGAAGATACCGAAGGATTTTTAACTTGCCACCTAAATATCCCTTTGATCATGAGGATAACTTGGGAGCAAACATGGATCAACCTACTACGTCTGTGTCACATGAACAAGATACCTCTACCTTAGAGTCGGGAATGAACTATTCACCTCCCGCAAATCCACATATCTTTGATCCTACAGGACCTTTGATCGTGGAACAACCTACTTCATATGACATGTCTTTCCATCATTTGATGGAAGGACATAATGGAGCTACAGATTGGGTTTTCAGTCAGCCCCAAGATGACCCTGTATCAACAGTATTTTGTCCAACTGCATCTTTTTGAGACACTTCCTTAGGTCTTTGGGTCACTTCCAATGGAAGAAAATATACCCCGACGATGGATTCTTAACGATGAGTTTCTTGCAACACTCTATGAGCACATGAGGCATTTACACATGGCTGGAGAACAACTTAGATGTCAAAGTCTCTCACGTAGAGTAAGTTCGGAAGTACCCATTTTTCGACATTCCCCTATACGCTCTTTATCTTTTTCTTCACCAGAAACATCCATACCCAACACGACCACTTATGAACCAGGTCAACCTTCATTTCCTATGAGTACACCTCAAATTCAGGAGACCGGTTCTACACCTCCTTTGACCCCAACCTATGAAGGGCAACCTTCAACCTCTATTAACTATGTAACTGGGACATTACCTCCACCTCCCCCTCCTCAAAATTCGAGAGGAGGTTATAATCTACCTGTCAGTTTATAGTCAAGTGGAATTAATCCCTTTGTTAGTAGTCAACCATTTGTTATGGGTCAACCCAAGATTAGTGGTCAACATTCAGTTGTTGGGCACACTCCAGTAATTGGGAAATTTTTGACGGGGGAAACCCCTAGCTAGTGGACCTAATCTGACTAGGGGACATCACCCAGTTAGAGGACATAATGTGAGTGGAGGATATACTTCACATCCAAGCTATAAAATGGTTGTTAGTTCTCTTCCAACCATGGGACAACCTACGTGGACACATCACATGGGGGGACCATCTATTTGGACCCAACCCCCATGGGGGCATATTTTTCCAGGACATCATAATCCTATTATAGGACACAAATATCCAGGAAACCTTTTTCCTAGATTACCATATACCGGAAACCAAAACACACCATGGGGGCACCATAATGTCCCACCGAATGGACCTTCAGCTGGTGGACCACCCCCACCACCTCCACCAGCTGTCCCACCACCTCCACCTTTTGGATAAGGACCACCCCATTCTGGAAGAGGAGGACCCCCACCTTTTAGTGGAGGACCACCTCATTTTGGAGGAGGAGGACCCCCACCTTTTGATGGAGGACCACCTTACTCTGGAGGAGGAGGACCCCTACCTTTTGGCAGAGGACCACCTTATTCTAGTGGAGGGGGACCCCCTTCAGGTCCACCTCCTAACCCCGATGACCCACCCCCACATGGATAATTTCCTACTGGAGTACCTTACGACCAATCGGTACATGTTCCTACTGGTATAAAGATGCCTTATTAGTACTACCAATATCCACAATCAAACCAACAATTACCATTTCTGGATACACTTGATCCGCTAGACTTATCACGGTTGACTAATGATCCCATTTATTATGGCACAAATTGGCTAGCTATTTCGGTGAAGTTACCATCTGACATCCCGAATTTTGACAGAAAACCCAGTGAGGACCCGAAGAACCATGTAATGACTTATTATTTGTGGTGTTCGTCCAACTCCTTAATGGATGATTCCATCCATTTGAGGGTATTCCAATGAACCCTTACTGGTACTGCCGCAAAGTGGTACATTGAGTTACCACCACACTCCTTTCCTGATTTTCGATCACTATCTATGTCATTTTGGACACATTTTTCAGCTTCCGATCCACTACAAAACTGACACAAATCTTTTGACTTCTCTTCATCAAACCACCGCCACTCACATTTATGATCATATTCATGAGTGACAGAGGAGACGACGTCTGATTAAAGCTCCCATTCCAAACCAACTCCTTACAGATTGGTTTACAAAGTCGCTACTACCTATCATATCCAAATATGTAGCTATGGGTGGGGCCGTCACAAAGGAACAAGATATAGCTCGTGCTCAGTACTTAGACTTCGTCTACGCTCAATATGGCACCTTATACGATATTTTTCCTGATGCACCTCGCCCTACCTACAACCTAGCTAAACCACCCATGGGACCTCATGCCGATGGAATCATTGGTTCCGTTCACACCCAACCTGATACACAATTCGGTGGATCGCATGACCACCATGGCTCTACTCCACCCTCATCACAGGCTGGGAACAACACCAACAGATCACCCAACCCTGCTGCCACCAGAGAATTCAATTCAGTTCAATTTGCTTCACCTTAGAAATCCAGTGGTAAAAACAAGAACAAAGGTAAAAATAAAAAGTCTTCTAACCAGCAGGAGCCCAACCAGAGCAATCCCAAGGAAACCAAACAAAAGTGGAAAGTTAAGTATCCTTGCTTAGTGTGCGATGGTGACCACTTCACCAAAGAGTTCCCTCATTGGGACGAGGCCCAAAATTTCCTTAAGGGGAACCCGACACCCACAGTTTTAACCAATCCCTTCCCCACACAACAAAAATAGATGATCGCGCAACAACCATCTCCTTCTCAAGGAGAAACGTCCTCCACCACTCATGTTCTCATGATGCAGAGTGAAACGACCAACTTGAATACTCGATCACGTTCATATGAATCTCCTCCTTCGAAGGAATTTGACAGGGGTAATCCTGAAAAAACCCCCGCATCTACATCTAACATTCCATCCCCTCAAGGTCCTCTCGTCATAGAGAAACCTTCATTGGATTTAGTATTGCGTCCACCCAAGAGCACGATTAGAAAATCTACTTTCAATCCCAATGCTCGGGCTGCTCAGAACTACAATATAGTAGAGGATTTAGCACAAGCCCCTTGTGCTATGTCGATGCTAGAGGTCTTACAAAAATGTCCCATTCAACGTAAGACCCTGTTATTCGAGATTGGAGCTGTAGACCCAGATTCCTCCAATAACATTATGTTCAAATTAGAGTATTTCAAGCCGAGGATTTCCCACCAACTTGCGTTCCAAATCGTTACTAACGTTGCTGGGAAAAGCATCCATCATACTGTCCTAGACAAAGGATCCTCCACCTCGGTTATGTCGTTATCTTGTTGGTGAGCCATTGGCTCTCTTGAGTTGAACCGTTCCCCTACTACATTGAAGGCCTTTGATAGACGTGGATTTCAACCACATGGGCTGTTATAGTCCCTGACCACTGAGTTGGGAGGAAAGAGCATTTCCATTAACGTGGAAGTCATTGCTGCCCCATTGGATTATAACTTACTACTTGGTCGAAACTGGTTCTATGACATGACTGTGGTAGCATCATCCGTCTTCTGCATTGTGCAATTTCCCCACCAAGGGAATATTGTCACTATTGACCAACTAGAATTTTGTACACCTGGCATCACTACTCACCCTGCAGACAATGTCCCTCTTTTAGGAAATTCAACACAGATATATGAGAGTGTGTGGGTAGGACTCCTCAAGGATTCATCCGTCATGGGAGTTTTTCCAACATCAGATCCCCCTATCCATGTTGCCACGACGAACATGATTTCATCCTCGCATTACTCTAACGATCAATGGATTGTGCCCGATCCATACCATCTGGATACGATTGGGGATATGATGCCTCTTATCCCTACAGAAGCTACATATGAGGCCATCCAATCGGCACCTGATTTACCCGATGTCCACTCTACGGTGGAATCCACTTCATGTTCTCTGCCATTACAGCAGAGCTCATCCCAACCAGATCCTCAACTCTAGAATTTTCATTCTGATGAGTCCATCATGGAGATTATGAGCGCGGATGAACCCCCATGGGAATACCTCCATCATAGATCGTCTTTCCTTCCGCTGTTAGATTCAGTAGAGAACAATATTGAAATGATTCTCACCTGATGTCTTTCCCTTCCCTCAATCCCCCATCCTGACAGTGGATACGGTAATCGAAGGGAACTTGGCTAACATCACGCCCACCATTCCGATCGACATCTCGGTGAAACTAGGATTCGTGGAACAATTTCACTTAGTCCAAACTTGTTCTCCGGAAGAAGTCACCACTTTTATGGCCTTATTCAAACAGTTCTGCGACGTTTTTGCATGGAGCTACGAGGTGTTGGAATTTGTGCAACTTCGGAGGATATTATTATTGTATTAGATTGTACCTCCTAAGGGAGTTGAACTTGATGTAATTAATTATGTAAACCCTTGAAAGAATCAATGTAAACCTTGGGGTGAAAAGAAAACAAAATAAAATATTAAAATTAATTTATTAATTCCCCCCCAATAGAAGTCGGCCTAGTTAGGGTAAAAGCCAGTTTGGCACTTGTATATAAATAGAGGGAAAGTTCCCCTTATTATTCACTCACCTCACTTCACATAAGTTTGCATCACTTGGAGAGAGAAGTTCACATCTACAGAAGGAGAAGGTTATTTTGGGGTTTCTATCTTTGGAAAGTATTCCATCTTTTCTCTTTCATTATTGTACTATGATCTTAGAATTATTATCTCTATACGAAGGTCGTTGGGTTTTCTCCCATTTGGGTTTCCCAGGATAAACTCTTGTGTTATTGTTTTGTGCTTTTTTCTTTCTTCTAGTGATCCTATTTATGCATTTGAATTACTATGCTATGAACGTATGAAAATCTAACATGGTTTCAGAGCGGTACTAGAAGAAGCCATTGCCGGAACATTGTTGGAACCCTGCCAGAACTAGGGTTTCATATTTTGAAGTCTGCACTCAACTTTTTGGAAGAAAAAGAGCATTGGGAATTTCGCTCTAAGGAGGGCACATCTTTTGGTGAAGACAAAATTCAATTATGAGATTTTTCATTTTTTAACCTAATTCTACAGCTTCAACAAAAATTAGGGTTTCAGTTTTTAACCTAATTTCTCCACAGTTTTGGATCGGTCCTACCTCTACTCAACTCGCCTTGCTAGGGCACATCTACTCGTGTAGTCAGTTTTCCAAAATTCCAACTTTCATTTTTGACCTAGCTCTTGCTAGGGTTTCTAGTCCAGATTTGCAGACAAGATGATTGGAATGAAGGTTGAAGATCAGCTAGAAGGGGATTCCAACTTTATCTCTTGGAATTCTAGGGGTCTTCTTCTACTAGAAGAAAATGATCTCTTGCAGTTTGTCAATGAGAAGGTTCTAAAACTAGAAGCCAAAGAAGACAAATCTCGCTGGAGGAGGAATGATGCCAGAGCAAGAAGGATTTTGGTGGACTCAGTTAGAGACCATTTGGTTCCTCAAATCTCAAGTAATAAGACTACTAGAAAGATGTTCAAAACCATGAAGAAGCTGTTTGAACATAGTAGTATCAATGTATCCATTACATTGAGGAATCAAATATCAAATATGAAGATGTCTAAGTCATAATCTATTTCCTCATATTTCATGAGGATCACAGAACTAAGGGACATGCTTAGTACTAGTGGAGATCCCATTGATGATAAGGAGCTTGTCATGACTACTCTAAATGGTCTCCCACCATCTTGGGATTCCTTCATCCAAAGTATAAGCGGTAGATCCAAGCTACCCAAATTTGATAAGCTATGGGAAGATTGCACTCAGGAAGAGACGAGAATAACAACAAGACATAGATTTCATGGCACTCAACCTCAGGAGAATCAAGCATTCTTGTCCCATGCCAAGAAAGGCACAAAAAGGGGAAGAAATGTTTACAAGCACATGCACCAAGATAGGAGATCAAGTCCTCCTCTAGATCAGAAGAAGAAGAAGAAGGATTTGTCTTAGGTATAATGCTATAGTTGCAAGGCATATGGTCACTATGCCAGTAATTGTCGAAGCTCAATCAAAAGGAAACATGAAGCCTCAACTGTTGATGTTGATGAAGATACTCCTTACAAGAAGTCAAGGAATGATGATTGTTCAGAGTACTTCTTCTAGTAGATATGAAGATCCAAACTGCAAGAACATAGATCTCTCTTGGTTCCCATAAGAAGGCAATGGGAGCCCACACACAAAAACAATAAGAGATAAGTATTTGGTTTTCTTGCTTACATAGATTTGTTTTGTCTTATTTGTGTTCATTATATGCAGATCTATTTGGAAGTGTGTTAAGCAGTTGATATAGTGTACTTTTGGTGTACTATAGACTCTTGTTGTATTTGATATGCATATGAGCTACACAACATTTTATGAACACATGATGGAACTAGTCTAGATGAAATCTCCTTCTTGCATGCTTAGTGTAGTGCACACTCTTGATGGCATGTTCTAGTGGAGATAGAAGAAATCTAGAGAGTTCCCAGATGTGTTTGGAAGACATGTTTATGATTTTTGTGCTAAAGTATTAACCAAGATGCCTATGTAAAATATTGTCATTACATTGAAATAAGCATTGGTTAGATTTGATTATGCAATGTCACAGGAAGCAGAACTCCGTAGCACTCAGTACTACAGAGGCCGCGTATATGGATGTTAGTACAACATCCCTAGAAGTAGTATGGCTTCGTAAAATCCTTGCAAGATTGTTTGGATAGATTCTAGAGCCAACCGTGATTCACTGTGATAGCCAGAGCTGTGTGCAAATGTCAGTGAATCCTGTATTTCACGACAGGTCGAAGCATATAGAGATTCGATATCACTTCATTCGTGATATGGTGTAGAAAGGCGCGGTCGAATTATACTATATTCTAACAGATGACCATACTGCAGATGTTCTCACCAAGCCTCTTTCCAGGATGAAGTTCGAATACTTCCGCGAAAGAATTGGAGTAGAAGAGAACATGTCCCTCCTTGAGAGGGAGAGATGATATAGATATGTTTTACCCTTCATTCACCCAGGTGCCTCTACTCATCTAGGTGCTCAGCCAGGTATGGGAGAAATCCCATCGGAATATGAGTCGGACATGAAGTAGATGGATGGGTTCACACAAGTGCCTCTGCTTGTCTAGGTTCTCATCCAGGTATGAGAGAAATCCCATCGACAGATGAGATGGATAGGTAGTATATGGCCGTGTGATTTCACAGGTACCTCTACTCTTTCAGATTCTCATCCAGGCATGGGAGTACCCCATCAACATATGAGACAAACATGTAGTAGCTGGTCATGCACATTTGCTCATGTAGGTTCTCATCCAGGTATGGGGAGATCCCATCAGCATATGAGACAAACAGGTAGCAAATGGTATAGCATTTGGTAAAGCCTATCTCTTGGACATCCAGGTAGGATGGAGAGACCCTCTTGGACTCACCGAAGGACTAGTGGAGTTGATGCATGAAGACACTTCTTGAAGGATTGAGACTGTGCTGACAACCTTCAGTATGTATAGAGATGATGGAGATAGTATAGATGTACATATGAAACCCAGATTATCGTGATACTTATGAATATCAAAGAATACCTTCCTCATTGAGAGGGAGTGTTGGAATTTGTGCAAATTCAGAATATATTATTATTGTATTTGATTGTACCTCCTAAGGGAGTTGAACTTGATGTAATTAATTATGTAAACCCTTTAAAGAATCAATGTAAAACTCGGGGTAAAAAAAAAACAAAATAAAATATTAAAATTAATTTATTAATTCCCCCCCAAGAGAAGTCGGCCCAGTCAACTAGACAAGTCGGCCTAGTTAGGGTAAAAGCCAGTTTGGAATTTGTATAAATAGAGGGAAAGTTCACCTCATTATTCACTCACTCACTTCACACAAGTTCACATCACTTTGAGAGAGAAGTTTGCACTTGCAGAAGGAGAAGGCTATTTTTGGGTTTCTATATTTGGAAAGTATTTCCATCTTTTCTCTTTCATTATTGTACTATGATCTCAGAATTATTATCTCTATACGAAGGTTGTTGGGTTTTCTCCCATTTAGGTTTCCTAGGATAAACTCTTGTGTTATTGTTTTGTGCTTTGTATTTCTTCTAGTGATCCTATTTATGCATTTGAATTATTATGCTATGAATGTATGAAAATCTAACACAAGGAAATGCCTGAGATTGATCTTGCCATTGTTATGCATGAGATTGAAACATATCTCGATGCAAAACCTGTTCGACAAAAGTTACGTCCTGTGCACCCTAAAAAACCTGCGGTTATAAAGGAAGAAATAGAAAAGATCTTAAAGGATGGGTTCATTTATCCTGTACCCTTAACAAATTGGGTCTCCAATGTCTTCCCCGTTACCAAAAAACAAGGCACCATTAGGGTCTACGTCGATTACAGGGATTTAAACAAGGCTTGTCCCAAGGAGAACTACCCTACCCCGTTCATTGACTAGATCATTGACAACTATGCCGGAAGCGTTATCTGTTCATTCATGGATGGCTTTTCCGGCTACAATCAGATAGAGATCCACCCTGCCAATCAACACAAGACAACTTTCAAATTCCCGTGGGGTATGTTTGTGTATCAACAACTTCCTTTTGGCCTTAAAAATGCTGGTGCCACATTCTAGCGGGCTATGTCGTATTATTTCCACGATGTGAAGGACTTTGTGGAACCTTACTTAAACAATCTCCCTGCTCATTCGAATCGTCGAGATTTCCACATTGATCACCTGACGACAAAATTCCTTAGATGCAGGCGGTACAATATCCATCTCAACCCTCACAAGTGTACTTTTTGTGTCGAGTCTGGATGCTTGTTAGGCTTCATAATTTCGAAATACAGGATATGTATTGATCCCATGAAGGTGGAATCCATTGTTGCTCTACCCCCCCAACGGATATACCAAAATTTCAAAGTTTGCAGGGAAGGTAAACTATTTAAGGCATTTCATGTGCAATTTCATTGAAAAGACACAGGGATACATGCAGTTGCTTAAGACACAGGGATACATGTCGAGAAGCTATCTCTTGCAACAGTCATTATTGTCCAAAAGTCCCACCATTATATCCTCCTTTGCACTACCACCATCATTGCTGACTCTAACCCCATGTACCATGTTCTCACACGCGAGGTACTAGGGGGAAAATATTCACGATGGATTGTGATTCTTCAAGAATTCGATCTCTAGTTTGAGAAGGGTAAATACAAGAAGTCTTTGGTTTTTGCGGACCTGATTTGCGATCTTCCCTGTACTAACACAGAAATTGAGCCCATGGACTCTCTCCCTGTTGTAGAAATTTCTCCCTACTGATAGGTAGAAACTCTCTTAGGATAAAGCAGGATGTACTGACTCTATACTAAGACAAAAAAGAAACAAATGCTACCTTGAATCCCTAGATCTAACAAACGTCTCAAGATTAAAATGCTAGAAAGAGTAGAAGAAGTTTAACTGACCTTCTATCCAAACGCTTGTCTTTGTAATTGCTCCAATTTCCAAGCCCTCGTGAATGAACCTGTCAAAATGGAACCAAGACACAAGAATGCACTATTCTCTAGCAACTTGAAACATGAGTTGGAATCTAAATCTATGAAAGATACAAATCATATCATTAAAACAGAATTAACACAAATGATTTGGGAAAACAAGACAAGTTATTCCATTACCAACTTGAAGTCATGTACAATAGTTGCTTGATGTCCAAGCCAACTTCCAGCTCCAAGTGCTTCCTCTAGCTATCTCTACAGAAGTATGAAGATCATAGGTTTGATGCCCCAAAAGTCCTCCCTTTGGCTCATGGAAGGCTTCTCTCTTATAGCACATGGGAAGGCTAACCAACAAGAGAGAAGTGTGGATCTATGGAGGGTTTAGTGGATCAGGCCAGCTAAACAAAGAAGGAGTTAGGATCGAACCAAAGGTAGTAATCCCAACAAAATCTCCTCGAAGGTCGAAATCCCAAAATCCAAGGCAAAAAGGCTAATTTCAGACTACCGCGCCCCTATAACTGAGCATAACGCGGTAGTACCGCGCCCCAGAGAAGGATCAACACGCGGTAGTGCTAACTACCGCGCCCTTGTAGATGTGCAAGGAGCGGCAGTGCTCACAAACAGGGCTAAGTTGGGTTGGAAGATGGCAGAAAAAGGTTTTTCTTTCAGTATTCAGTCAATGGTTTTCACTCTGGATGTTCAGATGATCTTTAAGGGAAACTGTCGTTTAGGTCGGTAATGCAAGGATGCGACACTAATACGAAATGTGTAATATTGAGGTATAACACTCCCCGATGAGTCCTTGTTTCTTATCAGTACTTCTGACCCATGGTATGGAGATATTACATTGTATCTCCAGACCCAATGGTTCAAACCTCAATTATATCGTGACAAACATCGTCATGTGCGTCACCACACAAAGTATTACCTAATCATTGGTGACACATTGTATCATCATAGTGTCGATTCTATCCTCTGAAGCTACCTAACTCATGAGGAGGATGAACACGTACTGAATTATTGTCACTCAGTGTTGATGTATATGTAACTTCGGAATGTATTTCATGTATATATTTATTGTACTCCTGTAGAGATGTATTATTCCTCTATACGGAAGTGTCGTCATTTGTATTGACAAGTGTCGCAAGTGTGTTAACTTGCTGATGGGTTATTAGACCACCATGTGTGGGGTCGGCCCTGATTATTGTAACTAGGGGTTATTATACTGAGTTAGAGAAGTCGGCCCCATAAGTTTATTAGGCAGGTCGGACGAGTATAAATAGAGATCGGGATATCTCTATTTAGATCATCTCATTACTCACTCTTCTATCCCTCGGAAAGTGGCACACATAGGAGGAGGAGGATCAACTGCTAGGAGAAGTCTATCTCTTGTACTTGGGTTGTACTTTGGTTGTACTATTGCTCTATCTATCTCTGAGGAAGTTGTGAGGTTTTTCACCTTAGGGTTTTCCCCACGGAAACTCTATGTCTATTGTCTCTCATGCTTTTTCTTCTTGTGATGATTGACATGCTTGTTATGATTGATATGCATTGATATACTGTGCATTTTACTCTCTTAGTAAAGATCCTAGAGTATATTGAATTAATGCTCAAAATATAACATGGTATCAGAGCTAACCTGAGAAGAAGACACTGTGCAGTTGCGGAAGCTAGGGCTTCTTGTTTTGGGGTTTCTCTCCACAGATTTTGGAAAAGTAAACTGATAGATTGACTCTCCTCAGTAAGGTGAATCTATCTACCTAACCAGAATTCAATTCTGAGCTGTTTCAGTTTTGGCCCTAAAAATTAGGGTTTCCACAAAAATAGGAATCTATGAAATCTGAAGACATAGTTGGAAGCTCCTTGGAAAAATCGAAGTTTAGAGATTTGGATCGATATTTTTGGCTGGGTAAATATCCAGAAACTCAAACCCTAATTCAGGGTTCTCCTTAGTGAATCCAGAAAGACTAAAAGGCATTTCTGAAGGGTGAAACTTTGCAGATCTCAATTTTTGAATATACCAGGATGATCAGTTCATGAAGGCGTATCTTTCTATCCTTTCAGAAAGTTGAAACTCAAAATTTAAAATTTTAGGGTTTCTCTGACAAACCCTAATCCGGCACCAGATCCAGTTTTCAGCAAATCAAGTGGTAAGACATAAATCTCTTCTATTTCCATTTGAAGTACTCTTTAAGACGTCTCACCACACCAAACTTGAGGATAATCTTGAAGGGGCTGATAACTTCCATGCATGGAAGTATAGGATTGGGTTAATCCTCGAAGAAAATAAGTTGAACACTTATATAAGTGAAGAGGTACCTGTCCCAGAGGGAGAAGAGGCTAAGGCTCTTCACAAGAGGAACTTGGTCAAGGCAAATAGGATCATTGCTGATTCTATCAAAGATCATCTCATACCCCATGTGTCATCCCTAAGGAAACCAAAGGAGATGTTTGATTCCTTAACCAAACTATTTGAAGGGAAGAACATAAATCAGAAGATGACCCTAAGGAATCAATTGAAGAATATCAAGATCCAGAATGCAGAAACTATGCAATCATATTTCTCAAGGGTCTCCTAGATAAAAGAACAACTTGAAGCTGTGGGTGAAGATATAGAGAATGGAGAAGTAGTGATGACCACTCTTAATGGTCTTCCTAGGTCATGGGATTCCTTCATCCAAGGAATTTGTGCTAGGAAGAAACTCATCACCTTCAGTAGGCTGTGGGAAGAATGGTCATAGGAAGAAGCTCGAATTGTAGCTCAAGAAGAGAAGATGGGAAATGAAGACCTAGCTCTCACAGCTCACTCCAAAAGACATGGTCATAAGAAATCTCACCACCATGGCAAGAAAGAAAGATATCACGATCAGAATCAAAGAGGTAGTCCCAGAGCTTGAAGGAACATGTCCTATGTCCGTTGCTATACATGTGATGAGAAGGGACACTATTCCAAAGATTGTCCCAAGAATAAGAAAGAGGGTTCTCACAAGAAGAATAACTTCAAAAGAAGACATCATGCTCATGCTGCAGAAGATGATGAACCTCCTAGGAAGAGGGATAAAGAAGATAATGAAGATTCGTCTAGTGATGAAGAATATGTTTTGATTTTTTCTCTCACTGGAACCATTACTCATGGAAGTAATGATTGGATTATAGATAGTGGGGCTTCTAAACACATGACAGGATTCAAAGAATCCTTTGTGAATCTATCTGAACATGATTCACCCCACAAGGTGAAACTTGGGGATGACTACCAATATCCAATAAAAGGGAGTGGTGAAGCCTCCTATAAACTAGAATCTGGAAAGTCTATGAAGATGAAAGATGTACTTTATGTTCCAGGTCTCAAGAAGAATCTACTCTCCATATCTGCATTGGATGCAAAAGGCATGAGGGTTGCATTTATAGATGGCCAAGTCCTAATGTGGCCAAAGGGTAAGACTATAGATGATGCGGTTGTGATTGGAGAGCAAGAGGGAGGATTGTACAAACTAAAGGGCCAACCAGAAAAAGCCATGGTCCATGACTCAGTAGAGCCAAGTGAACTTTGGAACAGAAGGCTTGCACACATGCATTACAGAGCACTACCAATTGCAAGCAAAGCAGTGGAAGGTCTTCCTGAAATCCAGAAAAAGCATGAAGGCATTTGCAAAGGTTGTGCCAAAGGAAAGAACAAAAAGAAGACATTTCCAAGCAGTGAAAGCAAGGCAAAAGGAATCTTGGAAATCATCCACTCCGATGTATGTGGTTCGATGTCATCTAGTTCTCTGAGTGGGTATGTGTACTATGTTTCTTTCATTGATGATTTCTCCAGGAAGACTTGGGTTTACTTCTTGAAGAACAAAGATGAAGTGTTTGATAAATTCAAGGAATTCAAAGCCTTGATAGAGAATCAAACTGACATGAAGATTAAGATCTTCAGATCTGACAATGGTGGAGAATTTACTTCAGGAGACTTCAAGAAACAGAACACCTCATAAGATACTTGACAACAAAACACCAGAAGAAGTGTTCACTGGTAAGAAACCAGAAGTTAGCCATCTCAGAATATTTGGTTGTCCAGTATACACTCACATCCCAAAAGAAAAGAGGTCAAAGCTGGATCCTTCAGGAAAGAAGGGCATATTCGTGGGTTACAGTGAAAGCTCGAAGGCTTATAGAATCTACTTCCCAGGATTCAAGAAGATTGACATCAGCAGAGATGTAACGTTTGATGAAGGTTCAGCTTACATCAAATCAAGAAAGACACATGTTGAAGACAATGAAGAACCCAAAATATCTAGAACACAAGACACCACTATGAATGAAGCAATTCCTGAAGAAGACCGTGAAATGGAAGATCCACAAGAACCTGTATATCCACCTTGTGAGAAGAATTCTCACAAGAGGAAACCAACATGGGCTAGAGAGCTCATCCAAGATGCAGAAAGATATGGAATTCCAGAAGAGGAACACAGAGAAAGGAAGAGGACAAGATCACATACTAGTTATGTTGCTTTGCTTTGTGACATTATGGATAAAGAACCTTCCATTTATGATGAAGCAACGGAAAAGAAAGAATGATGCCATGATCGAAGAGTATCAGTCGATTATGAAGAATGATGTTTGGGATGTGGTCCCAAGACCAGATGGGAAGTCTGTGGTGACTTCCAAATGGATCTATAAGATCAAGCATGCTGCAGATGGTAGCATAGAGAAATACAAAGCTAGCTTTGTAGCTCGTGGCTTCTCCCAGAAAGAAGGAATTGATTATGAAGAGACTTTTGCTCCTGTGTCCAGGTACACTTCCATTAGATCAGTACTTGCTCTGGCTGCAGTGATGAAATGGAAGGTACACCAGATGGACGTCAAGACTGCTTTCTTGAATGGTGTAGTTGAAGAGGAAGTGTATGTGGAGCAGCCACTCGGGTTTGAGACACATGATAGAGGAACTCATGTGTTCAAACTGAAGAAAGCCCTGTATGGTTTGAAACAGGCACCTAGGACCTGGTATGGTAGGATAGATGGCTTCCTATCCAGTTTGGGATTTACCAAGAGTAAAGCGGATTCCAACCTTTACTACAAGGTTGAGGAAGGAAATCATGTGATTCTACTATTGTATGTGGATGACCTGTTTGTAACAGGTGAGGATAGATTGATTACCGATATGAAGAGGAAGCTTGCTGCCGAGTTCGAGAAACTGGGGTATGATGCACTACTTTCTTGGTATGGAGGTGTGGCAGAGTGCAGATGGAATCTTCCTTGGACAAGGGAAGTATGCAGTAGATATCCTGAAGAGGTTCGGGATGATGGACTACAAGGCCATGGCCACATCTATGGCATCGAACCTGAAGCTTCTGTGTGATGCTTCATTTGAGCCCATTGATGCCACGATGTATCATCAAATGATTGGGTCCTTGATGTACCTGACGATTACGAGACTAGACATCTGCTTTGAGGTGAACACCTTGAGCCAATATTTGACAGATCCGAGACATGTTCACCTGATAGCTGCAAAGCATGTTCTGAGGTACCTGAAGGGTACAGTTGATTTTGGGCTCAAGTATGATGCGAATCAGAAGTTTAACCTGGAGGGTTATGTTGATTCGGATTGGGAAGGTAGTACCATTGATCGAAAGAGCACTTCGGGGTGCTGCTTCAGTATGGGATCCGGTATGATCTCTTGGTTTAGCAGGAAGCAGTCCTATGTGGCACTAAGTACAGCCGAAGCAGAGTATGTCGCAGCTTGTTCGACTAGTTGTGAGGCAATATGGCTTAGGAAACTACTGTTTGATTATTTTGATCTCCAGTTGAGTGCTACTTGTATATACTGTGACAACCAAAGTTGTGTGAAGTTGTCAGAGAACCCAGTGTTCCATGATAAGTTGAAGAACATTAATATCAAGCTCCACTATATCAGGGATATGGTGCAGAGAGGAGTAGTGAAGCTCCTGTATGTTGCGACGGATGAGCAGATAGCCGATGTGTTGACCAAGCCGCTGGCCAGAGTGAAGTTTGAAGACTTCAGAGGGAGACTTGGTGTACTTCAGATCGAGATGCCTTCCAAGGGGAAGTGATGAAGTCCGGAGACACATATGCACATAGGCCATTCTCACATGGTGGTAGGAAAGTCCTCCCATGGTGAAGATGTAAGGGCTGGAGCCATTCTCACATGCTGGTAGGAAAGTCCTCCCATGGTGAAGATGTAAGGAGATGTAAGGGATGGAGCCATTCTCACATGGTGGTAGGAAAGTCCTCCCATGGTGAAGATGTAAGGGCTGGAGCCATTCTCACATGGTGGTAGGAAAGTCCTCCCATGGTGAAGATGTAAGGGCTGGGGCCAGTCTGGCATGGTGGTAGGAAATTCCTCCCATGGCCATTGACATAAGTGCCAGGGCCATTCCAGCATGGTGGTAGGAAAATACTCCCATGGCCCTTGATGTAAGTGTTGTGTCTCACATGCTGGTAGGAAAGTCCTCACATGTTGGTAGACTGGGTCTCGTATGGTGGTAGGAAAGTCCTCCCATACTGAAGATTGTGTGATGTGCATCTGGATTGTGCTTCGTGGACTATGTGGTGATCTGAAGACGATGATGTGATAGTTGGGTACATAGGTATTGCAGAGGCATATAATCAGTCCTAAGATGCTCTTGCAGGTTTTGCAGAGGCAGTGTAATCAGTCCTGAGAGATCTTGCAGGTTTTGCAGAGGCAGTGTAATCAGTCCTGAGGTATACCTACTTGATGGCTTGCTCGCAGAGATGATGATGATCAGGATGATCAGGTGATGATATACATCAGGTGGATGTATGGTGAGTATTAGGTTGATATTCTGTGGTCATGGACAGGTTGTGCAGTGACATGTAAAAGATCCTGGGAGATTCGATAGGTTGAGCTGTGTGCTTGTAAAAGGCCTGGGATGCTCTTGCGAGGTTTTGTCGATGCACGTGATGAGTCCTGAGGTTTCCACAGTATGACCAGTGATGATGAAGACCTACATGGAGGCTAGGCCTACATCCAACATGAAAAAGGGCTGGCTTTGTAGAACTTCCTATGACGAGTAGATTCTGAGATTGAGCGAGATAGCAGCAGCAGTGACAATGACGATGATTCGATGACGATGTATCAATGACGATGATCCAGAGAAGAAGATTTGTGCCAGATGATTTGTGTCGAGAAATACCTTCGTAGTTAAGAGGGAGTGTTGATGTATATGTAACTTCGGAATGTATTTCATGTATATATTTATTGTACTCCTGTAGAGATGTATTACTCCTCTATATGGAAGTGTCGTCATTTGTATTGACAAGTGTCGCAAGTGTGTTAACTTGCTGATGGGTTATTAGACCACCATGTGTGGGGTCGGCCTTGATTATTGTAACTAGGGGTTATTAGACTGAGTTAGACAAGTCGGCCCCATAAGTTTATTAGGCAGGCCGGACAAGTATAAATAGAGATTGAGATATCTCTATTTAGATCATCTCATTACTCACTCTTCTATCACTCGAAAAGTGGTGCACATAGGAGGAGGAGGATTAGCTGCTAGGAGAATTCTATCTCTTGTACTTGGGTTGTACTATTGCTCTATCTAGCTCTGAGGAAGTTGTGGGGTTTTTCACCTTAGGGTTTTCCCCATGGAAACTCTGTGTATATTGTCTCTCATGCTTTTGCTTCTTGTGATGATTGACATGCTTGCTATGATTGATATGCATTGATATACTGTACATGTTATTCTCTCAGTAAAGATCCTAGAGTATATTGAATTAATGCTCAAAATCTAACACTTAGGGGCCTGTGGCGGTTATCTTTCTGGGATGGCTACAACTCAGAAAATACTACATACTGGATACTATTGGACTTCCATCTTCAAGGATTGTATCGAAGGAGTCAAGAAGTGTCCACCTTGTCAGCTTTTTCATCACAAAAAGCGCTCTCATGCCACCCCACTACATCCATTATCGCCATCGGTCCCTTTTCCAAATGAGGCATTGAATTTATGCACTATAAGCCTACCTCAGCTGGGGGGCATGGTTATGTTATTGTCACAGTAGAATACTTTACCAAATGGGCTGAGGCTATGCTTATGTACAGAGAAGACGATGCAATTGCTGCACTCTTCATGTTTAACCACATCATTGCATGATTCAGAGTCCCTAATCGTCACTGATCATGGATCCCATTTTGAGAACAAGATGGTGGATGAATTGAACGCCAGACTGGGTTTTCGACATGAGAACTCAAATCCTTACTACCCTCAATCTAATGGACAAGTAGATGCCATCAATAAGGTCTTGAAAACCATGATTCAACGGATGGTAGGGACACACAAGTCTAACTGACACACTATGATTTTTTCATCCCTATGGGCATACAGGACCTCCGTCAAAACTTCCACTGGTTTCATTCCTTTTCAATTGGTCTACGGACTAGAGGCAGTACTACCAATAGAGTGCTAGATTCCATCATTGAAACTCGCTGTTGAACTCTTACCCAACACCATCGCCGAGGAAGAACAATTTCTATACTTGGAAAAATCGACAAAACCCGCCGTGATGCAACTCTAGCCAATTAAGCTCATAAGAAGCGCATCAAGGTCCAGTATGACAAATCAGTCAAACCTCGTATCTTCAACAAGGGAGATTTGGTCCTTACCTATGACCAAAAACATGATAAACTGGGGGCAGGTAAACTTTAGTCCATGTAGCACGGTCCATATGTAGTTAAGTGAGTGTTGGAATAAGGAGTGTATGAACTTGAGGACTATGAAAAAATATCTTTGGGGGAGCCTTGTAATGGGATCTACCTAAAGCAGTACTATGCCTATGTCTTTTATGCATCAGTACTATGTATATATTGTACATGATGTGTGTTTTGTGTGGTGTGACACTTTACACTAAGTGTATTAGGATCTTGTCTTTACGCTTATACCATGTTCTTCCTGGATGTGCAGATGACAACGTGTTTTGGATTTGCAGATGATGCCGACCCACATACTCGTAACCTCGCTTTGGAAACATGGGTACTCTATTCCCCTACTAGCGAGCTCATTAGTTCAGGATGAAGTTGTCTAGGATACGCAACCAACAATGCTGATGAGTATCATGCAATGATTGGATTGTTGATTGACGCTCTTTCCCTGGGTATGGACCACATTGTTGTCTACCTTGACTCACAACTAGTGGTCTCTCATATCAACCGTGTCTATGTTATCCGCGACCCTATGCTACTCCGTCTATTTCGATGAGTACGTCTCTTGGAGAGGTCCTTTAAATCCATTCAATACCTGCATATTCATAGAGACATGAACACTATTGCTGACTCCTTGGCCAATTTCTTATTGGAATGGTACATTGCACATTCATAAACATTCTATCAAACATATGCATGAAAAATGACATAACATGTAAATTATTTATAATATAGGATAAACATGCACAAGATCCCATAATCATCAATGAAACACAGTATATAAAGACGTGAATAGTGTTTTGTATATATATATATATCATCATGTCGGTATAATACAAAAAATGTAGTGCTGGTACAAAATCTGAAGCATATGAGATTTCAGTAGGTCATAGATACAAAGTTCTGAAGCCTGCATCTTTCAGTATATATACGTCATGCATGAGCTATCCCTAAGGATGCTCATGATAGCAGATAATCGCTCGGGCTACTCTACGGAGCAACCGACTGAAGTGCCTAGAAACTCCAACTGTACGGTGCTGGTACCCGACATGAATATCATCGATGGATATGTCTGGTATATCCATCGTCAGGCTCTGGAGGTTCTCCTCTAGCTCATCTAACTCCTCCATTGTGTCCTCATGAGAAGCTCCTATATCTTGTACTGCTCATCTCCTCTCAATAGGAGAATACCCTGCTGGTCGATATGGACCAATATCTGCATCAAAAACACATATGAAACACCAATACTACTAAAAAACACCAAATAATTATAAAATACAAAAATACAAAAATACAAACAGTTTTTGTTCTTACCTTGGTTCCCCCACTGTTCACCTTCAGGAAGGGCCAAGTCTGGGTCACCTCTGAATTCTGTTCCTGCATATGGATAATCCTCAACCATGAGGAGTTGTTTGCGCAACCACCTAAATAAATCTAGACCATAACTAATAATAGGACCCCCACCTCCGTGGCAGGACATAACCTCAGACCACCTAACCATGTGAGGATCTTGTCGATTGAGATCCTCTATCTCCTCCTGTGGCCTCAGCAGTGGGACCCGTTCCAAGAAGAATGAGACCACGATCGACCCGTATCCGAATTGTTTCAGCTCACCCCGACGACACATGGTGAGTTTTTCTCTGACATTGGTGAGGATCCCCTCACACCAGCTGAAGACTATAGGCGCCATGCACTCAATGACGTAGAGCATGTGGGCCTTGTTGGCATGATGAGGAGGTATGATCCGCGCCACCCTCTCAATAGTGAACATGACCATCCGTAGTGGTCTGTCTCGTACGTTCTTTATGGGAATTTTCCCAGCAAGCATTTGTGTACTAGGTGTACACCACTGAGGAACCAAGCTCTCAGTAGACTTATCACCACCCTGTGTACCAGATAATGAAACCGGGGCTCCCCTCTTGGATAACCCCGTCAGAAAATATATATCCTCCACATCCAAGGTAAGGATGTGGGCACCCACACGGAAGTGGTGCTGATCCAAATCCCACAATCTGATCAGGTAATCTAGTAATTGTACTTGGGCCCTCATGCCTTATACATGAAAGAAATTTAACAAGCCACATTCCTGCAATGCATTCATTGAGTTTGGGTCATGTGCCTCTTGGGAATCTTCCATTTCGTGCTCTCTCTCCTTCCATTAGACCATGGTGAGAGTCTAAACCTGTCCAAATACCAATTAAACAAGCATTAGTATCTTTCTCAACCATTGGATTGGCCTATTTTTGCCCCATTTTTTAGTTTTTCTTATGGGATTGCACCGACACACCCTGAATTTGTATACAGTGTGCCATCGACGTGCTTCTACCATATAGGAAGTGCGTCAGAGAGCCCTCGACGCACTTCCCGCAAGGGAAAAGTGCGTCGACCAGAATGAGCATAATCCCCTCATTTACAAGCCAAAACCCTAAAAAGTTACCATAAAATAAAAAATTAATCCACTAGAAAGATGCTAGACAAAGTTTAGGCTTACCTATCACTGACATGGCAAGAAACGGTTGACCGTGGCCTCCGCGGCATACGTTTGAAAATCGGATCCAAATGGTGTTTTCACTCCTCCCAATTTGGTAAAAAACAATGGTAACTATTTTTTACTATTTGGCCCTTTTATAAAAGAAAATGGAATATTATTGTTTTAATTTTCACTTTTGTGGGTCATTTTTACTATAGTTGGTAATATTTTCTGTCTAAACACATGATTTATCTTTTTGACTTAGTTTTTGGAGTCTACAGATGTAGTGAAGTGGTGTTCTAACTTTTCATCAATCATCGTGGTTATTTCATGCTTGTTGTCAAGTATGGAAGACTCTTCGAGCGTTTTTATGCTATTATCCTGCTCATTAAAGTCAAATATTAATAACATCAAGCTTACTTTTGTCCTTTCTTGTGCTTGTAAAAAGATGAGAATAAGTCACTGAGTTGTATTTTATCACTTTTTCGGGCTCGTAAAACTCCCACGAAAAAGGAACCCCTTGGAGTTCCTCTTTAAGCTCTTTTCAGACTCCCTAAATATGAAAAGATCGCCAAGCGAACTTGATGCTTTCACGCTTGTAAAAGTATTTGAATGATCGTCTTTCTGGTGATAATTTACCCCTTTTTTGGACCAGGAGGTACTATTTACGAAAAAGGAGCACTCCAGTTAATCATGACTGGAAGAGTTCTATCTAATATTGTTTTATCCTTTTTCGGATGAGGAGAATAACTTTTATGAAAAAGTACCTTTGAGTCTTCTTTAGTTCTTTTCAGACTCTCTAAACATGAAATGACGCCGAGTTTTCCTTCTCTGGACTCGTTAAAATATGACATTGAAGGGCTCGTTTTGGGACGAACCCCTCCTATCTCAGGTTTGTAAAACATTTGGGATTGGACCCTTCCAAAGGATGAGCTATACCGAGCATCTGTTACCATCCTCAAGATCAATAAAAAACAAAAGAGGTACTCATCAATCATGATGGGGAAAAGGAAAGATGTACGTTATGGAAAAATACACTAAGTGGGAATACTATCACTATGTTTTTTGGACCCAAAATCTGACAGCCACAAAGTCGTATTTTCTACATTTTGTGGTCGACTATCTGAAAATATCAGTATTTTTTTAACGTTGGTACAAATTCGGATTAAAAATGACGTCTCGGATATCGTCGGTTCTTTGACACCATCGGACGTCGGACCACTGACGCCTGTCAAAACTGAAAATTTCTTGGATCCGACGTCTTTTTGCCGTCGGATCTATGGCATACTTGTTGGTTTTTTTCACTACTGCCGTCAACTAACCGACGCCACTCAAAACTGATAATGGCGGAGCACCGACATATTTTGGCGTCAGATCTATGGCAAGGTCATCGGTTTTTTGCACTATGGAGGTCGAAAAATCGACACCCATCCCACTTGAAAATGGCTGAGCACCGACGTCATTTGCCGTCGGATATATGGCAAAGTCGTCGGTTTTGTGCACTATGGAGGTCGAAAATATGACGCCCATCCCACTTGAAAATGGCTGAGCACCGACGTCGTTTGCCGTCGGATCTATGGAAAAGTTGTCGGTTGTCTTTGTTATGGCCGTCGGTTATCCGACACCATTGGGAAATTACAAAAAAAAACATTATTGTTTGGAAGTGTATGTTGCTATAATTCCAAATAAAGGTGTAGAAGAATTGATTGTAGCAAAATACAATAAGGAAAAGATTGGGGGTAAAGGTCGAGCTTGTACAAGAAACTCAAGAAACAATGGAAAAGTTGTAATGGATATATGTTGCAGTAGTGAGTGGTGTTGTTGTAGAAGATGACACTATAGAGGAGAGTGGTGTTACAATGGTGGAGTTGCAAGGGGATGATAATTAATTAGATGTAGTAGTGGAAGATGCAAATGTGAATGTCTTATTCCCATAATGTGTAGTGTGTTGATATCATTGCAGATGAATTTGAAAGTGCAACAAAAGAAAACATAGTGGATAAAATCAAAGTAAAAATATAGCAGTTGTATCATAAGAGAGCAGTTGATCATAAGAGTTTATGGAAAAGAGTGGAGATGAAGTAGAGAAACATTGTGTTGAATATGATTGCAATAGAGGAGTTCTTGCGTTAAAAAAAATCAAAACGAGGAGATGATTGAGAAGTCAAAGCATTTGTGGAGTTTGTTGCTTGAAAATGGTAATGTTGTAGAAGAGGGAGGATGGAGAGGTAGTAAGCACGATTAAAAAAAAATGAGAGTGAGAGAGAGATTTGAGGGAGTATGGAATGATGATGCACGCTTACCTTTTATGAATTTACTTGACATAACCTTGTTGAAGTTTGAAGTAGCATAAGGGGGAGCATTTTAGCATGAAAAAACCAACAACAAAATGTTGATGAAGATGGCAAGGTACAAGGATAATTTACAAGACAAAATATCAAGATCAGTCAATAGGCGGAGTAGTCGAAGCAAATGAACTTTTACTTCATTTGATCCAACTACTCCCCCTATCATATGAACTTGTCCCGCCGTATCCAACTAGTCTTACCTTGATTTCAAGAGGCGACTGTGAAGTCGGACTGTCATAATGCATCGTTTCATATATCTCTGGTTTTCTCAAAACTCTAGAATGAACATAAAGATGATTTCAACAGTAATATATTCCATATTCTAAACCTATAAAGTGCACTTTTAGGTCAGCAATTTTGACGTCTCCGAACTGTGGCAGCTCTATGGCCATGATTTTCACCTTGTAAATTGAAGGATTCCTGCAAACACAAACCACTATGTTACGTGAACTTCTTTCAGGGATTTGTTACATTTGCTTCTAAGATATTTCATCGCTTTGTTACAAGAATATTTTTGACCTAAAAGTACACTTGATAGGTTCATATGGAACAAATTTCCGTGGAAATCCTCTTTACGTTCATTCTCGAGCGAATCGATATTAACAATTCCAATTATCACAAGTGGATACATAATGTTAAAAAAGGAAAATAAAGAAAACACATAAAGGGATACGTAAAGTTGACAAAGGAAAATAAATAAAATCTATAATTTGCATCGAAAGAATAACCAGGTACGAATTGAACTGAGGAGATTCGTACTTGCGACCTATGTCTAGTCCTAAGGCTACCACCTTCAAGCTTGACCTTGTCAATCAATTCCCATCGCCATTTCCTCTCATACGAAGTCCCACAACCATATCTCTCGACAACCAGTACTCTTCATTCATTATGCATGCCTTAAACTATGCAACGGTCTCAGATTCACTGCGTTTTTCCTGAATTAGTGTCTCAATTCAACATGACCCATGCCCGTCGTACAAGGAGTGTTTCCAACGGTCTTGAGTTTCAGCTTGGCAACAGTGACGATTCAATCTGATCCGCTCTATCTGGAGATCTAATGGACAGAATTAATAGTTAACTGATGCTAAATCTTCTTACCAAGCTCTTGTTATTAAGAATTCTGATTTGCTTCTACCATAATATCAAGTCATGAGTTGGTACATGGTATTATGTTTCCCTTTAGCTGCAATATGGAAAACTCATAGTCCACTGCGAAGATTTGTCTGAAAAATGTGACTATTTGGGTCATGCTAAATCGAGAAACTGAAACCATCACATTTGTCAGACAAGCCTTCATATGAGAGCTTTGAGTTTGTCATATTGCGGCCGAAGGGAAACATAATACCATGAATCATCACTGTTTACAGGATGAAACTCTAGACCGCTGGCAACACTCCTCGGACGACAGGCGTGGGTCATGTTGAATCGAGAAACTAATTTAGGGAAAGCGCAGAGTGTATTTGAGACTGTTGCATAGTGAAATGCATGCATAATGAATCAAGAAAGGTGGTATCCCATTGTCTCCCACTATGAAATGCATGCAGAATGAATCAAGCTGCTTGAAGGTGGTCTCCCATTGTCAGTTGCACTTCAAGCTTGAAGGTGTTAGCCTTGGGACTAGACATAGGTCGCAGGTTCGAATCTCCTCAGTTAAGTTGCAGCCCTAAAAAATGATGAACATTGACAACAGGAAACATGTTTCTAATTGTTGTTGGTGTATGCTAGATTAGTTGCAAATATCATGCTTCAGAAGCCAGGTTTCAATGGTAAATAGACCATTTTGGAAGGGTTTAATGTGAGGTTAAGGATATTGATTCCAATGAAATTAAAGAGAAGGTTAAGGATATTGATTACGGTGCATCATTTACTCAGGCTTTGAAGTTGTGGAAACTCGAAATTGGTTATGATGAGCAACCAAACATCACAACAAGCTCCAAGAAATCGTCAAAATTTAGATGACACATGAGTGGGTTGTAGAAAGCCAACATCGTAGCCATTCATTGAGCTCCTCTCTGTTTCGAGAATAATTTAATATTTTCTACTGAACAGGGCCAACCACGTGAAGGTGGAAGCTCTTATGGCCCCTCCCCCCCCTCACATCACTCTCAATTCCCCATACCCAATGCATGTACTTGAAAAAAACAAATACATGCAAATTCATCCATATTTCATGATGAACTTTCATCTACCATTCATTCAATAAAGCCTAACATTCATTAAACCATTGTTTCATTCAGTCAACACATTCATACAATAAAAGATAAAATTCAATAAACCATTCATTCATTCAGTCAACACATTCATTCAATAACAACTGACATTCAATAAAGGTAACAGTTTACTACACTGAATCATTAAACCATTAAACCATTTATTCATTCATTAGGCCAAAAATCATGGATGATATATTGTTATAAAAAATAATTAGACGGCATTTTTCCAGTCACTTCTTTTTACTAGTTTTTCTTCTCTTTATAAATGGTAAATAATATCTAAGAGGAGCATCTACCCTTGGAATTTGTCTTCTAGATCTTGGTTCTTCATCAGGCGCTTGTGGTGATGTCTGCATCCTAGAGTGTTGATCTAGACGTGGATTTTGTGGTAAGGGGTTCGGATTTGCTGCAGCAATGTGAAAATGTTACATCGTTGTATTTTGATATTGTAATGACAAGTATTTCATTTAAAAAAAACATTACAAAGGTGTTTTTTTACCTGGTGTGGCCACATCATGTAGTTCATGTTCTTGTCCAGGCTCAACCTGTACAGTTTCACCCTCTACATGCTCTGCAATTGAAATATGGTGAACTACAATTAATGTTCACCATTTGTAATGCTATACATAAAATTTTAGCTTATGAATAAATTCATTACCAGGATTAGAAGCATGATCTTCGATTTGTTGTTCTCCCTCCTCGACATTAGGGGGATCATTGCTTTCCTGCTCAAAACAAAGTCAATATTTTTTGTCGAGTATTTATAACGAATAGATTGCATAAGCGGTTAATCTTCAATAAAGTATATAGATTCTATTTACCTGTGCACCGGATGGATTGGTACCAGAAGACTGTGTTTGGCCAGACAAGCTTTTTCAATGTTCAACAACAGCTCCAAAGCCTTCCTTGAAGCCAAGCTTCATGTCTTCGTCAGTGGCCTGTTCATTGAATCGTTCGGCCTGCATATTTGCATAACGTCGTTAATTAACATTTTCCGGTGCAATGAAATGAAAAATAATTTGCAATTTATTATTTGCATGCATTATTGGTTTTTTGAAACTTACAAATCGTGCCGTGAAATTGGAATAACCACCAAGCCCAAGCTTGTGCTGACCTATTTTTTCAAGTCTTCCCTTTGTGGCCTTTGATGTGTCTGGCAGCCTATGGAAGTGTTGAAATACAGTAGATGTTCCAAGTTCGATATATAAATATTCAATAATAATAAGGTTTTGAATTACATTGCGGAAAGTATTCCAGACCTCCCTGTGCCTGGTGTTATCTTTCCTTATCTTCTCTGAGCCCTCTCCCTTCCATCCTCCACTAGAGCTCTCCACTCCATTGGTGAAATCATTGGAGGGCACTCATACCTAGGGTTTTTTTCCAGTTGGGTCCTATATTGGTCTCGAACAACCTTCACATGTTGACAAGCCTTTTTCATGACCTCAACTTTATTGAAGGTTTGTCGCCGAACAGGCCAACCAACCGATGCATGAGTTCATCTTTTAAACATTTATGTTGTTTATCCCACCTTTCTCAGATGGTGGGCCTGAAGATCTCCAAGCACGCATTATTCATTTGTTTATAGAAAACATCATTTCCTGCGAAACGGTCATAATTAGTTGGAAGAAAACGTTTTATTGGTATATTACAATGAAGTTATAAACATTAACTTGATCAACGTATATTAATTACCTGGGACCTTATTGATCTTTATTGGGACGATATCTACGTCGACCAAAAATGTTTCCTCCATTGTTCCCGTGCTAGTGACACGGGAAGATCCTAGAAATGCAACTAGGTCGATATCAATATTACTAGGATTCTCATTGTCGACCTCTTCCGGTGGATGATCCGGTGTGCGTCGGTCACTAGCAGTCGGTGTGCTCACAGTTGGGGTTCGTGGTGTGTCAGAATGTGTTTCTGACTATTCAATCGACAACAATGGCGAAGGAGTCGATGTAGTACGCGGAGTCGTTTGCTCATGATGCCACGTCTCTCCACGAGCCTCGCTGTGGCCAACATCTCCTCCACCACTATTGTGTGTTTTCCAATAATTCTGTAAATACAAACCATGTCTTACACGTTCAGTACTATCATATAAAAGAGAAAATTATAAAGTTATAAATGAATAATTTTATGAATCAAGATTCCTCAACTTACTTCCAAGGATTCATATTTATGTTCCAACAATTCAATCCTTTCCAGGTTCTGGCTTGTCTGCGGATACTTGATTAGCAGAGCAACGAGTTCCGCACTATATTTTTCCAACAATTTGTCCATCATCGTAAACCGGTTTGTGGCTTCACCAGTTTGTCTATCATCTTTGTTACCAAATTTTTTGTACTATAGTTGGATTATCTGAAGAGCTGCCATTTGACAAACATGATGAATGTTTGTACTCCAATGTATCAGATGATCCATCATTTGTGCCTAGTCAATTTTGGCTAGTCAGTTTTGTTTTTCAGTTGACATGACCATGGCCCCACGGGGTTTGTAATAAAGAGTGCTAGTAGGATTCTGAGTGGCTCGGTTCCCCATGAATTGGTTAAGCAACTAAGGTATTCTAGGGAGTTTTTTCCATTGTCAATTATACTTTTCCCATGGCCGAGCTATAATCGATGAGGTTTTCTCCCGCTTCCTCCAAAGCTGGAATGCCCGATTTTAAAATTTTTAGCCATGGGGAGTTATTAGAGTCCAATTTGTGTATATAAGCTTGCTAGACACTATTAGAATAGGTTTTGGTCATGTCCTAGGTCACTAGGACCCTCAGAAAAAATTTCGAAAATTTTTTACTGGGTCCTCCGGTTTTGGGTTTTTAATTATTTTTAAAATTTTAATAAATTTTTCCATAGTTTAAATGGAAAAATTTCAATTTGTAATATGTCAGTCATCTGGGATCCGAATTCAGTGATTGAAGGCTCCAACCTTAAGCCAAAAATCATTCATGATCCCCGGACCATTTTATCCTAAGTTTTAGATGTCAATTCAGCCTCATAATTAATAATTTCTCAAAAAAGTCAGTTACAGAGAAATTATTAATTAAAATAATAAAAAATGAATATTTGGAGATAATCCAAATCTCTCCAAAATAATCCAAATGGATTAAAATAAAAGGCTAATTGACATGGAACTGGGCATTAATGAAGGTTCCAATCATCTCCAATCAACTTAAGTGAAGAATACAGTCAACACAAGTGGATCTCTCCAAGTGAATTCGCCCACCTTCCTCAAATCTGCGAATTGGGTGAAGTGGCATGTGATTAATGGATTGGTGGTATTGCATTGATGGGAGAGTGAGTGGTTTGCTAAAATTAAGGCATATCTCAAGTTCTAACTCCAAGCAATTCGAGTTTGCAACTACCACAAGGCTCTAAGCTTCACCACACAAGGATTCACGCCATCCTTCACTAGCTCACGTCAACCTCTATTGGAGCTCGAGCTTACCACATGGCACATTGCTATTTGATGGTGATACTTCCAAGAATGGGATGGGGGGTGCCTTGCCTAGGTGGAGTCCACCTCCCCACCCTAATTCAATGCTAGTTCGAGTTATGGATTGGAGTTAGCACTCCAAGCTTGATGGTGATTGGAGATTAGATGGAATTTGAATTGTGTCAAGGCCATTGGCTCTCTTCTCCATGCCAGTTCGAATTAGGGTAGACTAGGCTCTTGTTTTGTTATATAATGAGGGTTTTTATCCTCATTCCTCATGGATCTTTTAGCAAAGAAACTCTGGAGGATTTTTGTAATCTGTTTAAATATTGAATACAGTTGAGCCTTTGGAGGTCAATGTGGAGGCTCTTGGTGGCCATACTTAATCTTGTAACAAGGTGATATCATGTTTTGATTATGTAATTTTGATTTTTAAGTTATAGATTTATGATTCAAGAGGGGTAACAATCTAGCACAAGTAACTATAAATCTATGCTTTTCTCTTGAGTATGTGGGTTTTACAGGTATTTTCCCAAAGTGCATGGGCTTTTGTTGGTTTCACTTTCACTTTGTAGGTTGCCAAAGAAGTTTAAACTGTACAAAATCGAGAAACATGGAGTTCTTTCTTCTTCCATCAAGCTTTCAACAAGTTTTCAATCGGTTACTAGATATACCTATCTAAACTGTGGAAATCCAAGGCTCTATTCTTCTCCAAGTTTGGAAAACTTTGTCTAGCTTGCCTTTGTTTTTTGGCTTGCTTGAGTTTTTTCCCCTTTGGTTTTCCTCTTCCATCCTAGTCTTCTTCCTCAACTTTATTCCTTCCTCTCGTCTCCCTTAGATTTTCTGTCCTCCTTCCTCTCGTCTCCTCTTCCATCTCCTCTCATCTTGCCTTCCCATTCTCCCTTTCGTCCACCTTGCAAAGACAAACACTATAAAAAAACACAAACACTATAAAAAAACACAAACACTAAAAAAAAACATACTTTTGTTAGTATTAGAGTTAGTCCATACTTAGATTTACATTTTCAATAGTTAAGCTCTAAGTTTTGCATTTATTTCTTAAAGTTTCTAGTTTAGATCTCATTTGAAAGTGTTTAAAGTTTGCATTTAGGATTTGGCATATAGATTAGATCTTAGATTTGCACTTAGTTTCAAGTTTTGATTTTCATTAACATCTAATGGGTTCCATGTTGAAGTTGGGTTAAGCTTGTATAGGTTCTTTGAAGGAGAAGAAAGATTTGTGAAAACAAGACTCAAAGAAGATCAAAATTTTAATCCAAGGAGAAGACTTGAACCAATAAGAGAAATATTTACACTCTCCTTTGTAAAAGCCATTAAGGGCTTCTAAGTATTGTTTCCATAGTTATTTTATTTCTCTCAAAAGACCTTTCAAGGGTTTAATTCCCAAAGGCACTTGTAAATCAGTTAATAAAAAGGCTAGGTGGGATAAGGACTCCCACACTTTGTTTCTCCTTCCCCATTTGGGGAAGACTGTTTCATGCATGATTTAGTTAGACTTGTTTCAAATTTTCTAGATTAAAGTTTATTTTTGTACTTAGATTAACTCTCTTCCAAGTTTTGCCTTGAAAAAGTAGCTTGGGATTTGATCCCAAGTGCCACATAGTTTTGTGGCCACTTCTCTTTCCCCGTTAGCATCCTTTCGGACATCCATCTAGCTGGAAGGTTTTCGGGACTAGCGGTTCTAGTGGTCACCTTGTTTGGAGGTTGATCCCACCTTGTTCTTTATTTCTTGGTTAGTTAGCTCAATTTGGCCTTGTTCTTTCTCTCTCATTTGATTTTTTTTTCTTTCATTACTTGTTTACTTGAAAAAAGTGCTTTTCTTTACATGCAAACTGTCTCTATTTTAATAAAGAACAAAGCCTCTTGAACTTGCAATAACCCAAGTCAAGAGCACTCTCTGTTGGAGAGCATAGTAAAATCGCATTTTCCCCTGCATTAGGCATATAGAATAGCTAAGTCTCTTGAACCTTGTCATAAGACAAAGTCAAGAGCGCTCTGTATCGGAGGGTAGAATATTGTGCTCTAATAATAAAAATTTCCAACTCACACCCCCGTAATAATTTATCTTGGTTGCTATCCAACACCCGTATGCTCTGCCAACCTGAAAGGGTTGGGCTAGTACTTAGAAAGGTGTTGGATTTGATAATATTCGATAACATAATAAAATTTTCACCCCCACAAACAACAAACCGGCGTTGCCTTTTCGAGACATACTCAGGTAGTGGGAAAAGTTCCTAAACCTGGTGGGGCCAGAAATTACCGTTGTCTAGACATCAGAGTGGTTAATTCTTTAGACACCTACTCTTTGAAATCTGGGCGGTTCGTCTTACCATCAGAAGGGGAAGCCACTGAAAGTATACCTTTCCGGTCTTTTGATTTACCTTGTTGTTCTTAGCCTAATAATCAAGACCATTAAAACTTTAAATTTACCAAGATAATCTGCACAACGATCTCACGAACAACTACTATTGAGACTTACATTTCACCATCCCCAAGCACTACACTTGTTTGACTCCATTTTGGCACTGGTTATTTTATATTTTTTAAGTTGGGCCATTTGTCCATTGGATCTTATATTTCATATCTGTGGATGCTTCTTATTTTCGCAAAGTCTTCATATACTGTTTCGCAACGTGGATTGCATTTTACCTTGTGTTTTATCTAAAGTAAATTTGTGATCTTTTCATCATTAAAACTCCTAAACAACACCCATCTGCATCACCATACACTAAGAACACTAAAACACATTGAGCCATAGTAAACTCTTTGTAGGGACTACCCCCCTTGGCTTCATTAGGAGTTAGCCTAAATAGAGGAGCTGGGATTCAGGTGACAGTACCTGGCTCATTGCTTTCCCCCAAGGCCACACTTTCCCCACTTGTAGTGAGGGAACATCTTTCGAAAGATTTCTGCTGCTGGTGTGCATCTCGATGGACAAAAATCTTTAAGGATCTCAGCCACTTCAGGATCTACTGGACATTCTTCTGATGCTGTTTCATACAACGATTCACTGGGCTACAACAAAAAAATATAAAACACTATTGAGTTATATCATGATAGATTCCTAAAATTATATTAACAATTCCAATGGATTATACCTGCAACGTAGAGGATCGTGATCCACTCCTCGGATCGATGCTCATAGGTGATTTGCCCCAATCTGCTAATAACTGGGAGTTGTCCCTTACAGATACCTAAATAAAAAACATAGTGAAAGTCACCTAAACATAGTGAAAGTCAACTATTTTTTCTTATTATATTTGCACTATTACAAAGATGTATAACTGATCCCTCGAGGAAGATGTACTCCTCCGACCATCTGCTGGCGGTGTTTTATCCCGATCACTAGCCTGCGAAGTAAACGGGGAAAATTTAAACGAAATAAACTAACAAAAAAATCCTTAATATGTTAAATTCATTAATAAAAGGTTGGGTAAATTGTTATATGTACCACTCCCATAGTAACTTTTTTTGTATCTACTCGGTTCAAATTGTAATTAATAAGCAACTCTTCCCCTGCAGATATTGATTTAATGGCTACTACAAAAACATGGTTTCCTTCACGCCCCTCAAATTTGCAGTTTTCTTGCTTAATTGTAGACCCTGGTTGTGTACTGTTTATAAACCCTGCAATATTCCCTATGGCCTTTGGACTTCCGTCCATGTGCAACGTTGCTCCTTTATTTTGATTTTTGTCTTTCAATTGTAAATAGTTTGTTGACAATCCATAGCTACGCATACTTTTTGTAAATTGGACTAGGCGCATCCAATCTGTGTAGCTGTAACGGGGTCCAACATACTCCATCAATTCTGTACATGTGTTGTAAGGGACCCTTATGCCATCCATGCTGAACAACCCAAAACCATGTATTGACAACGGTGCTATTCGATATATCCTATCGTTCACACAAAAATCTGTATTCAGTTGAGGAAGATCCTTGGGTACCCATTGTTTCACTAAATGTCTGTACCTCAAGGGCACCTCGAGGTCGTCTTTTGTCTCATCACCATAGGAACATGACCCCCCTTGACCATGAAAAAATTCATTGCGTTTATCGAATTTTATTCTGGTCTTTTGACATCTAGTTGATACAATTATTCTAGACCTACTGGATGTCTCAGTTTCCTCTAGCCTTCCTAAAATCCCCTCGCTCAAGGAAGATAGATCTGACAAATACCTGTTTGGTTCTACCTGCAACATGGGAAAAATGTTTAGATACGACCGCAAGCCATAGCGCCTCTTAAAAGGTGACGTGTAGCGCCTTTTATAATGTTACTTGATCCTCATTCCCTTTCTCAACATTTTGGCATTCAAGCGATGAGGAAGACGATCACTTTATCTTTCTTATGAGTACAAATTCATGCAATTATGAGCTTTCTTTTATTGCTCCTTTGGGTCTTGAATCCCATATCAAACCATCCAATTATCAGCTTTGTCATCATTGCCCTAAAGTCTCTCTCATCCCATCAGTTTGGGTTCATCAACTCGGTAATTGAAGTCCAGTCACATTTAGTAAGATATTTATATTTAGCAATAATAATATAAAATAAAAATCACTAACCATTATGGAAAACGTCTAAAAGTTTTTATGACTTTCAAAAGTAAGATCTTTTAGGTGGTTAGTAAGTGTTCACAAATCTTCAAAAACAATATTTTATATAATGTTGTGGAACTTGTATAATCTTATTCAAGCATGGTCTTCTTAAATGACTGAAAGTAATTGAATCAAGCAAAAACAGAACCGTAAACATGTAAGCTGTTTTGAAAAATGGTAGCTTTCAGTCATACTCCCAACTAATGCTGCCTTTGGACAATTACTTGTAATATTGACTTAGGGTATTTAATACATAACATATATTTTCAATCATATTGACAGAGAGAAAAGTAGGCTTTCTTTATATTATCATGACATAGTTACAAAGACTTTCTTTTAAATCTTTATGACAATTTGAATGGACAGGCCCCACTCATAGCCAAATAATTTTGAGATATTTACAACTCATCGGAGTATGGGGGACCATACAATTCTCGAAAGACGTTGGATTCAACAATCCATGCCTTTGAATAAACAAACCTCAGGACCATGCGTCTATTCTGATGCATGTGGACGTCTATGTGGGTTTTCACAAGCCACTGTCATTCGTTTTTAACGTAGTACCAAAGGATTTGAGCCTCAGTAAGCTTTGTCTGCAAAATATATTTGACCTGTTCGAGAGATTCTCCAACTTCCCGTTTTAGATTATAAATAGCACCTGGATCTAATGCTGTCAGGTTGATGCCGAATGACCGCCACCAGTCTCTAGTCCAATTAGGGACAAACCATGCAGGATCCTCATGGATATGTGTCATTTGAGGTCCAAAATTTAGCATGGTATAATATGTTCTATCTTTATTTTCTTTTCTCAAGAATTTTCACCATAATTTTTTGTATTTTTCATAAGTGTGTGTAGTACTTGGAAATCGGAGACTAGCATCTTGATGTGGACATGCTTCCAAAGAACGTATCCGGTTAATACAGTAGTATTGTTGTTCTAGTCGTGTCTCGGGGTGAGGTGTAGAGCCCTCCATCGAGATTAAGTTAAGATCATGGTATAGGCGAGTTAACCAATTGCTTGCATCAACTGCTTTTCTCAAGGAGTTGTTGTAAATCATCTCTGTTATGTCAATACTAGATCCCATAGGCATTCTTCTGAGTTCTGGCACTAGTCTAATAAAAGCATCAGATCCTTGTAAGTTAGCATCTAATACTTCAGCATGTCTCAACTCCCACCTAGGTTTCCAGTCTTGCATGTAATCCAACCAACTCATATTATCATTGATAGTATAGATATGATTTTTTCCTCTGGTCCAAGCAGATATTTTCATGTTTACTTGTGGGTTATGGGCCCACTAGATTCCACTTTGAACTTCTACGCTCGCTTGCCTTGTGCTCGCTTGCACCAAGCTCACTTGTTTCAGGCTCACTTGATTCAAGCTCGCTTCTTAAAAATTAGCAGCACACTTCTTTGTCAAATATTCTCTTGTTATAAAGTCAGGAATGCTTTTTTCTTTCCCAGAAATGTGCTCATGAACACTACAGTTATAACATCAAAACAATGCTTGCCATCTTGCAAACTTTCCTTTTGTTGTTTCAAATTTTATTGTGTCGTTTAGCTCACAAATGGAAGTATGGAGCAATCTGTTCTAGTTATGATAAGGTCATGGTTCAACAAATAAAGTCATAGTTCTACTCAGTTTTATGTCAGGACACTTATTATCCAAGATAATTTTCCTCACAAGTTCAGTCGAGGTCAAGTTCCACCACTCTTAAAATTCTTTACCAACAATTTTGTATGACAGGACAAGCCTTAACTACTTAATTCAAATTATTTACCACGTATTTGATTACCAACACTTTGATTACTAATTAAGTCTTATAACCAACACATATTTGATTACCTGGGTGTAGACGTTTCCTGTAATATACTCAGAAGAGTTACTTTCAGAAATGACTGTGCCTCGTAGAGGCCAGTCAACTCTAGGAACCAAGTGACCCTATTATAGGGTTAGTACAAACCATAGAGAGAGAGAGATGACTGGCTATGGTACGGTCAATCAAAGAAAGTCAATGACAATCAAAAGGCTCAGTACAATCACAATAAAGATGAGCTGACAGCCAGCAGACTGAGGTACAAGGACCAACCAAAGGGTAAAAAAACCAACCATTAAGGTACAAGTAAAAAATAAAAGAGTGGGTATAAATTAGACTCATAACCCTTGGGACTAAGGGGGTGTAGTACCTCAAATGTGGACAATCTACCATAGTTATATCCATAAGACCAAAAACAAAAAAGGCGGTACAAATCAAAAGATAACTCAAGATCAGTAAAAGACCCAAAAGGAGAGAGGCAAGGTACCACAAAAAAATGAAAGGACAAGCTACCACAAGACCAATAAACAATAGGGTGTAAGGACCAAAAGTAAATCAACCATTGTGGGGAAGGTACAAATAAGGTCAAATATATATTGCAATAGCTCCTTGTAACTACCTGTTATTTGACATGCCAAAGAGATGGAAGGTCAAATAATGTCAAATATATGCAATAACTCCTTGTAACTACCTCTTATATGCAATAGCTCCTTGTAACTACCTCTTATATGCAATAGCTCTTTGTAACTACCTCTTGTAACTCAAATAGGACCACCAAAAGGTATAAAGACTCATAACAACTTGGAAAAATTAGGGTGTGTACCTCAAATGTGGACGAACTACCGTAGTACCCACAAGACCAAAAACATAAAAGGTGGTACAAATCAAAAGATATACCAAGATGAGTAAAAGACCCAAAAGGTAAAAGGCAAGGTACCACAAAAATATTATCGAAAAAATGGAAGGACCATAAGACAATCGACCAAGGTGGGGTACAACCAATCATCTCTCTCTCAAATGTACCATTGTTCCATATAACCTGAAAGACCATCATCACAGTAAATGGAAAATTCCACACGGATGATGTGATTACGTGGTCCTCTAGACTACTCCTAAGGTCAAGCAACAGTGGCTCCATCAAGAGGTGTTCAGTCCCTTGAGAAGATCATCTAACTCAACCATCTCAAAAACCTAGGAGAAGAGGACATCACACATCATCAAGTAAGCTCAAAAAATTGTACTGGGACTGGTGTCACAGTAAGCGAGCTGAAACAAAAGTGGCCAGAATGCCAACAAGCAACACTCAAGATAAAAAGACCCTCTAAAAAGGTGAAATAGCAAGCAAAACCTCCTAACTAAGAGTTGGAGACCTCAACAAGTTGTATCCTTCGGAAGGTGATGAAATCCAAGTTGAACAATACAAAATGAGAGACCAATAATGGAAGGATATCCCTCTATCGAAAGAGATCCTGAGTAAAAGAGCCCTAGTAGAAAAGTCACTAAGCTACCTCATTCATGACACGACGGAAAAGGTTTTCGGCGCTTCTGCCTTATCACCCTTGTATCACCAGTATGGTGGCCAGAGAATACAAGGAATACAATGATCGATGTTTCCTTAGGGCTAAGTGGAGTGCAACATTCCACAAAGTCCGTCCAGTTCTCGATCTCGTGGCGGTTTAACCCTTGAAACAACAGGAGGCCCCTCCACAAAATGTTCAATGATCGTGTCAACAAGTACAAGAGGATTTTAGCACCCTAGAGGACAAAAAATATGTCTCGGATGATAATGACAAGGGGGAATTATTTGGATGGCTATCCCCGGTGTCCTACCTAACTAACAAATTATTTTTATCCTCAAGCGAGGTTAAAGTGTGTTGAGTTAACGAGTTAAATTTTAATGGTTGTATTACTCAGTCGGGTGATGGAAGTGGAACTCATGGTGTGATGACTGACTCAAACCATGCAAATGAATATGAATAAAATAAGCCTTTCCTTTCAATGAATGCTAGCTAAGGTAAGGAGAGAGTTCTTTCAAACTATAACTACTCTTTCAAATTAAATGAATGCAACAAGTTTTCAAGTTCATTCATGGGACCTCAAGGAGAGATTCATATATACTCAACTCATGCAAATGAATTCATCACATAAAACAAAGTGATAATAAATATAAGGAATTATATATATCCATGTTCATAATTCTCTAGGAAAACTTATAACATTCTTCAATCATTCTTCACAAAAACACAGTGATAGTAGAAACAATAAACTGCATATAAATCTTCATGAGCTTAATAAAAAAATAGTAACCACAACTAGGGAATATCATGATGCTAATAGTGTTATATGATCTATCTCACATGGTTCTACTTCATAATGGGATGGGGCCAATTAATATTACTGTCAAAACTCATATGGTGGTACCATGAAAGAAAAAAATTATGGGGTTTCCAACATTATGGGGGAACCATTGAGTAATTTAGTAATGAGTTGGGGAGGTCTCTCAAACTCTTCAATTTCTATTGTCCTTATGAGAGTAGAGATCAGAATTTTTATGCAATGTTCATAATTTTTAGGCAATGCCTTGGACCTTGCATAATGGGATGATATTGCCTATTTCAACCATCGACACAACTAACAATAACTAAAAAAAATTATATTGAACCATCATCATTCTTATGGGTTCCCTAAGGCATGTAGTTTTCTTGGAGTGTTTAGGTAATAGGTTAATTGCGCCCTTTTAAAATCACCTGCACAAAGTTTGTAGTTGAAAGACTTCAACTCATAAGAGCTAAGTAAGACATGGAGCCCTACAACTCCTCCTCCTCCAGGAAAACATGAAATACATCTAATTACATCACTCATTATGTAGGACAGAATTGTGAACTTAAAGAATAGTCATTTTCTAGTACTAATTACAATGTGACTTGATCCGAGGAGTGTTACCAACGGTCTTGAGTTTCAGCATGGCAATGGTGACAATTGGCGTGGGTCACCATTGCCAAGCTGAAACTCAAGACCGATGGAAACACAACTGTAGGCCAACTTTATTTGATATCCAAATTAAGTGTTAGTTGGTTTTAGATAATTTTCCACCAATTTCAAATGAAAATGAAAATTTATAGGGTTTTAGATAAATCATATTCTAATTATGGTGAGTTGACATGATGAGACACTATGTCCTTTTATAGTTCTCTACAATATGCTTTTGTCTCTCTTCTATATTAGTATCACCTCCACACTTCTACTCATACTATGGATGACCAGCACGTAATGGAAAAGTGAATTGTTTTCCCATATTTTGCTAGGTTTTTTATAGCTAGAGTTAGGGTTAGATTTAGAGTTTTGAAATTCTCTTGGAAACTCCATGTTACTTTTAGAAGTAGAAGTCCATATCATAATTATGTTGAGTTGACATGATTGCTACTTGTACCTACGAAATTTTTTGACCATTACCTTGTTGGGGCCATAAATTTTGTATATGAACTTTGTTTTGTGAAAATCATCCACTATTGGAAATCTATTGACTCATAGAATGCAAAAATAGGCATACAAACTAGGTCCTCGATACTAGGTCCACTGAAATTCTACATCTTTGTCCAATAAACAAATGAATTACTATTTTAGTCTGTCAATGTAGTTGAGCCAAATTGGTCAGATTGGAAGGGCTTCATGGTAGTTGGAGAATGTACACTCTCACCTCATATTATCTCGTTGTATTTTGGGTTATTCATGCTTTATAACCACATGTGGGAATGATTAGATAACCTATAAGCAAAGTGTGAACCCTAAATATAGAAACCATGAAGGCAAGAGTACATGAGAAAACCTATTGGAAAATCCAGGCAAAGGAACTTTGCATTTCTATCTGTACAATTTCCAGAAGCTCATGCAAATATTCATGAAACAAGATCTCTCTTAGCTGCAGTGAGTGTGCTTGAAGCTCCCACATCATGAAAACCATTGAAGAAAATGGTCTTATGATAAAGTCATTGTTCTTAATTTTTTAATTGATTCCCAAAAATGATGTCCCAAAATAATGGCATGATTTCGTCCAACTCTGTTGTGCAATGTATTATATAAAATTATAGCAAAAATCATAGCCCATAGGGTGCACAGTCAATATCTTTTAAATGGCTTGGAAAATTCTTTTCTGATCCATCTAGGAGGGAGAAGGAAATGCAATCCACAACATTCACATCCATGTTGTCTCGAAATTCGGGGGGTTTGTTTTCTACAGTCTGTGCTTGATCCAGATCGAGCCGTCGTGTGGTTTCGAACCCAAAATCCGCCAGAACACTCGTTTCCAACCACATCCTAACTGTGTCTTTAATATCTCAAAACCCAAGGATTTTAACAATGCCTCTGGATAAATATTTGGTGAGGATTGTAAAGGATGTCGATGGGATGGGCATTGAGAAGGGGCCCAAGGCATTTTATCACGCTTTTCTTCAGTTGAGTAAGCTTAATAGGGGCACTATAAAGCTGAAATTGGAAAAAAATGAGAGAATCAGGGTTTACAGAGGAGTAAGTTGGGTGCCTTGTTAAGAGGTCTCCTGAGCTTTGGGGGTTTTCCGAGGATACACTACGGCAGAAGCTCAAGCTTCTTGTTGACGAATGGAAGCTTCCTTCCAGTGTTATCTTGAGGAATTTGGCGGTTCTGCATTATAGCATCGAGGAGAGACTGAAGCCGAGGCTCAATGCTCTCAGCACATTGATGATGATGAACACGTGTTCAAATAAAACTAAATATTTTTCTTCATTGCAGTATATAAGCATGTTAGATGGGAACTTTAATAGCAAAGTGGTGAGCAGGCTTTCAGTGGCGACATAGGATACTAAGGAGGAAAACCCAAATAAAAAAACACGCTCATCAGTCTCGCGGATTGGGATAAATTTCGATCGATTCAGATGGGAGAGAGAGAAACTAGTCTAATCTTAGTCTTGCCTAGGTTTTTTGTGGCCAATGAGAAATAGCTATTAAGTGAAAAAAATGATTTGCAGGAACAATTTAAAGGCAGGACTTCCACATACCGAGACATTGCAGAGACTAATCCTTCTCCTGCTCCTGATTTTGCAATCAAAACCCTTGCTCTTGATCCTTCTTGTGCTTGTGTGATGGAAACCCTTGCATTGTCGCTTAACGCCGGTTAAGTCCAAATCGAAGTTGACATGCCCACCAAAAATGGAGCCACATTACAAACCAAACCACAGGTCTGAATCATATGTGGAGGAGGTGGAATTTTCCATCGACAAAATGGAGAAACACCCTATCGATCACTGAATTAGAATGTCAATTCATCACTACCCTTCGAACTACATTTCTCGTCACACAAACCAAACCGCAAGTCTGAATCAGATGCGGAGAAGGTGGACTTTTCCCTCCAAAAAATGTAGAAACACCCTATCGAACAGTGATCAGTGACGGGATTATCGATCAGTGACAGGATTAGGGGTTTTGGTTATAATGGTTTATGGATTTAATGGTTGGAGAGTTAAGGTATTATGCGGGGTTAGGGGTTAATAGGTTAGTTATCTATTGAAAAATATATATATATATATCTATTGAAAAAGGTTAGTATAGGTTAGTTAGGGGTTAATAGGTGAATAGGTTAGTTAGGGGTTAGTATAGGTTAGTATATGTGCTTGTTGTAGCAAATGTACATTTTTATATTTATTTATTATTAAAATACGTATTAGGCCATAACATATATATAAAAAATGTTCCAAAAATTCAAGCCTTGAATATAATGACGTGGAGAAGGAAGATGCATAATTTTTTTTATCAATTTTTAGGGATTAAATGAACTTCGGAAGAAAATATACCATCCATCATATCTTGAATTCCTTTGGTGGGATAGGTGTGTTCTGATGGCAAGACATACATGTTTTAAGATTCATGTTGTGAGTGAGATTCTATTTTATTTGGCCAACACATAAGTGCATTTATCTTAATCATTTTTATGTCAAAGGATAGGTGGATACCTTGTTTGCTCCTAAATTTGATAAATAAATTATTGATTGGGGTGTTCATCCATCTCAATGGTTAGTCTGAGCTTTGGTTTATTTGGAAATCCATATAATTGGGCTAGCCAATTTGTATGGCTCAAACAATTTTGGTGAATGGGTATCCCTTTGGAACTAGATATCTAATGGCTAAGTTTATGGCTTGTCTATCACAAGGGGTTATAAACAATGTGGATTAGGATATACAAATATTTACGATGACGATGATGATGAAGATGATGATGATGATGGTGACGATGATGATGATGATGATCGTGACAATGATGATGATGATGACGACGACGATGATGAGGATGACAATGATGATGATGATGATGATGATGATGATGATGATAATGATCATATTTCCCACATCTTAAAACAATATTCGATAATCTTAAATCAATCAATTTGTAATAACTTAAATAGCTTAACTTGCTTCAACTTTTTCCTATGCATATGCTTTTACTCATTTAAATTTTGCATAACTTAATATTTTTCATAGGAACAAAAAGGTTAATGGGATACAATATACTAAACTAGAAATTATATTATATGAAGAGTGTCTTGTGAGAAGGGAACATATATAACAATTCCTAATGAAAAACATGGACAACAAATGGAAGTGTGAATGTTTAGTTCTTTTACCTTGGAAAGTCATTTTTCTAACACAAGTGGGTCGCTTGTGATGCCGGCTTACATCTTCAAGCCAATTTTTCTTTAATATTAAAGGAAACACTTAAAGAAATAAATTGAATTCAAAATAATTGGTGATTCTTAGCCTTCTTTGAAAGATTCAAATGAAAATGATAAATTGGATAGTCTTGATAGACCAACAATTGATCAAATTGTTTCTCATGATATCAATTGATACTCTGAGGCCCAAGAATTGATGACAAATTCATTGAGGCACTAAATTCATATCACCATGGAATAAATTGGCTCAATTAGCAAACTATATGGCCAATTAGCAAGCTATATGGACAAAATGGTTGAGATGGAAGCTCAGCAATGATCATACAACCATATTGTTGCATCCTACAATAATATGGCCATTTGTAGAAGAAATTAATGGTCACATAACAAGTCTTCTCATTGATCTCATTTAACTCTAAGCAATCCTATATAGACACACACACACATTTTTAAAATTTGTAACACAATAAGAATGTTTGTTTTGTATTATTAAGCAAAAAAAATCAGACGATGATGATGATGATGATGATTATGAAAATGATGATCATGATGATTATGAAGATGATGATGAATCCGATAACCTCTACATACCACCAACGGCAATAGGCATCGGATATCAGAATTTTGACTTCAAAAGAATCCAACGAGATCGCTAAACCACAGATGACAAACGCTGTTGGTATTTCTAGGTAGCTGCGTCGGATACCATACAACGATGATGATCATGATGAAGATCATGATGATGATGATGATGATGAAGATAACGATGATGAATATGACGATGATGATGACGGTGATTGATGATGACGCTGATCATGATGATGATGACGATGATGATGACTATCATGATGGCGATGATGATGATGATGATGATGACGATGATGATGATGACGATCGATGATGACGATGATCATGATGACGATGATGATGATTATGTTTGAGTCTTGATAATTGTGCATTTCCTTACTAAGATTCTCTCTGTTTTGAGAATAATTTAATATTCTCTACTAAATAGGGCCAATCACATGAAGATGGAAGTTCTTATGGCCCATCCCCCCCCTCGCATCACTCTCAATTCCCCATAACCAGACAAAAATATCTATGTACAAAAACTTTAAATGTGTTTTTTGACCTACTCTAAAACAAGCAATGTTTCTAATTATATCATACGGGAAAATGGAAACTCACTAAGAAACAATTAATATATTATTACTGCATACCTCCTAAACTTCAATGGTCTTCATCATCTTCTTCATCTGGGTCATCATCTGTACTATCATCTGATGATCTAGATTCAACATTGTAAGGATTGGCCATATCATCCTCGTCGTCGATGTCAGTTACGATCATCATCGTCGATATCATCTTCATGGACATTGTCTGATACATCATCTGATTCAATAAGTTCTTCGACATCTTCTTCTGGACCATGATCATCTAACTCATGTTGATCATGATCATATTCTATGACATATTCTTCTTCGAGAATGTCTTCATTACCTTCATCTACGTTATACTTTACCGACCTTCCCCTTGGATCGTGTCTCACAGCAAATGACCACCCCGCTCTACCTGGAACCTCAGATTAAAATACCTGTTCACATTGGGTTGGAAGAACATAGGGCTCCGTTCTTGGCTCAAACAACCTTGTATTTACCATGGTAAATCCATTATCATGTTCAATTATTGTTTTATCGGGATCATGTTGATTCAATCGACACCTGTACCATTTGAAAACGAACATAAATACCATGAAGGAGTTAAAGTCACATTGAAGAATGTCTTCCAGATACCCATAGTATCAATTTTCAGAGAGTTCTAGATGTCTGTCACTTCTAGAAGAAACATTGGTCACCTCAAAGACTGCAGATATCCCACAATCAGATGTTTTCTTTGTCTCATCCAACTTTTTGATTCGATATCTACATCCATTGCACCAAATAACCTTATGGTGTTTTACCTACAACAAGCCATACATGAAAATATTACATAATGATCCAATATTTATGATTAACTAGTGCATGTTTATAATGCCATACAATGAAAAAAACAGCGTGACGTACAATGACATTATTTTTTACAAAAAAAAATAGTGTGGATGATTAATATTCTTACCTTCTTTTCTTTTAAACCTCTTGCTAAATCGATTTCCCTTTGTGTTAGATTGGTGTCTCCATTGTGATGTGCAGCTTTAACCAATGAAGCCACACCTTCCCATGATATTCCATGACCAGATTGTTCACATCATTCGATCCATACCTTCATCCAGTCAAGATTGTTTGCGATGTATAAATGAATTGCATCCCACTCTCAACCAGCTGTTTCATGACAATAAAATTAAAGTTCAATACAAATGTAATATAGTAACTTAACAAAGTATATTACACTATAAATTTATGCAAAATACTGAATATAAAAATGTGTTATATTACCTTTCACCTTCCTCGATCTACCTTTCCCCTTCGGGTACTCCCCTTCGAAACTCTTATTGGATTCCGGATCACAAATGCGATGTAAATTGAGCTTTTCTGCTAATTTAGGAAGATATTCACTAATATACAACATGTTTTGGTATACCATGTATCCCTCCATCATAGAACCCTCAGCATATGCTCATTGTCTGACCAAACCCTTCATAAATTTCAAGTGCCTCTCAACCATCCACATGGACCTTGAGTGCGCAGGTCCACACAGTTCAATCTCCTCAACTTGGTGTATGAGGTAGTGTTCTTGTGCATTGAAAAATGCCGAAGGTAGATGCTTCTGCATTTCACACATGAGACGAGGAATTTCTCTCCTCCAATACTTTATGTCTTCTTTATGGAATTCTTTAGATGACAACCATCTACAAGTGACATGACAACCAAATCAAGAGATTAAAGAAAAAAAAAATATTACGTAACATCATGAATTACAGAATGAAAATAAAATATAAGTTCTATGTTGAATTAAACAAACATTAAGCGCATGGAAAAAATCACCACTTACCTCATGTATTTCCCGAGACTATATATTATTTGCTTGACATTGTTGTCGAAGTTGTCCGGGATGGAGAGAGGTAGAACATACTGTAACAATAATATACAAATAGTTTCATTTTATCAACAAAGAGTAGACAAATAAAAAATATACCAACCATATTCACTAGAATAGGAAAAAAAAATTAAATCTATACCATAATAATTACCTTCATGAAGACATGCCAATCGTGATTTTTCACCCCAGCGAAATCACCTTTCTTTATTATGATATTCTTCATGTTCGCCCAAAATCCGGTGGGGAATTTAATTTTTCGAATGAATTCTTTTACAACATTACTTTGCTGGTCCGTTAACATCCATGGAAGTGAGTTTATATTAATTTGCTCTCCGTTGCTATGAAATTGAATGACGTCTTTCATTGCATGGTTGCTATCTTGAATGTCCTTGCAAATTTTGACAATTTTTTCTTTGTCACTCCTTCCATCCAATATTCGCCATAATGTTTCAGTCACATTCTTTCCGATATGCATTGTATCAAATAGATGAGCAATTTGTAGGTGCTCATAGTAGGGAAACCTACTGAATTGTCTAGGATAACTTTTCATTCCTCGTGGAAGCCCATTAATGCCTTCATGATCACATGAACGACAATCATGAAATTACATAAATTAATGTCAATTACGTAAAAACACACACAATATAAAAAAATACAATATAGCATATCATATACGATGATTCATTATACGTACCTTGACGATTTCTATTATATTACAACTTCCATAGGCGAGGTGTCATTCTCTGCGGTTTTAATGCAGTCTCTTGTTTGCCATTGAACATATGTTTTTTCAATAGTTCGATACCTGTGATTCTTATAGAGGAAGTGCCTATACTCATCAAACACCTCATTTCCTAAGATTTTTGAATGACGAGATTTGATCTTAGGACCACAAACTGGACATGCAAATTTCCCCTTTGTCTAAAGACCTACATAAAGAGATGGAATATCTATGTCAATTATAATTATATACAAAATGACTGGATTATTTAGAAAAACATGCGTGCATAGTATATTAACTAGTAGTTCGTATAACTTTTTGCAAATAAAGTGGAACTTATAATTACATACCACAAACATGGGTTGACCCTGGGGCATTATGTATTGTCCATACAAGCATTGCATGTTATTGAAATTACCTTTGTCGTATTGGTCTAGATACGTCATACATAGTGATGCCATTCCATAACTTCAGTAGCTCATCAATAAGAGGTTCAATATATACATTCATATCTTTCACTTGGTACTTACCTGATTGATATGAACATATAAAAAATATAAATATGAGATGTACCATTTAGATTACATATATTAAACCATATTGCACAATAGAAAAACATTAAATATATATATGACATTATGCGACAAAAATACGACAAATGAGCTACAACTACTTAAAAAAAAAACTGCAGGGTTCGTACCTGGAACAATCATCGACAACATTATGTGCTCCCTTTTTATTTTCAACCATGGAGGAATGTTGTTGTTGATAACAAAAATAGGCCACACCGAGTAAATGGATCTCATCTCTGCAAATGGATTGACACCATCTGCTGCCAAAGAAATCCTAAGATTACGAGGTTCTTCTTTAAAGTGGGGCTATTTTTCCTCCATATCTCTAAATGCAGACCCATCTGCAGGCATTCGAATAATGTCATCTTGACTTCTATTCCATGCATGGTAATCCATAAACTATGCTATGTTTTTGCACCTGAACAGTTGTTGCAGACGTGGAATAATGGGAATATAACGTAGAACCTTGCGAGGCACCTTTTTAGTTACTTGATTTGTGCGATATCTACTAATATGACATTCAGGACATTCTGTTGCAAATTCATGCTGATTGTAATATAGAACATGGTCATCGAGGCATGCATGAATTGCTTCATACTGCATTCCAATTTATTTCATGATGGCAGATAAATATCGATATGTGCGAGGTAAAATATTTGACGGTGGTAACAAATATTCACCTATCATGCTACAACAAATTAAAATAAAAATCTAATTAATATAATATAGAAATAATATTAATGGAACAAATTTCATCCGTAATAATTTGACTTATATATGAATGAACAACAAAATACACAATCATATATATTTTGTGATGGAATATATTACATACCTTAACATCTGTGTGACTGATATGTTTGAAAGACCATTCATAACCTTCAAGTTCATTATCAATAATATAGCAGAGAGAAGATTTGTCTTGGAGCCCTCATAAAGGGGTTCGTATGCCTTATCAAGAAGACGTATATCATGAATATCATCAAAATGTTCATCATTTTCATGATCATGATCATCATCATTTTCATGATCATGATCATGATCATCAACATCGACGATTCCAACATTAAATGAATCATGGATCAAATTATTTGTAACATCATATTCAACTATGTTTTCAGTATGATCATCTTCTTCATTAATGTGATCATTAACTTGTTCTCCATTAATATTCATAGCTCCCGGTACTTGTTCTGGAAGCACTTCCTCTGGACGAAGCGCCATAGGATGTCTTTCCTTTATAATTACATGAAACCATCAATAGATAAAAGCTAATATAAGAAATTCAACTGCAAAATGTAAAAATTTCAAACGCAAAATGTAAAAAATTATGTGATGCATTTAAAATGTAACAAATTTTGTATTGTTGGGATGAAAAGAACAACGACCAATTGTACTGTTGGTCAAATAGGTGCATCCAAACTATCCAAGAGAAATAATAATTGACCCAATTATTGAGCAAAGCTACTCAAATATAACACAAAATTTTTCATACTGTACTCCACTAAGGTAAGATAAATGATGCTATGGTAATTTCTATAGAGAAAATATAAGAGAAATTACAACATGCCAATATAGTCGTTATTTCTATTATCATGATGGAAAGTGTCACAAATATAGAGAGTTAAGTGCTTTCCCCGGTGAGTGGGTTAGTCTCATTAACGAACAAGTAAATGAGTTATTCTACTATACCCTAGATTCAACATGCACAAAAGAAAAAGAACTAGTATAATAAATATTTAATATTAAAATAATATTTATTGTCCATGTTAGTCCCCATCTATTGAAACCACGATCAATAGATAAATTTACAAAAGCAATCAAAATAAAAACATATATAATGCAAAACTTAGAAATGGATGGTATTCATGTCCCCCCTCAGCGTGCCCATGCTCCCTACAATGTTTTGTGGCTGTTGTGATCAAAATTCTTCTCCTCTTAAATCCCTTGCATTGAGTACATGGACAATAGCATTTCATATCACCCGTTCTTTCAACTCCTTCCCACAATATAGCAAGCAATTGTCGATTTTGTTCATCTGGATCAAGGATATTTCTAGTTGACATTTTCTTGTAAAGAGCTTGAATGAAGATTATTGATCTTAGAAAATGAAGCTCCACACTTCACTCACTTGAATCTCAAAAACAATGGAAATAATGAAAAACAGTCCGCCGAATAAAAAAACTTCTGCAAACCGTCGCTTGTATAGCAAACATGTCGGAATGTTTCAATATTTATAAGTTTTAAAAGTCAACCTTCCGTCGAATATCCGACGCCTTGAACCTAGTTACCGTTGGAGAATTGATGTCGGATATCCGACATCCCAATGCTTAATATGATGTCGGATATCCACAGAGCCGTCGGATATCAGCATACCCGTCGGATATCCGACGTCTCCTTCTATTAGTTTTAAAAAAGTCATCAAATTTTGAAATTTTTAAGGTGAAATCCGACAACATAGTCCTTCTTCGTCAGAGGTCATCGGATTTTGTCATCGGATTTTGGGTCCAAATCCACTAGTGTATCTGCACCTTGTAGAATTTGCGTACAAAAACAGATATCAAGCCTCATAAAAAAATATCCCATTCGAAATTCTATATGGAAGAAAATGCACTACCCCAGTTAGCTTGGATATCCCGGTAGACCTCCTTATGGTAGGACTGAAATTGCTTCATGACATGGAATAGATTGTCCGTGATGTATGAAAGAATTTAAAGGTGGCACAAGACCTCCAAAAGAGTTACGCTGATTTACAGAGACAACATAAGGAGTTTTCTATTGGAGACCATGTATATCTCAAATTTAAACCCAAAAAGAGCTTTCTCAGATTAGGAAGTTGTTCTAAATTAGCACCACGGTTTTGCGGACCTTTTGAAATTCTGGAAAGAATTGGGTCAATAGCGTACCAAATGGAACTCCCAACACACTTGAAAATTCATAATGTATTTCATGTTTTGTTATTAAAAAAGTATATTCATGATCCTACTCACATCATCAACTGGAATGTGGTGCAGGTGGAAACAAAAGGAAATTTCCAGGTGGAACCTATTCGCATTCATGACCGGAAAGAAACAACACTTCGGAACAGAGTCATCACTCGGGTAAAGGTGCAATGGAAGCACTTTAGCACCGAGGAAGCGACTTGGGAACTAGAGGATGGCGGGAGGAAGACGTATCCAAATCTATTTCTAGAACCAGTGGAAGAAGATTGATAACACCAAGGACGATGTTAATAATAAGTGGGTGAGGATGTAATATCCCCAAAGACATTATTGTTTTTATTTTTCAAGTTATGAATATTAGAACTTGAATTATTGAATAATTAGTTATGGACCAAATAATTTGGGCCAGATCTGGTAATCTGCCAAGTGTCTGCATTATGGATTGATGTAATGAACAATTTATTGATTAATAAAAATAAAGGAATATCAATGGAATAACCATGTTGAATGAGGAAGTCATGCATCCAAGAGTGGGAGAGAAGTTGGAGTTAACCTCGGGGAAGTCTAAGAAAGTGTTGGAAGAGTATTTATGGCACTACACACTCCCAAAAATTTGGGTATTTTACTAGCTACGAATTTTCCAAGGGGAAAATCGGTTGTTGCAAAGACCTAGGAAAAGATGAATAAAATGACATATGTGTGAGGCAGGACGCTGCTTAGTATGCCAGAGAGAGAGAAAGAACTTGTTGTGTGAGCACTTGATGTTAGGCAAGGATATTCTGAACTGATTCAAAATCTTAGTTACAGATGTTAACCATTCTACACTCTTTTGAATGCATGACTTAGCTCGAGGGTGATTGGATCAAGTAAATTGGCTACTCCAGATCTACAGTTGGGAGGAACATGGCTGTTCCAACCCTATTTAAATCCGCAAATTTCTACAGATCTCATACTTGATTAAGATATGTTTCATTTTTGAATTGAAATTACTAATTTGAACCTTTTATTACTTATCGTGTAATTGAATGGGAGAATTTCATCATTTACTTGCATGTTTGAATTTTTGTAAATCGAATTAGCTTATTTAAATGTTGGATTATGGAATTTGGTTCCTTTATTTATTGCCAATGATATATTCTTATTTAAATGCTGAATTATGGAATTTGGTTCCTTGGTGGAGCCATGAACTCCCTATGTGCATGGATCGGATGGGAAATTCATCCTGCCACCAAATTAAAACAATTTACAGAATTACTGGAAATGGCCATATTAAATAAAGGAAAGAGAAACAAGTGTGTAATAAACCCAAGATTTTATATATTCTACTTATTCAAACCCTAAGTCCTAAAAACATAGTCTATCATGTGAGTAATTTACAACAGCCAATAGCTCTGTATAGGCATGACAAAGAAAATAATGTAATTAAATAAATAAGGGAGATACTAACTTATGTCCTGAACCATTTCTTTTATTACCAATTACTCAACAAGTAATACATAGAAAACACCAATTCTAATTGTGGATTAAAATTTGTATGCACACAACTGTAATGAAATGGATTATCCATGTAAATATTAACGAGTAAACCAAATAAAATTATCGAATAGGTTATCTCTTGGACCTGATTCTCCATTTTTAATTTAAAGGAAGTATTATGCCAAGAAACGATTACAAACCATTACAAGGATTTTGAGGCTGTAGTAACAATAACAATCATCTTGCAATTACATGAATTGAACCCTGCTGTAACTTCTTGATATAAACCCCATGCATTGATATCTAACCCCTCCATCTCTGCCCGAGGAGCCTATGGGATGAGGTAAGGGCTTACCAGGACCTTCGCTAGCACATCCCTTAGTTAAGTCCTGCCAAAACAAGCAACGTCTACGTCGACCTACAAGGAAAAACATGAAAATCGAGAAAATTATTATTGTCTTAAACTGGAAATCGAAAGAGTTTTCTTCTTCAAATTCTAACAGAATTACCATCGAAATTGGAAATCCCAAGAGCCGAGAGAAGGCTATTGAAATTACCTCGCAGAAAGGAACTTTCTTCTTCAAGGAAAGAATTTGATCCGTCTTAATATTTAGTATCTATAACAGTTTTGGAAGAAGACCATATTGGTCTTACCCACGCAAAGGAGCCTCCAAAATATCTCCAACGACCAAATGAACCGTGGGGAGCTCTTTACCATGATAATAACCCTTGACATCGCTTCCCAAGCAAAAGGTACACGCTTAATAAAGCCGAGCCAGTTGGAATAGTACTGCATGTGACTTACACATACCATTGTTGTTAGAGAGTTGGTGGGAATTCACTTTTCATACTCTGAAGCTTTCGAGTTAGGCTAGTAAGTGTTGACCCCACTTGATTTAGATGTTTTTATCTAGAGCGTAACCTCACGAGGTAGTAATATACACATATTCCGAAAACCATGCATTAGCACAAGGTGCTAAGAAAGCCAACTACCATCACCCGTGCTGCCAAGAGAGTAGTCACGAAACAAGTTTAACCCAATTTTATAAGGTCAGTACCAAAGGGTTGTTATTTTAGGACCATGAAAGTGCTGCTAACCATTTTCTAAGTAAACAAAAATACTTTACTTAACTAGCTTAGATGGTGATTGTTATGGGTGTGTAATTAGTGGGAAGAAGAACTCTTGGACTATCATGATTGAAGAAACTCTAATTCTAGATAGTTAAACACTTTACAACTAACTAAAATTCCTATTTTATTGATACATTATTGTAGAAATTTGGCTACCATGATGTTTGGAAACCTGTTTAATTGTACTAGTATATTGATTTCTTCAAAAGAGAAATAAATGAAAAAAATAAAATAAAAATTATCATGATGTGGAGTGCTATTACATATGGTATCAGAGCGCTGTGGTTATAGCACTATAGCATCATGGGAAACACCAAGGAGACTAGTTTTCATATTTTGATTTTTCTTCTAACAAAAAAACATTATTGTTCATTTAACAGATTGACAAAGACCTGATTGAACTATGGATTCCCATAATGAAGCTGAAAATAATCATGAGGGAAATGATAATACAGAAGATGCAGTACAACCCGAAAGAAGTAATACAGAGGCTAGTCGAGTTTTGGAAACCATGAAAAACCTGATCGCTGAATTACAAACCTTCAAAGCATAAAATGAGTGATTAAAGAAAGCTCAGGAAAAACAAAAAGATATCAACGAAATACTACTGCGCAACCTACATCAAAGAGGTAAATCAAAAGACCAAAAAACGAAAGAAAAAAGTGAAAAGGTTGCCATGGAAGAATATGATAAAAATGCTGAAAAGAAGGAGAGATCCTCCAATGATACCCAAAAATATGGGAATCAAGAAACAACAACAGGGAAAAGAAAGGTTGATCATCTGGAAGGTGAGTTTTAAAAAATTAAACCAACCACCTTTGACGGAGAGTCAAAAACTGGAGAAGAAGTAGAAGCCTCGTTGTTGGATATAAAAAAATATTTCCAAATCTACAACTAATCCAACAACATGAAGGTCAGAATGGTAGTTTACAACCTAAAAGGGAAGGCCAGTATCTGGTGGCATGACCTAAAGATTGCTAAAGGGTTAAAGGAAAAGAATATGGAATGGTCCAAGTTTAATAAACTCTTCAAGAAAAATTACCTGTCCGAGAGTTACTAAGAAATAAAAACCAAGGAGTTTTATGAGTTGAGGCTTGGGAAGATACCCATGGAGGATCTAATCAATAAGTTCTTAGACCTGCTACGATTCATACCTTATATTAAGGAAGAGAAATTAAAAGTTCAACGATTCTTGAGCTATTTTCCGCAGTCCTATAAGGACCACATTGAGTTCGACAACTCAAAAGCTTTAGATGAAGTGTTAAGAAAAGCAAGAATCTGCTATGACCAGTACAAGAAAAGGGATGAAATGCCTAAATCATGGAGAGATAAAAACAAGAAAATACCAACCAGTGTAAAAAGGGCTATAGGCCACCTCCGTTCATAAATTAACCTAAAAATCAACAAGGAAACAATTATGCAAGAAATGGGTAGCCAATACAAAAATGTGGCAAATCGGTAAATCTAGGACCCAAAAGGACCGCTAAAACTACTAAGGAAGCTCTGAAGTGTTGGGGATGTGGGGAACCCCATTTACTATGAAACCATCCCCATCAAAATGAGGTATACAGAGCTGTACATAACATTCAAGAGGATTCAACAGTGGGATATATTGGCAAGAGTACACACAGCCTTGGACGATAGACAAGCATACCACCAATCGACTATCGTGGAGATCGAAGGTAAAATTGTTGATAAAAAAATTTCCATGTTAAATGATCTAGGGGATAGCCTGAGTTACATTACTCCTAAGATGATGGACGTATGCAAACTAGAAAAGGTAAGACATCTGAAACCCTGGCTGGTCCAGTTAGCCAAGGGGGCTAAATGAAAGGTAACTGAATATATTGTTGATTGTGAATTAAGAATACAGGATCATAAAAATGGGGTCAATTTGAATATTCGACCTCTAGGATCTTATGACATGATAATTGGTATGGATTGGTTAGAAAAATAAATGGTTGTATTGAATTGTTTTGACAAGACTTTTACTTATACATCTGAAGATAAAATCGTTAGAACGGTAAAAGGGATTACCAAACCTGTCTCTATTAGAAAAATTTCTGCAATGCAATTAAAACGATGCATGAAAAAAGGTTGAAAATTGTATGCAATCCAGATCACTGATTTGCTTAATAAAGAAAATAAAACAACCTTAGGATATTACACAGTATTAAGTGAATTCCTGGATGTATTTCCAGAGGAAATACCTAGACTAACCCCTTAGCGGGAAATTGATTTTTCTATTGATCTTATACCACGGTCTACACTTGTATCTAAAATACCATATCGGATGAGTATTCTAGAACTAACTGAATTAAAAATCCAAATTCAAGAACTATTAAATAAGGGGTATATAAGACCCAACGTGTCACCCTGGGGAGCACCAGTATTGTTCATCAAGAAAAAAGATGGAACGATGAGGTTGTGCATAGATTATAGGCAGTTAAATAAAGTAACCATTAAGAACAAGTATCCGCTACCACGAATAAATGACTTATTTGATTAGATAGGTGGAGAAAAGGTGTTCTCAAAATTGGATTTACGATTTGGCTACCACCAGATCAAATTAAAGAGGAAGACATTAAAAAAACTGCCTTCATAACACAATATGGACACTACAAGTTCGGAGTAATCCCATTTGGTTTAACAAATGCTCCGGCCACCTTCATGTGCCAAATGAATAACATCTTCAACAAGTACCTAGATCACTTTGTGTTGATCTTTATAGACTACATCTTGATTTACTCAAGGTCAGAAGAAGAACATGAGCAAAACTTGAGAATTGTCTTGCAAACCTTAAGAGAATAACAATTTTACACTAAGCTAAAAAAATGTGAATTCTTTAAAACTAAAGTACAATAATTGGTCCACATAATCTCGGAAGAAGGGATCATGACGGACCCCGAAAAACTAAAATCCATTTTGGAATTGCCGGTACCTAAGGATGTAACAGACATCCGTCCTTCATGGGGCTCACTGGTTACTACCGACGTTTTATCGAAGGCTTTTCCAAAATAGCCTATCCAATCAGTTCACTACAAAATAAAGGATTAAAATTTATATGGTCCCAAAAGTGCCAAGAAAATTTTGAGGAATTAAAAAGGTTGCTAACAACACCACCTGTCCTTAAGGTAGCCGACCCCTATAAGGAATATATGGTATGCACAGATGCAAGTAAGGAAGGTTTGGGAGGGTATTATCCTAGGAAGGAAATGTAGTGTGTTATGAGTCACGTAAACTTAAAGAACATGAACGAAATTACGTAGTCCATTATCTGTTGGGAAAAAGGTTTTTATTATTGACAAACAATACCAGCATAAATATTTTATTCACCCAACCCAGACTCAATGCACACCAAACAAGGTGGCTAGTCTTCTTGAGTGAGTTCGATTTTGAGGTCAGGCATATCAAGGGTAAAGTAAACAAAGTGGTTGATGCACTCATTCGAAGGACTCATGAACTTTACGAAATAATTATAAGCCACCCAGAGAGTGATCTAAAGAGCATAATTAAAGCCACAAGCTTGAACGATGATGCATATGCAAATTTAGTAGGTAGATTGCTCAAAAAGGAGATAAATGGGAATGGGACAGAATTCAAGGTGGACAAGGAGGGCTTGTTATGGTTCAAAAAATATTATATGTACCAAATATAGCAGAAATAAAGCTGATAATCTGAATGAAATGCATAAACAACCATATTATGGCCACCCTAGGTATCAAAAGATGATAAACGCCTAAATGAAACAATTTTTCTGGCCAAATTTAAAATCTGATTTAATTAGTTATCTGTCTAATGTTTGGAATGTCAACAGGTGAAGGTTGAACACCAACACCCGACAACCTTGTTACAGCCTCTACTAATTCCAGAATGGAAATGGGAGGTCATATCTCTATATTTCATCACAAGTTTTCCAAAAATGCAAAAACAACATGACTCTATTATGGTTGTAGTGGATAAATTAAGCAAAGCTGCACATTTTATTCCCGTGAAGTCTACTCACAAAGTTGTGAATATTGCATAAATATTTATGAAAGAAATATCCAGGTTACACGAAATACCGAAAATGGTGATCTCTGACCAAGATGTCTAGTTCACGTCAAATTTTTGGAAATCATTGTTTGCAGGTTTGGATACAAAACTAAATTTAGCACTATCTATCACCCAATCGGATCATAAAGGATATGTTACAAATGCATGTTATGGAAAAATCCACTAAGTGGGAAGACTATCTGCACCTTGTAGAATTTGCGTACAATAATAGATATCAAGACTCATAAAAAATATCCCATTCGGAATTCTATACGGAAGAAAATGTAGTACCCTAGTTAGATGGGATATCCCTGTAGACCTCCTTATGGTAGGACCAGGATTGCTTCATGACATGGAATAGATTGTCCGTGACGTATGAAAGAATTTAAAGGTGGCGCAAGACCTCCAAAAGAGTTATGCTAATTTACAGACACAACATAAGGAGTTTTCTATTGGAGACCATGTATATCTCAGAGTTAAACCAAAAAAGAGCTTGCTCAAATTAGGAAGCTATTCTAAATTAGCACCACGGTTTTGCAGACCTTTTGAAATTCTGGAAAGAATTGGGCAGTAGCGTACCGAATGGCACTCCCAACACACTTGAAAATTCATAATGTATTTCATGTTTCGTTATTAAAAAAGTATATTCATGATCCTACTCACATCATCGACTGGAATGTGGTGTAGGTGGAAACAAAAAGCAAGTTCCAGGTGGCACCTATGCGCATTCTGGACCAGAAAGAAACAATAATTCAGAACAGAGTCATCGCTCGGGTAAAGGTGCAATGGAAGCACTTTAGCCCCGAGGAAGCGACTTGGGAACTAGAGGATGACATGAGGAAGACATATCCATATATGTTCCCAGAACCAATGGAAGAAGATTGATAACACCAAGGACGGTGTTAATAATAAGGGGGTGAGGATGTAATATCCCCAAAGACATTATTGTTTTTATTTTTCAAGTTATGAATATTAGAACTTGAGTTATTGAATAATTAGTTATGGACCGAATAAATTGGGCCATATCTGGTAATATTCCAAGTGTCTGCATTATGGACTGATGTAATGAACAATTTATTGATTAATGCAAATAAAGGAATATTGGTGGAACAACCATGTTGAATGAGGAAGTCATGCATGCAAGAGTGGGAGAGAATTTGGAGTTAACCTCGTGGAAGTCTAATCAAGTGTTGGAAGAGTATTTATGGCACTAGACACTCCCAAAAATTTGGGTATTTTACTAGCTACAAATTTTCCAAGGGGAAAATCGGCTGTTGCAAAGACCTAGGAAAAGATGAATAAAATGACATATGTGTGAGGCAGGACGTTGCTTAGTATGCCAGAGAGAGAGAAAGAACTTGCTATGTGAGCACTTGATTTTAGGCAAGGATATTCTGAACTAATTCAAAATATTAGTTACAGAGGTTAACCAGTCTACACTCTCGTGAATGCATGACTTAGCTCAAGGGTGATTGGAGCAAGTAAATTGGATGCTCTAGATCTACGGCTGGGAGGAACATGGTTGTTCCAACCCTATTTAAATCCACAAATTTCTACATATCTCATCCTCGATTCAGATATGTTGCATTTTTGAATTGGAATTACTAATTTGAAGCTTTTATTATTTATCGAGTAATTGAATGGGAGAATTTCATCATTTACTTGCATGTTTGAATTTTTGTAAATCAAATTAGCTTATTTAAATGTTGGATTATGGAATTTGGTTCCTTTATGTATTGGCAATGATATATTCTTATTGATTTTGCTCGAATAGTTGATTTTTATGTTTTATTTTTTATTTTATTTTTATGTTTGAGTAATAGGCTAGGTAAATAGAATCCACATACCTTCTATAAGGGACTAGTTAGGGATTAAACATGATTAGTTTGATTAGGTTTTAAACCTGGAAATATCAATGTAATAAATGGGTACAAACATTTTTTTAATTCTATCCTTCAGTATTTGTGGAAGTTGATTCTTTTTTCTGTTGAACATAAATTTTAGATCAAAAATCTAACACTAAAATTTCAGGGCTGTGTAACCATAGGACTATCGCATGTCTACTTTACTTTATACGATTGAGGTTTGATGGTATTATAGCCGCATAGGAAAGAGCATTTTTTTCGCAGCTCAGTCCAAACCCCAAAATCCTATCTCTGTCTAAATGCCCGAACTGGAATGATATTCTAATTACACATGACCATTATGAATTGGTGGAATGAGGTTTGAAAGTTAAACGCACCCGGTCAAGTACTTCAAGCACAAATGGGCCGAAATCTCTTACTGAGAATGAGATTAAAAAGTAATTAAACACCCTGGAAGGGTATTACACATTGCTAAAGAATTTATACCTTGGAAAGCAACAAAAGAAAAGTAATGAGGTAAAAAAAAACTTTAAAGATCGAACCAACCAGAGTTTTAAAATGACTCTTTCTGAACTTTATGTAGTTCCTTTATGGAATCGAGAGGAGAAATGTATAATTAAATTACCAACCAAAGAATTCAGGTTTTCTTGATTCTAAGGGAGGGTTCTTTGTGACTAATCTTCATGTTTTATTTAAATAAAAAATACCTTCTTGACCAAAAGAAGCAATTCAACTTACCGAATAGAATTAACCCTTAAGTGACAGATATAATGCAAAAAAAACTTGGTTGATTTCTACAACATCCGGGTAGAGACTGTTATCAAAAATTCTGTGCAAGGGTTAAATTTTATTCGGATTTAATATTTCAGTCAAAGGAGAAAACTCCTATATGGAAAATCCTATCCATGATAGGGAGAAGGATAAAACCCTTGGTGGAGCCATGAACTCCCTATGTGCATAGATGGGATGGGAAATTCAACCTGCCACCAAATTAAAACAATTTACAGAATTACTAGAAATGGCCATATTAAATAAAGGAAAGAGAAACAAGTGTGTAATAAACCCAATATTTTTATATATTCTACTTATTCAAACCCTAAGTCATGAAAACATAGTCTAGCCTGTTAGTAGTTTACAATAGCCAATAGCTCTATATAGGCATGGAAAATAAAATAATGTAATTAAATAAATAAGGCTATAATAACTTATGTCGTGAACCATTTATTTTATTACCAATTACTCAGCAAGTAATACATACAAAACACCAATTCTAATTGTGGGTTAAACTTTGTACGCACACAAGTGTAACAAAATGGATAATCTATGTAAATATTAACGAGTAAACCAAATAAAATGATCGAATGGGTTATCTCTTGGACCTGATTCTCCATTTTTAATTTAAAGGCAGTATTATGCCTAGAAATGATTACAAACCATTACAAGGATTTTGAGGCTGTAGTAACAATAGCAATCATCTTACAGTTACATGAATTGAACCCTGCTGTAACTTCTTCATATAAACCCCATGCGTCAATATCTAACCCCCCTATCTCTGCCTGAGGAGCTTATGGGCCGAGGTAAGGGATTACCAGTACCTTTGCTAGCACATCCCTTAGTTAAGTCCTGCCAAAACGAGCAACGTCTGCATCCACCTACAAGGAAAAACATGAAAAACCAGAAAATTATTATTGTCTTAAACTGGAAATCGAAATATTTTTCTTCTTCAAATGCTAACAGACTTACCATTGAAATTGGAAATCCCAAGAGCCAAGACAAGGCTGTTGAAAGGACCTTGCAGAAAGGAACATTCTTCTTCAAAGCAAGAATTTGATCTTTGTTAAGATTTAGTATCTATAACAGTTTTGTAAGAAGACCATCTTGGTCTAACCCACACAGAGGAGCCTACATGATCTCTACAGTGAACAAATGAACCGCGAGGAGCTATTTACCTTGCTAGTAACCCTTGATGTCACTTCCCAAGTAGAAGGTACACACTTAATAAATCCGAGCCAGTTGGAATAGTACTGCATGCGACTTATGTGTACCATTGTTGTCATAGAGTTGTAGGGAATTCACTTTTCATACTCTGAAGCTTTCGAGTTAAGCTAGTAAGTGTTGACCCCAGTTGAATTACATGTTTTTCTCTAGAGCATAACCTCACGAGGTAGTAATCTACACATATTCCAGAAACCTTGCATTAGCACAAGGTGTTAAGCAATCCAACTACCATCACCTGCGCTGCCAAGAGAGTAGTCACGAAACAAGTTTAACCCCTTTTTATAAGGTCGGAACCAAAGGATTGCTATTTTAGGACCACGAAAGTGCTATTAACCATTTCCTAAGTAAACAAAAATACTTTACTTAACTAGCTTAGATGGTGATTGTTATGGGCAAGTAATTAGTGGGAAGAAGAACTCTTAGACTACCACGATTGAAGAAAATCTAAGTAGGATTCTAGATTTTTAAACACTTTACAACCAACTAAAATGCCTATTTTATTGATACATTATTGTATAAATTTGGCTACCATGACGTTTGGAAACTTGTTTAATTGTATTGGTATATTGATTCTTTCAAAAGAGAAATAGATGACAATTTTTTTTTATCATGACGTGGAGAGCTATTATAGGATCATACCTACTGTAGCTCTGGAACAGATGCCCGCCAGCCCTAATGGGATTTTATTGTCTTCTACATCCCTTATAATTGTCCATGGTAGCCTGTTAGGGCCTCTGCATACTTTGGAATCCATGCTAGGATAGGGTTTAAGACTACTGCAACCCTCGACTTCCCTCCTTCCACCCTCGTATGCCTTCAACTGGGAATGAAAACCTTGTTAGGGATTAGTATACACCATGAAATTCCTTGATAGGGCTAAATTAGACCTTGAATGACCTAAAACAAGAAATCGACAACCCTTAGCAGACCTCGACATCCTTTAGGAAGAAAAAAAACTTCAACAAGCACCTGGAAGAGAAGAACATACCTGCTACAACCTTCAACAGTCACAAGAATAGAAGACAACTCTGAAGATGATCCAAAACCCTTTAAGAAGATGAACACCAACTGAATATACCCCAACGAATTCTTTGGATAGAAGTGAATGATTATGAATGAGTGAATTGATGTGTTGAGAGTGTTCCATATTTACAATCCATCATTGGGTGACTTCCTTAAGTTAAGGAACCCAAAATAATAATATAAAAATCATTGGTTGATTCCCTTCTAATCTTATTGTTGGATTTTAACACTTTGGTACTTTAGTTGTGGTTCATTGTGGGCTTGTTACCTTTTAACACCTTAGTTGGGGTTCATTGTGGGATTTTGACCCACTTTCCTTGGGTAAATTACCCTTTAACAAAATATAAATCCCTTCTCTTGGTCTCCATGGTCCACACGTGTCAATTCAAGTACATCATCATATATAAGGAATATATTCTTTGTTTTCCTTGTTCTCCCCAAAAACACCAAGATCATGTGTTAGGTACTTCAACAAGGGGTGGCCAGTCCCTTGAGAAGGTCCCATATCCCATAGACCAAGGCGAGGAGTACATCACTTGAGTAGACCTGGTCTAGGGCTTATTGTGATGACCTGGTAACTAACCAGGTGCCTCAGCCCCATGCTGCATCAAGTTGACCAATGTCAACTACTTGGTAGCTGACCAAGTGCCTCATTCCCAGACCGAGTCAAGATGATCAACTTCTTGATAACTGACTAGGTGTCTCCATTCTCTCAGAGAATGGCTCTTGATGCTGCTCAAAAATCAACAATATATATATATATCCAAAACCCACATCCCATATCCCATTCAAAACTGCAATCCCATCTCCAAAATCCAAATCTATCTCCATCTCTAAAAGCCAAATCCAATTTTGTTTAAAATCTATAATTTTATTTTTAAAATAAGGGGGAAATGACAAAAAAATACTTTTGATCTAATGATGCCACCAAGATATCCTCAACCTGCTCTTTTTGAGTGCCCCCACAATTCCCTTTCAATTTGAATAATCTCTACCCCAATCCATTAAGTGGAAATGAAATGAGGCCGACCCTCTTTTTTTACTTTATATTGAAAATTCACAAATAGAGTGATGCAAAACTTTATTTTTCATTGTATATATTTTTTTTGCATCATTTTTCATACTACATGTGTCAACTATCATGGTGAAAAGGTGGAGTGCACAACATGTTAACATCAATTCCTCATCGTTATTTTATATGCTAATAAAATGCCAATGTCATTATAACATCGATTTATTTGACAACAATACATATTGCAATGTCATTTTGGTATCATGGAGCATCTTCATAGCATTGTTAAGCATTGTCATAGAATCATGTAACCTAGTGGGAAAGTGCACACACGAGTAATGGAGGTTTTGGTATATGATGGTAGGCCGATGAGAATTGGGGTGGGGGTCAACTTACCTACACATGTAGGTCTAAGAAATGAATAGAGGTTTCATGCAAGAGGGAAGGTGTGGATATGGTGCATTAAGATGGAGGTGGGATGTGTGCATAGTTGTCATGGGTTATTTCCAGGTCTTAATACATTGGTTTGCTAGTGGGGCTCGCAAGTGACTTGATTTTTTGAAGGTTTCCATTCAGTCATACGTGTTGGAAGGCGGTTTGGTAAGGTAGCATCGCGGATGTTGCGACATGATAGAAGATACCGTGGAAGGCGGAAAGGAGATTATTTTATGTATTTTTTAGTCAATTGTACTGTGATATGCAGGTTTTTGGGTCATTTTGGACCATGCCAGTTAGTTTTGGGTCATTTGGACCGCGTCAGTTAGTTTTGGGTCATTTGCTCAAAGCGTCAATTAGGAAGTTGTTAGAAAGTGGACAAGCATTGTAAGGGCGGAAGACTATATATAGACATAAGTTGTAAGTGTTGAATCATCTTAGTATGGATACTTAGATGTTGGATGTGTGTGTCTTTGATTCTGTATCTGAGATCAAGAGATATTGGCGAGATCTGTGTTTTTGCGGAGATATTGTATCTGGGTTTTGCTGAGTTAATATGACATGACAGAGCTGTTTTGCAAAATCCCTGTGCATGTTTTGTTCACTTATGTTAATGCATGTTGCGATATATGAATAATGCTATGTTTTCTTACTACAATTAATGCTTTACTGTTATACTTGCTGCGATGAATGTTTATGTTGAATGATGCTATGGATACAATGATGCCGAAGTTAAATGCATAGATCTTGTTGTTGCAGCAACACCCCCCCCAAAATTTTGTACATATTGGGGCCCCTCCTTTCATTTTTGTAGAAAGGCTACCTTAATAAGTCATTCTCAGTTTTTGTCTTTGTTTTTAACAGAAAATTCTGGTCATGAAAACTCCAAGTCTGCCAGAAGATCTTGTTTCTCAAACAGAAAGTTTTTGTGAAGTATTCCTGAAAGTCGCCGAATGATTTGATAAAGTCCCGCAATGGCAGAAGCCTTTGTTTAAACTCCCGAAAGAAGACTTAGAAAATTTCGATTGGAAAATCGCGGAAACCATTGGGCAATCCTTCCCGAAACGGCGGAGTTCTTCGTTCAAACCTTCCGCAACCACGGAAGCATTCGGATTGTTCTCCCGAAATGGCGGGAATCATTCGCATTAAGCTCCCGAAAAAGGGACTTAGAAAACTTTTGGTTTTTGTTTGCGGAGAGATTCGGGTTTCCTTCCCGAAACGATGGGAGAATTCACCGAAACCGCCCGAAACTTACGGAAGCCGCCACGATATCTTTCCGAAAAGGAACTTAGAATTTTGCCCATAAGTTGCGGGAGCCATTGGAAAATTCTTTCCGAAACCGCGGAAGAATTCAAGATTTGCTCCCGAAACGGTGGGAACCGTCCGTCCAAACTTCCCGAAAAGTTTTGAAAGTCTTCGTTAAAACAATTTTGGAAGCTTATGGTGAATCCCTCCCGAAACGGCGGAAGAATTTTACGGAGCCGCCCGCACTTGCAGAAGCCGTTCGCATAAAATTTCCGAAACGAAACTCAGAATTTTTCTTTAAAACTCGCGGAAGCCTTTTGGGTTTTTCTTCCGCAGTTGCGGAAACCATCGCAAAACCTTGCCGAAACGCCGAAACAACAAATCTTTGCGGAACCTTTCAAAGAAGCCATCCGCAACGGCAGAGGCATTCACCCGTACCGTTCGAAACGGAGGAGGCTAAGGGAAAAGGCTTTCCGAAACTCTCTCGAGGCCCGACCATGACTTAGAAACTTTTGAAGTTTTCGGAAGCCTTCTGCGGAAGCGTTCACCGAAACCCTCCGAAACGTTGGAATATTTTAAAAGTTTTCTCTCCACTACCGTGGGAGCCCTTTTCAAAAGCGTTACATTCACGATTATTTTGCGGAAAAGTTTCACCGTTGCCTCCCGAAACCGCGGAAGCTTCCGCTATATCCTTCCGCAACGGCGGGAAAGATTCACGATTTTGTCCCGCTAAAGGCGGTCGCACACAAACCGAGGCGGCTCGATTTGACGCCAGTGTACGATGCATTTAAAACCGTTTTAATACACCACCAACCATATTAAAGTCCCACACATGTCTGATTTGTTTAAATATACGGTGGGGGCTCGAACCGACCCCATTGCTGTTTGTCGATTGCCAAGCCGTTGTTGGACGCCGCGCGACCGTTCCAGCTCAGATTGCTCGACCACGTTCACGGCCACCTCAGTCAGCTATCCTCGTCGGTGCCAGGTAGGATCTTAACCATTAAACTTGTTTCTTCGATGCGTTAGATTATTATTGGATTGCCCTTATCTAAAGACGATTGGTCTAGGTTAGATTTTGACGGAAAATGCTCGTCACGGGTACTTCGCCCGTCAAATTACCGTCGAAATCTCTTTCTTTTTGTCATGCGAAACATAGAAATCTCAAAACGTTCGACCGTTGATCTGCAAGCCGCATATGTTGTTGTTCTTCACCGTCAAATTCACCCAAACCCCGTGAATGTTTAAGCTATGCAAGCCGAAACCCGAAGCTATGGCCACCTGAGCCTTTTCGCCAGTCTGTCTCCGGTGCCATCACCCTCGCTCAAACTAAAACCTCCCATAGAGCACCTCGGCAAGTGCCGTAAATAACAATAGCATTTGAAGCCCTCGCCAGGTCGTAAATACGAAATGCCTCCTTATTTCGTCACAGAGTCTTTCCAACCTGAGCTTCCCCGCCATTAGCCTTTCAAACCACAGCAATTACGAAAGTTACCCTCTTCCCCAGAGCTAAACCGAAAGCAGGTTGCTTCCGCAACGCGCTTATCGTCACAGGAGCATTCTGAACCTGCCCCTTTAAAGAATTAAGATGGCTAAAACTTATAATTATGTTCCTGTTGAAACGAAGATCACCTTTTCTCCTAGGGCCGGCCCGAGAGCAGATTATTGCCGCGACATACCTATCCTCTCAGGAGCACCCCAAAACTCATCCCTCTAAAAGATTCAAATGTTTCAATTCATGTTTCATGTTGAAATAATATGTTTTGCCTCCTAAGCATACAGCTTCATTGTACATATCTCATCGACATATTAAAACAATGAGGCTCTCTGTTAAAATCTCACAGTATGTTGCTCAATATCATGATGACTTGTATATGGGTGCTATCAGGGATAAATCAAAATGCCAAAAGTTGGTAAGAAGAAGGATAAGATGACAGAAAAGAATCCTGCACCACTTAAAACTGAGACCTCACTCCAGGACACTAGGCGCACCACTGGTGTTCCTACAGATATCAGATGGGGTGACATTTACAGAATGATCCGGGACCAAGAGATCCCGGATATGTTGCTAGAAGAAGGGCCAATTTATCTCAATATCAGAGCCTCAAGCATAACTAGAGCCGCTACCCGCCCTGAGCTGTTCCCCTGTGCTGAAGTGATCGGATGGATACTCCAACATGCCGATGCTGAAGGGAGAGTGATAAATGAAAGCGGGAAAGTGGCTATTGCCTCATTTCAACCCGCATATCTTGCGGCAGCCTACAAATTTCCCCGTGTCCAACAAGCTCTGACTGATGAATGGTTGAGCCAGATGAACAACGTCGAGATGGCCAAGAAGCTGCTAATGGCAGGCAAACATTTGAGAAAGAAAGGAAGTGATGAATATGACGTACAGAATCTGAGAGCTCCTTTCAGATTGATCGCTTTAATGCTGTGCAGAATATTCGGCATGCCTGATGGCACAGTGTATAAGATTCAGTGGGTCCCTATTATCCACTACGTGGCATTCAAGGGAACTGTGTTTGACTGGGCCACTCTCCTGTCAGATAGTTTGGCCTCGATGATAGTTGCTGCTAAAGAAGGACTAGCCTTGAAGAAGGCTGAATTTTTCATGTCTTCATATCTGATTGATTGTATTTTAGCCAAGATAGACTTCCCCAAATTGGGCTGCACATGGGATAAGGCCACTACCCCGGTCTATATCGCTTTCAGGATGTTGTGGGCTCATAATTACAAGCCTAGTTACAAACTCATCTGTGAGGGGTTCATCATGCCCCTGTATGAGAAGATATTCAAGGAGGAGCCCAACTGCCTGTCAGAGAATGCTTTGGAAGTCCTTGAGAATTACGAGGATTTCTACTTTTCGGAGCAAGGCACCTACCTCAGAATGTTTGGAGGAACTAATCCCCCATACATTTTGCCGCAGTATGCCACAGATTATGTAGTTCTTAAGGAAGCGGTAAGACAAATCTTCCTGGATGGAATTGGGGCAATGCTCCACAAACAGCATAAGGCTTCCTTCCCCCCTCTACCGTTCTGCATAGGTGCTTACAAGTTCTCGGGGGTTGCCTCAGCCGAAGAATTTGTGCAAGAGCTGAAAGCCTTCCACTTCGGTGAGGTAATCTTCCACAGGAATGACAGGAGGGGAAAATTCGTTGAACACTGTAAGGAGATTTATGCTCACTTCGAGTACTCTCACTACCCTGATGCCGAGGAGGAGGCATTCAGGGGAATCAGCAACATGACCGAGCTACGGGTTTGTCGCCAAGGCACTGGAGCAAGCTCTAGCTCAGCCAAGGTCCAGAAGACCATCCAGCAACAGAAGAAAGAAGCTGAGGATGCCCGAGCTCGGGAAGAGCTCATATTAAGAGAAGAAGCAAGGTTACTCCAGGAAGCTGAGGAAGCCCGATTGCAGCGGGAGGCGGAGGAAGCCAGGTGGAAGCAAGAAGCTGAAGCGGCAAGAAAGCAGCAGGAAGCTGAAGTGGCAAGAATGCAGCAAGAAGCTGAAGATGCCCAGCAGCAGAAAGAGGCTGAGGATGAAAGGCTGTGGAAAGTGGAAGAGGAGCTGAAAGCAAGGGAAGAAGCTCAAGCAAGTGGGTCCGGTGTCCAAGACATGGAAATAGACACATCTCAAGAAGGTGGCTCTGGTACCCAAAATAAGGGCGTAGATCCAGCTCAGGAAGTCCGGACCCCACCTGCTGAAGAAGACACAGACATCATGAACCGCCCAATTGTCCCGTACACTCCATCGGGAAAACATACGGTGTCCAGGTGGAATGAGTTTGTATATGACAAGAAAAGGAAAGCTATGGTCCTCAAATCAGAAGAGAGGATCAAAAGTCCCTTCCATGAAGACGTCGTTACCCACTGAGAGGTCACCATAATGCAGAACACTGATCAAGATCCCTTTGCTATGGCATCCGCAGCTGTAGAAACAGCAAATTCATCGCTGGACAATGTGGGTGTGATAGTTAGAGAAAATGTTTTGACGAAGAAGAGAGCCCGTTCGCTACAACAGACTGTGGCTAATGAGCAAGCCCAAAGGGATCTGGTAGTGAACAAGTATAATTGCCTGTATGCCGAGCATAAAGAGTTGTCAGGTAAGTATAACCAGCTGGAAGAGGAAAAGGACCAACTGACACCCCAAATGATGATTGTGGAGGCAGAGAAGAATGGAGTAGAAGATAAAGTAGCCCAGCTAGAAGCAGACAAGCGGACATTAGCTGAGCAGTTAGAGCAAGCTGAGAGCAGAACGATGGACATGTATCCCTTCCATGAGCTATCCTGTAGCATCCTGAAACAAATGCATGAAGCTCAGGAGCTAATCACTGATGAGGTTTGCAAGCTCAAGGCCATGATGGTCAGGTTAAAAGAAATCAATGTGGAGGCCCATAGGCTCAAAGCTAAGAACACCCGTGTCAAGGAAAATATCATTAGTCAGATGGCATGGAGAGAAGGAAAAGGGGGTTTCCCCACGCACCTCCCATTTAAATCTGTGGACAGCTTTAATGAGGACGTAGCATTGTTGGAGTTTGGCAAGAACTGCGCTAGTAAGCTGATAGCCAGTGTGCAAAGAACAACAGATAAAATCAGCAGTCTCTACCAAAGGCTCCAAGAGGTACATGACAAATGCAAATTAAGCTTCCCTCAGACCCTTGAGGACTTTCCGGAAAAGGAGCAACGTTTGTCTCAACTAAAGGAAGAATTGGGCGTTCAAACAGAGTATGTGAACATGATTGATGTCCTGGCTATTGATGACCTCCAACATTATATTGGATCGTCATCACTCCAAAACCATCTGTTGAAGGAAGTGCATCAAGCTGCAGTAGCAGAAGTTCAAAGCATTAAAGCAGAGCTCGGGAAGAATGTGACTTCTCAGAAAATCTTGTTCCCTGCTGCAGCAAACATAGTCATAAGGGACACAGGTGTGTGGTATAGCTACATAGCAGAGGAGGAAAGGAAAACTGCAGCAGCAGCAGGAGCATTAGCAGATCCAGGATCTTCTCTCCCAACAGCCATTCCAGCTACAGCAGTGGGCTCGATTCCCTCTTCCCCAGCAGTGGCAGAAAGTCTAGCCAGCTCAATCCCTTCTTCCCAAGCAGAAGCAGCAGCAACAATTGGTTCGAGTGTCTCTTCCCAGGCAGCATCAGCAGCATCAATTGACTTGGGCGATCCTCTCCCAGTTGAAGCTCACGCACCAGAATGATAGCACGATATTAGAACATTATTTCTGTTATGTGTATTTTGTTAAATTCTCAAATGTATACAGCGTGAGCTAAGGGACAGCTGTCCATTCTTTTTGTTAAATATTTTGTAAAAGAAAAGAATCACAATTTTGTCTATTATAGGAGAGAAAATTCTGTAGATGACAAGTGGAAGATGCTAGGTGGTAGCCCAAGGGGCAATTTTGTAATTATAAATAGGAGCTAGGAAGAATAGAAGAGGACTTTTGGCAGGGAAGGAAATTTTGAAACCTTTACGAGCTATCTTGTATCGTTTCTGTAAAATTGAATTTTCTAATAAAAGCCACGCGAGATGGACGTTTTGCATGGGATGTTGGACGAATGTATGTTGGACTATTCTAATGACTGATGTTCTGTAATGTGAGATCATTCTTACCATCTGAACTATTTCTTTGTATCAATGATTTTGCTCCTTCCTGTGCATACGATTTTCTCTATTTTGTGAACAATGAATGCGTGTCATATTAAATCAGGAGCTACCTGCTGATATCTTTACCATTGCTGTAGAATTCTCTTTTAGATTAAATGGCTAACTGTTCTTTCTTCAAGATAATTCGTATAGCTCATTGTTCATGCCTTTAATTTGCTCCTTGCAGGGATCTTTAAATTTAATTTCAGTTTGTCTACATTTAGATCCGTTTCTTCGTTCTTGCTATTTAGATTAGATATTTTCGCTTCTTTCTCTGTTTCATGAGCAATAGATGTGTTTTACTTTAAACTGAAGCTATCTTCTAAGATCCTTTTACCTCGCTGTAGCTTTACCTGTAAGAATTGACAGTTATCTGTTCTTTCTTTGTGTTATCTGCTACAGCTCATTGCTCATCCTTTAAACCTGTTCCCTGCAAGGATAGATAGATTTATTTCACTTTCTAGACTTAGATCTATTTTAGTTGCATCTAGATCAAGTATAAACCAGGCACTTGCATCTCATTAAAAAACACAAAATCCAAAAGAAAGGTGGATCGGGCCATAACCGGTATAATCGGAATTAAAATCCAAACCCACAGTTGCCGGAACCGCTAACCGGACGGATTCCCTACACCAAACGGGAGATAATCTAATTGGGATCATCTCTCGAGGAGAATCCCTTTCTGATTGATGCTGCGATATCCGAGGCATCAACAGATCTATTTCTGAATGTCGCAATAAGTTTAAGTGATTGTTTCCACAACCATCCTCCTTCATTCGGCGGAAACATGGTTCCGTCAAATCTCCCTTGAACATCTTGGGAGAGATCTCATCTGCTCCATAGGTGTTGCCGGATGAGGTAAAACCTGTCTGGGCCAGTGCTCAGGGAGATCATGGTGGGTTGGTGTCGACAGTGATGGGAACCCTTATTGACTAGGTTTGAGTCAACAAATGGTTCCGTTGCTGGGACCATGTGCGAAGTGAAAGGAGGATATGTTGTGGCATCCGTCGCAACTGGAGATACAAAGCTTGTTCGATCAGAAGTTGCAGGAATTTTCTAAAGAAGAAATCCAGAACACTTGACTGACAATAGATCAGTGGGTGGGAATATATATTCACGACGGTCCGCACGAATGGTTTTTCTATGAATTCCCAGTCATTTTGTATGAGTGGTTGGCGAAGTTGACCTTCCAGAAGAGGAACTTCCAAGGTGGTGAACCGACGACCTGGACCCCAGAGCTGATCCAAGAACTGCAGGAAGTCAACAACAAAGCATCGCAGGGTGTCGAAGTTTGGCTTGATAGCATATTAGAAGGTTATATCACTGAATTTGCGGTTGATACCCAAAATTCTTATAGTGAAGCTGAAATATATTTCTTCCACGGACCCAAGGGAAGGTTTCTGCTGTCGCTCCAACTGTGCATTAAGATGCTTATTTGAGAGAAGGGTATATTGAAGATGCATCTGGATCAGTAAATAGCTTGGTGGACAGAGGCCGTGGGTATCGTGAAACCGGGGGGGCGGTACATGGAATGATAAGGGGTAGATGGGTGCAGGTCATGATGAGACTATGAGTGAAACCGAGGAAGAGAGTAGTCTTACAAGGGGAGGAGCAAGGTTTCAACAGGATGTTGATGTATATGTAACTTCAAAATGTATTTCAAATATGTATATTGTACTCCTATAGAGATGGTATTATTCCTCTATACGGAAGTGTTTGTATTCCTATAGAGATGTTATTATTCCTCTATACGGAAGTGTTGTCATTTATATTGTAAGTGTCGTAACTTATACTTGATGGGTTATTAGACCACCTTGTTGGGGTTGACCCTGTATAAGTTATGTGGTTCGAAGGGTTATTAGACCACCCTATTGGGGGTCGGACATGTGGGTCAAAGGGTTATTAGACCACCAAGTGTGGGGTCGGCTCGGATTAAGTTAACCATGGGTTAAGCTAGACAAGTAGGCCCCATTAGTTTATTGGGCAGGACAAGAAAAGTATAAATAGAGATCGGGAGATCTCTATTTGATCACTCATTACTCACACTTCTCTCATTCGGAAAGTGGCGCACTTGTGAGGAGGAGGTTCTGCTGCTAGGAGAAGACTATCTCTTGTACTCGGGTTGTATCATTGCTCTATCTATCTCTGAGGAAGTTATTGGAGTTTTTCACCTCTATGGTTTTCCCCAAGTAAACTCCGTGTCTCTTGTGTGCTTGCATTATTGTGTCCATGATTGATATGCTATACATGTTGTTCTCTCAGTTAATATCCTAGATCAGATTGAAGTAAATTCTGAAAAATTAACATGGTATCAGAGCTAGCCTGAAAGAAGGCATGGTATGGCATGTATGACATTTGTTGCACTTGCGATGCTAGGGCTTGATATAGAAAAAACCAGTCATCGTAGAACTTTCGCTATAAATAAATTTTGGCAAGGTTTCAGGGTCTGAAAATCATACAGGGAAAAGCTAAGATCCCCATGTACCTTGTATCCAAAGAAAAATCTCTAATTCGTTTTACTTTGTCATTTATGATCTATACAATATAGGGTTTCTGCCTCTTCCAGGTCTCAGTCATAAACAAGTGACCTTGGAAAAAAGGTCATAACTTGGGCTAGGAAGCTCCAAATGAAATTTCATAAAAAATGACAGGTAGTGCACAGACTGTAATTTCTTAGGTAACTTTTTCAGAGGCTGAAACTGAACCAGTGACATGTGGCACACCGTACAAGTTCGCTCTCTTATTTTATCCCATAAATAGGTCACGTTGTTACACTTGGAATAACTATCTCTTAGAGAATCTATTTGAGTTCAGAACTATGGGGTTGGAAATATGATAGGTCGGGCTATCACAAGAAAAATTTTCAGACCCTGTGGATCGAAACGTTCGGAATTACACTAGAAACAATCAAGTACATATTTCTGTCAAAACATAATTATTTTTGAGCACCTTCATTCATGGCTTCCAGAATTTAGGGTTTCAGAGAAAGTTGGAATTTTTGTAATAGGAGACTACGGCTGAATGCTACTCATCATAATCGAAATTTAGAGACCAAGATCAGAATTTTTGGTTGGGCAGAAGGTCGGGCTTGATCATACCCTAGTTCGGGACTTTGATTGGAAAAGTGGAAAATTTGGGCTTATGCAGAAATGGGAATTTTTGAAATCTGTGAACACGGCTGGAAGCTCCTCAGAAAACTAGAAGCTTTGAGATTTGGATTGAACCTTTTGATTGGGCATAAGGGTGGGCTTTCTCAAACCCTAGTTCGGGGTCATGTCCAGTGAATCCAGAAGTTTCAAAGGCAAATTTGAGGGGTGAAACTTTGCAGTTTTCAAATTCTGAGTATACCAGCTTGATCAGCTCATCAAGGCGCATATTTCTATCCTTTCGAAAGTTTGAAATTCAAAGTCTGATTTTTTAGGGTTTCTCTGACAAACCCTAATCCAGCTCCAAATCCAGTTCCTGCAAATCAAGAAGAGAATGGATTGGTCACCTGCATAAGTGAAGAAGTTCTTGTTTCACAGGGAGATGAGGCTAAGGCCTTACATAAGAAGATTACAAGCAATCTTGACTGGTATGACTCATCCAAGTATGTTTCAAGATTTGTTCATGATTAAGTTTATGGTATGTTTGTCTTCATGTTATTATAGTTAGTACAATCTTGATTAAATTTAGACTTGTCGTATCACCTTAATAAAATTATGAATTCATGATAGAAGATATTCATTGATTAGGGTGTTGACACTTATGATTGTACTAATGCATTATGGTGTTGTATGAGGTTTATGTTGTCCGCTAACATGAAAGGTACACCAAGAAAGACAAATCATGATCTAGTTCAAGAACATATGATCATGATGACATGAGGACAAAGATTCATCCATTGTCATGAATCACTTAGAAGATCTATTTGCGAGGTATGTATAACTTGGTTCTATAATGGTTAACCTATGAGATATGCAGGTTACTAGCACAAGTCATTGAAGAGAACAACAAGACATCATGTGGGTATGTTAGACATAACTAGCTAACATACCAATCCAGGTATGTTTTTCCTATATCAAGTTAGAATCCTACCTTGTGTTAGGATCCCTTATATAAGTATACTTGGTATGATTGGTTATGTTTATTCATAAAGTTAGAAATATAAGTAATCAAGGGTTTATGCATTTTATGTCTCTTATCTTGATTGATGATGTAACTAACTAGAAGAGTCCTATGATCAAATAAGAATATGAATGAGTAAAAGAAGACTTCCCTGAAACCTTGAATACTAATGCTTATTATTTCTGTTTGAAATGATCATGACTATACATGCTTAAGATTATTGTGTTTTGATAGTATTGAGAATATACTAATAAATGTATGATTATGTATGAGATCTCGAGGATATCACAATAATGATACTTGGAAGCATGCATAGTGATCGAGGATGGATCTAAGTTCAAGGACAGGTAATCGAGGAAGCAAAGATCAAGAGGGAGCACACTCTAGTAGTTTCTGCAAGGATGCAAATATTCAGAGGGAGTTGACCACTTCTCACAATCCACATCAGAATGGAGTTGCAGAAAAGAAGCAAAGACTAAGAGGGAGTCAACCCAACAAACAAACAAAGATAAGTATTTGAATTATCATTCCTTTCATATTTTATTTTTTAAATAATACTATTCAATAATGTATATACTCATGTTCCTAGAATTAGGTTGTGTATTATGCATATTAGAATAGTTGCATTGATGAACAATATACTACTAATATACATGGGTAAGTGGCCTATGGCACTGTACAACATTCCATTGCTACTTATCTAGAATGAAACCTCTTTGCTGACATGTTGGGAGTTGTGCACACTCTTAAAAATGTTCTGGTAGAGATTGGAAGGCATCTAGAAAGTTATGGGATAAGGATAAATGTTGTATTGAAGCATTGGCTAAATTGCATGACCGTATGACATATTTCTTTATGTGTAAGAATTTGTTCTAAAAACTATGAGATGTTTTCTAATCGTGCAATTTAACTTGTTGTGTAGGAAAGATCGTATACCATCACCTACAAAAGAAGGACTACAACATTTGTTCAGCAACAAAGTTATCTATTGAAAATATTGAAGATATTGAAGTTCCCAGGATCTGGGAAGAATGCCATGATCGAGGAGTACCAGTCGATCATGAAGATGTTTGGAATGCAGTCCCAAGACCTGAAGGGGAGTCTGTAGTGACTTCCAAGAGGATCTACAAGATCAAGCATGGTGCAAGTGGTAGCATAGAGACTTTTACTCTTGTAGCCAGATACACTTCCATTAGATCCATACTTGATCTGGCTGTAGTGATGAAATGGAAGATACACCAGATGGATGTCAAGACAACTTTATTGAATGGTGTAGTTGAAGAGGAAGTGTATGTGGAGCAGCCACTTGGTTTTGAGACACATGACGGGAATTCATATATGTGCAGAACTTGGTATGGTAGGATAGACAGCTTTATATCTAGTTTGGGCTTTACCAAGAGTAAAGTGGAATCCAACCTTTACTACAAGGTTGAGGAAGGCAATCCAGTGATACTACTTTTGTATATGGATGACCTGTTTATTACAGGTGAAGATAGATTGATTGCCGACACATAGCGGAAGCTTGCTGCCGAGTTCGAGATGAAGAACTTGTGGATGATGCACTATTTTCTAGGTATGGAGGTGTGGTAGAGTGCAGATGGAATCTTCCTTGGACAAGGGAAGTATGCAGTAGAGATCCTGAAGAGGTTTGGGATGATGGACTGCAAGGCCATGGCCACACCTATGGAATCAAACCTGAAGATTTTGTGTGATGCTTCATCTGATCCGGTTGATATCACTATGTATCGTCAGATGATTGGGTCCTTGATGTACCTGACGAACATGAGACCAGATATTTGCTTTGCGGTGAACACATTGAGCTAGTTCCTGACGGATCCGAGGAGTGTTCACCTGGTTGCTGTAAAGCATATTTTGAGGTAACTGAAGGGTACAGTTGATTATGGGCTCAATTATGATGCGAATCAAAAGTTTAACCTATAGGGTTATGTTGATTCAGATTGGGCAGGTAGTGCTGCAGATAGGAAGAGAACTTTTGGGTGCTGCTTCAGTATGGGATCAGGTGTGATCTCTTGGTTTATCAGGAAGTAGTTCTGCGTAGCACTGAGTACAACCGAAACAGAGTATGTTGCGACGAATGAGCAGGTTGCAATTGTATTGACCAAGCCGTTGGCCAGAGTGCAGTTTGAGTACTTGAGAGAGAGGCTTGGTGCACTTCAGATCGAGGTTCCTTCCAAAGAGAAGTGATGAGTCCGGAAGATGCAGATGCATGAGATTTTATAACATGGTTGATGTGTTCTCCCATGGTCGTGATGTAATTGCTGAGCCATTCTCACATGGTGGTATATGTGTTCTCCCATGGTGTAGATGTAAGGGTTGAAGCCATTTTTCACATGGTGGTAGATGTGTTCTCCCATGGTGAAAAAGTAAGGGCTGGAGCCTTCCCGAATGGTGGTAGATATGTTCTCCCATGTCAGTGGTGTAAGTGTTGGATGATGTACATCTGGGCTGTGCTTCGTGGACGATGAGATGATCTGAAGAGGATGATGCTATGATGATCAGGAGGATCATGGATAATGAGCATCAGGATGATGCTCCAGTTACTGCTCTGTATATGTATATGCATCATGTTGGATGCTTGTTATGACCAGTTGGATCATTTATGTATGCATGCATCATGTTGGATGCTGGATATGATCAGTTGGATCATTTATGTATGTATGCATCATGTTGGATGCTGGATATGATCAGTTGGATCATTTGTATGTATTTGTATATGCATCATGTTGGATGCTTGGACTATGTATCTGTGTATGTATCAGGTGGATACATTGTATGATCAGGTAGATCATGTATGATGATATGTATCAGGTATGATCAGGTGGATCATGTATTTGTAGATGTATCAGGTGGATACATTGTATGATCAGGTCATGGATGATGATATGTATCAGGAAGATAGTGTGTATGCATCAGGTGGATGCATTGTATGATCAGGATGATCATGGATGATGAGCTTCAGGATGTTGCTCCAGATGACATGCATCAGAACGATGCAGTGTTGATGATCAGGATGATCATGTGTACATCATGATGATGTATGGTGAGTATCAGGATGATACTTCGTGGCCGTGGAACAGGTTGTGCAGATGAGCATGTCTGGGAGATCCTATAGGTCGGATTTGTGTACCCGTAATAGCCTGGGATGCTCTTTCGAGACATTGCTCTGGGAGGACATATAATTTGTGCCCTGGAAGATCCTTCAGGTCGGAGTTGTGTACCCGTAACATCCTGGGATGCTCTTTCGAGGTTTTGTCCTATGGCATATAATAGCGCCTTAGGAGATCCTTCAGGTCAGAGTTGTGTACCTGTAACATCCTCGGTTGCTCTTTCGAGGTTTTGCCATGGCCACATGTAATTTGTGCCCTGGGAGATCCTATAGGTCGAAGTTGTGTACCCGTAACATCCTGGGATGCTCTTGCGAGGTTTTGTGGTGACCACATGTAATTTGTGCCCTGGGAGATCCTACAGGTCGGAGTTGTGTACCCGTAACATCCTGGGATTCTCTTTCAAGGTTTTGTGGTGGGGTCACATGTAATAGCGCCCTAGGAGATCCTACAGGTCAGAGTTGTGTACCTGTAACATCTGGGATGCTCTTTCGAGGTTTTGTGATGCACGTAATAAGTCCTGAGGATTCCATAGTGTGGCCAGTGATGGTGAAGACCTATAGGTGGTGGGCCTACATCCAGTATGAAAAAGGACTGGCTCTGTAGAACTTCCTATGACGAGTAGATTCAGATATTGATTGAGATAGCAGAAGCAGTGATGATGATGGTGACTCGATGACGATTATCCAGTAACAATGATCCAGAGAAGAAGACTTGTGCTAGAAGACCTGTGTCGAGAAATACCTTCCTAGTTAAGAGGGAGTGTTGATGTATATATAACTTCGGAATGTATTTCACATATGTATATTGTACTCCTATAGAGATGGTATTATTCCTCTATACGGAAGTGTTTGTATTCCTATAGAGATGTTATTATTCCTCTATACGGAAGTGTTGTCATTTATATTGTAAGTGTCGTAACTTATACTCGATGGGTTATTAGACCACCTTGTTGGGGTCGGCCCTGTATAAGTTATGTGGATCGAAGTGTTATTAGACCACCCTATTGGGGGTCGGCCATGTGGGTCAAAGGGTTATTAGACCACCAAGTGTGGGGTCAGCCCAGATTAAGTTAACCATAGGTTAAGCTAGACAAGTAGGCCCCATTAGTTTATTGGGCATGACAAGACAAGTATAAATAGAGATCGGGAGATCTCTATTTGATCACTCATTACTCACACTTCTCTCATTCGGAAAGTGGCGCACTTGTGAGGAGGAGGTTCTGCTGCTACGAGAAGACTATCTCTTGTACTCGGGTTGTATCATGTTGATGTATATGTAACTTCAGAATGTATTTGACCCATGTATTTCATCTATGTATATTGTACTCCTATAAAGATGTTATTATTCCTCTATACGGAAGTGTTTGTATTCCTATAGAGATGTTATTATTCCTCTATACGGAAGTGTCGTCATTTATATTGTAAGTGTCGTAACTTATACTTGATGGGTTATTAGACCACCTTGTTGGGGTCGGCCCTGTATAAGTCATGTGGTTCGAAGGGTTATTAGACCACCCTATTGGGGGTCGGCCATGTGGGTCAAAGGGTTATTAGACCACCCTATTGGGTGTCGGCCCAGTCAACATTATGTTATGTGGTTAAGTTAAGGCCGACCTAGTAAAGGTTATTAGAAAAGTCAAGTCATGTATAAATACAGTGTGGGAGGCACTCTATTTCATAATTCTATTCTCTCTCACACTCTCGGGAGAGTAGCGCACTTGTGGAGGAGGAGAAGCTGCTGCTAGGAGATGTCTATCTCTTATGATTGGGTTGTATCATTGCTCTATCTATCTCTGAGGAAGTTATTGGGGTTTTTCACCTTTATGGTTTTCCCCAAGTAAACTCTGTGTCTCTTGTGTACTTGCATTATTGTGTCCATGATTGATATGTTGTAGATATGCTGTACATGTTGTTCTCTCAGTTAAGATCCTAGATCAAATTGAAGTAAATTCTGAAAAATTAACATGGTATCAGAGCTACCCTGAAAGAAGGCATGGTATGGCATGTATGACACTTGTTGCAATTGCAAAGCTAGGGCTTGATATAGAAAAAGCCAGTCATCGTAGAAATTTGGCTATAAATAAATTTTGGGGTTTCATGGTCTGAAAATCGTACAGGAAGAAGCTAAGGTCCCCATGTACCTTGTGTCCAAAAGAAAACCTCTAATCCGTTGTACTTTGTGATTTATGATCTGTACAATATAGGGTTTGTGCCTCTTCCAGATCTCAGTCATAAACAAGTGACCTTGGAAAAAAGGTCATAGCTTGGGCTAGGAAGCTCCAAATGAAATTTCGTAAAAAGTGACAGGTAGTGCATAGATTGTAATTTCTTAAGTAACTTGCTCAGAGGCCGAAACTGAACCAGTGACATGTGGCACACCGTACAAGTTCGCTCTCTTGTTTTATCCCATAAACAGGTCACGTTGCAACACTTGGCATAACTCTCTCTCAGAGAATCCATTTGAGGTCAGACCTATGGGGTTGGAAATATGATAGGTCGGGCTATCATAGGAAACTTTTTCAGACCTTGTGGATCAAAAATTTAGGATTTACACCAGAAACAATCAGGTACATATTTCTGTCAAAACATAATTATTTTTTAGCACCTTCATTCATGGCTTCTGGAATTTAGGGTTTTGGAGAAAGTTGAAATTTTTGTAATCGGAGACTACGGCTGAATGCTACTCATCAAAATAGAAATTTAGAGACCAAGATCATAATTTTTGGTTGGGAAGAAGGATAGGCTTTATCAAACCCTAGTTCGGGGTCATGTCTAGTGAATCCAGAAGTTTCAAAGGCAAATTTGAGGGGTGAAACTTTGCAGTTTTCAAATTATGAGTATACCAGCTTGATCAGCTCATCAAGGCGCATATTTCTATCCTTTCGGAAGTTTGAAATTCAAAGTTTGAACTTTTAGGGTTTCTCTAACAAACCCTAATTCAGCTCCAGGTCCAGTTCCTGCAAATCAAGTGGATTGGGTTAATCCTAGAAGAGAATGGATTGGTCACCTGCATAAGTGAAAAAGTTCCCGTTTTAGAGGGAGATGAGGCTAAGGCCTTACATAAGAATATTACAAGCAATCTTGACAGGTATGACTTACAAGCATGTTTGGAATTCTGTTCATGGTTAAGTTTATGATATGTTTGTCTTCGTATCATTACGGTTAGTACAATCTTGATTAATTACTAGACTTGTCGTATCACCTTAATAAAATTATGAATACATGATAGAAGATATTCATTGATTAAGGTTTTGACACTTATGATTGTATTAATGAATTGTAATGTTGTATGAGGTTTATGTTGTCCGCTAACATGAAAGGTACACCAAGAAAGACAAATCATGTTCTAGTTCAAGAACATATGATCATGATGACATGAGGACAAAGATTCATCCATTGTCATGAATCACTTAGAAGATCTATTTGCAAGGTATGTATGACTTGGTTCTATAATGGTTAACCTATGAGATATGCAGGTTACTAGCACAAGTCATTGAAGTGAACAAGAAGACATTATGTGGGTATGTTAGACATAACTAGCTAACATACCAATCCAGGTATGTTTTTCCTATATCAAGTTAGAATCCTACCTTGTGTTAGGATCCCTTACATAAGTATACTTGGTATGATTGGTTATGTTTATTCATAAAGTTAGAAATTTAAGTAATCAAGGGTTTATGCATTTTATGTCTCTTATCTTGATTGATGATTTAACTAACCAAAAGAGTCCTATGATCAAATAAGAATATGCATGAGTAAAAGAAGACTTCACTGAAACCTTGAATACTAATGTTTATTATCTGTGTTTGATATGATCATGACTATACATGTTTAAGATTATTGTGTTTTGATAGTATTAAGATTATACTAATGAATGTGTGATTATGTATGCGACCTCGAGGATAACACAATGATGATACTAATAAGCATGCATAGTGATGGATATAAGTTCAAGGACATGTAATCCAAGAAGCAAAGATCAAGAGGGAGCACACTCCAGTTGTTCCTACAAGGAAGCCAAGATCAAGAAGGAGCACACTTCAGTAGTTTCTGCAAGGATGCAGATATTCAGAGGGAGTTGACCACTTCTCACAATCCACATCAGAATAGAGTTGCAGAAAAGAAGCAAAGACTGAGAGGGAGTCAACCCAACAAACAAACAAAGATAAGTATTTGAATTATCATTCCTTGCATATTTTATTGTTTAAGTAATACTGTTCAATAACATATATACTCATGTTCCTAGAATTAGGTTTTGTATAATGCATATTAGAATAGTTGCATTGATGAACAATATACTACTAATATACATGGGTAAGTGGCATATGGCACTATACAACATTCCATTGCTACTTATCTAGAATGAAACCTCTTTGATAACATGTTGGGAGTTGTGCACACTCTTAACAATGTTCTGGTAGAGATTGGAAGGCATCTAGAAAGTTACAGGATATGGATAAATGTTGTATTGAAGCATTGGCTAAGATAATTGCATGACTGTATGACATATTTCTTTATGTGTAAGAATTTGTTCTGAAAACTATGAGATGTTTTCTAATCATGCAATTTAACTTGTTGTGTAGGAAAGATCGTATACCATCACCTACAAAAGGAGGACTACAACATTTGTTCAGCAACAAAGTTATCTATTAAAAATATTGAATATATTGAAGTTCCCAGGATCTGGGAAGAATGCCATGATCAAGGAGTACTAGTCGATCATGAAGATGTTTTGGATGTAGTCCCAAGACCTGAAGGGGAGTCTGTAGTGACTTCCAAGAGGATCTACAAGATCAAGAATGCTGCAGGTGGTAGCATAGAGACTTTTGCTTCTATAGCCAGATGCACTTCCATTAGATCCGTACTTGCTCTAGCTGCAGTGATGAAATGGAAGATACACCAGATGGATTTCAAGATAGATTTCTTGAATGGTGTAGTTGAAGAAGAAGTGTATGTGGAGCAACCACTTGGTTCTAAGACACATGACAAGGAGTCATATGTGTGCAGAACTTGGTATGGTAGGATAGAAATCTTTCTATCCATTTTGGGCTTTACCAAGAGTAAAACGGATTCCAACCTTTACTACAAGGTTGAGGAAGGAAATCCAGTGATACTACTTCCGTATGTGGATGATCTGTTTGTAACAGGTGAAGATATATTGATTGCCAAAACGCAGCGGAAGCTTGCTTCCGAGTTCGAGATGAAGAACTTGTGGATGATGCACTATTTTCTAGGTATGGAGGTGTGGTAGAGTGCAGATGGAATCTTCCTTGGACAAGGGAAGTATGCAATAGAGATTTTGAAGAGGTTCGAGATGATGGACTGCAAGGCCATGGCCACACCTATGGCATCGAACCTGAAGCTTTTGTGTGATGCTTCATTTGAGCCGGTTGATGTTATTATGTATCGTCAGATGATTGGGTCCTTGATGTAACTGATGAACACAAGATCAGATATTTGCTTTGCGGTGAACACATTGAGCCAGTTCCTGACGGATCCAAGGAGTGTTCACCTGGTTGCTGTAAAGCATATTCTGAGGTACCTGAAGGGTACAGTTGATTATGGGCTCAAGTATGATGCGAATCAAAAGTTTAACCTACAGGGTTATGTTGATTCAGATTGGGCAGGCAGTGCTGCAGATAGGACGAGCACTTCTGGGTGCTGCTTCATTATGGGATCAAGTGTGATCTCTTGGTTTAGCAGGAAGCAGTCCTGCATAGCACTGAGTACAACTGAGGCAGAGGATGTTGCAACCTGTTCGGCTAGTTGTGAGGTTGTATGGCTGAGGAAGCTACTGTCTGAGTTATTTGATCTACCATTGGAGGCCACTGGTATATTTTGTGACAACCGGAGTTGTGTGAAGCTGTCTGAGAACCCGGTGTTCCATGACAGGTCGAAACACATAGAGATCAAATATCACTATATCAGGGATATGGTGCAGAGAGGAGCAGTGAAGCTCCTGTATGTTGCGACGGACGAGCAGATTGCAGATGTGTTGATGAAGCCACTAGCCAGAGTAAAGTTAGAGTACTTCAGAGAGAGGCTTGGTGTTCTTCAGATCGACGACACTTCGAGGAAGAAGTGATGGAGACATTTGATTTAGCCATTCCTAGCATGGTGGAAGGGGGATCCTTCACATGGCTGTGGATGTAAGCATTGGATGATGAGCATTAGGATGATGTTCTAGTTTCTGTTCTGTATGATCAGTTGGATCATTTATGTATGTACGCATCATGTTGGATGCTGGATATGATCAGTTGGATCATTTATATATGTACGCATCATGTTGGATGTTGGATATGATTAGTTGGATCATTTATGTATGTATGCATCATGTTGGATCCTTGGACCATGTATCTGTATATGTATCAGGTGGATACGTTGTATGATCAGGTAGATCATGTATGTTGATATGTATCAAGTAGATACATTGTGTGGATCATGTATCAGGTGGATACACTATGTATGGTGATATGTATCAGGTAGATACTTGGTATGCATTAGGTAGATGCATTGTATGATCAGGATGATCGTGGATGACGAGATTCTCTAGATGACATGCATCAGGACGATGCAGTGATGATGATCAGGATGATCATGCGTACATTAGGATGATGTATGGAGAGTATTAGGTTGATACTCTGTGGCCATGGAAAAGTTGTGCAGATGAGCATGTAAGTAGACCTGGGAGATCTGGACAGGATGAAAAAGGCCTTAGATGCTCTTTCAAGGCATTGCTTTGGGAGGACATGTAAGTAGACCTAGGAGATATGGACAGGATGAAAAAGGCCTCAGATGCTCTTTCGAGGCATTGTCCTATGGCATGTAAGTGGACCTGGGAGATCTGGACAGGATGAAAAAGGCCTTAGATGCTCTTTCGAGGCATTGCCATGACCACATGTAATATGCTTTTGGGAGATCTGGACAGGATGAAAAAGGCCTCAGATGCTTCAACTAGGTTTTGTGGTGGACCACATGTAATGTGCTCCTGGGAGATTCGACAGGTAGAGCTATGTGCTCGTAATAGCCTGGGATGCTTCAGCGAGGTTTTGTGGTGAGATCACATGTAATGTGCTCCTGAGAGATTCGACAGGTAGAGCTATGTGCTCGTAACAGCCTGGGATGCTATAGCCAGGTTTTGTGATGGGGTCACATGTAATGTGCTCCTGGGAGATCCAACAGGTAGAGCTGAGTGCTCGTAAAAGCCTGGGATGCTTCAGCCAGGTTTTGTGACGCACGTAATAAGTCCTGAGGATTCCACAGTATGGCTAGTGATGATGAACACCTACAGGTAGTGGGCCTACATCTAGTATGAAAAAGGACTGGCTCTGTAGAACTTCCTATGATGAGTAGATTCAGAGATTGATTGAGATAGCAGCAGTAGTGACGATGACGATTATCCCGTGGTGATGATCCAGAGAAGAAGACTTGTGCTAGAAGACCTGTGTCGAGAAACACCTTCCTAGTTAAGAGGGAGTGTTGATGTATATGTAACTTCGGAATGTATTTCACCCATGTATTTCATCTATGTATATTGTACTCCTATAGAGATGTTATTATTCCTCTATACGGAAGTGTTTGTATTCCTATAGAGATGTTATTATTCCTCTATACGGAAGTGTCTTCATTTATATTGTAAGTGTTGTAACTTATACTTGATGGGTTATTACCCCACCTTGTTGGGGTCGACCCTGTATAAGTCATGTGGTTCGAAGGGTTATTAGACCACCCTATTGGGGGTTGGCCATGTGGGTCAAAGGGTTATTAGACGACCCTATTGGGTGTTGGCCCAGTCAACATTATGTTATGTGGTTAAGTTAAGGCCGACCTAGTAAAGGTTATTGGGAAAGTCAAGTCATGTATAAATAGAGTGCGGGAGGCACTCTATTTCATCATTCTATTCTCTCTCACACTCTCGGGAGAGTGGCGCACTTGTGGAGGAGGAGAAGCTGCTGCTAGGAGATGTCTATTTCTTATGCTTGGGTTGTATCATTGCTCTATCTATCTCTGAGGAAGTTATTGGGGTTTTTCACCTTTATGGTTTCCCCAAGTAAACTTTGTGTCTCTTGTGTACTTGCATTATTGTGTCCATGATTGATATGTTGTAGATATGCTGTACATGTTGTTCTCTTAGTTAAGATCCTAGATCAAATTGAAGTAAATTCTAAAAAATTAACATATCATTGCTCTATCTATCTCTGAGGAAGTTATTGGGGTTTTTCACCTTTATGGTTTTCCCCAAGTAAACTCTGTGTCTCTTGTGTGCTTTCACTATTGTGTCCATGATTGATATGCTGTACATGTTGTTCTCTCAGTTAAGATCCTAGATTAGATTGAAGTAAATTCTGAAAAATTAACACAGGAGAAGAGGCAGAGGACAAGAGAAGGTCCTGCTACGATCGAACTGCAAGTTCGTGAAGGAAGACCACATGGGACGAAGCGACCTCACAGTACGGACAAGGACAACCAGGATATGCCTAGGATAGAGTTAGGACCAAACCCCAGCGGCAGCATACCCACACCTCCGCTCACTATCTGTCAACCAATGTAAACAAAACTTTGACTCCACCGGATGAACAAAACTTGATTGCTAGTAGTTTAGCGACTGCAGGAAGGAATCCCAAGATGGCGGGAGAGGACGCTAAGTTGCCATTGTTCCATGAGAATGGGATAGATAACCCAGAGCAGTACTGGTTTTTATGTGAAGCAGTATGGGCCGTAAAACATATCACTGATGATAACACTAGGAAAGGATAGTTAGCGACAACTCTGCGAGGTCACGCATTAGACTGGTTTATGAAGTTTGTTCTAGTCCCTACAGGAGCTCCGGAAAAGACACTAGACAACATCAGGGATGGTTTGATTGCAGAATTCATAAAACCCAAGTCTGAAGCACAATATATTACAAAATTGAAAGAAATTAAGTAGTGTCCCAATGAGACGGTGTGGGATTTTGACCAACAGTTTAAGACGTTGATGGCGAGGGTTAGTTTTGATATGAGCGTTGTCCAACACAAAGAGTGGTTCATCACGGCACTGCTACCACACATTCGACTACCACTGATGCAACATAACATTATGACACCCAGTGAAGCTATGGAGATTGCAATGCGGTTGGAGGCATCGCCGATTGGTGAAAATGTAGCTGGGATGTCGCAGATATAGACACAGCTGGCTAACTTGACCATACAGCTACAAGATCTGAAGAAGGGCAAGGAGCAGCGTGAAGAAGTATGGTGTACATGATGTCGAGGAGAAGGGCATACTAAGGAAAATTGCCCTAACTTCCACAACTATTTGGTTTCAGTATCATCAAACCCGTTGAATGGTGGTGGCATGCCATGGTGTTGAGTTTGTCAGGTATATGGGCACCGCCACAAGGAATGTCCATACATGCAGAAGATGGTCACCAAACCGATGAATCTGTATTGCACATTTTGTAAATATGTGGGACATGACGACAAAGATTGCCGGGCATATGGGTTGCTTCATGAGAGAACGTACAATGCATTCTATGTAAAGGACGATCAGCATGCCATACAACAACTGCAACCGCAACCACAGGTCACCCAGCCACTACCTCAACCGTAGGTACAATTTGTACCGCAGCAGTTTATGCCGCAATATGCTCCGATGCAAATGGCTCCACCACAGCCATAGTACGTTCAGCAACTGCAGTATGCGCAGCAAGGGCAGGGCATGCAACCAACTCCTATGTAGCAATAGTACAACCAACCACAGTACCAACAACAGGGTGGATTCCGTGGAGGATTCTGGGGCAGATGCGACGGAGGATTTGGTCACGGAGGAGGACGAGGAGGTCACAGACCTGTTTAGTGTTACTACTGTGAAGTATGGGGGCACTACCAGCGAGATTTCCCACTATTGTAGATGTAGTGTACATTTTTCTTTGTTACAAACCATACAGTGGAGAACTGCCCGTAGTTGATTGCGCGATGGCAGGCAAGAAACGTTCCACAGTTGCAGAATCAGAATTAGGTGCAGCAACTGTTGGCTATAACTGACCCAGAGGTTTTCTTATAAGACCCAGGTTATTTGTGGTTTCCCTTTGACCAACAAAACCCCTTCGCACAGGCCCTTTCAGAAACAACCTGCGAGCAAGCTGAGGTCTCACCTGAGGTGTATCTATGGGGTACTGCGGAATCAGGTTTCCACAGTAAGTGATAAGTTTCTTGGATGGACGAACTGCGCAACACAACAGAGGATATGTGCTGCGAGGTGAGACTGTGCAATGATGGGAAACGCTACAGTCCACACCACTATACTCTTCTACCGCAGGACTTCTACTGAAGTTGCGAACAATCCAACTTTATTCTCTACTTGGATTATCTTGAAAACACTTAAGGCACTGAAATGAATATCACTCATCCATTCATTCAGTTGCTTAACTGACTATTCCTCTAACATTCATTCATTAACTTGGGGTGCTGCGATTTGAACATATATGACTATATGATCCAACTGTGAAGCATTTGTTCATTGCATATAAGAAATTATTTAACCAAATGGCTGATTCGCGGTCTCCAAACACAATACTAAATGTTTATCGTTCATTTGTTCATACAAAACTTAACATATCATCTCCATACTTCTCTAATGGCAAATGCATATAAAATCTCTCTTCATAACAGTATGCAAGGAAACATCTAGACATTCATTGACAGAAAACACAAGTAAGCATTGATTTATAAGCATAATCACACAACACAACGTGGTTCACTCCCCCGAGTGGGAAGCTACGTCCACAAGAACAGTTGGTAATATATTTCTTCAAAAGGGATGGGGACAACCGTTCTTAGTCTGCGCACTCAGCTGCAGACTCTCCTTCCTCTCAGATAGGTCTCTACGCACACAGCTGCAGAGTCTTTACAATCTTCTTAGCTCAGAGAGATTTTACATTACAAAAAGTCATAACCCAACTCACTATAACATAATAACATCAACAACAAAAAAAACAACAACCCCATCCCATACAAAATTGTCTTCTTAAATAGATCATGCCTCTAAGGTCATGTCTTTACAAAGCCGAAGACCTAAACCCATAAACCCTTAGGGTTTACAAAACTGGACCGGTTTTCCTAAACCGGCTTGCTGGCATCTGGTACCGTTTGCTTCATCGTGGCGGTTATCCACGTCTTCATTCTGTCGCTATCGGTCTCCCTGTCGTATGCGTGCCAACAGATCTGTTTCACAGAACCGTTCTTCTCTAATGGTTTCTCCCACCAAGCATGCCAAGGCGTCGCTTTCCTCAACAAACACGTGCATTGGCCGCTCGGCACTCTTGGAGCATCTTTCCAAAATTTGGACCATAACTAGTCCATCTGGTACCTGCACCTGATCCTTGTCCAGCACTCCGCTTTGCTGGCTCCACGTGTCTTGACTGATTCGCAGCACTGCTTCCTTGCAGCGCTGGTCTTCGCGGTGCTTCCAAAACTTGGATGCTGCACACAGCTTCGCAGCACCCACAACACTTAGACAATTAGACAAAATTATATTTATGAGCTGCGCTCAGCTCAGCTTTCCCTACTTATCAAAACAAAAGGTGTTACCAAAAATTTCTCTCGACCTGGGCCCAACAGCAGCCGGTACATAATCAAGTACAGAAACCAGCGCAGAACCCAATCCAATGCCCAAATCAGAATGCTAATCCGAATGTGAATCAACCGAGGAATCCACCACTGAACCAGAATCAGGGTGCAAGTGTTGCAACAATTTCTGCGGAGCCAAGGCCACAGGATGCGGCTGTCGCAGTTATCACTCGTGGAGGTGCAGTGACAGAAGGGGATAGCTCACAACCGTTCATTCGATTAGCCGGGTAGAAGAAGGTCGCATTTGACATTGAGTCTGAACGTGATGCATTCTTTCAGGCGCGTCCTGCGATGGACCAAGACCGCGGTAAGGCTATTATTTGCGACATGCTCCCTGTTTTTGATGCTACGTTAGAGGTCGGTCCATCGGTGCTGTCTAGAACCTTGCAGAAGTTTTTAGAGAGTTGTTTATTGTTGGAAAGGGATCCCTCTTCTCTTGCTGAGATCGAAGGGTTGCTGCAGCGACCCACCAGGGGACGGCAAGAGTCTGCGGTAAACTCCCTACAACAACGGAAGATCAGTAAGGAAATGCACATGAACATACAAATTGGAAACTATGATGTTGATTAAGTTATTCTGGATCTTGGTTTGGATGTCAACATCTTGACCAAACAGGCATGGAAGAAAATGGGGAGCCCCCCATTGAGCTGGTCTCCTATATAGCTCCGGTTAGCTAATCACTCTAAGGTGACACCGATTGGGAGAGTTCCACTCCTGGTGGTGGAGATTGAGGGCATGAAGACCTATGCTGACTTTGATGTCATCGAAGTGGTTGAAGGAGGAAGCTCGTATCCCACGTTGTTGGGGATCGGATGGGCTAATGACAGTGGAGCAGTAATCAACTTCAAGCGGCGGATGATGAATTTTGAAAACCGCGATCTCAAAGTCATAGCCCCATTGGATCCGGCTGAAGGACGCAGATACATTGAGCCAGTGAAAGACGAAAATACCAGTGGATGGGACCATGCATTCAATATTTCCGAAGACTATATTCATCTGAATGCCAATGGTGAGCTGGGATGGCGCAGTGACATATATGCATCTTCCGACTCTGATGATGCGTTAGAACATTGGCATAACTGCTTGCATGAGGATTCGCTCCGCAAGTGTGCGCTAGTCATGCAATTGTTATGCTGCATTGCAACTGAAACGGTTACACTACCAGTATATGAAGGGCTGCCTGGATTGTATGACTTTCTAGCGGAGTTCGAGGAAAGAGTTTCAGAACCACAGCGACTGCTAGCACTGGAAGAAGCACTGAAGGCTGCTCCAGTACGCTGGTGGGTGACACATAAGAAATCAATCGACGGTTGGTCGCATTGAAGAAGATTGATGATTGTTTGCTTCGGGGATTCTGAGGTCTACCACATAGGGAAATATGATGGTTGGAATGACCCTGGAGGCCATTTGATGGAGTGTCAGACATTATGGGCATCGCGACCAAGAGATGAGTGGGTCCATTCATTTATCCATACTTTGGATGAAATGCCGCGATCCTGGTACACTGCCGCTGAATTGCGGGGAGAAATCCCTACTTGGTTGGAGTTAATATTTTGTTTTACTCATACATTCAGTTTCGCAGATCCCAACCTGGATGTCGATAATGCGTTGCAACTTATCTGCAATGTGGTTTTGAAGGTTTTCCCAGTGGCATATCCCGTGGATCCGCATACGCACTATTAGATGCAATCCATGATTGAATGTTACAACATCACCGGTGGGCCAGAAGACGGTGATGATCCGCGGAATGTCAATATTACGGAGTCTGAAGGAAGTCGAGATGTGGTAGCACCTGATGCGCCAAATGATCCGATTAGCCAGCCCTTGAAGCTCTGTAAGATCAATATTGGGACGGAGGCCATTCCCAAATTTGTGAATGTTGGAGATTATTGGGATGATGAGATGATGGAAAAGGTCACTGACTTGCTACATGAATTCTAATACCTATTTCCCACAAATTTTTCTGAGATGAAAGGGATTTTGGGCGACTTAGGGGAGATGAAGAGGATCAAGGTAGAAATTGATCACATGTTGGATGCTGGTATCATTGAACCGGTTGAAGAGTCAAAATGGATCAGTCCTATAGTGGTGCAGGACAAGAAGACTGGAGAGGTGCGCATTTGTGTTGATTTGCAGAAGTTAAATGATGCCTGCTTGCATGATCCCTTTCCGACCCCGTTTACTGATGAAGTAATCGAAGGAGTGGGTGGCCAGGAAATGTATTATTTCACGGATGGGTTCTCAAGCTATCATCAGATCCGCATTACAAAAGAAGACAGCCACAAGACAACTTTTGTGACCGAGTGGGGCTGTTTTCAGTACACAGTGATGCCATTCGGGTTGAATAATGCACCTGCGATATTTTCACGGGTTGCCATTGCTGCATTCAAGGATTTCATCCAGAAGTTCTTGCAGGTATACATGGATGAGTGGACAGTCTATGGTTTGATCCGTGATCATCTGGCCAATCTGCAGTTGATGCTGGAGCACTGTCGACAACATCAGATATTGTTGAATTTGAAGAAGTGTATTTTTTGTGCACCGTTCAGGATATTGCTAGGTCACATTGTGTGCAAACAAGGGTTGTTATTCGATCCAGCAAAGATTGCGCTTATTTTGAGCTTAACACCGTCGACCAACGTTAAGCAGTTGAGGGAGACATTGGGGCATACTGGGTATTATCGAAAGTTCATCAGGGGTTATGCAGTGATCACCGCCCCTATGGAGAAGCTATTGAAGAAAGATGTGGCATTTCAATGGAGCCCTGAATGTCAGGATATTTTTGAACAGCTGAAGGAGAAGATGGCTTCGGCACAAATATTGGTCTTTTTGGGATGGAGTAAGGAATTCCATGTCCATGTTGATGCATCATCGATCACGCTAGGAGTGGTGCTTGCCCAGCTAGGAGAGGGGGATCTCGATCACCCCATTGATTTTGCCAGCCGGATGTTGTCATCGACCGAAAGGAACTATACCACTACCGAGAGGGAAGGCCTGGCGATGGTCTATGCGCTGCAGAAGTTCTGACACTACTTATTGGGAGGCCATTTTAAGATGTTCAAAGGCCACTCTGCATTGAAATACCTGGTCAATAAGCCTTTGTTGGGAGGGAAGATATGTTGATGGCTACTTCTTTTCTAGGAGTTCGATTTTGAAGTAATTGTGAAGCCATGGCGGTTGAACGCTGGCCCTGATCATCTATCTCGGATTGAAACAGGAGAAGAGCCAACTAACATTGAAGACGGCTTACCTGATGCGCAACTGTTTAAGGTTGAAGTAGCCGATGGCTATTTTGAAGAAATCATTCAGTTTTTGGCGACAGGTTCTGCACCAGAAGAGTTCACCACTAGTCAGAAGAAGTAGTTGGTATTCAAGGATGCAGACTTCCAGCTAATCGCAAGAGAGTTATACAAGATGGGTGTAGATGAGATATTGCGACGGTGTGTCTTGCCGCATGAGCAAGCGCAGATCTTGTCAAAAACACACGCAGGAGTGGAAAGAGGGAACTATGGCGGTCGTGTGACTGCCAGGAAGGTGCTTCGTGTGGGGCTCTGGTGGCACATGCTGCACAATGATGCGACTGACTATGGGAGATACTGCGATGTTTGTCAGAGAACTGGGAAGGAATCCAGGCAGGACAAGATGCCGCTGATGCCTTACCTAACACTATAGCCATTCGACAAATGGGCAGTGGATTTTTTGGGACCAATCAATCCACCGGGGAAGCGCACTGGGGCAAGATACATCATCACAATGACAAATTATTTGACAAGATGGGCGGAGGCTGCACCAGTCGTTGATTGTTTCATGGCCACAACCGCGCGGTTTTTGTTCGACAACATTGTCACACGCTTCGGATGCCCCAAGATATTGCTGAGTGATCAAGGAAGCCACTTTCTCAATTGCACCATCAGTGCATTTATGGAGGAACTGCAGATACAGCATAAGAAGAGTATGCCATATCATCCGCAGGAAAATGGCACGGTGGAAGCTTTCGACAAGATATTGGCGCATGCACTAACAAACTTGTGCAATGCGAACCATGATGACTAGGATCTAAAAATCCTAGTAGTCTTGTGGGCGTATCGCACCACGTGTAAATGGTTGACAGGACAGACACCATTCAAGCTGGTCATGGAAAAGAAGCGATTATTCCTATGGAGTACATCGTTCCAAGTCTGTGCATCTTGAAAGCAACAAGTATGGATGATGCAGCGGAATTAGAAGAACGTCTAGCGCAGTTAGTACAGCTAGAGGAAGATCGCTTTATTGTAGGTTTCCACCAGGGTGTGGAGAAGGATTTCCAGAAGGCTTGGCACGATCACCACATTAAAAACAAATAGTTTCAACAGCGTGACTTGGTGTTGTTGTATGACAGTAAGTTTATGAAACATCCAAGAAAATTGCAGATGCATTGGCTTGGTCTGTATCGCATCAGTAGCATCACTTCAGGAGGTGCAGTACAGTTGCAGCAGTTGGATGGAGCGATGCTCCCAAAGTTGATTAATGGCAGTAGGTTGAAGTCCTATTGGTTGGGGTTGGAACAAAGCGATACCTGAGTCACATCGGGAAAAAAATAAAATCTTTTGCAGGTTTATCGACGGCAGGTTGGCACACTGACAGGAGCAGAATGCGCAAGTAGGGAGGCTTGTGCCACAAGTTAGGAGTGGTCCATAACAGTGGCAGGGTTGCGACCGGGTCGAATCAGTAATAAGTGCCAAAAGTTAAGACAGTTAATTAATGACGCTTGTTCGAATGATGGGCATTAATGGTGGATCCGACCGATTGGATGACAGGATCGACGATGGATTTGGGCCATCAATACAGAATTTTGGTTGAGTTAATGTGGGATTTAGTGATGATTACGAAGGATCAGGTTGGATGCTATAAGAACGGGTCGAAGCTGGTCGGAAAGCACCAAGAGAATTCAGTTGTTAAGTGTGCAAGATTGTGCAGTGTTGCAGAGCATTGTTGCTGAATGGTGAGAGCAGTTGTGAGTTGGGAAAGGTTCAATTGAAATTGCGGCATATGGGTGTTGTGCTCCGAGTTAATATTGTGAGTTGCGTTGCGCCATCCCTTGAGGTTTCGGCGAGTTGAGTTAGGTATGCTAGGAGAGCTGGAGACAGTTGAAATCTCCAGCTAAGTAGAGTCTCCCTTCAGTCCTATTGCTATCGAGGAGGAGGAAGTAAATCTTGAAGAGGAAGTTGCCAACATGCCGGTTGGAGCGTCAGTTATCGCAAAGAAGCATCGGGAGGGTCAACATTCTGAGTCACCGCAGAGCAAGAGGCAGCTTAGATCATCCATTGCGGTGGTGAGAGAGGTTCAAGTGCAGGTGGGACAGTCCAATTAGAGAATTGATGAGTCCGCTGCATGGGAGGGATTGTCTGCTTCCAACATCCATGGGTATGTTCCTCCTAGTCGGCCGGGTGCACCACCTCGCAAGGTGAACAGAAATCAGAAGTATCCATGGAGGATTCCTGTGCTCCCTACTGGAATGGAGTGCTCCACTGATATTGTGTTGGCGTTGATGTGCCTAAAGTACGATGATCATGATATGGTGGCCTACCTAGAAATTTCCTTGGACCCCTATGTGCCAGAGTCACAAATCACTGGGACGTCGATTCCGCAAGACTGGGCATGAGGGCTGAAACATGATGGCTTGTTGGGCCTCATTAACATGCCGCATTTTAGACGATTGCCGAAGGTTAATGCTTGTGTGAAGCAGCTGCTGGCCTGCTTCCACGGTGGTTCATTGTGGCTGGAAATAGAGATTCCAGTCACTGTCGACCTAATCGCGAGCATTACCAGGTTGCCGAAACATGGGATAGACCTGTCGCAATACTTCTGAGGGAAAGAGAACGAAAAAAAGAGGGTGAAGCAGTTGGTTGACTTCTATGGGTTGGAATGAGATGGCCATGGGTATCACACCAGCAGTATCAACGATAAGGCGGTTCTCACCGGTGCAAATATTTTGTCCTGCAAGGTGGTTCGGGACGGTCGACCTAATCAGTGCAATTTGGGGATCGTGGAATGTGCAGAGCAATGCGCGGAAGGTGTCCAGATGAATTGGTCTTTGTTTCTGCTGAACCAGTTGGTGGAGGATGCCGCCAGTGTCCAAGCTGGGAAGGGCTCCTTCACATATAGCTGGCTGTTAATTTTGATCTCATTTGTTTCCTGGAAAGAGCCCAGCACTTATCAAGGTATGGAGGTTGAGGCCGCGAAAGAGCATCGAGGTGCGCGATACCAAAACTTGTGGTGGGTTCATGAGCAAGAGTGACTCTGGGATTGCGCATTGCAGTTCTGGTTTTATTGGGAGATGCTCTATGATGTAGCAGTGCAGGTTCCTCGGCTATCTGAGGAAACCACGGTAAAGTTTAAGCCGATTATGGTGTTCGTGATTCGGTCACACGCCATTTATGTGCAAGCCAAATGGGACCCAAGTAAGCAATGGTTGTTGACCCCTTACAAGGTGATGACAGAATTGCTGGATTCCATTGTGAACGATTGGCTGCCGGAATGGCGCGAACCCATGGGGTTGGCAGAGATTGAGGCTGGAGAAGTGATGAAAGACCCAGATGATCGCCTATCGACGCAGGACCAACAAAGTCACCATGAATCAATTCAAGAATTGATAAAGACACCAAAAGCTGTTGAAAGTGACTGGGCCCTTGAAGAAGGCAGAACAAAAAGGAACCAGGACCATGCGACAATCAGTGGGATGCCCCTATCGTCGGAAGCGCATTTGGGCCAACTAATACAAGCAATCACTGATGCATCCACCGCAGCGGCTCAAAATATGACAGTGAAGACAGATGAAGGTTTCCATGCACTCATTGCTCGTATGGACTCCTTGTGCGATATGGTTTCGAGGAAGGCACCCGAAGAAACATTGGCACATCCAGTTGGCACAATTAGCACTGAGCCATGGGTCAGGAATGTGGAGATTCCCTCGACTACGATTGTGACAAACAATGAGGCTTTGAAATCCTTACTGCAGCAGTTGAAGAAAGTGACCATAAACGTCAACACATTGCTAGCACAAGGGTTGAAAACTATGCAGACAATTGCTAGTCGGGAAATGGCGAACATAATGCATGAGATTAGTGGTAAGTGTCTGTGGTTGTAGGAGAGTGAGGCAGCTGCGAAGGAAGCAATCACAGAGTTAACAGGAAGGGATGCTACAACACGGAAGGATGTGGATGAGCGAGAAGAGGACATCAAGAAAGAACGAGTTGAGAAGGCTCGAGTGATCGAAAAACTGAAAAAAGAACACGATCACCTCATTGCGGAGAAGGCCCATATGTGGGATGAAAGTGTGCGGGTAGAGACGGCCATTGCTGAGGCTTATCACCATGTACCGAAGCCCATTGTAGAGTTGGATGTGCTTCAATGTATGCAGCGACTGGGGGCTATCATTGTCTAGTTACGGCACAAAAATCAAGAGTTAAAAGCTCTAGTGAATCCTAGTACACCTCAAGTAGAAGTGGATGACCACAAATGGGCTATTGAGGAGATAACAACGCAGATGGCAGAGCTGGAAATGACTGCCATGAAGCTCACAGCCGAAACCGTGCAGTTTTGGGGCCGAATTGTTCAGGACGAGCAGGTTGAAAAATTGATCAAGTCTTGGCAGGAAGCAGAGGGGCAGTTGGCAACACTAAAAGCAGCGATGCACACGATGCCACCCATGGAGCATGTTTCCAAGTATACGGACTTAAAAGAGTTGCAGCAGTGGGTTTCCAAGGCCGACGAGCGACAGAAGAAAAGTGTTGTGCAGCTGGAGGAGTTCCAGGAAGTTGCAGTCAGTTCATGACAAAAGCTGGCGAAGTTCTCTAGGCAGTGCAGGAATGCCGTCAACAAGTGGTAGCGAATCTCACTGAGCACCCATCTACCCAGGATGTCATCGACAGTCAGGAGGCGGCTACAACAGCAAAGGAACATATGACGACAGTCGAGTAGTAGTATGAGGATTTCAGAGTCAAGACCATAGAGTACACTATGTATTACTGACGTGGCTCGAGGGCGAGGCACAAGATTGTGTTGGGGGCCTGTTGGCAAGCGGTTTGGTAAGGTAGTATCCCAACATCGTGGATGCTGTGACATGACAGAAGATACCGAGGAAGGCGGGAAGCTGGGCATAGAGGAGATTATTTTATGTATTTTTGAGTCAATTGTACCGTGGTATGCGGGTTTTTGGATCATTTTGGACCATGTCAGTTAGTTTTGGGTCATTTGGACAGCATCAGTTAGTTTTGGGTCATTTGCTCAAAGCGTCGGTTAGGAAGTTGTTAGAAAGTGGACAAGCATTGTAAGGGCGGAAGCATATATATAGACATAAGTTGTAAGTGTTGAATCATCTTAGTATGGATCCTTAGATGTTGGATGTGTGTGTCTTCGAGTCTATATCTGAGATCAAGAGATATTGGCAAGATCTGTGTTTTTGCGGAGATATTGTATCTGGGTTTTGCTGAGTTAATATGACATGATAGAGCTGTTTTGCGAAATCCCTGTGCATGTTTTGTTCACTTATGGTAATGCATGTTGCGATATATGAATAATGCTATGTTTTCTTACTGCAATTAATGCTTTACTGTTATACTTGCTACGATGAATGTTTCTGTTGAATGATGCTATGGATACAATGATGCCGAAGTTAAATGCATAGATCTATTCCTGAATGTCGCAATAAGTTTAAGTGATTGTTTCCACAACCATACTCCTTCATTCGGAGGAAACATGGTTTCGTCAACTCTCCCTTGAACATCTCGGGTGAGACCTCATCTGCTTCGCAGGTGTTGCCGTATGGGGTAAAACCTGTCTAGGCCAGTGCTTAGGGAGATCGCGGTGGGTTGGTGTCGACAATGATGGGAACCCCTGTCGACTGGGTTTGAGTCAACAATACGACACTAGAATGAGAAAAATGAAGTATCATAAACAAAGTTATCCATGAGTACTTTGTTGAAGTCTAATTAAAAATATTATTTGAGGCTGTCAATTACTAATTCAACTACCAAAAAATGTACTAAGAAACATGCCTATACCACACCCTTGAAATTGGTTCAGAGACTTGTGGCTACTCCAAGTAAGTCATTGGATATTAAAATGGGGAAAATGATATGTTGTTGGAAAGGTAATGACGTAAGACATAACCTAGAAACTTTGATTTTCTATTCTAATGTCAATCAACAACACTTATAAGCCTTGCATCTCTGGCACCAAATTGTTTCCTTGAAACTAGTGCTAATCTTGTGAAAGGTCATTCTCAACAACTGAGACTCAAAATTGAGTATATAATATACCATTGGAAAGTTCCCAAACAACCCTACATTGAAACTATGTTTTAATTTCTCTTTGGTTTTGATTGAAAACATAATTAGATTACTGAAATCACAATTATGGACTTTGACTCCCTAAGAGACACTCAACTTGTGTCCTTCCTAGATTTTTCATACAAACTAAGAATTGGGAAAATGAGGGCTCATTGGAGTCCTACGCATTAAAAAATTTAGCCATTGGATTTTATGAAAATTCAATGGAATTCATTTCATATGTTTTGCAAGCCCTGGTTGATGTGGAGCTTGCTTAGTGACCAAAGAAAGGGGCCAATATTGAATTTTTTTCAAATTGTGCTTAATTTTGACAAAATATGACTTGATAAGTCTGGATATGTAGTTTTCCGATATGGGATGGTTTTGGAACTCAAAATTAATCCAAGGATGTCTTACCCAAATCGTGAAATATTGGGATACCAAAACAAGTTAAACAAAACATGATTGAATTTGATTGTGTGCCTATAAGATCTTGTTGGGAACTTTGGCCTTAATGTCTATCATGAACATGTCTTCAAGGTGGTAGTGGACTTAGGAATACCGTAAATCTAAAAATATCAGTTATCCTCAGTAAAAAAAACTTGGTGATCAATGCTTAACCAATAAGAAACCTAAAACATTGTAATATTACTCATTAATGACATCCTTCCTCCTACTACTAAGTACCTAAGTATTGTGATCCAGAAATCCTTGCTTCTTAATCTTGCTGGCCAATCTTACAATATTGATTCTTGCAACCATAATTGTTTGTTTTCATCCCTAATGTACATATCCCCTATAACCATTAATATTTACATAAAATTCATCCAAAATAATGAAAGCATACCCACATATTATTTTTTCCAAAAAAAACAATGCAATTTTTATTCATAAACAGAACAAAAATTACATATTCAAAGATTGACAGAGGTCAATCACTCTCTTCTAATTATAAACTATTCAACCACAATTTTTACATCAAGAGAGAAGTCCTAAGGCTTCCATCCAAAAACTGCAAAAAAATATATACATTAACATCCCAAGCCAAAAATGATTACTTAACAGATAAATACAAATATTATAAGAATTAGTGAGTGTCTAGAAAAATACCATATATGAACTTAGTCATAATCATATATACTTAATTTATATGTTGTCCCTCTTTTGAAATCCTATCAACCACTAATTTGAGTTCCTTTAAAACATGAGTGGAAGTGATCAAATCAAATCTAGCACTTCTATCCTTAAGACTATTTCCCAAAGGCCTAAGCATGACACTTTGAAGATGGGAGGTTCCAACCATCCAATTAATTACTAAAGTAGAATCACCATAAATTTGATTTTTTTAAATATTCCTATCCAAATCACAGTTCAATAGTAATTTTAGTGCCATTAGTTCAGCTGAATTATTGGATCTAGCAACAAGACCCACTTTATATTTGATATAATGATCCTTTGAGAAATGCAACACACACCCACTACTAAAATTTAAACCACTCTGAAAAACCCCATCAAAATATATTTAGCAATTAGATTTATCTATTTGAACCTTTCGGATTTGTCTTGGTAGATTCTTAGGGTCTTGATTAATGCATTTTTGTCATAGAGAACAAATCTATAAATATACTTGAAATATTAGAAGATACATGACTTAAAAAATGGTTGAGTTTCATGGAAACTAGCACATGACCAAATATGAAATGGATTTCTATTTTGATCATTCCTTTTTCAGAAACCATTCTCATATACACTTTTCAATTTTATTTTCATGCCACACATTGTCAACTCCTGCCAGATTTTCACCTCCTTCCAAAGTGTTGGTGAATATGGGAAATGGTGGCAATTTGTTTCTGTTAACACCCAAAAAGTGCTCACTAGCTCATTTCCTTATTCACATGACCCATTTGTCCACTTTTCCACCATTTGAGCCTCTAAAGCCACCAAAAAGTCACCAAAAGACCATAATACACCCCTTTTCCCCCCAAAATGAATATTTTTGCTCAAAAAGCATAAAAAACCCTCAAAAAGGGTCAAGAATTCCCAAAAATATTGAAAAGGGAATAAAAATATTAAAAATATTCAAAAAAGGAAAAAGGAGGGAAAAGGTACCTAAACCATGTTGGTCAATACCATTGGTTTCCTCAAAACCATAATGGTATTCCCCACCACCAAAAACTATAAAAAGGTGGTAGGGGCTCCTCACTTTCCATCCATCCATCATCCTATCCTCATGCTGTCAAAATCTCTCATGAGTTCTTGACCATTTTCAGCATCTTGGAGAAGAGACCATTGGAGCCTGGAGCATCTCACCCTTGGAGCTGCTCAACACCACAACATCCTCACCATTTGAGGTATCATAATACAAAAGTTATTTTTTATTTTATTTCTTGTTCTTGTTCTTAAATCTTTTCAAGTTTATTGTTATATGCACATGTTAGATTCAGATTTATAATTGTTTTTTGCTTTCAATATTTGAAACTGCTATCACTTGTTGATAGGTACACCCAAGAGGGTGTACAATGGTGATAGAACCAAACTGCAGATTCACCCAACCGAACGTGTCATGAATGGGGTATCCTAGTTGCCACTCTTTAGGATTGTCTACCCGGTGTCCTTCCCGATAGGGGGATATCTAGCCGTTGATTCAACACTCTATATTGTCTGACTTGGATTTCATCACCTTGCAGAGGATATCGTTGTTGACTCACAATACTTCTAGTTAGGTGTTTGCATGATACATTACCCACCTTTGGTTTAGTAACACCCCTTTTTTTTTCTAGAAACTATTTGACTTTTGGTATTCTGACCAATTTTGTTGCATCCCTCCACTTATTATAGCACAACTGCTATAATAAGTGCTTTTTGAGGTTGATTTTTGGCCTGAGAGCCTTTATTTGTTTCACTCCCCTTTTGCACTCATTGTTGCATCAGGGTTTCGAGTTTTTTACATCACCACCTCACACTGAAATTTTTAAAAAATATTTCTCACCATTGAGAATTTAAGACGATCTCGTCGTCTTCAGGGTGAACCCCCTCAGTTCAGTATACTTGGCTCTACATGTCACTGACGTAGAGCCTTATCCCTTGACTCGACACGTCATCGACCAAACACAAAGTCATCCGATTCTAACACGCCTCACTTCACATCTGATTCTGAGGCTGAATCGGAAAACCCTACTGAAATATCACCAACCAACCTCATGGCTGGACCATAATACGACCCACTTTTCACCAGTACTATTGGAGATACATCCACAAACCCTTCTACTACTATGCCATCCATGGTAACAACAACCCCTCTAGGCATGCCTAATATAGGGGACACTCCACCTTTAGGTATGCCCAACACAGGACTACCTCCTATTATGGGTATGCCAAACATAGGAATCACACCACCTCTCATTACCACAACCCAGATCCCAGGAATTCCTGGCACTATTCCTAACCCCGATGTAACCCATGTTGCACTTGGGAACGCTGGCCCATACCAAACCACAACGGTTGGAGGACACATACCTTCAATACCTAGCATACCCTTAGGGGCTACTGGACCACTACATAATGCCACCATTAATAGTTATGTCCCAGTCACTACGCCACACCCATCTGCTAGTTTACCTTACATGGCTAGTCTGAACTTACCAGACCTAGCCAGGCTAACCAACAATCCTATCAGGAACAACCCCACATGGCCACCCATGCCTACAAAGCTCCCCTCGGACATCCCCAAGTTTGAAGGAAAACCTCGGGAGGATCCCCAAAACCACATAATGTCATTTCACCTATGGTGTTCATCTAACTCCATAGTGGATGACTCCATTCGAATGAGACTGTTGCAATGAACGTTCACTGGCTCTGCAGCCAAGTGGTACATCGAACAACCACATGGGACCCACCATACATTTACGTCTCTCGCCTCCACTTTCCTTCAGTTTTTTCAGCTACCTATACGCTATGATGCAGGATTTGAAATACTGTTGTCTTGCAGACAAAACACAGCTACCCACATCACCGACCATATCCATGAGTGGCGCAAGCGTCGTAGCCTCTGTAAGATAAAACTGGATGACCGTATATTTTTGGACTGGTTTCTTAAATCACTCCTACCCCTCATAGAAAAAGACATAGCTTCCGAACGACCCCAGTCAGAGGAAGAAGCTATCTTAAAAGCTCAACAATTCACCCTGATTTATGCCCAGTCAGGCTATCTCTACACCATCATACCAGGCGCCCCACGAGGCGATTCTTCACGCGGTGACGCTCCGGGGGCATCACATGCCGCTGATGGTATTATCGGCCAAGTCACGGCGCAAATTAAACCTTTTAGCATGGTGAGCACCAAAAATGCCCCAGACCTCTCTAGGGCTACATATAATTCTAGAGCGACAACTTCTTACGCTCCAATGAATCAGACTCATCACACTCATGGACCCTCTTGTCCACAACATTGCTATGGGAAAGCGCCATCGACATATGTACCACCCACATACTATAACCAACCGGCCACCCAAAACCCAATTCATTTCCCGGCACAACCAATGTATTACCCATAGCAAGCTACAACAGCTAACCCAACACCTCCAATAGCTCAGGGTTACCAACAACCCCAACAGGCAACTGGACCACCTCCAGCCCCACCAGCTTATTATCCACCGCAACCTGCTCCCGCACCTGTGGCACCCCAAAATCCTCCCACTACTCAAGGGAAAGTGTATACACAACATAATCAGCCCCAACATCAAAACAACCAACGCAACCAAGGTGGACAACAAAACCGTGGAAGAGGACGTAATCGCGGCAACAACCAACAACATAATCAAGGTCCACCACCTCCCAATCCTCCAAATAATAACAATGTTGCTCCTCCCAACCAGAATCCTGATCGTCATCCCAAGAAGCCCAAAAACAATAACCTGAGAACAAACTATCCATGTTCTATATGTGGGGTCTATGGACACTACACTCATAACTGCCCCCATTTAGAGAAAGCATGTAAACTTTGGGCTGACAATGCCCAACGCTAGGGCCACGCTGGACAGCCAGCTCCACTTAATCAACCGCAACCCATGATATTACAAAACCCATTGCCAAACCAGGGAGTAGTAAATACTCGCCCTATGGATCCCCCACAAGGATCTGCTGCACCCCAGCAGCAAATCACCTATGCCGCAACTGATTATCAGCATGCGGATCCAGGCACACACCATTTATTAATGATGTCATCCAATGACATCAACCTCCAAACTCGCAGGAATCAGTACGAACCACCCCCAGAAACTCCTCCCAATGACGCATCCACCTCCCTTCCTCCAAATCAACCACTACGCATACCAAATATGCCTTTGGAAGGAGGACCTAAAATCCCTCGCATCCCTTTGCGAAGGATTAACAACAATCCTAATGCTCGCACAACATCCAATTATAACGTCGTGGAAGACCTGGAACAATCCCCCGCTGCTATGTCTGCTTTAGAGGTACTGAAAACATGCCCTGCACAATGAAAACTACTACTATCCACCATCGGAGGAGTAGACCCTGATGACACACACATGATGGCTTTCGACTTAGACCAAGCCGAACCTCGATTGCCATCAAATTTGGCTTTCCAAGTATCAGTAAACATTCGAAACCTTGTTGTGCATCGATGCATCATCGATGAAGGAGCTTCAACCTGCGTTATGTCCACCCTTGTGTGGTAGAAACTTGGCTCCCCCACTTTACAACCATCCACCACAGCATTACGAGCTTACGACGGACACTCAGCTCAACCACTAGGACTCTTAGCGAACGTACCCGTAGAACTAGGCGGCAAATTAGTTCTTATCGACATCGAAGTGATCAATGCCCAGATCGACTACAACCTCCTTCTTGGACGTAGTTATATGTACAAAATGAAAGCAGTGGCTTCATCTGTTTTTCGCCTCATGATGTTCCCACATGAAGGACGCGTTATCAAGGTCGATCAACTTACATATTATGATCCTAACGCCCCCCGCAACTCCTCAAAATGTGCTACCAATGATTGAACAAACCATTCACAACGCACCAACATCATTTGTGTCGTCAATTGGTCTTGGAATCTACACCGAGTCACCTATGACTTCCACATTTCCATTGATATCACCACCTTCACCGATAACAAAAACATCGGATTTGTGCACCTTGTCGCACACAACACAACAGCCTTCGTCACTACCACAAACACCCACAGTGCCTACTCATATTGGCACAACGCCAATTCACACTATCCCGTTCTTGTTCCCATTTTCCGGAGTTTTCAGTTCACCAGTAATGGCTACACTCAACCTTCCTGGCTTAACATTAGGGCTACCTGTATGGTACTTACCTGCTCTGAGCCCCCCACTGACTTCGACTGTTATTTTACAACCGGTACAACCTATCCCTACTACCAACCACCCACCCCCTCCGGTCACTCATCTGCAAAACATACCACCCCCAATAGTGACTACGGCATCAACATCCAAAAACGCCCCACCTCCGTTACAGAACATAGGGGGTAGAGGCCCACCAACTTATAACACTGGACTCATAACTCGCACCCCCCCAGCAACCCCCAAGGTAGCTAAAAACCCCCCAACTATTTGCATTCCCCCTAAGTGCTCGTTGTGTGACGACGTAGGCCATGCCACTCATCAATGTCCACAATTACCAACACTCCAAGAACACATGAATATGTTGGATGACGACACCAGAATTCCAGTGGTAAGACTTGAGCCACCTCCTCACACTCGCGACAAAACGCTCCGCACTAACCACCCTTGTGTGATATGCGGCATTTATGGCCATTATTCACACCACTGCCCTGATCTCCCAGATTATAGAGCAACCTTGTACGAGTTGAATAACGTCGACCTAGAGATATCCCCTCTTCTCATTAAGGAAATTCATTCCCCACCATCTTCCTTCTTGGAAGAAATTAACACCATTTACACGATTTCCACTGGATACCCCTCTGTCCGGTCGGTCCCTTCCATTGATCCCTTTGACACACATGTTCAACCCTTTCAAATCGACGAGGAAACCACATGTCCACAACATGGGGGCAGGCCCAAAACCTTGCCTACTCATCATCATCATGATTCTTGTCGGAGATACTGGGGGCATCCACCCCACAAAGGGAATCCCCCATCATCATATCATCACTTCAGTATGCCACCACGACCCACAGCCTCATGGTACACCCCCCCCTCCAGTAGTTGGTCAATGCCCTCTTGATCCCTCTCTAAGACAACATCTGCACCGCATTGACACCTCTGAGTTCGGGGACATTATAGATTACCTCGAACCTAGGATAGGGGGCATGATCAATCATTTTGACCCTACCCCATCACCTCTATCTCAACACCTCAATGAGCCCATCGTTCAAACCAACACATATGTGATCCAAAATCACAAACCCCATGCACATCATATGGGGGTAGGTCATTAACCCTGCTCACTTTTTCACATTCGTGATCTCAACCATTTTTGAGGTCACGTGTCACTTGTATATTTGATTTGATCTGATACACATAGTATTTCACCCCCGCGGGTCATCATTTCCCCCCACCACTACATCCTTGGCTTGGTGGGGTCACCTTCATTTGTAGCCATTTTTTAACCTAGTTATTTCCTTTGACCATTCTCGAGTCCTTATGACCTCCATTTTTCGCACCATTTGCACCACAGGTTTCATATTTCCATGCCCATGATGACGCTTGAGATCATTTCTCGCTCTCAAGCCCATATTTTTTGGGCATTTTTCCCATGCCCCCTCGTTGCCTCGGTTTGCGTGCCACATCGGCCGTTCTCCATTTTTTAACAAGTCTTATATCACCGAATTCAGTTTTTCGCGCTCGTGATGATGCTTGAGACCATTTCTCGCTCTCACGCCCAGATTTTTTGGGCATTTTTTCCTATGCCCCCTCGTCGCCTCGGTTTGCGTGCCACATCGGTCGTTCTCCATTTTTAACAAGTCTTATATCGTTGGATTCAGTTTTTTACGCTCGTGATGACGCTTGAGACCATTTGTCGCTCTCACGCCCAGATTTTTTGGGCATTTTTTCCTATGCCCCCTCGTCGCCTCGGTTTGCGTGCCACATAGGCCGTCGTCCGTTTTTGACAAGTTTGATATCGTCGGATTCAGTTTTCCACGCTCGTGATGATGCTTGAGATCATTTCTCACTCTCACCCCATAATTTTTGGGCATTTTTTCAAAATGCCACTCATCACCTCGGTTTGCGGGCCACATTGGCTGTTGCCCCTTTTCGACAATCTTTATGTCACCGGATTCAATATTTCGCACTCATGATGATGCTTGAGACCTTTTCTTGCTCTCATAGATCCCTTTTTGTTCGGTATAGTTTTACCCCTTTTTCGGGCTGAGCAATCCCTTTTACGAAAAAGGCACTTAGGGAGTTTCTGTTAAGCTCTTTTCTGACTCCTAAAACAATGAAAAGATCGCCGAGCAACCTTGCTTCCTTTCATGCTTGCTAAACGTATCTGAAAGGGCGTCTACCTAGTATAAGTTTACCCCTTTTCCGGACCTTGTAGACTAATTACGAAAAATGAATACTCTAGTCACATCGGCTAGAAGAGTTCTCCATTTGCATCATTTTATGCTTTTTCGGGCCTTGGAGACTAACTTACGAAAAAGAAAACCAATGGAGTCCACTTACCACTTTCAGACTCTCTAAACATGAAAGCGACCACGAGAAATCACCATCCTGGGCTCGTAAAAACCCACAGGACGATACTCACAACCACTGCAAAGTCTTCTTATCGTTTTCAGACTCCTTAAAAATGAAAGCACCCATGAGCACGAACAGTCTTGGGCTCACAAAATCCACAGGACAGTACCATTTCAGAGCACACTTTTATCCCTTCTTGGAGCTCATTAAAACTATGAAGAAGGATCCAATGGTGCTTCTCGGCGCCACAAACAGATCACGTCTACTCATATGGCAGATTCCCCATTTTGGTCGCCTTTGTTCAGAGTATTCTGCAGTATGTCACCCTAAGAATCACTCGACAACCCCCATCAGCTCGTCCCCCCCTCCCAGAGTTAATACATACCCTTCATTCCTTAAAAGCTATGATCCCCGCACCTACAAGTCAGTTCCCTATGCTGCCAGGTCAACCATGTCATCATGCTCTGAACAAAGGAAGTTTGAGTCTACCCACTCTATGACCCAATTACTTCCCATCCCTACAAGTATGTCAGTCCTACCGTCAGTACTACCACAGTTCAGTTTTACACCTCGTGCTCCTATCAAGGAAACATGATTTCCTTGCTAGTTTCTGGTCTCCCTCTTTCGACGACACCCAAATTTATTCCAGAGGATAGACCTAGAGGTCCCTGTGTCTTGGACTCGTCACCATTTATGATGAGTGCCTACGAATCATTTCGAGAAGAGTCCTCAGTGCCTCTCCAAATGGTTGTTTCTCACATGCTCGACTTCAACACCTTGATCGCATCGTTGAGACTCGCACGGGGTATTGGTCCATTCAGTTATTTGTTGAAGACCCTAGATACCACCCGACTCTTCCACATTTGAGAGTCTACCTATGGAAACAACCAGTTACATTTTTTCTATAGATATCCGGGTTGCACATGGCGACAGTATTCCGATGTACCCCAGTTTTATACTCCCTCGAGTATACAGTTACATGTACTTCTCAGAGATGACTCACAATCATTGAGTCCCTACAGATATTGGACACCTTTAGTTTCAGCATTTCATCAACCCTTCTGAGACCTTATTCAGAACGGTTGTCGCTTTATTCCATTGTATCAGTTATTGAGATCAGTCATGTTATCATCATGAGTACATCCCAACATAGTGTCCCCTTTGGACCATTATGATGTACCAACAGATTTTTTATGTCTTATTTAGGTCCCCCTCCTTGGGACTAATTGTTATGTATATGTCTTGATACGAGCATGGGTATGCCCGCCTCATCCATTATCAGAGATTATTCCTCATTCATATTGAGGCCATGTAATATTTTTTGTTTTTGCAGCTTCCAATGGCCGTTGATCCAGTCTCCAACCTGTCTCTTCTCTTCCCCAAACCCCAAGAAAAAGACAAAAGAACTATGATGTCTATTGGCCATACGATGAGCTCCTGCCCTCACACATCAGGGGGCAATCTGTTAACACCCAAAAAGTGCTCACTAGCTCATTTCCTTATTCACATGACCCATTTGTCCACTTTTCCACCATTTGAGCCTCTAAAGCCACCAAAAAGTCACCAAAAGACCATAATACACCCCTTTTTCCCCTCAAAATGAATATTTTTCCTCAAAAAGCATAAAAAACCCTCAAAAAGGGTCCAGAATTCCCAAAAATATTAAAAAGGGAATAAAAATATTCAAAATATTCAAAAAAGGAAAAAGGAGGGAAAAGGTACCTAAACCATGTTGGTCAATACCATTGGTTTCCTCAAAACCATAATGGTATTCCCCACCACCAAAAACTATAAAAAGGTGGTAGGGGCTCCTCACTTTCCATCCATCCATCATCCTATCCTCATGCTGTCAAAATCTCTCATGAGTTCTTGACCATTTTCAGCATCTTGGAGAAGAGACCATTGGAGCCTGGAGCATCTCACCCTTGGAGCTGCTCAACACCACAACATCCTCACCATTTGAGGTATCATAATACAAAAGTTATTTTTTATTTTATTTCTTGTTCGTGTTCTTAAATCTTTTCAAGTTTATTGTTATATGCACATGTTATATTCAGATTTATAATTGTTTTTTGCTTTCAATATTTGAAACTGCTCACTTGTTGATAGGTGCCCATTGCACAAAGCTTGGTTGCAAAACCAAGCCAATAGTTTCAAAATCATTTTTGCACACAATACATATATTTGGGTCTTGCATTTTCCTCAATTGTAATAAATTCCAAGTTAGTAACTTATTCTTTGAAGCTTGTGAAAGGAGAATTTAAGATCTTTTAGGATCTTCATCTTCCATACATGCTTCCACCACCAACATTGTTTAGAATTTATTGTTTCAAGCATTGATTTATAACCAAGTTTTGCAATGAAATATCCCCCTACTTTATTTTTTGACCAAGCTATCTCATTAGGTTCATCTTTTAGTCTAATATGTCCTTTCTCAAGACAAATGCTATAATTTTTCCAATCATTTATTTGAGTGCCTACCAATCCCAATGATTAAGCTGAACATCATCCTTATGTCCATATGCTTGTGTTTGCTTCTTCTGCAACTTGAATAAAATTAAAGAAATCATGTTTTATGTAAATAATTAATGGTGTTATCTAACATAATATAACCCTCTCAATAACCCAAAATAACATTGTAGTCAAGTCTTACTTTTTCTCCTGAACCCACCTGCCAAACTAGGTAGTCTCTAATTACTAGAAACAATCTTAATATACATTTCCATTGATTGGTCACATTCCTTTCATTAGGTTTCTTATCCAACTTAGAAAGCAACCTAAAGTAATGCACTTTTTCTCTAAAATGTCTCTCCACAAATCCCCTTTTGTAAAAACCTTCCAAAGTTTCATATGTACCAAAACCATGGATATTTTTTAGGCCCTAACCCCCATTTTACTTGGGCATTGCAATTTTGTTCCCTTTAACTAATGGTATGAGGTCATTTTTGCATTATGAAAACCAAAGGAAGTTGAAACAAGTATTCCTTATAGCTTCTAAAACACCTTTGGGAATGCATTCTAATGAATGCCAAAATATTGGGGTGGCCTCCAACAGAGATTAAAATAAAGTCAATTAAACACCTATGATAACCACCCATTATTCCAATGATTATTCCAAGCTTCAATTTTCTCTAATAACCAACCCCAATAACTTTTTCCACACCCATTGGGTTTTAATAAAAATCCTAGATATTTAAACTCCTATTGAAATTTTATCTCTTTAAATTGAAATTCCAACTATAATCTCAAAACAACATTATCCTACAAACCCCCGAAAGCGAGTGTCTTTCCCGTTCACACCACAGATGGAAGCTTGGATCATTCTCTTGGTGACGACACGTGGCACCAGTCCCCTCCTAGGAAATATGGCATGCACTCGAGTAGAAATGGTAATGGGGAGGACGTGAGGATTGATGGCAAAGAAGAAACAATTATTATGCCGATGTAGGACTCGGCTGTCTACGTCCCTTCGCATTAACTGGAGTAGTTGGTTCATGAGGCTACCGCGTGTGGATCTCCTGAGTCCCTTCTACTCGACACAAGATATGATGGAACGTCCTTACACCACCCTCATTTGCAATATTATGCAGGACTCTGCTGTGAATTGTTCTGTTGTGAATTTCTCAGCTCGAATTCTCATTGCCTTGGAGCTTGCTTTTTATACCATGACTTGTCTGCATGGAACCTCCAGGCAAGGATCTAGTCATGGCAATGGTCGTGATGTTTCTTTTATGAGTAAGAATAAGACGGCCATTAGCGGTTATCAAAGCAACGTCTCGATTCCGGTTCGCTTGTTAATCGATGACTGGGAATCTAACCGTGTAGCTGATATTCTAGCCACCAGTAATCAAGGAAACCAGATTAATTATTATTGGTTAATAAAAAATATGATGGGTACCCTGGTCGAGGAGATGCTGGCTAATTGTAACTCTTCCAACTAGTCCTCCATTCAGTACATCATGGTTATCTTGGTTCACTGGGATGAAAAAACTAGAAAATTTGGACACCAGTCTTGCTAGTGGTAAATACTCTCTCGATAGGTTCATGATTATTCGCAGGAGCTCGGTTCAAGATGATCCCAACAAAAACTATGATGGCTCTAACGAAGCAGGTGTTGCTCATCCTGGAGTGGTCTCCTCTGCTACTGGAGCACCTCCAGTTTCGAAGGATATGGTGGACGCTGATGCTGAGGTCTCCGTTGTCATTGTGGGCACTCCTTTTGGGTCCGTCCTGCCTACTTTAGGAGCCACTATGGGAACCCATCCCCTTCAAGCCACCTTTACCATTACATACACCATCGACTCGCTGCACTACAAACGAGTTTGAAAGACATAAGAGGATGCCTCCCCCAGGCGCAAAACCGAATCGTTGACACCAAAGCTCCCTCCCCAGGATTGGGATGATGAATTATTCGACAACTGCCCTATTATTGAAGATTAGCCGAGCTCTCAGAATGAAGAAGCAAGCACTTTGGATGGAAGCCCCTAGCTCTCTCTATGATTGTTAGAGGTTTTGTCTTTTTTGGCTATATAAGTTGTTTTTATGCACTGTTTTGTTTTCTAATATGCTATGTAATGACTCTTATGGAACCTGGTCTCCTCGGACATGTTTGTTTTTTGATGTTATTTATCTTCCTAGCATTTTTTAGCGTATGGGATGGTGGTTTCACCACCCAAGACCGCCAAGGCTAGCTAGCCGCCATGTAATTTTTGAACTCTTTTTATAAATATACTGTTGTAGATTTACAAAAAAAAAAACATTATCATACAAACCATTGAAACAAGTAGTAAATTTTTGCATAGCATTCTTCATTCATATGGCCTTTCCATACATACATAAAACTTCCTTCAACTTATCAGATTATTTAATCTTTGAAACCCCCCATTTATAAACAATAAGACATCCTCAATAAACAAGATAGGTGAGATTCCAAGAACGACCTATCTTCACCCCTAAAATAACTCTAGTTCTTTTTTCCTCCTTTATTGCCATGCTAAGGCCCTTCACTACCAAGAGGAAGAGTAAGGGAGATAAAGGACAACCTTGGCATAGACCTCATGAATGCTGGAAGGATTTTGTAGTAGTTCCATTTATTAAAAGAGAAAAATATACCATAGAGACACAACCCATTATCCATTTCACTATAGAATAAATGCATCCTACATGAAGAAACATAAGCATTAAATACAATCAATTGATTTTGTCATATGATTTCAACAAATCCAATTTCAAGACCGTTGGTGGGAGGTTTTTTACCTTAATTGAATTAATATCCTCCCATGGATCATAAATTTTACTATTTGCCTCATAAATTTGACTATTTTCCAAGGGCCCAAATTGATCTTGTGATATAATATCTGAAAAATCCTTTTGACTCTGAGAGTCAAAACTGTTGAGATAGTTTCATATAAACAATTGTATATGGATATAGGTATAAAATCATCAAAATATTATGGATTGTCCCTTTTTGGGATTGGGGCTAGGAATTTTTCATTTAGGGAGATTGAAACCTTTCTAGTACTTTGAACCTCCTCAACCACTCTGAACAAATCTTCCTCCAATAACTCATAAAATCCAATAAAGAACTCAATTTTCCTTTCAGTTGGACTTGGACTTTTGTATTTTCTTAAAAAACATCAAAATAATATGCAACTCATTCTTTGTTATATCCTCCATCAACATTTGGTTGTTTTCCTCACTAACAAAATTATGAATTGTATGTTCTATCTCTTTGCAAGTGTTCTGGAAGTGAGACAATCCAACCTCAATTGTTCCCAAATTATAATAATCTATTTTTTATGATTTTGAATATTTTTGTGTTTGTTTTTGTCACCCTTGTCAATTTAGATAGCTCTACTTTTCATGCACCATTCCTCTTCCCTCTAGGCTAATATCCTCTATATTTTACTTTCCAGCTCTTTTATTTTCAATCTGTCCTCCTCACTGAATATGACATATACATTCCTTTCAAAGAGATGCAATAAATCCTTTGATGATTTCTTCAAATCCTTATCCCTATCTTCTCTTTTTTTGGAGACCCAATCAAGAGTAGCCTTGTTCTCCTTTTTAAGAGTATATATGAATTGGAAGTAGGTTGTCTCATTGGAGCTTGGATTAAAACTTATCCATTCATTTTCAACTAGATTTCTATACTCTACATCATCTAGCCATAAAGGGTTAAATTTGTATGGACTATGTGGTTTATTATTTTGCATATAGATTTGTAGAAGACTTTCACAATGATCAAAGAATCCAATAAGGACTTCCCAAGATCATATTCAATCCACCTCATTCATAACAATATCCAAGGCTAAGAATCTATTTAACCTCTTGGAAACACCTTATGTTCCCCTCCTATTGATTCTCCAAGTAGGAACCAACTTTAGGGGTTCAACATCTATAAATCCTGAATCCTCTATGTATGTTTGAAATATGCAACTTATCTATCAAGTCTTGCATTTGTCCTCACATCTTAACATGAGAAGTTATAAAATTCATATCACCCAAAATGATCACCTTCTCCTCTTTTAAGTATTGTATATTAAAAAAGGTGTCTCGGAAAATCCATTTGTCCACGTAAGAACCATAGCATTTAATAATAGAGAGAGTCTGGCCCAATCCTTGAAGATGAAATTGGTCCATATTTATGAATCAATGATAGTAGAATCAATTAGAGTGATATAATTTCTCCAACAATTAATAGCACCTCCATAATTCCCTACATCATTTGACAACACAAAAGACCTATCTTTAAACAATTTGCCCAATTATATAGCTAATTGATGACCCTCTTCCATTGTTTATTCAAGCATTCTAATTCCCAACCAATGAATTTTGATTAGTCTAACAAGTGAAAGTCTTTTTCAGGGAATTCCTAGACCTCTTATATTTAAAGAAAGAAAAATAATTTCTGAAACCTTAGGGGACTATGTCTTGCTATAAGGACCCCCTCAAAGAGATGTTTGTTTCTCTTGTTTAATGACGATGAAATTGGTCCATATCCTTGAATTAGTGATAATAGAATCAATTAGAGTGATATATTTTCTCCAACAATTAATAACACCTCCATAATTCCCTACATCATTTGACAACACAAAAGACCAATCTTTCAATAAGTTACCCTATTATATAGCTAATTCATGACCCTCTTCCATTGTTTCTTGAAGCATTATAATGCCCAACCTATGAATTTTGATTAGTCTAACAAGTGAAAGTCTTTTTTAGGGAATTCCTAGGCCTCGTATATTTAAACAAATCAAAATAATTTCTGAAACCCTAGAGGGATATGTCTTGTGATAAGGACCCCCTCAAGAGATTTTTGTTTATCTTGTTTAATTCCTTTCAAATCTCTATCCCATGCATGTTCACCCCATGTTTTATTACATTAATGTATCTTATGATTCACCTCCTCATGAGTCTTCTTCAACAAAGAAAACCAATTGGCCTACTAATGATAAATATAAGCCTTATTATTCTTCTTCTTTAATTAATTCAAGTGTTGTTGAGAATGAGACTACCATTTCTAACTAATAATTGAATTGTAGAGGATTTTACTGCCACTAGTTTAGCCATGAATTATGCGTCGACAGGAAAAAAAATCCCTAAAGAGGAGGTGGTGAACTAGTAAGTAAATGTTCTTTGAATGGATGAAGTTCATATCATGTGTATATCTTAGTTATATGGATGTCCTTCAAATTTTTTGAGACAGCTCTACTCCTTAGACGAGATTTTTAAATACAAAGATTCGTATGTTTAACACTAAGGAATTATACTCATTTATGTTTGTTTTCATCCGTAATCACATTTCACTGCTGAAGTCTTTGAATTTCATTTTTATGTAAGGTCTAGTTCTCACTACATGTTATTGTACATACATGTTAATGGATGGACAGTAAGATATGCTATAACATAGAGTTTTAATGGCATAAATCACCAGTTTGCAACCGATTTTATTATATTTTTGCATGTCCCATATTTTTGGTATCTTATTTTATGCTTTTAATATATTCATGGGATCATGTGTAGGATTCCTTTCCTATGATTTTGTTTATTTCATAATTATTTAAGTTGTGGAGATTTTATGGGTTTAATGGAGCTTTTCCTGTTTCTGTATTTTATCAATGCATGTGAGCTTACTTCATTGAAATACATTGTTAGCTAACAACCCATGTCATCCATGAAATTTCTCTCATTCTTGAGATACATGCTTTAAAAAATTAGTGTAGTGTATTATATTGAAATTTGAAGAGAAGAGATGGGTTTTAGGGAGGATAGATACACTTAGGAAGGAGATAAAATAGATGGGAATAATAAATAAGGGGATACTAGAAGACGAAAGGTGGTGGTGGTGGTGGGGATAAGAAGGATGGTGGAGAAAAGAGAAAGGGAGGTGGGGATGATGATAAGAAGGTAAACGATGAATCCAAAGGTGATGGCGAAGACAAAAAAGGTGAAGGAAAGAAAAGTAAGTTGATTTTCCTAGATATTCTATTGAGTATCATGACTTTCATCCTCCTTATCTATTTAATGGTGAAAACCTATGTAATGTCCCTCAAAATACATCCTAAAAAGGGGCTATGAAACCGTTGTAACAACACATGTCTAATTAAATTAACTTCGGTACTGAGAATTAGTTGATATTCTTCCATAAGATTTATTAAATTAACTTCAACACTTATAAGTTAACGACATTGTGCTTGTTTTCATAATGAAATCTTGTATGATATTTTGTAGCCATTGTGAAGAGTGACGTGTCTTCTATTAGTCTTCTTGGATTCTTCATGTAAAAATTAGGCTCCTTTAATGCCTTGCATTCTGACATGTTGATGAGTATGTTTAAGCCTGTAATAGGCTGTCCGTATTATGTGTTAATTATGAATGTCCTCTATATCTAAATTACCTACTCAATACACAATATGATCTCATAGACTGTTTGCTTTATCATTTATGAACTAGATCGTTTTTTACCAATCTCTAATGTACTAGTTGTAATTGTTTCTTTTATGGATAATTTACTTCATAGGTGAAGTTCCGTCCCATAAGTGGTCTGAGTCTTACTTAGTGTACTAGCTAGCCTTTCATTCTTATTTAACTCTTGCAGGTGTTTATGGAAGACTCAACCTATCCTTGAAATTAAGCTCTAAATTATTGGATACCTAAAGTTTATAAAAGGGAGGACTAAGCTTTTAAAATAATGCATATGGAAAATGTATGGTGCTAACACTTTAATGCTAAAGCGTTTAAGTCTTAGCTTGACTTAGGTATTAACAATCCCTTCTATATTACCACTAAAACCTTGGATAATTTGACCACATAATTCTCATTAGTCTTGGAGTTGTTAGGAATTGAATACGACCCATGTGATGGGAAGGTGGAAGGGAACCATCTCAGGCTGCCACACATCACTTGCATTAATCGTTGAGGTTTGGTGTAGTTCATCCCTGAGTTTTGTTTCGGGAAGGTTCATTTTTTTGCCTCCATTTGTTGTGGAGATAGGGTTTCCCTCTTCCACGTTTTCCTTTGTGAAACACTCTCAGGAAAACAGAGCTTCACTCTGCTATCATTTTCAAATGATATTTGACAAAGAAGAAAAGAAGCTAAACAAAATCATGGTTTGAGATGTAACCACCATGACTTCCTTCCAGGTATACTTTCGTTCAATCGCTTGGCTCTGTATGATATTCGCTTTACTCTATGTTTTGTTTAAAGGACTGAGATATTGTTGGTTTGAAATGTGTGTAGGTGAAGTCTTGGGAATTGGATATAGCGATGTTAATTCCCAGACCTTTGTATGTGTTAATTTGGTAAGCTCTTGGCCCCTCTTGGACCGACTTCATCCTGTGAGGAGATGGATGCGATTTTAGTTGACTCGGTGAAGAGTAGAGGCTGTCATTTTTTATGGGTATTGGTTTTGGTTTCTTATGGATGCCCATACTGGGATTGCTTTAGTTTACAATGGAGAGACAAGGGTTTTTATGGAATTTATTATGGATTAAAATCCATGGCAACAAGGTTTTACCCTGTTTGTTTTTATGGTGATGTGTAAACCCTTCAGGGTATTTCTGGTTGTTACATACTTAAATCTTTGTTCATCTTGATATTATATTTTGCTGGAAACAATGGAAAAATATGACATATGTATATCATATCGCTCTTTTTGAAATACTACGTGTAAAAGTCTTCCTAATCCTTGAAGGAATTTTTAAATGAGATGCTTTGCTTCTGGTATACATTTTATCTTTCGTAAATCCTGAGAATGTATGAAATCTAAGTTCATTTATTCTTTGAATGAAGGATGGATCCTCTGTATTGCCCATAGGGTGTTAACATTTTCTACTTTTTACTATTTAAAACTCTGTGTAAAAAGATATACTTGATGTGGAGAAATTACGATGGTTCAACTCTCGGCTTTGTGAATAAGTTCGGTATGTAATTACTCAATTCTTTTGGCTATATTTCGCTCAGGTATTCAGACTAAAACGATTTCTGTTTGGTTTGAATGGTCAGACCCTAATGTGGCTTACTCTTTCATGCACAATCGTTTTTCTGTTAGTTAAATATATGCACATGATTTATTTGTAAAAACGTTGTCTAGGAGATTCGATCCCTGACTGTAGTGATGGATCAGTCGCAGAACATGGGAAAGCGTGATGCTTATCCCTTTGAATTAGACCCTGAAATCGCGTGCTTCATCTTTTGACTACGTGTACCCTGTTTAAATTTGAGATGACCATGTGTTTGATTAATGGTTTAATAATTTGCAACGTAACTATATGGTGAAGAAAATCTACTTGTTTATCTCCCTGCTGAGTGTATGCGATTTTACCTCTGATTGATGGCGAATTTGATATGGTTTAAAGAGATGCATGTTAATGTTGGATAAATAAACAGAGTGGAAACTATGTGTTTCACATTTCGTTTGACCAGTCGTGTATGCTTCTCATGAGAAGCGCCTTATTCAGTTTATGTGCATAGTGGAATGAACAGTCATTTCATGAGGGCGATATGGACTTGTGTCTTTCATTGGGGCATGGGAGTCTAAGTATGAGTTGGACATGGGCCCAACGTATGATATGTTTCACATAGTTTGAAAGGTAAATGGGTAGCATATAGACTATGCTATGCTGAGTCTTGATTGTAATTTGGTGTATGGTTCTTTTGCTTTAAATGTTTAGGTTATGATTTCTACTTTATATTTTATTTAATACACGCACACGCACACACACACACATATATATACAACAATTAACCTACTTGGGGTTAAGGCAATTTGTCCCGAGATCCTTGTTTGGGATCCTTTCCCTATTTAGGACAAACGAGAGTTTTCTCTCCTAGGCTAGAAGCCTATGCTATTATTTTATGACTGCTTTTTATTTTAATTGGAAAATCTTTCACTTGTCTTATGCTTATATTTTTAATAATATAATTGATGCAAATTCAAGCATGTAAAATATAATAAATTACTAGTTAACCCAAGCGCCATGAACTAAAAAGTAGTTATGCTATAAAAGTATGAATTAAATGTAAAACAATAACTACAATTTATAAAATCAATCTATGAAATTCAAAATTTAATGATCGGAAAAACCTATGCCATGCAAATTAAAATGCGTACAATAAAAGCTTGATTTACATATATAAAATTACTGTAATCAAGTGAATATATCGAATATTACAGCCTATGAAATCTCCGATCATGAACAGATTTGGATCCCAATAGTTACGTAAGATCCTTTCATTAAATCCATACAATAAGTATTTTAAAAATAACAATAACATAAAAATACTTATCAGTCCTTTACGCTTTTCGACTGACTTGAGAACTGCCACATTCCTTTCAATCGTAGATCTCGAACCGTTCCTGGTTTTTCCAATAGATAACCCCCGAGCTGAATCGAGCATGCCAAGAGACTAAAAGGCCTAGGTGAAAAATTGTTATCATTCTTACTAATCCAAAAACTCAATCTGCAAAATCTAGTACTCAAATATTTATGAATTGGATCCTCCAATAATCTCCGGACCATTTCCCCTTGCAATGTCCTCCTATTTATAAGTTTCCAATGAGGGGAAGGCTCCTATGGTTTTAATTTTAGATAACTGAGTTCAGTTACTAGATAGACTGGTTGTTTGTTTTTATCTTTATTTAACCATTTGTTTTATTTTAAAACTCTTACAGTTTATTTTATCTTTTATAAATAAATTGATCTATTTTTAAACTCCCACAGTTTATTTTATCTTTTATAAATAAATTGGTCTATTTTTAAACTCTCACAGTTTATTTTATCTTTAAATTAAATAACATAATATATATATATATTTTTGTAACTAGGGGAATCGACAACTGGGAATGGGTTGGTAGTCCCGTGACATGAGGTCCAGGGATCCAATCCCGTCCGCTACCACTATACCCCTAGTTGCACCCACAAAACCTGCAAGCATGGGGCATGGGTAAGCTAGGGTGGTTTGAACTCCTGACCTCCATTTACAACATTTCCTTCATATCAATGAATCACCAGTTGACCTACACCCCTGCAGGAAACATAATTTATATTTAAACTCTCATAGTTTATTTAAATATTATAGGTTTTGTTTACTTATCCTAACATCTAGTTGATCTTTAGTTATCAACTACTCGATCATTCTAATCTCTTGCATGCTCAATCTCTCTTTGAGTGGAAGTCCGAGTCAGTTTAGAAAGAATAAAAGAAGATAATTAATATTTTAGTTTATTAATAGTAAAACTAATTACTAATGATCGAGAGCCTCCAGCTCAACATCAATTAACAAAATGAGTTTAAATTGATTCCGGAGCTTGTTTCCCATCACTCACTAAATCAATAGTTCCAGTTCTTTTCCAGATCTTATGCTCAACACTAATTTAGAATAGTTCCAGTGCTCTCCCAGAGATTATGCTCAACATTAATCTAGGTGTCCCCAAAGTCACATGTAGATACAATGATCAAAGTCCAGGTGCTCCAGAGCTTATGCTCAACACCAATTAAGAATAGTCCATGTGCTCCAGAGCTTATGCTCAACACCAATTAAGAATAGTCCATGTGCTCCACATATTATGCTCAACACAAAATAAAAGTAGTCCATGTGATCCAGAGCTATGCTCAACAAAAAATAAAAGTAGTCCATGTGCGCCAGAGCTTATGCTCAACACAAAATAAAATTAGTCCAATCTTGGGATATTACATCCCTCCCCACTTAGAACAACATTGTCTCGGTGTTAGGTACTTCAAATGAAACCCTGAAATAAGGATGGGTAGGCCTCTTTCATCGTGGTTTCATTTTCCCATGTGGACTCATCAGGCCTGAAATGCTTCCATTGCAATTTCAGTTGGACAACGATTCGCTTCCTGAGCTGTACCTCTCTCTTATCCAGAATATGAAGGGGTTTTGGCACAAATTCCCCTTCAGGTTTTACCTGTAACAATGACCAATCAATCACATGCTTGGTATCATAAACATATTTCTTTAGTAAGGATGCATGAAAAACATTGTGAATTTGCACATGAGTAGGTAGTGCTAGTTCATAAACCACTAGGCCTTTCTTGGCCAATATTTCAAAAGACCCACAAAATATGGGAGCTAGCTTTCCGCATCTCCCCAAGCTTAATGAGCTTCTTTTTTCTTTTACTTTTGAGTAAACATGTTCGCCAATCTGATACTCCTTATATTTTCTTTTTCTATCGACATAGCTTTTATGCCGATCCCATGCTTCCTTTAGATTCTGTTGTACCTTGGTAACCAACTGTTCCAAATATTTTAACAATATGGCCCCAACATGATCCTGTCTACCGGGTTTTCCCAAGTCACTGGTGTTCTACACTTTCTTCCATAAAGTACTTCAAAAGGGCTCTTCCTGGCATAAGTCTAATAGCCATTTTTATATGCAAACTCTGCATGGTGTAAGTAGTCTTCCCATTTCATGGGATTATTCATCACATACATTCTAATCATATCTTCTAGTATTTGATTTACACGTTCTGTTTGTCCATCCATTTGTGGATGATAGGAAGTACTAAAATTTAACTGTGTTTCCAATCCGAAAAATAATGATCTGCAAAAGTTACTTGTGAATTTCGTATCTCTATCAGAGATAATGGCTTTAGGTATTCCGTGTAACTGAAAAAATTCTTTTAAGAAGATAGCTGCAATGTGAAAAAATTTATAAGTAGATTTTACTGGGATGAAGTGTGCATATTTGGATAGTTTGTCTACAACAACCATGATAGAGTCATTGTGTTTCTTGCTCTTAGGTAAACCAGTGATAAATTCCTTGCTAATCACCTCCCACTTCCATTCCGGAATGGGAAAATGCTGAAGCAAACCTGCCGGATGTTGATGTTCAGCTTTAACTAGCTAACATTCTTGACATTTGGCAATAAAGAATGCTATATATGTTTTTAATTTTGGCCAAAAGAAGTGTTTCTTTACTGCTGATATCATTTTCTGATATCCTGGATGTCCAGAATAAGGCTTCTGATGGAATTCAGTCAATATCTCAGATTTGACATTCCCAAATTCAGGGACATAAAGTTTGTCTTTAGACCATAATAAACATGTTTCGTCAATTTTATATTCTTTTAATTATTGAAACAACTTGTCTTCTTGTATTTTTTGAAGAATTTCAACATAGAATCGATCACTTTTACTTATTGTTTTGATTCTGTCATGTAAGTCAGAACTTGTCTGAATTACGGTTACTTCATAAAGCAGATTAATTTTGCGACTTAAGGAATCGACAATTTTATTCTCTTTACCCTTAATGTTTTTTAATTCAAAGTTGTATTCACTAAGGAAATCCACTCACCTGGATTTCCTAGCATTTAGGTTTGGTTGATCAAAAAGATATTTCAAGCTCATATTGTCCGTCTTCAAGAGAAATTTCTTCCCTACGAGATAGTGCCTTCACATTTTCAAGGCATGGATGATGGAAGCTAACTCAAGATCATGTGTTAGATAGTTTTTCTCACGTTCTTTTAAATTTTATGATTAATAGCAGACCACAAAATCATTTTGCATAAGGACTCCCCCAAGTCCTTCCTTGCTTGCATTCGTGCAAACAACAAAATCCCCATCGGGATTTGCAATCCTCAGTATTGGTGCAATAGTCAGTAATTGTTTTAGTTTCTTAAAGCTTTATTCACACTTAACCATCCATAAGAATTTTGTCTCCTTCTTCTGCAAAGATGTCTGGGACAAGCAATCCGAGAGAAATTCTCAATGAAATTCCTATAATATCCTTCTAATCCCAAGAATGATCTTATGTCTATGACACAATTAGGTGTAGGCCATTCTTCAACAGCTTTGATCTTTTCTAGATATATGGCGATACCTTCCTCAAAATGATGTGGCCTAGATATTGTATTTGAGGTTTATAGGTGTTACACCTAAGTCTCGTCATCATGAGACCCATGTCAACTCAATGCCTTGATTCCTGAAGTTTCACTGATCAAGAAGTCATTTAGAATAAGTTGATGCCCTTTGTCCACAATGTCTAGTTGGGCCGACGCAGGTTGTCTTTGAGCAAGAAGCACCCAACTAGGTCAGGCGCAGGATGAATTCTTTTAGACTGCGCTGATGGCTCAAGTTTCCTTTGTGCAGCCTGCGCTCTCCCTCTCAGGTGCAGATTTTCCTCATGCAGCTTGCACCAGGATTGGTTAATTTGGATAAAGGTGGATTTCGAGCGATTTATAGAAGTTGGATGAGGTGGATCCCTATCCCTAACTCCTAGGTGAGTTGTCCTATGGTTCCCTAACCTCAAGGGAGGATCCCTTATCCCTCTCCCCATGATCCTCAACGTACTCTATCCACTTGGTCCTATAAATACAAAGCTCCTCTCCATTCCAAAGGGAGGAAGTCTATAGCACTTACATACTAGTGGAATTAGCCTAGGTGATCCCTATCCATCTCTTGGGAGGCATACATTTCCTTTGGAGGCATTGGCTTGGCTTGTTGGAGGAGGATTGCAACGTTAAGGCTTGGGTTGTAATCATCTCTCTACTTTGTATTTCTCATTCTTTATACAGTAATATAAACTCTTTCCATAAATGTTGTTGTGTTGATGATGTTTATAGTTTACTTCCTTAACTGTTTACTTAGATCAGTTAGTGTCTAGATATGTTTTACCGCTTGTTTTGTCTCTACATGTTTTGACAGGTCTTGTAGCTATGAATCTAATGACCGCAGAACTTGGAGCAATAACGAGGAGAAAGATCTACAAATCTGAAGGTAAGACGTCTAATTACTCAATCTATAATCTGATCTAGGAAATCAACTTTATGTTCTGTTCTTATTTATTCTAGATTCACATTGAACTAGGGAGATCTGGCTCGCATCCACTCGAGTAGATTGTCCAATAACATAGGAGTCACTCTTATCAAATTTAGCATATAGCTGGTGTTCTCGTAGTACTTGCAACACAATCCTAAGATGCTCTTCATGTTCTTTCTCATTTTTAGAATAGATTAGTATGCCATCTATGAATACTAATAGAAATTTGTCCAAGTACTTACTGAAAATGTTGTTCATCATGCACATAAAATTTGTCTGTGCATTAGTTATTCCAAAGGGCATTATCACAAAATCATAGTGACCATAACGGGTCCTAAAAGTGGTCTTTCTTGTGTATTTTTCTCGGATCCTTACTTGATGGTATCCGGATCATAAGTTGATCTTGGAAAATATTCTCGCTCCTCCAACTTGATCGAATAAACCATCTATCCTAGGGAGTGGGTATCTGTTTTTGATGGTTAACTTGTTTAGTTGTTAGTAGTCAATGCACATCCGCATTGTACCGTCTTTCTTCTTCAAAAAAAGTATAGGTGCTCCCCACGGAGACACACTAGGTCTGATGTAACCTTTCTCTATCAGTTCTTGCAATTGTAGTTTTAGTTCTACCAACTCAGGGGTACTCATGCGATAAGGGGAATTTAAAGCTGGTATAGCTCCTGGTACTAGTTCTATGGAGAAGTCTAGGTCCCTCTTAGGTGGTAACTGTTGCTTAGTTTTTCAACCAAGCTTGTGCAATGGGCACCTAACAACAATGTGATAGCAGTTTCAATATAGAAAGCAAAAATGATTATGAATTAAATCTAAATCTAAACTAACATGTGCATATAACAAATGAATCTAAAAATGATTCATAGAAAGAACAAGAAATAAAAGAATGTTTGGTATTATCATACCTCAAATGGTGAGGATTTGTGGTGTTGAGCAGCTCCAAGGTTGAGATGCTCCAGGATACAATGGTCTCTTCTCCAAGATTGCTACAATGGTCAAGAACTCAAGAGAGATTTTGACAGCATGAGGATAACATGATGGATGGATGGAAAGTGAGGAGCCCCTACCACCTTTTTATATTTTTTGGTGGTGGGGAATACCATTATGGTTTTGAGAAAACCAATGGTATTGACCAACATGGTTTAGGTACATTTTTCCCCCTTTTTTCCTTTTTTGAATATTTTTTATATTTTTATTCCCTTTTAATATTTTTGGGAATTCTGGACCATTTTTTAGGGTTTTTTTATGTTTTTTGAGGGGAAAAAGGGTGTATTATGGTCTTTTGGTGACCTTTTGATGGCTTTAGAGGCTCAAATGGTGGAAACATGGACAAATGGGCCATGTGAATAAGGAAATGAGCTAGTGAGCACTTTTTGGATGTTAACAGATTGCCCCCTGATGTGTGAGGGCAGGAGCTCATTGTATGGCCGATAAACATCATAGTTCTTTTGTCTTTTTCCTGGGGTTTGGGGAAGAGAAGAGACCGGTTGGAGAATGGATCAACGGCCCTTGGAAGCTGCAAAAACAAAATATTACATGGCCTCAATATGAATGAGGAATAATCTCTAATAATGGACAAGGCAGGCATACCCATGCTCGTATCAAGATATATACAGAACAATTAGTCCCAACAAGGGGGACATAAAAAATCTGCTGGTACATCATAATGGTCCAAAGGGGACACCATTTTCGGATGTACTCATGATCATAACATGACTGATCTCAATAACTGATACACTGGAATAAAGTGACAACTGTTCTGAACAAGGTCTCAGAAGGGTTGATGAACTGTTGAAACTGAAGGTGTCCAACATCTGTAGGGACTCAATGACTGTGAGTCATCTATGAGAAGTAAATGTAACTGTATACTCGAGGGAGTATATAAAACTGGGGTACATCTCAATACTGTCGCCATGCACAACCCGGATATCTATAGGAAAATGTAACTGGTTGTTTCCATAAGTAGACTCTCAATTGTGGAAGAGTCAGGTGGTAACCAGGGTCTTCAACAAAAAATTGAAAGGACCAATACCCTGTGCGATTCTCAATGATGCGATCAAGGTGTTGAAGTCGAGCATGTGAGAAACAACCATTTGGAGAGGCACTGAGGACTCTTCTCGAAATGATTCGTAGGTACTCATAATAAATGGTGATGAGTCCAAGACACAGGGACCTCTAGGTCTATCCTATGGAATAAATTTGGTTGGCGTCGACAGAGGGAGACCAGCAACTAACAAGGCAATTATGTTTCCTTGATAGGAGCGCGAGGTGTAGGATTGAAGTGTGGTAGTACTGATGGTAGGACTGACATACTGTGGGGATGGGAAATAACTGGGGTCGTAGAGTGGGTGGACTCAAATTTTCTTTGTTCAGAGCATGATGACATGGTTGACCTCGCAGCGTAGGAAACTGACTTGTAGGTGCAGGGATCATAGCTTTAAGGACTGAAGGGTATGTATTGTAGATTGGAGTGACTCTGGGGGGAACAAGCTGACGGATGCTGTAGAGGGCCTCTCAGGGTGACATACTGCAGAATACTCTGAACAAAGGTGACCAAAATGGGGAAGATGCCATATGAGTAGACATGATCTGTTGTGGCGCTGAGAAGCACCATTGGGTCCTTCTTCATGGTTTTAATGAGCTCCAAAAAGGGATAAAAGTGTGCTCTAAAATGGTACTATCCTATGGATTTTGTGATCCCAGGACTGTTCGTGCTCATGGGTGCTTTCATTTTTAAGGAGTCTGAAAACGATAAGAAGACTCTGTAGTGGTGGTGGAGTATCGTCCTATGGATTTATACGAGCCCAGGATGGTGTTTGCTCGTGGTCGCTTTCATGTTTAGAGAGTCTGAAAGTAGTAAGTGGACTCCATTGGTTGTCTTTTTCGTAAGTTAGTCTCCAAGGCCCGAAAAAGCATAAAATAATGCAAATGGAGAACTCTTCTAGCCGATGTGACTAGAGTATTCCTTTTTCGTAATTAGTCTACAAAGTCCGGAAAAGGGGTAAACTTATACCAAGTAGATGCCCTTTCAGATACGTTTAGCAAGCATGAAAGGAAGCAAGATTGTTTGGTGATCTTTTCATTGTTTTAGGAGTCAGAAAAGAGCTTAACAGAAACTCCCTAAGTGCCTTTTTCGTAAAAGGAATTGCTCAGCCCGAAAAAGGGGTAAAACTATATCGAACAAAAAGGTATTAATGAGAGCGAGAAATGGTCTCAAGCATCGTCATGAGTGCAGAAAAATGAATTGGGTGACATAAAGATTGTCAAAAACGGGCAACGACCAATGTGGCACGTAAATCGAGGTGATGAGTGGCATTTTGAAAAAATGCCCCAAAATTATGGGGGTGAGAGAGAGAAATGATCTCAAGCATCATCACGAGCGCAAAAAATTGAATCCGGCGATATAAGACTCATCAAAAACTGAGGATGGAAGATGTGGCACGTAAATTGAGGCGACGAGGGTATGAAAAAATGCTCAAAAAATGGACCTGGTGAAAACAGGAAAAGGAAAGGATTATCATGAATTTCTCGCTGTGCTGGTTCCAATGGTACCAACAGTTTGAGAAACGGACGTCATATGATACCGCAATGGTTGTTTGAAAAATGGTCAAATCTCTATAAATAGGGTGTGGGCCCAATATGACGTGTCATTGTTACATGCGAGTTTGGCAGAGCAATCAGAGCTCTTTCTTGATTTTTGGGAGATTCGATCGTTGGTTTTTTATTCCACGAGTTTCAGGTAATCCTATTCACCTTAGCCTTTTCAATTATGTATTTTTTGGTTAGCGGTGGACCCCCGAAGGCCGCGATATTCCATGTTGGCATTCCAACGTGGAATATCACGAGTTTCGTGTCCTTTCCCGTGATGAACATCGCGGGTTTCGGCTTGAAACCTGCGGTGTTCATCGCGGGTTTGGGGCCGACAGTCGCGATGTTCATCGCGGCTATCAAGCTGACAGTCGCGATGTTCATCGCGATTGTGGGGCTGAAAATAGCGATGTTCATCGCGAATGTGGGGCCGATACCCGCGATGTTCATCATGGGTTTTGATGGAAAAGCCACAATGAAATTTTTTGAAAATTTTTTCTGTTTCTAAAAAAATTTCTTTGTTTTTTGGCAGGATGTTAAGGAGACCGCTGGTATCATGGCGGGAGCGGGAGATGGAGGAGGACCTGACGATGCAGATTCGGACCGATCAGGGTGTCCGACAGACTTTGGCTGTGAGCAGGCTCCTTGTAATACCCCAATTTTGAACCCTTAGGAAATATTGGCTCTAATGTAAATATTGTAAATACGCGATGTATGTTTCCCTAGCGTGGAGCTCAAGGCCAAGGCCCCGCTAGTTTATGCTCGGATTTTATTTAAATTAGACATGCTTGATATTTTGTTACCCACGTGCTATTAAGCCATGGGATATTGTAAATTGATGTAAATGTTTAATATGGAAATAAAATACCAAAAACTGGCTATGGAGGCAACGAATGAGAAGGGGCCACGTGTATCCACTAGGGAGTGGTGAGGGGGCTATGGGATTAAACCCTAGGATGCCATTTGTCATTATGAGAACCCATTGACTTCCCTAGGTGACATTAATGCCTGCTGTAAGAAGGTGGTTGAGATTTCAGCCCATGGCTTCAATGGAGCATGGGCAGCCCTGAAATTCGTATGGGTGGGCATGGGCTCTGATTACTTGGGCAAGAAGTCACTCAACCTCATGGGAGGTTGCTTGATTCTCACCCCAGTCCATTGTGAAACTATCTAGCATCATTTCCATCCAAAAACGAGTGCCAGCAGTGAGGAAAAAACCAGAAATCGAGACCTTGAGAGAACCCAGTTTTTGAAAGACCAAAAACGTCCAGATTTGGCATGGGACAGGGAAATCCAATGGGGGATCCAATAGCATGAACCTTGGGGCGAATTTGGGAGCATTAGCTACCCTGAAATCAATGGGAAAACCCAGTTTTTGCAGCTCAGAAAACGAGTGACGGATTTGAGTATTTGGTGAGCAGAACAGAGAGAAATCAAGTTGGGATTGACTATGCAGAGGTTGGGTGTGCTTGATAAACCCAGTGAAGGCTAGGATCTCAAGGATCAGCAGCTAGACCTTTCTATGCCCATCCTGAAGAGCACTGGAGGGAAGAGTTCCTGAGGGACCGTGTAGCAGAGAAAGGAATCTTCCTGGTGTTGGATGTGGTAGGTAATGTGGGTGCCTGACTGTTGAGCTCACTTGAGAAGCCTGTAGCTCTGTGGTTGAGCTCACTGGCTTAGCATTACCCTCCTCTATCTTCTTGGATGCTTGACCAGAACCATGGCTGTGAGTGAACCCAGCTAGTCCTCCTTAGTGGATACACAGCCCAGCTCGGGGGTGACCTCTCAGCTAAAAGAACACAAGCTGGACAGAGGTCTATGGTTGGGAGGAACGTTGCCCTTCCATAGCCAGTCGTTTGGACCGTTACAATTCAAGATAAGTGCTCATGTGATTTAAATTATTTACATTCTGTGTTCTGCTACGCATTCAATCTGAAGGATTAATTATTCCTGTTAATGAAATGAAATGCATCATGTTTTATGCATATGATACTTAATGACTGATTACATGTATGACTGTTATGGGTATGTTGAACACGTGAAGAAATTGTGCGCATATGTAATCTTTTAATTTCCGCTGTGTTTACATCGAGATCAATCTGCATATGGAAGATTTTAAATTATTGGGGCTAAGCCATTACGAAAGCCCTGTGTTGTTAACCTTTCCCTTCATGTACATTCGATGATGGAAGGGGGTGTTACACTCCTGAAGTTTGCTCAGATTCCACCAATGCGTTCAGTTGGACCGCTGTTGAACAAATTGGTGGGTCTCTGGGTTCCGACAGAGGGTGCTTTCATGGTGGGGGGTGAGAGGTTAGAGGTCACCCTCTCTGATGTTTACTTTCTTATTGGGTTGCCTCACTTAGGGGAGGTAGGGGATCTTCTGCCGAGGATCCCGACAGGTTTAGATATTGAGGATCTCTTGGAGAGATTCTGTGTGCCGGGGGCTATTGTGCAGAACAACGCATTGAGCCTGAGGTCTCTACGGGAGTGGGATATGCAGGTTGTTGGGGCTTGTGTTCTGCGGGTGTTGGGTGCCGCGGCGCCACATCGTTTGTCTGGGGGACAAACGATGGTGGTGGATTCTGTGCTGAGAGGGACCTACTATGCGTGGGGTCAGATGTTTTTGGCCAGTGTCCGGAGAGATCTAGACAAGGTCAATCGGGAGGGGGGAGAGTTCTGTTATGCCTCCTTCCTGTGTTGTTACTTCTTTGAGCGGGTACCGACCTTGCGGCCACGGGTTCCGATTCGAGATGGGTTGGTGAGTGAGTCGCGCATGGTGCGGTGGGGGCAGATGATGCCCCGCAGTGGTGGTGGTATCCGCGGGTTCTTTTCACAGGATATGTATGAGCAGTGGGAGCAGATCCCCCTGCTGATTGATGACTATCCATATGCTGGTATGGATTATCGAGGAGATCCGGAGATGCCTTGAGCCCAGGGGCAGGCCTGGGGTTTAGATGGTATGTTTTTTTTGTGTTTGGTTCTCTACTATATCATGTGTTTTTTAGATATTTTTTTTATGAGTATAGTTAGAGATATTTATATGATATTGACTTGGTTCACTTGCGTGATTGTGCAGATGTTGGTCCAGTACCACCAGCTGATCATGTGGGCCAAAGGGGACGGGCGATGGTGGTCATCCCTCCTCCTGTAGTGGTACCGCCTCCTCATGCTCGAGGAGTTGGGCCTCATGGTCGAGGAGTTGGGCATCAATATGATGCAGTTGAGGGCATACGAGAGACACTAGACATGATCCTGGCAGGAGCGCCAGAGGATGGGTGGAGGGACTTGGATCGGGACATCATCGAGCGTTGTTTCGATGCACCTCGTGAGTGGCGCTCTATCCTGCTTAGAGCAGCAATGGTGATGGATGAGAGGAGGGTTGGGGCTCGACATGATCCGACAGGGCCGGAGGGGAGGATTCGGGTGCGGGATGATCTAGTGGGGCCAGTGGAGAGGAGGGTTCGGGCTCGGCATGATTCGGTGGGGCCAGCGGAGGTGGCGCCAGAGGATCCCTGAGAGTATGATGATTAGATGATCTTGTATCTGCCCCCAAATGCTGATGAGCATATGGGGAAGTACCTTTTTGTACGGCTTATGTATTTTTGTATATTAGGTGCTGAGGGCACCTATGACATGTTGACTATCATGATTATATATATATGCATATATATGTTTTGGTATATAGTCATGTATGCACGTGGATGCACATCTTGTCTATTTTTTTTCCCGTGGAGGCATGTTTGGTTTTCGTATGCCCGTGGAGGCACATGTTATGCACATGGATACAATCTTTTAATTTTTGTATATGCCCGTGGAGGCACATATTTTCTTCGCCCGTGGAGGCTTGTCATAGCTATTTGGTGTATGTTTATGTTTGTATGCCCATGGAGGCACATGTTATGCACATGGATGCAAATTTTGTTTTTACTACATGGCTTGATTGGTGTGCCAATCAAGAATGTTGTTGGCCATATGGTCTGCTACATTGTTGAGATTCCTTGGGACATGTGAATGAAATGGATTCAAATTGTCGAACCATTTGATTAGTGCGCAGGAATTTTCTGAAAAGACAGGGATCGCGTACCTGGTAATCATTGTTGAGCTGCAAAACAAAGAGCTGTGAGCCCAAGAAAACGTTAAGGTGAATTATGCTCATTTGGAGTGCAGTGGCCAGGAGACTGGTCACGGCATCGTATTCAGCTTGGTTGTTGGTGGTGGCACCTATGCACACTCCGTCGATGTGGATCAACTCATGTGAAGGGGAATATATTACCCAAGCTACGGAGGTGAGATTGGGGGACCAACGGCTTGCACCATCAGCGAAACCAACGTAGCAAAGTGGAACAGGATCCATCTGTGGTCATGCAGGAAAAACAAATTTTTAGGTTTTTGTATTTTTTGTAAAAAACAAAATAATACTGTACAATTATGGACGGTGGTGTCCATCAGATTTTCTATGGGTAAAATCGCTTGAGGTACAACCCGTTGTGTGGGTTGTGTAGGGGGTTGCCTTCTGAATCGGTCAGAAAGTATGCCCCCTATTCGAGGCAGGTATGTATAATGTATGGACCTTGCCACATGGACACAAACTTTCCTTTTCCCGTTTTGTCATGATCTTGATCATAGGCGAGGACAAGGTCCCCTTCATTAAAGGTTCTTGGGTGGACATGTTTGTCGTAACTCAGTTTGGATTGGTTCTGGCGGCTTCCATGGTTTGGAGGGCTATGCGCTGATCTTCATCGGCTTGCTCCAAAAGTAGTAAGCGTTTCTCAATTGGTGAAGTGTCTGGTAGGAGTTCAACAGCCATGTGTAGGGATGGAATCTGGCACTCAATGGGGAGGACAGATTCGACACCATGAACTAAATGGAAAGGGGTAAAATCGGTTGCAGTTTTGGTTGACGTGCGGTATGCCCATAGTGCCGGAAAGAGCATGTGATGCCAATTCAATTTGTGTTTGTCGACAATGCGCTGGAGGATGGTTTTCAAAATTTTGTTAATTGCTTCGACTTGGCCATTCCCTTGGGGGTAGTAGGCGAAGGAGAAATGGTGTTCAAATTTCAATAGGGTTGATAATTGTCTCCAAACGGCATCTTCAAAGTGAGAGCCATGGTCTGAGACAAGTTTCTTTGGCACTCCAAAACGAGCGATAACATGGTTGAGGAAAAAATGTGCTGCAGTGTCGGCTTTGCAATTGTAAGTTGGCATGGCTTTCGCCCATTTGGTGAAATAATATACGGCCACAATGATGTGTTTATGACCGTCGAATGACGTGGGATTGCAATCTAGGAAGTCGATGGCCCATTTGCAGAATGGTCCGACAGTGACGACTGGATGGAGGGGGGCAGGTGGGGTTCTTGCCTTGGGGGCAAAAAGTTGGCAGTTTTGACAATGTTTGACTGCGATGATGCAATCAGTAAATAATGAGGGCCAAAAGTAACCTGCGCGGATGATCTTTTGAGCGGTGGCCATGCCGAAGAAATGGCCTCCGCAGGAACTGCTACGGCAGTCATTAAGGACTTATTCTACTTCTTCATGAGAAAGGCAACGTCGTAAGATTGTATCGACGCCGCGTCGATAAAGTACATTGCCTAATAGAAGATATCTGGGGGTGTGGTGTCGTATACGATGGTGTCCGTCACGATCGATGTTGGGTCAAATTTTTTGTGTGTGGAGGTAGATTAAGATGTCGCCGTACCACGGGTTGTGGGAGGAAATGATGAAAATGTGGTCATTAATGAGGCCCATTTGGATAGTGGGTGATGACGATGATGATGGGAGGTCTATGATGAGTTGAGCGAGTGCTAGGGCCTTGGTGCTCTTTGGGGTTTTAAAATTTAGGTCGTATTCTTGCAGGATAATCACCCATTTAGCTACGTGGCCTTGAAGGAGGCGACGTGTCAAGAGGTAGACCATTGGGTTCGAATTGGAAATAACTGTGGTATGGATGAGGAGAATGTAGTGGCACAATTTCTGGACTGAAAATACGATGGCGAGGGCCATCTTCTCTTCGTGTGGGTAGCGCAATGGTGTGCCAGATAATGTTTGGATCACATAGTAGATGACATGCTCTTGGAGAGAAGTATCTTCTTGGACAAGTACTCCAAATATAGTATATTCGGATGCTGAAACATAGAGGATGAAATCTTTTGTGAAATCTGGAGGAGAGATCAACGGGGCGTTCGTGAGTGCTCTCTTTAAGTCAGTGAAAGATGATTCTGCTTGTTGGTCCCATATGAAATGGGTATGCAGACGTAGTAGTCGAAGGAAACCGTGGACCGTCGTGGCATAGTCAGGGACAAAGCGGCGGAGGAAGTTGGACCTCCCTTGAAGGCTTTGAAGTTGTCTTAATGTACGAGGTGACGATAAGTCTATAATGGCTTGGACTTTCAAGGGGTCTACAGTGATGCCTTTTTTGGAAATGATGAAGCCCAATAGACGTCCCGCGGGAACGCAAAAGACACACTTGAGAGGTTTCAAGCGGATTTTATATTTTCGGCAACGCAGGAAGACTTGGCGAAGATCGTCTATGTGGCCGGATCATTTTTTGGATCGAGTCATGAGGTCATCCAGATAAAATAGTATAATGTTAATCAGGTCATGGAAACAATAAGTCATGGCTCGTTGGAAAGTGGCTCCAACGTTCTTTAGACCGAAAGGCATAACATTATAGGAAAAGGTGCCCCATGGGGTATTAAAAGCAGTTTTGTATTGATCCTCCTTGTGGATCTTGATTTGGTTATAACCGGAGAAACCGTCCATGAAGAACAATACCTCGTGACCGGCACAAGCATCAACGAGCTGGTCGATAAATGGTGTGGGGAAGTTGTCTTTGGGACAAGCTAGATTAAGGTCCTGGAAATCAGTGCAGACGCGAATGGTGCCCACTTTCTTGTTAACTGGTACTGGGTTTGAAACCCAGGTGGTATAAGCAATAGGATATATGAATCCTGCTTTTTGGAGTTTCTCAATCTCATCTTTAACAGTTGGGAGCTTAGATGGGTGAATTGGGCGTTGTTTCTATCGGACAGGAGGCACATTGGGCTAAGTGTCGATGTGATGTTCCACAATGTTAGGATCGAGGCCAGGCATCTTGGTGTAAGACTAGGCGAAGACATCACGAAACTCTTGGAAGAGTTTCTTATATGCCTGAGTCTCCGCTTGAGTGCATGATGCGCCTAGCGAGATGAGCTCATGTTTTCCAGGTGTGGTGGAAATGTCAATTTTTATGATAGGGGAAATGTTGGACATATTCCCCTCTTCGAAGGCATCCGGTGCTGGGATGGGGTCTTTGAACCAATCAACCTTAGTTGGTAGAAAATATTTTGATTCGCCTGATAGTTGGTCTTCCACGGTGGATGTAGACGCCTCAGGGAGGAAGTATGATTGATAGTGCATATCATCCCAAGGGTAGTCTGGGGCAGTGAGTGTTTCTATAATTTGCTCATCAGTACGAAAGTAACCAGACCATAAATCAACTGGTTCGGGTTTGTATGTGGTTGAAATCATATAGATGGTATTGATTTCTTCTGAAGAAAATGATTTCGAAGGGTAGATCTCCTTGATGAGGGGAGGAGATATCTCTAAGTCGGCATTTTTCATCTCGTATAAAGTTGCTCTATAATCTGGGAGATCAGGGCAGTGGTGTGAATAATGGCCATAAATGCCACATATCGCACAAGGGTGGTTAGTGCGAAGCATTTTGTCACGAGGTTGAGGAGGTGGCTCAAGTCTTATCACTGGAATTCCGTTTTCATCATCCAACATATTCATGTGTTCATGGAGTGCAGGTAATTGTGGACATTGATGAGTGGCATGGCGTACATCGTCACATAACGAGCACTTAGGGGGAATGCGAATAGTTGGGGGGTTCTTGGCTACCTTGGGGGTTGCTGGGGGGGTGCGAGTTATGGGTCCAGTGTTATAAGTTTGTGGGCCTCTGCCCCCTATGTTTCGTAACGGAGGTGGGGCGTTTCTAGACGTTGATCCCGTAGTCACTATTGGGGGTGGTCTGTTTTGCAGATGAGTGACAGGAGGGGGTGGGTGGTTGGTAGTAGGGATAGGTTGTACCGGTTGTAATATAACAGTCGGAGTTGGCGGGGGGCTCGGAGCAGGTAAGTACCATACAGGTAACCCTAATGTTAAACCAGGAAGGTTGAGTGTATCCATTACTGGTGAACTGACAACTCCGGAAAACGGGAACAAGAATGGGATAGTATGAATTGGCATTGTTCCGATATGAGTAGGTACTGTGGGTGTTTGTGGTAGTGACGAGGGCTGCTGTGTGGTGTGCAACAGGGTGCACAAATCATACTTTTTTGTTATCGATAAAGGTGGTGGGATCAATGGAAATGTGGAAGTCATAGGTGACTCGGTGTAGATTCCAGGACCAATGGACGAGACAAATGATGTCGGTGCAGTTTGAATGGTTTGTTCAATCATTGGTAGCACATTTTGAGGGGCTGCGGGGGCGTTAGGATCATAATATGTGAGTTGATCAATCTTGATAATGCGTCCTTCATGTGGGAACATCATGAGGCGAAACACAGATGAAGCGATGGCTTTCATTTTTTACATATAGCTACGTCCAAGAAGGAGGTTGTAGTCGAGCTGGGCATTGATCACTTCGATGTCGATGGGAACCAATTTGTCGCCTAGTTCTACAGGTACGTTTGCTAAGAGGCCTTGTGGTTGAGCTGAGCACCCGTCGTAAGCTTGTAATGCTGTGGTGGATGGTTGTAAAGTGGGGAAGCCAAGTTTCTGCCACACAAGAGTGGACATGACGCAGGTTGAAGCTCCTTCATCGATGCACAACAAGGTTTTGAATGTTTACGGATACTTGGAAGGCCAAATTTGATGGCAATCGAGGTTTGGCTTGGTCTAAGTCAAAATCCATCATATGTGTATCATTAGGGTATACTCCTCCGATGGCGGATAGTAGTAGTTTTCGTTGTGCAGGGCATGTTTTCAATACCTCTAAAGCAGACATAGCAGCGGGGGATTGTGCTAAATATTCCACGACGTTATAATTGGATGCTACGCGAGCATTAGGATTGTTGTTAATCCTTCGCAAAGGGATGCGAGGGATTTTAGGTCCTCCATCCAACGACATATTTGGTATGCGTAGTGGTTGATCTGATGGAAGAAAGGTGGCTGTGTCAGTGGGAGGAGTTTCTGGGGGTGGGTCGTACTGATTTCTACGAGTTTGGAGGTTGATATCATTGGATGACATCATTAATAAATGGTGTGTGCCTGAATCTGTATGCTGATAATCAGTTGAGGCATAGGTGATTTGCCGCTGAGGTGCAGTAGATCCTTGTGGGGGATCCATTGGGAGAGCATTTACTACTCCCTAGTTTGGCAATGGGTTTTGCAATATCATGGGTTGCGGTAATGAGAGGGGGTGTGACCCCTATGTTGGGCATACCCATAATAGGTGGTGATCCTGTGTTGGGCATACCTAAAGGGGGAATGGCCCCTATATTAGGCATGCCTAAGGGGATTGTGGTTACCATGGGTGGCACGATAGTTGTAGGGTTTGTTGATGTATCTCCAATAGCACTGGTGAAAAAGGGGTCATATTGTGATCCAGCCATAGGGTTGGTTGGTGATGTCTCAGTAGGGTGTTCAGATTCAGCCTCATAATCTGATGTAAAATGAGACGCGTCAGAATCGGATGACTGTGTTCTATGTCGATGACGTGTCGAGTCAAGGGATAACGCTCTACGTCTGTGATGTGTAGATTCAAGTGTAACGAACTGAGGGGGTTCACCCTAAAAACGATGGGATTGTCTTAAATTCTCAATGGTGAGAAATGTCTAGAAATGTCAATCGATGGTGGTGAGATAAAAACTCAAAACCCTAGTTCAACAATGTGTGCAGGAGGGGAGTGTGAAAAAATAATGGCTCTCAGGCCAACAACCAACCTCAAAAGAACTTATTATAACAGTTGTGCTATAATAAGTGGAGGGATCCAAAAAAAAAATGGTCAGAATACCAAAAATCAAACAGTTCCTAGAAAAAAGTGGTGCTTACTAGACCAAGGGGGATAACAGAGCATGCAAACGCCTAACTAAAAGTGGTATTATGACTCAACTAAACATATCCTCTGCAAGGTGATGAAATCCAAGTCAGACAATATGGGTAGTGGAATCAAAGGCTAGATATCGCCCTTCCGGGAGGGACACCGGGTAGACAATCCTAAAAATTGGTCACTATGATACCCCGTTCATGACACGTTCAGTTGGGTGAATCTGTTGTTTGGTTCTATCGCCGCTGTACTCCCATACGGGCGGTACACCGAGAAATGTGAAAGGTATCCTTCGGTTACTGAATGGATAGTGGTATTCCATTCAGACTTCCGGAACCAGTCTGGCTACTTCAACCCTCCTAAGGGAGAGGCATTCCCGATAAATTGGTATATAACTGTGTCAACAAATAATAAGGGATTTTTGGGACCCTTAAAGACAACCACTATGTCTCATATGTAAATAATTGAGGGGTGTTATTAGAACACCTATCCCCCCAATCCTACCTAGCTACAATATTCTTCAAGTATTCCCCAAGTGGGGTTAAAGTGTAGGTTGAGTTTAGGTAGATTTTAAGGCTCAGTTAATTAAAAATGTGGCAGATTGGGTGCAAGTGTGATTATTTAACTGAAAATGAATTTTCCTTGTGTTGAGATATTGTAACTTCAAAGAATATTATATTTGTACTTTATTATTTTGGAGATGTTTCATTCCTCCTTGAAGATTTTATTGTATATCCGAAGATGTTTATTCCTCCGTCAGATTGTGGTAACTTGGGTTATTAGACTTCCCTAGTGGAGGGTCGGCCCTGTATGTGTTATGTGGGTCAAAGGGTTATTAGACCACCCTAGAGGGGTCGGCCTAGTCAGTTGTAGTGGGGTATTTAACCCAATGGTTAAATACGAGCCTACATGATTTGTGTAAAAGACAAGTCGGAGTAGTGTATAAATAGAGGAGGTGTATTCCTCATTTTACACACACTCACTCACTTGAGAGTGGCGCACTTATGAGAGAGAGGTCTGCTATGGAGAAGGAGGAGCTTATGCTCAGGCTTACATCTTTTGTATTTGCTGGTCATCTATATTGAGGAAACTTTGCTGGGTTTTCTACCCCATGAGGGTTTCCCAGAATAAATCTGTGTCTCTTGTGTTTATGTTGTGCTTGTTGTTTCTTCAGTGATCCTGTATATGCTATTATTGTGAAATGGAATGTAATGCTGCTATTTTTTGTCTTAGAAATATTGAATCTTAACATGGTATCAGAGCTAACCTGAAGGAAGGCAATGTATGGCACTTACGACACTTGCTTCACTTGCGACAATTTGAAGGTTTGGGTTTTACATAGCAAAAACCAGTCATCGTGGAACTTTCGCTATAAATACATTTTGGCAAAAGTTCAGGATCTGAAACCTTTACAGGTCGTAGATAACGTCCCCAGGTATGTTGCGTCCAAAGGGAACCCTCATATTCGTTGTACTTTGTGAGTTATGATCAGTACAAGTTAGGGTTTCTGCCTCTTCTAGATCTCAGTCAAAATCAGGTGACCTAGGAAAAAAGGTCATAACTTGGGCTAGGAAGCTCCAAATGAAATTTTGTAAAAAGTGACAGGTAGTACACAGACTGTACTATCTCAGGTCAGACCTGTTGGGATGGAAAGATGACAGGTTCGGATACCACAAAAAAAAAATTTAGACCCTTTGAAGCGAAAAGTTCGGAGTTACAGTAGAAACAATCAGGTACATATTTTTGTCAAAACAGAATTATTTTTGGAGCACCTTCATTCATGGCTTCCGGAATTTAGGGTTTCGGAGAAAGTTAGAATTTTTGGAATTGGAATCCACGGCTGAATGCTACTCAGGAAAATCGAAATTTAGAGTCCAAGATCGAATTTTTTGGTTGGGTAGAAGACCGGGCTTGATCAAACCCCAGTTCGGGATTTTGATCGGAAAGATGGAAAATTAGGGCTTCAACAAAAGTTGGAATTTTTGAAGTCTGTAACCATGGATGGAAGCTCTTCAGAAAAATAAGAGTTTAGAGCCTTGGATCAAACCTTTTGATTGGGCAGAAGGGTGGGCTTCATCAAACCCTAGTTCGGGATCCTATCCAGAAGATCCAGAAGTTTCGAAGGCAATTTTGAGGGGTCAAATTTTGGAGATTTCAAAATTGAAGTATGCTAGTTTGATCAGCTCAGCAAGACACATCCTTCCATCCATTCAGAAGTGTGAAAGTCAAAAATTGAATTTTTAGGGTTTTTCTAGCAAACCCTAATCAAGCTCCAGATCAAGTTTCAGGGGGATTTGAGGCTAAGGCCTTACATAAGAAGACTACAAGAAGTCTCGACAGGTATGACTTAAGGAGGTTCAGGTATGTCTTGAAATCTGATTCCTGATTAAGTTCATAATGTGTTTGTCTTCATATTATTTATTAGTACAATCTTGATTAATGTTAGAATTGTCTTATCACCCTAGTAACAGTATGAATGCATGTGAATGATCAAAGACATTCATTGATTAGGGATATATGATTGTACTAATGCATTATGGTGTTGTATGAGGTTGATGTTGACAAGATACAGGTACATCACGAAAGACAACTCAAGTTCCATGACCATGACAACATAATATTTGATCACATAGAAGTTCTACTTATGAGGTATGTATGACTTTGTTCTATTATGCTTAACTTATGAGATATATATGTTCTAGCATAGGATCTCTAAATCATTGAAGAGAACAAAGAAGATATTGATTAGGTATGTTAGACATAACTAAGTAGGTATACTAATCCAGGTATGTTTTCCTATGTCATGTTAGAATCTTACCTTGTGTTAGGATCCCTTATATAAGTATACTTGGTACGATTGGTTATGCTTATTCATAAAGTTAATCAAGGGTTTATGCACATTATGTCTCTTATCTTGATTGATGATTTAACTAACCAGGAGAGTCCCATGATCAAACAAGAATATGCATGAGTAAAAGAAGACTTCCCTGAAACCCTGAATACTAATGATCATGACTATACATATTCAAGATTATTTAGAATTATAATGTTTTTGATAATATTGAGAATATACTAATGAATGTATGTTTGTGTATGAGATCATGAGGATGACACTAGTGCACACTTGAGCATGCACAGTGGTACAGAATGAATAGAAGTTCAAAAATCATATAGAAGATCAAGCAGGAGGCAACCACACAAACATAAAAGATAAGTATTTGAGTTGTTATTTCAAATAGTAAATGATATTGCTTGTATGCATATTTGTATTCCTAGAATATATCATGCTGAGTATAAACATTCATAGAGCATTGAACAAAAAACTACTAATATGCATATGATTGGTAAGTTGGACAAACATTCCATTGTCGCTTGTCTAGAATGAAACCTCTTTGTTGACATGCTGAGAGCTGTGCACACTCTCGATAGTATGTTCTGGTAGAGATGGAAGGCATCTAGATAGCCACTGTATGCATACAGGATATGGAAAAGTGTTGTGCCAAAGTATTGGTCAAGATAGTTGCATTACTATGTAAATGATATCTGTATGCATAATAGGTTATCATGTCAACATGATTTCATGATTATGAAGTATTACTAATCATGTACTTAATTTTGATATGTAGGAAAGATCATGAAGAATGATGAACACCGAACAAGTGATGGATGTTCAACAAGAAGATTTACAAAGAAAACAAAATATAGAAGGCTCATTGCTAGAAGATTCTCTTAGAAAGAGGAAGAGAATCATGACAAGATGTTTGCTCCAAGTGGATAGATAAGACCATTCTTTTAATGGTGTAATTAAAGAAGAAGTGTGAATCAGGTTCTGTATGGGTACCCAGGATTGGTAGTCAATTGATAAGCTTAATGAGCATCTTGGGTGATGTGGATCTCAACCTTTGCTACAAGGTTGAATATGGCTTCTATACACAGATGACATGGATGCAAGAAGGAACTCACCACAGATTTCAAATGATATTGAGGCTCATATTAGTAGACCCATCTGACGAGAGATGGCACAAATAGATATGCATAAGATCACTCAATGCAGAGTGTGAATGATGGAGAATTGACAACTTCTTGACAAAGCTTGGGCTTTAATAGAAGTAAAGTTGATCCTAACCATTACCTTAAGGTCGTGGATGATGAACCTATCATACCATTATTGTATGACGATGATCTCTTTCTGACAAGGAATGAGAAATAGATCATGAAAAGAAAGAAGAAGATGGCTGCAAAAATGAAAATGAAAGATCTCAGATTGATGCATTACTTCCTAGGTCTAGAAGTATGGCAAGGCTCGTAAGGAATATTTCTCATCCAGGGAAAGTATGCTGAGAAATCTTGAGAAGACTTGATGTGTTGGAATGGCCACTCTCATGGATTCCAACTTGAAGTTGTTAGCGGATGACTCATCAGAGTTAGTGGATATAACTCTGTACAGAAAAATTATTGAGTCATTGATGTGTCTTCAGATATATGCTTTACTGTGAACACCTTGAGTCAGTATCTAGTGGAAACTAGATGTGTTCACCTGTTAGTTGCAAAGCATGTGATGAGGTACCTAGAGGATACAATAGACTTTGATCTATGCTATCTTAGAGATCATGACTTCAGATAGCTACACAAATGTTGATTGGGCAGAAATTGTATCAGACAGGAAGAGCACATCGAGAGGATGTTATTGTCTGGGATCAGCCATGATCTTGTGGTTTAGCAGGAAGCAATCTAGTGTGTCTCTCAGCACAAGAAAAATATATGGCTTCTCACTCTGCTAGTTGTGAAGCGGTATGGCTTCAGAATTGTTTGACATAGAAATGGACCCAACTGTGATCCTATGTGACAAACAGAGTTGTACCAAAATGGCAGAGAATCCAGTGTTCCATGATAAGTCAAAGCACATAGAGATCTGACATTTCTATATACGAGATATGGTGCAGAAAAGAATTAAAGTTCGAATTTGTAACAAGTTACCAATGTACTAACCAAACCTCTACCGATTCGATGTACTAACCAAACCTCTACCGATCCGATGTACTAACCAAACCTCGACCTCAAGTAAATTTTTCTGAGACAAACTTAAAATAGTTTAGAAGGACCCTCATCGAAAGGGGGAGTGATGTGGTCACTTATGATGAGATTGCCTACATCGACAGAGAGATCGATGATGTGGATACATATATTGGTGATACCGATAGAAAGGTTGGTGGATGGTCCTTAGACAGATGTCTCCGAGAAAGAAGAGGGATTTCATCATCCTTGAACACATGTTCTAAAAGGAGTCGTAGACAGATGTCTTCGAGAATGAAGTCCCTCGTGGACATGTGAGGATTGAATCATCCTTGGATTTCAGTCCTAAAGTGAGCCGTAGACAGATGTCTCCGAGAAAGAAGAGGGATTGCATCATCCTTGAACACATGTTCTAAAGAGAGCCGTAGACGTATGTCGTCGAGAATGAAGTCCTTGGTGGACATGTGGGGATTGGATCATCCCTGGACTTCAGTCCTAAAGAGAGCCATAGACAAGATGTCTCCGAGAATAAAATCCTGAATGAACAGGTAAGGGGATTGGATCGTCCTCGGACTTTGGTCCTATGAATTGAGCCGTAGACAAGATGTCTCCGAGAATAAAATCATGAATGAACAGGTAAGGGGATTGGATCGTCCTCGGACTTTGGTCCTATGAATTGAGCCATAGACAAGATGTCTCCGAGAATAAAATCCTGAATGAACAGGTAAGGGGATTGGATCGTCCTCGGACTTTGGTCCTATGAATTGAGCCGTAGACAAGATGTCTCTGAGAATAAAATCCTGAATGAATAGGTAAGTGGATTGGATCGTCCTCAGACTTTGGTCCTATGAATTTAGCCGTAGAAAAGATGTCTCCAAGAATAAAATCCTGAATGAATAGGTAAGGGGATTGGATCGTCCTTGGACTTTGGTCCTATGAATTGAGCCGTAGACAAGATGTCTCCGAGAATAAAATAATGAATGAACAGGTAAGGGGATTGGATCGTCCTCGGACTTTGGTCCTATGAATTGAGCCGTAGACAAGATGTCTCCGAGAATAAAATCCCGAATGAACAGGTAAGGGGATTGGATCGTCCTCGGACTTTGGTCCTATGAATTGAGCCGTAGACAAGATGTCTCCGAGAATAAAATCCTGAATGAACAGGTAAGGGGATTGGATCATCCTCAGACTTTGGTCCTATGAATTGAGCCGTAGACAAGATGTCTCCGAGAATAAAATCCTGAATGAACAGGTAAGGGGATTGGATCATCCTCGGACTTTGGTCCTATGAATTGAGCTGTAGACAAGATGTATCCGAGAATAAAATCCTGAATGAATAGGTAAGGGGATTGGATCGTCCTCGGAATTTGGTCCTATGAATTGAGCCGTAGACAAGATGTCTCCAAGAATAAAATCCTGAATGAACGGGTAAGGGGATTGGATCGTCCTCAGAATTTGGTCCTTTGAATTGAGTCGTAGACATGAGGTCTCCGAAAATTGAATTATAGGACTGTATCGTCCCTGGACCTCGGTAGAAAAGGTACATGGTAGGACTGGATCGTCCTTGGACCTCGGTTCAAAAGGTACATGACAGGATTGCATCATCCATGGACCTATGTCCTAAAGAGAGCAGGATTGATCATCCTGTAATATGATCGTATGATGACGATGCTGATGATCGTGTGATGACGATGCTGATGACGATATTGATGATCGTGTGATGATCCAGATGCAGTAGATCGAGATGATCCAGATGCTGTAGATCGAGATGATCCAGATGCTGTAGATCGTGATGATCCAGATGTTGTAGATCGTGATGATCCAGATGCTGTAGATCGAGATGATCCAGATGTTGTAGATCGTGATGATTCAAATGCTGTAGATTGTGATGATCCAAATGCTGTAGATCGAGATGATCCAGATGCTGTAGAACGTGATGATCCAGATGCTGAAGATCGAAATGATCCAGATGATGTAGATCGTGATGATCCAGATGCTGTAGATCGTGATGATCCAGATGTTGTAGATCGAGATGATCCCAATGCTGATGATCGTATGATGATGATGCTGATTATCGTGAGGATCCAGATGTTGATGTTGTTGTAGCTATTCGAGTGCTGCAGAAGATAAAGACTCGGTACTGAAGATGTTGATGTTCCAGTATTGAAGATGTTCCAGTAACTGCTTGAGTTACTGATGATGTTGAGAAAGCTTCCAATGATTTATAGATGTATCATGTATGATGTTGATGACTCCTTGCTCGTGCAGATGCTGTTATAATATCCTTCTCGTTAAAGGGGAGTCTTGAGATATTGTAACTTCAAAGAATATTATATTTGTACTTTATTATTTTGGAGATGTTTCATTCCTCCTTGAAGATTTTATTGTATATCCGGAGATGTTTATTCCTCCGTCAGATTGTGGTAACTTGGGTTATTAGACTTCCCTAGTGGGGGGTCGACCCTGTATGTGTTATGTGGGTCAAAGGGTTATTAGACCACCCTAGAGGGGTCGGCCCAGTCAGTTGTAGTGGGGTATTTAACCCAATGGTTAAATATGAGCCTACATTATTTGTGTAAAAGACAAGTTAGAGTAGTGTATAAATAGAGGAGGTGTATTCCTCATTTTATACACACTCACTCACTTGAGAGTGGCGCCCTTATGAGAGAGAGGTCTTCTATGGAGAAGGAGGAGCTTATGCTCAGGGTTACATCTTTTGTATTTGTTGGTCATCTATATTGAGGAAGCTTTGCTAGGTTTTCTACCCCATGAGGGTTTCCCAGGATAAATCTGTGTCTCTTGTGTTTATGCTGTGCTTGTTGTTTCTTCAGTGATCCTGTATATGCTATTATTGTGAAATGGAATGTAATGCTGCTATTTTTTGTCTTAGCATATTGAATCTTAACACCTTGCTCGGGCGATTGATTACAAATTAAAAACAAGACGATTCCAATTTGCAAAAAATAAAAGGCTTTTTCTAAAACGTAAATGCTTTAACAAAAATACTTCAAAAATTATGGATTTTCGAAATAATTTTTAAAGAAAAGCAAATATCATAAAAATTGTAAGAAATAAATGGATTTCTAAGTGCTTTCTTGGGAAAAACTATATAGCAAATTAAAAATTTGGTTTTAATTTTGCAAAAATGAAATTGCTTCACAATTTTTCTTTCACTAAATTGAAATTTTTTAAAAATGATGAAGTAAAGAAAAATAATAGTAAGAAATATCAATATGTAATGCTACAAAATGAATAGTAGGCTGTTCAAAAGTGCAGGGAAGATGGCTGGAGAATATGGGCCAAAATGGGTGAACTGAAGTAATAAATAACACTAAAATAAAAGATTAGAGAAATTTCTATGAAAAATTTCTTAAATATAATAGGATATTTGGATTCCTTGATTGAAAACACCCAATTTGAAAAGAAAAATCGTCTAAAACGGAGTTCGGGAGAGGGAGATGTGGCCGTTTGAAAGTTGAGTCGTGCTGCCATAAAATTACATTGCTGGTTTGAGCCGCGAAGTCGCGATGTGCAGCACGAAAAACAGTCGCGAAGCCGCGATGAGTAGCATGGAAAAACGTCGCACATCCGCGATGTGCAGTGCGGAAAAAGGCCACGAAGCCGCGATGTGCAGCGCGAAAAAAGGCCGCGAAGTGAAGCGTGGAAAAAGGCCGTGAAGTTGTTGTTTTGCTTTTGGTAAGGAGGCGGTCTAAACCCCTTCCTTCTGGTCTCTAAAAAGACTATGCTTTTCTTTATTCCTATTCAAGTTTTCAGTCATATGTTGAATGTGCTCATAACAGAGTCTCAGCTTGTGTAAGGTTGTATCCAATGTCTTGGGTGCATCAAATTCAATCTTATCTCGAAATATGGGAGGAAGGCATCCCAAGAACTGTTGTATATTTACCTTTTTGTCCTTAACATAAGTCACATAGTGTAACAGTTATCAGAATCTGTTGATAAAAGCATCTACGGTTAAGGATCCCATTTTCAGCTCATGGAATTCTTTTATTTTCTTATTGAAAAATCTTTTAGATATATACTTTTATTGAAATAATATCCTAAAGGTACTCCACCCGAGCTTCTTCTCCCTCTGTTTCTTAGTGTGTTTTAGATCTATCCACCATCTGGCGGCCTTTACATTCAAATTATAGATGGTCAGTTGGGATTTCATATTGCTGGAATAGTCGTGTACCTAAAAGTACTTGGTCATTCCTAAAATCCATTCCTCATCTATCTCTCATGTATCCATCTCTCCTTCGTAAGTTGGGGCTTTGATCTTCCTGAAATATCCTTGTAGGCTGTCATCACCCTTGTGTTTCTCTCTATGAGGATATGGTGAATAGGCATCGCAAAAATTACCATGATCGCCATCCATGGTATTGGATGACTCTGAATGTTCTTCTTGCTCCTTAAATTTTGAACTGCTAACTCTTTTCTTATGGTGATATTCATCCATAGATTTATTCACTGAGTGATTTGTTTTTCTTTCGGGTCTTTCCCCTGTCAAGGTTTGTAGCAATGTTTCATTTACTTCATGTTGTTCCTATCTTTCATTTAGGTTGTCAACCTTAAAACTTCAAAATTTAGCTCTCAGGCTTTGCACTGTTTTCAATAGTTCAGAAGACTTGGTTGTCCTAATGCTGTCATTCAACTCTACACCGGTTCCTCTTCCCAAGGTGGTGAATCCAAGTTCCCATGCTGACTTCTATTTCTTTTAGCATTCATGATGTTTTTCAGTTCTGAAAACAAATTAGGCAACGTGTAGCAAACAAGATTTTATTAGTTTACTAAATTTAAATTTGCAGTGGTTTAAGTAATGAGCTCAAAGGTATCGAGTATTTGAATCTGGGCTCTGATGCCACTTGTAACATCCCTCAAAATACACCCTATTTTTTTTATAATGGCCTTTGAAACTGTCATAACAACACATATATAATTAAATTAACTTCAGTACTGAGAATTAGTTGATATTCTTCCATAAGATTTAATAAATTAACTTCAACACTTAGAAGTTAACGACATTGTACTTGTTTGCATAATGAAAGATTGCATGCTCTTTTGTAGTCATTGTGAAGAGTGAAGTGTCTTCTATTAATCTCCTTGGATTTGTATTCATGTAAAAATCAGGTCCTTTTAATGCCTTGCATTCTGACATGTGTGTATGTTTAAGCCTATAGTAGGCTGTCCATCTTATGTGTTAATTATGAATTTCATCTATATCTAAATGACCTGCTCAATACATAATATGATCTCATAGACTATTTGCTTTATCATTTATGAACTAGCTCATTTTTTACCAATTTCTAATGTACTAGTTGTAATTGTTTCTTTTATGGATCATTTACTTCATAAGTGAAGTTCTGGCCCATAAGTGGCCTGAGTCTTACTTAGCATAATAGCTAACCTTTCATTCTTATTTAAATCTTGTAGGTGTTTATGGAAGACTCAACGTATCCTTGAAATTAATCTCTAAAGTATTGGATACCCAAAGTTTATAAAAGGGAGGACTAAGATTTTAAAATAATGCATATGGAAAATGTATGGTGCTAATACTTTAACGCTAAAGCGTTTAAGTATTAGCTTGACTTAGGTATTAACATTCCCTTCTATATTACCACTAAAACCTTGGATAAGGAAACCACATAATTCACATTAGTCTTGGATTTGTTGGGCATTGAATATGAACCATGTGATGGGTAGGTGGAAGGGGACAATCTCACGATGCCACACACCACTTGCATGAATTGTTGAGGTTTGGTGTAGTTCATCCCTGATTTTTGTTTCACGAAGGTTCATTTGTTTTCCTCCATTCATTGTGGAGAGATGGTTTCCATCTTCCACATTTTCCTTTGTGAAACACTCTCAGGAAAGCAGAGCTTCGCTTTGCTATCATTTTCAACCGTTGGTTGACAGGGAATAAAATATGATAAACAAAATCGTGATCTGAGATGTAACCACCACGACTTCCTTCTAGGTATAGTTTCGTTCAATCGCTTGGATCTGTATGTTATTCGCTTTACTCTATGTTGTGTTTAAAGGATTGAGATATTGTTGGTTTTAAATGTGTGCAGGCGAAGTCTTGGGCATTGGATATAGTGACGTTAATTCCCAGACCTTCGTATGCATTGATTTGGTAATCTCTTTGCCCCTCTTGGACCATCTTCCTTCTAGGAGGACATGAATACAATTTTAGTTGAATCGGTGAAGAGCAAAGGATGTCGTTTTTTATGGGTCTTGGTTTTTGTTTCTTATGGATGCCCAGACTGGGATTTCTTTAGTGTACAACGGAGAGACAAGGGTTTTTATGGAAGTTCTTATGGATTAAATGTTGATGTATATGTAACTTTGGAATGTATTTCACCTATGTATATTGTACTCCTATAGAGATGTATTATTCCTCTATACGGAAGTGTTGTCATTTGTATCGACAAGTGTCACAAGTGTCGTAACTTGCCGATGGGTTATTAGACCACCATGTGTGGGGTCGGCCCTGATTAAGTTAACCATGGGTTATTAGGCTAAGATAGACAATTCAGCCCCACTGGTTAATTGGGAAGGATAGGACAAGTATAAATAGAGATCGGGAGATCTCTATTTGATCACATCTCATTACTCACTCTTCCATCACTCGAAAAGTGGCGCACATGTGAGGAGGAGGATCAGTTGCTAGGAGAAGACTATCTCTTGTACTTTGGTTGTATCGTTTGTCTATCTATCTCTGAGGAAGTTGCGGGTTTTTTCACCTTCTTGGTTTTCCCTGGTGAAACTCTGTGTCTCTAGTGTGCTTGCATTATTGTGTCCATGATTAATATGCTGTAGATATGCTATACATGTTATTCTTTTAGTTAAGATCCTAGATCAGATTGAAATTATGAAAAAACTAACATGGTATTAGAGCTAGCCTGAAAGAAGGCATGGTATGGCATTTGTGACACTTGTTGCACTTGCGAAGCTAGGGCTTGATATATCAAAAACCAATCATCATAGCACTTTCACTATAAATGCATTTTGGCGAGGTTTCAGGATATGAAAATATTACAGGTCGAAAATAGGATCCCCATGTACCTTGTGACCAAAGGAAAACCTCTAATGTGTTGTACTTTGTGATTTATGATTTGTACAATATAGGGTTTCTGCCTCTTCCAGATCTGAGTCATAAACAGGTGACCTAGGGAAAAAGGTCATAACTTGGGATAGGAAGCTCCAAATGAAATTTTGTAAAAAGTGGAAGGTAGGGAATGGAATATACTTTCTCAAGTAAGTTTTTCAGAGGCCGAAAATGAACAAATGACACGTGGCACTCCGTACAAGTTCACTCTCCTGTTTTATCCCATAAACAGGTCACGTTGAAACACTTGGCATAACTCTCTCTCAGAGAATCCAATTGAGGTCAGACCTGTGGGGTTGAAAATATAATAGGTCATGCTACCACAAGAATAATTTTTAGACCCTGTAGATCTGAAATTTTGGAGTTAAACCAGAAACAATCAGGTGCATATTTCTGTCAAAACAGAATTAGATTTTGAGCACCTTCATTCATGGCTCCGGGAATTTTGGGTTTCGGAGAATGTTGAAATTTTTTGTATCGGTGACCACGGCTGAATTCTCCTCAGAAAAATTGAAATTTAGAGACCAATATAGAATTTTTTGGTTGGGCAGAAGGCCAGGCTTGATCAAACCCTAGATCTGGATTTTGATCGGAAAGGTGAAAAATTAGGGCTTCTGCAAAAGTTGGAATTTCTGAAGTCTGTGACCACGGCTGGAAGCTCCTCAAAAAAATCAAATTTTAGAGCTTTGGATCGAACCTTTTGGTTGGGTAGAAGGGCGGGATTTACCAAACCCTAGTTCAGGATCCTGTCCAGAAGATCCAGAAGTTTCAAAGACAATTTTGAGGGGTGAAACTTTGCAGCTTTCAAATTCTGAGTATACCAGCTTGATCAGCTCATCAAGGTGCATCCTTCTATCCTTCAGAAGTTTGAATTTCAAAGTTTGAATTTTTAGGGTTTCTCTAACAAACCTTAATCCAGCTCCAGATCCAGTTTCTGCAAATCAAGTGGATTGGGTTAATCCTAGAAGAGGATGGATTGGTCACATGCATAAGTGAAGAAGTTCATATTTCAGAGGGAGATGAGGCTAAGGCCTTACATAAGAAGATTACAAGCAATCTCGACAGGTATGACTTATCCAGGTATGTTTCAAAATCTATTCATGATTAATTTTATGATATGTTTGTCTTCATTAAGATTAGTACAATCTTGATTAACTTTATACTTGTTGTATCACCTTAATAAAAATATGAATGCATGATAGAAGACATTCATTGATTAGGGTTTTTACACTTATGATTGTACTAATGCATTGTGGTGTTGTATGAGGTTGATGTTGTCCACTAACATGAAAGGTACATCAAGAAAGACAAATCATGTTCTAGTTCGAGAACATATGACCATGGTGACATGAAGACAAAGATTCATCCATTGTCATGGATCACATAGAAGCTCTACTTACGAGGTAGGTATAATTTGGTTCTACAATGCTTAACCTATGAGATATGCAGGTTACTAGCACAAGTCATTTAAGAGAACAAGAAGACATCATGTGGGTATGTTAGACATAACCAGCTAACATATTAATCTAGGTATGTTTTTCCTATATCAAGTTAGAATCCTACCTTGTGTTAGGATCTCTTATATAAGTATACATGGCATGATTGATAATGATTATTCATTGAAGTTAGTAATCATGGGTTTAGGCATATTATGCTCCTTACTTTGATTGATGATATGACTAACCAGAAAAGTCCTTTGGTAAATAAGAATATGCATGAGTAAAATAAGTATTCCCTGAAACCTTGAATACTAATGTTTATTATCTATGTTTGAAATGATCATGACTATACATATTTAAGATTATTGTGTTTTGATAGATTGAGATTATACTAATGAATGTATTTATGAGACCTAGAGGATAACAGAATGATGATACTAGTAAGTATGCATAAGTGATCGAGGATAGATATAAGTTCAAGGACAGGTATACCAAGAAGAAAAGATCAAGAGGGAGCACACTCCAGTAGTTTCTGCAAGGATGCAAACATTCAGAGGGATTTGACCACTTCTCACAATCCACATCAGAATGGAGTTGCAGAAAGGAAGCAAAGAATGAGAGGGAGTCAACCCAACAAACAAACAAAGATAAGTATTTGAATTGTCATTTCTTGTATATTTGATTGTTTAAATAATACTGTTCAATGATATATATTTATGTTCCTAGACTTAGGTTGTGTATTATGCATATTAGAATAATGCATTAATGAACAGTATACTACTAATACGCATGTAATGGGTAAGTGGCCTATGGCACTGTACAACATTCCATTGCTACTTATATAGAATGAAACCTCTTTGCTGACATGTTGGGAGTTGTGCACACTCTTAACAATGTTCTGGTAGAGATTGGAAGGCATCTAGAAAGTTACGGGATATGGATAAATGTTGTATTGAAAGCATTGGCTAGAATAATTGCATGACTGTATGACATATTTTCTTTGTGTAAGAATTTGTTCTGAAAACTATGAGATGTTTCTAATCATGCAATTTAACTTGCTTTGTAGGAAAGATCGTATACCATCACCTACAAAAGAAGGACTACAACATTTGTTCAACAACAAAGTTATCTATTGAAGATATGAAGTTCCAAGGATTCGGGAAGAATGCCATGATCGAGGAGTACCAGTCGATCATGAAGAATGATGTTTGGGATGTAGTCCCAAGACCTGAAGGGAAGTCTTTTGTGACTTCCAAGTTGATCTATAAGATCAAGCATGCTGCAGATGGTAGCATAGAAACATACAAAGCGAGGTTTGTAGCTCGTGGCTTCTCTCAGAAAGAGGGAATAGACTATGAAGAGAATTTTGCTCCTGTGGCCAGATACACTTCCATTAGATCAGTACTTGCTCTGGCTGCAGTGATGAAATGGAAGATATACCAAATGGATGTCAAGACAGCTTTCTTGAATGGTGTAGTCGAGGAGGAAGTGTATGTGGAGCAGCCACTAAGTTTTGAGACACATGACAGGGAGTCATATGTGTGCAGGTTGAAGAAAGCCTTGTATGGCTTGAAGTAAGCTCCTAGGAATTGGTATGGTAGGATAAACAACTTTCTATCCAGTTTGAGCTTTACCAAGAGTAAAGCAGATTCCAACCTTTACTACAAGGTTGAGGAAGGAAATCCTGTGATACTACTCTTGTATGTGGATGAACTGTTTGTAACAGGTGAGGATGGATTGATTGCCGATACCAAGAGGAAGCTTGCTGCCAAGTTCGAGATAAAGGACTTGGGGATGATGCACTATTTTCTAGGCATGGAGGTGTGGCAGAGTGCAGATGGGATATTCCTTGGACAAGAGAAGTATGCAGTAGAGATCCTGAAGAGGTTTGGGAAGATGGACTGCAAGGCCATGGCCACACCTATGGCATAGAACCTGAAGCTTCTGTGTGATGCTTCATCTAATCCGGTTGATGTCACAATGTATCGTCAGATGATTTGGTCCTTGATGTAGCTGATGAATACGAGACCAGATATTTGTTTTGCGGTGAACACATTAAGCCAGTTCCTAACGGATCCCATAGGTGTTCACCTGGTTGCTGTAAAGCATATTCTGAGGTACCTAAGGGGTACAATTGATTATGGGCTCAAGTATGATGCGAATCAAAAGTTTAACCTACAGGGTTATGTTGATTCAGATTGTGCAGGCAGTGCTATAGATAGGAAGAGCACATCTGGGTGTTGCTTCAGTATGGGACTAGGTGTGATCTCTTGGTTTAGCAGGAAGCAGTCCTGTGTAGCACTGAGTACAGCTAAAGCAAAGTATGTTGCAGCTTGTTCGGCTAGTTATGAGGCAGTATGGCTCCGAAAGCTACTGTTTGAGTTATTTGATCTCTCGTTGGAGGCTACTGGTATCTTTAGTGACAACTAGAGTTGTGTGAAGCTGTCTAAGAACCCAGTGTTCCATGACAGGTTGAAACACATTGAGATCAAATATCACTATATCAGGGATATGGTGTAGAGAGGAGCAGTGAAGCTCCTGTATGTTGCGACGAATGAGCAGGTTGCAAATGTGCTGACAAAACCACTGGCCAGAGTGAAGTTTGAGTACTTTAGGGAGAGGCTTGGTGTTCTTCAGATTGACGACACTTTGAGGAATAAGTGATGGACACATTTGCTGGGATCCATTCCCAGCATGGTGAGAGGAGGATCCTTCCATGGCTATGGATGTAGGCGCTGGATGATGAGCATCAGGATGATGCTCTGGTTACTTCTGTGTATATGCATCATGTTGGATGCTAGATATGATCAGTTGGATCATGTGTATGTATATGCATCATGTTGGATGCTTGAGATATTTGTATATGCATCATGTTGGATGCTTGATATATTTGTATATGCATCATGTTAGATGCTTGTTATGATCAGTTGGATCATGTATATGTATATGCATCATGTTGGATGCTTGGACCATGTATCTGTATATGTATCAGGTGGATACGTTGTATGATCAGGTAGATCATGTATGTTGATATATATTAGGTGGATACATTGTGTGATAAGGTGGATCATGTATCTATGTATGTACCAGGTGGATACATTGTATGATCAGGTGGATCATGTATGATGATATGTATCAGGTAGATACTTGGTATGCATCAGGTGGATGCATTATATGATCAGGATGATCATGGATGATGAGCTTCAAGATGTTGCTCCAGATGACATGCATCAGGATGATGCAGTGATGATGATCAGGTTGATCATGTGATGATGTACATCAGGATGATGTATGGTGAGTATTAGGTTGATACTCTGTGGCCATGGACAGGTTGTGCAGATGAGCATATAAGTAGACCTAGGAGATCTGATAGGTCGAGCTGTGTGCTCGTAACATCCTGGGATGCTCTTTCAAGGCATTGCTCTGGGAGGACATATAAGTAGACCTAGGAGATCCGACAGGTAGAGCTGTGTGCTCGTAACAGCCTGGGATGCTCTTTCAAGGCATTGTCCTATGGCATGTAAGTAGACCTGGGAGATCCGATAGGTTGGGTTGTGTGCCCGTAATAAGTCCTGGGATTCTCTCTTTCGAGGCATTGCCATGACCACATGTAAGTAGACCTGGGAGATCTGATAGGTTGGGCTGTGTGCCCATAATAAGTCCTGGTATTCTCTTTCGAGGCATTGTGGTGAGGGGTCACCTGTAATACGTCCTGGAGATCCGAACAGGTTGTGCTAGTCACGTAAAAGTGTTAGGATATTCCTATACTCCATCCTAGTCCTCCTAGCATTTCTGTAATTTTCATTTTCAGTCATGCATGAAAAATTAGGGTTTGCATGCATCCTAGTCATCAGTACCAGCACCTAGCCCTCAGCAAACTAGCCCCTGGAGCTTCTTTCAAATCAGTTTCAGCTCTCCTAGAGCTTAGTGCACCCTCCTTTCACCTACTGCATGAGAAGGGCACCTTTCTTCACCTACTAGTCCAGTTTAGTTCAGTTATCTTCAGTTATTTCCTTGATCTAAGGATTAACTGACTCCTAACTGACCTTACCACTCCAATGGACCTCCAGTGTGACTAGACAGCCTGTTCTAACTCCAGTTAGCTCTATCCACGCCCTCCACTGAGCCTCCTTCACTACATTAGTGCTTCCATGTGCCAGTTACACCAACCACACTCAGTTAGACTCAGTTTGACTCCCGGCTGACCATTACTTGTGCATTGATGACTTCATTGATGAGAAGGTGGACTCCTAGTTATGCATTGATGACTCTCCACTAATTATGGATCTGTGCATGAAGGCTAATTCGAATTCCACCTAGTGAATTCGAATCCTCATACTCAGCATTGTATATTTACCAGTTTACTATTCAGTTTAATGTAACATGTGTAATTATTATGCCTCAATCAGAGTTTCTTTGGATCTATGTTCTAATGCTTCTCTCATCTTCTATTATTCCTACATTATTTCATTGTGAGGTTTACATCATCTCTTTGGATATTATGTGGGCATTTTCACATGGTATCAAAGCCATTTGAGAGTATATTCTACCTCCATTCTTGAGAGTTTTTTGCAGGTATTTCGAAGTTCTAGCAGTTGTAGCAACAGATTCGGCAGTTTCTATTTGCACTTGTTCCAGCAGTCAAGATGAGCAATTCGAATGCTTCTTCTTCTTCTTCTCCTATGATCCTCACTCCCTTCAATTACTTCGAATGGAAGGATAGGATTATATTTCACTTGTATAACAAACAGCTAAATTGAATAGTATTTGAAAAAGATGCTATACCACATCATGCTGTTGATAGAATCAAGCATCTAAATAAAATGGATGAAGCTTTTGGATTCATATGCCTCCATATGTCAGAAGATCTATTGTTTCATGTTGAAGGATTGAAGTCTCCCAATGAGTTATGGACAAAATTGGGTAGTCTCTTTGGCAAACAAGATGGGATGGGAGGCTACACTCTCAAAAATGAATTGGCTTCTTTGCAACCTAGCAATTTCGAGAGCATTCAAACATTCATCTCAAAATTTCAGAATTTGGTTGTACAATGCAAGCATTGTGGCATCACCAAAAGCGATGAGCAATTAGTGCTCTCCATTTTGAGCAAACTTGGATCTCAATTTTCTGTTTTTGTATCTACCTTCCATTCTGGGCGAATGTCAATCCCTGGATGGAATTTTCCTACCTTATCAAACTTTACTGCAGCTCTCATTCAAGAAGAGGACAAATTGATTCAAATGGGTGCCATCAAAACCTTCAGAGATCTAGCTCTTTTAGCTGGTGAAGCAAGTGGAGTGAATGCAAAAGGGGGGGCAAAAAGACAAAGACAATAAGCCTTCAAGATCCAAGAATGACAAACAAAAGAGACCAAATTGTTCCTACTACACAAGAGGAAATCATCCTGAGAAAGCTTGCATGCACAAGAAGATTGATCTTCTAACCAAGCTTCTTGAACAAAACAAAATTGTTGTTCCAAAAGAAGAAAAGATGTATGATTCTGGAAGTGGATCTGATGATTGCCATGCATTGATGGTTGGTTTTTCCAAGACAAAAGCCCTCCTCATAGATTCTGGAGCCTCCAACCACATGATTGCCTCTGAAGAATCCTTCTCCTCTTTGGATCTCTAAGATGGGCTTACCATTCACATGGGAGAAAACTCTCAGATTTCTTCCAAAGGATTGGGTACAGTTCATATAGAGCATGGTAAGTTCAAAAATGTCTTATTTGTTCCTTCTCTTACAGCTAATTTGTTGTCAGGATATCAAATGAATCATACAGGATCACCAAAACAAGTAATTTTTGGTCCAAACATAGTAAAGATTACAGAAATCTCCACTAGAAAGGTTATAGCGAATGGGATTGCTAATCATGCCTCAAAGGCATATGAGTTCTCACACTTCATGCCTTTCTCTCCAACTATTCCTTTAGATTCTGATGAAGATCACAGTGACTCCTCTTCTAATGAAGAAGAAGATCAAGATTTTGATGTTGAGATCATGGTTCAAGAAGATTCAGATCCAGAACCAACACCTATTCTCAGTCCAGATTCGAGGTCAACATGGGCTCACACAGTCCTTGCTACTACTGAGAACACAGTTGATGATTTATCTGTTCACAGAACTACTAGACTTCAACATTATGCCAACCTTGCATTATGCCATCCACCTCTCCATGAGAGATACAGCATGATGATGGGGTTCTCTCTTCCATATTTTCAGAAGACTCCTCATGTTCCATTCGCTCCAGATACAGAAAGAGTTCCTGAAAGACTTGCTTCCTCCAACACATTCTCCACACAGTGGGAGACATTCCTACAGGGGATCAACTTGCCAAGTCTTTTGCAAAAGTTTTCACTGATGAAAGGTTCTTTATTTTCTGCATAGTATGATGGTTCTTTGAGTTATTTACTGTTCTTTTTGAGGGGGGTATTTTTCCCATGAGGTTTCCCCCATTTCCTCAGTTTATGGACAATTTTTTATTTTTTCTATCATTTCATTTGAGTATGGGTGACCTTTGGTACTAGTTACCAAGGCCCAGGATGGATTAAGGGGGGGTGTTAGGATATTCCTATACTCCATCCTATTCCTCCTAGCATTTCTGTCATTTTCATTTTCAGTCATGCATGCAAAATTAGGGTTTGCATGCATTTTGCATGCGTCCTAGTCATCAGGACCAACACCTAGCCCTCAACAAACTAGCCCCCATAGCTTCTTTCAGATCAGTTTTATCTCTCCTAGATCTTAGTGCGCCCTCCTTTCACCTAATGCATGAGAAGGGCACCTTTATTCACCTACCAGTCCAGTTTAGTTCAGTTATCTTCAGTTCTTTCCTTGATTTAAGGATTAACTGACTCCTAACTGACCTTACCACTCTGATGGACCTCCAGTGTGACTATATAGCCTGTTCTGACTCCAATTAGCTCCATCTACACCCTCCACTGAGCCTCCTTCACTACATTAGTGCTTCCATGTGCCAGTTACACCAACCACACTCAGTTTGACTCCCGGTTGACCATTACTTGTGCATTGATGACTTCACTGATGAGAAGGTGGACTCCTAGTTATGCATTGATGACTCTCCACTGATTATGGATCTGTGCATGAAGACTAATTCGAATTCCACCTAGTGAATTCGAATCCTCATACTCAGCATTGTATATTTACCAGTTTATTATTTAGTTTAATGTAACATGTGTAATTATTCTTCCTCAATCAGAGTTTCTTTGGATCTATGTTCTAATGCTTCTCTCATCTTCTATTATTCCTAAATTCTTTCATTGTGAGGTTTACATCATCTCTTTGGATCTTATGTGGGCATTTTCACAAAAAGGCCTCGGATGCTCTTTAGGGTTCTTGCTAGTCAAGACACTCTTTTAAGGTTTTGTGACAGTCACATGTAAGTGGACCTGAAAGATCTTGCCGCTCATGCTTCGGCACATAAATGGTCCTGGGATACTCTTTCGAGGCATTGTGACGCATGTAATAAGTCCTGAGGATTCCACAATATGGCCAGTGATGATGAAGACCTGCAGGTGGTCGGCCTACATCCAGTATGAAAAAGGACTGGCTCTGTAGAACTTCCTATGACGAGCAGATCGGAGATTGATTGAGATAGCAGCAACAGTGACAATGACGATGATTCGAGGACAATGATTCGCTGATGATGATCCAGAGAAGAAGACTTGTACTAGCAGATCTGTGTCAATAAATACCTTCCTAGTTAAGAGGGAGTGTTGATGTATATGTAACTTTGGAATGTATTTCACCTATGTATATTGTACTCCTATGGAGATGTATTATTCCTCTATACGGAAGTGTCGTCATTTGTATTTTCAAGTGTCGCAAGTGTCGTAACTTGCCGATGGGTTATTAGACCACCATGTGTGGGGTCGACCCTGATTAAGTTAACCATGGGTTATTAGGCTAAGATAGACAAGTCGGCCCCACTGGTTTATTGGGAAGGACAAGACAAGTATAAATAGAGATCGGGAGATCTCTATTTGATCACATCTCATTACTCACTCTTCCATCACTCAGAAAGGGGTGCACATGTGAGGAGGAGGATCAGCTACCAGGAGAAGACTATCTCTTGTACTTTGGTTGTACTTTGGTTGTATCATTGCTCTATCTATCTTTGAGGAAGTTGTGGGGTTTTTCACCTTCTTGGTTTTCCCCGGTGAAACTCTGTGTCTCTTGTGTGCTTGTATTATTGTGTCCATGATTAATATGTTGTAGATATGCTATACATGTTATTCTCTCAGTTAAGATCCTAGATCATATTGAAATTATGAAAAAACTAACATTAAAATCCATGGCAACATGGTTTTACCGTGTTTTTTTTATGGGATGTGTAAACCCTTCAGGGTATTTCTGGTTGTTCCATACTTAACTGTTTGTTCATCTTGATATTATCTTTTGCCAGAAACAATGGACACATATGATATATTTATTATCATATCTCTCTTTTTGAAATACTATGTGTAACAGTATTCCTAATCCTTGAAGGCATTTTTAAATGAGATGCCGATGTTTCTGGTATACATTTTATCTTTCGTAAATCCTAAGTATGTATGAAATCTAAGTTCATTTAATCTTTGAATGAAGTATGGATCCTCTGTACTTCCCATAGGGCGTTAATGTTTTCTACTTTTGACTTATTTAAAAATCTGTGTAAAAAGATATACCTGATGTGGAGAAATTACGATGGTTCAACTCTCGACATTGTGAATAAGTTTGGTATGTAATTACTTAGTTATTTTGGCTAGATTTCGCTTAGGTATTCAGACTAAAATGATTTATGTTTGGTTTCAATGGTCAAACCCTAAACTTGCTTACTCTTTAATGAACAATCGCTTTTATGTTAGTTAAAGATATGTACAGGATTTATTTGTAAAAACGTTGTTTATAGGATTCGATCCCTGACTGTAGCGATGGCTCAGTCGCAGAACACGGGAAAGCATGATACTTATCCCTTTGAGTTAGACCCTGAAATCATGGGCTTCATGATTTGAATACGTGTACTCTGTTTAACTTTTATATGACTCGACGTTTGATTAATGGTTTAATAATTCGCAACGTGACTATATGGTGAAGAAAAGCTATTTGTTTATCTCCTTGCTGAGTGTATGTGATTTTACCTCTGATTGATATCGAATTCACTATGGCTTAAAGAGATGCATGTTAAAGTTGGACAAATAAACAGAGTGGAAACTTTGTGTTTCACATTTAGTTTGACTAGTCATGTATGCTGCTCATGAGAAGCGCTTTCATTCAGTTTATGTGCATAGTGGTGTTGTTAGGAACCCATGTCAACCCTTCTATTTACTTTGTTAGTATATTGTTGTTGGACACATATGCTTTGTAAGTCGTCCCGTAGTATTTTTTGATCCATAGTTTGTCTTATTGTTGTTGGATGCATATGCTTTGTAAGTCGTCTCATAGTAATTATTGATCCATAGTTTGTATTGGCCCATGGTTTGTATTGACACATGGTATTGACCCATGGTATTGGCGCCTAGAATTAGTATATAAGTTTGTGTTGAGACCAATGAAGGTACCATGAAGTTAATTGTATCGAGCTTGCTCAAAGGAGGTTGCCCCCTCGAAGTGGCCTGCGATCAATAAAAGCGATTATGAGTTATGTTATTTCTGTTATCTCGTGTATTTTCATTAATTAATTGTTGCAGGTTCTTCACAAGTGGAATGAATAGTCAGTTCATGAGGGCGATATAGACTTGTGTCTTTCGTTGGTGCATGGGAGTCTATGTATGATTTGGACATGGGCCCAACGTATGATATGTTTCACATAGTTTGAAAGGTAAATGGGTAGCATATATACTATGCTATGCTGAGCCTTGATTGTAATTTGGTGTATGGTTCTTTTGGTTCAAATGTTTAGGTTATGATTTCTACTTTATATTTTATTTAATACACACACACACATACAATAATTAACCTACTTTGGGTTAAGGAACTTTGTCCCAGGATCCTTGTTTGGGATCCTTTCCCTATTTAGGACTAACGAGAGTTTTCTCTCCTAGGCTAGAAGTCTATGATATGATTTTATGACTGCTTTTTATTTTAAATGGGAAATCTTTCAACTGTCCTATGCTTATATTTTTAATAATATAATTGATGCAGATTCAAGAATGTAAAATATAAGAAATTACTAGTTAACCCAAGCGCCATGAACTAAAAAATAGTTATGCTATAAAAGTATGAATTAAATGTAAAACAATAACTACAATTTATAAAATCAATCTATGGAATTCAGAATTTAATGATCGGAACATCATATGTTATGCAAATTAAATGCTTTAAATAAAATATTTATTTGTATAAATAAATTACTGTAATCATGTGAATATATCGAATATTACAACCTATGAAATCTCCGATCAAGAACAAATTTGGAGCCCAATAGTTACATAAGACCCTTTCATTAAATCCATACAATAAGTATTTGAAAAATATGAATAACATAAAAATACTTATCAATCCTTTACATTTTCCGACTGACTTGGGAATTGTCACGTTCCTCCCAACCATAGATCTCGAATTGTTCTTGGTTCGTTCAATAGATCACCCTCGATCTGAACCGAGCATGCCAAGAGACTAAAATGCCTAGGTGAAAAATTGTTATCCTTCTTACTAATCCAAAAACTCAATCTGCAAAATCTAGTACTCAAATATTTATGAATTGGATCCTCCAATGATCTTCAGACCATTGCCCTTGCAATGTCCTCCTATTTATTTGTTTCCAATGAGGAGAAGGCTCCTAGGGTTTTAGTTTTAGATCACTCAATTAAGTTATTAGATAGACTGTATGTTTGTTTTTATTTTTATTTAACCATTTTTTTTTAAACTCTCACAGTTATTTTATCTTTTAAAAATAAATTGATCTATTTTTAAACTCTCATAGTTTATTTTATCTTTAAATTAAATTAAATAATTTATATTTAAACTCTCATAGTTTATTTAAATAATATAGGATTTATTTTACTTATCCTAACATCTAGTTGATCTTTAGTTATCAACTACTTGGTCATTCTAATCCGTGAGATGTAGAACAGTCGGTGGCGGGTGATGGTTAAGACACCCCTAAGCGAAAAGGTCGTCGGTTCAAAACCCCACGTATACTAAAATCCAACCATGCTAAGGGTTGGTGCGGTCCAGGATGGGTGCGATCCCCGAGTGATTTTGACGGCTTAGATGCCCCTAGTTCGTGGTCTTTCAGCCAATGGCAAACCCTGCTAGTCAGGGGGTACTACCACTTGCCAACAAAAAAAAACTACTTGGTCATTCGAATATCTTGCATGCTTGATCCATCGTTGAGTGGCATTCCCGGTCAGTTTAGAAAGAATAAAAGGAGATAATTAATATTTTATTTTATCAATAGTAAAACTAATTATTGATGATCCAGAGCCTCTAGCTCAACATCAGTTAACAAAATGAGTTTAAAGTGCTTCTAGATCTTGTTTCTCATTGCTCACTCAATCAATAGTTCTAGTGCTTTTCCAAAGATTATGCTCAACACTAATTTAGAATAGTTCCAGTGCTCTCCCAAAGCTTATGCTCAACACTAATGTAGGTGTCCCCAAAGCCACACCTAGAGACAATGATCAAAGTTCGGGTGTTCCAGAGCTTATGCTCAACAATAAGCTCAACAAAAAATAAAAGTAGACCATGTGCTCCAGAGCTTATGCTCAACACAAAATAAAATTAATCCATGTGCTCCATAGCTTATGCTCAACACAAAATAAAAGTAGTCCATGTGCTCCAGAGCTTATGCTCAACACAAAATAAAAGTAGTCCAATCTTGGGATATTAGAATTTAAATGATTTCTATATAATGTAATTGTCTTAGAGTATTGTTAGCATATATGTGTTATGGACACACCTAGATCCTCAGGAAACTAAAAGGTTGGGATCTAAGGATGTAAAGTTCTTATCAATCCCACCAAAATCAAACAAGCTAAGAGAGAAATATGAAAGTAGAGAGCATGTGATTTAAAAATAAAAATAAAAATTAAATGCAATATGTTATTGGAAACTGCTTAATTAATTTAGTTTCTTAAATATGTATTGAGTTACCAAAATATCAAAATCATATATTGTTGTGACACTTAAACCCTCTTGTTGATGGCTTAGATCTTAATTATGTTCAAGGAAATGTTGTCAATTATATCAATTAATCTTATTTATGATGATATCATCATGAAGCTTATTAGCCTATCAATTAAACATAATAATTGTGTTCATATTTTTTTTTTTAAACTATTTCCAAATGATGAAAATGAGTATTTTCTTGACTAATTGGAGCATTTCTCCAATGCCAATCATATTTTCTCCATTGCATTCTAAAATGCCGTGAATTTCCCCACATTGTATCAACAAACAAAATCATGAAGTTGACAATATAGTATCATCTCATTTGGTAAAAAAAGAAACTCGAAATGAATTTGAAGTAATTATTTTCCCATCTCCGACAACCTCATAAATCAATTAATTAAAATATTAAGTAACTCTTGCTCAAAATAATATAACTACTTTTTTTTTCCCACATAAAATATTTCCCATTTCATTAATATTGTAATAAAACACATTGTTCAGAGACTATAAAAGTCTTCTCAAGCATTGCATCACCATAGTGAGGTTATTCTATACATGTAGTGTCCTATAGTTTTTCACAAATAGCAGGTTGTGTTCATTACTCCCCAAAAATAGAAAACAACTAACAACTATACAATGATAATAGTCATTTTAAACATTAAAAAAAAAGTTCTCATAAACATATATAAACATTTATGTCATAGTTGGAATCACTCCTAAGAATACTATTGCAGCTTGTAATTGACCCAACAATCATTCCAGAAATGGGCCAGGATCATACTCCATGATATTATCATTGATTTTTCCCATTAATTCCATGAACCTTCAACCACCTAGAGGCCTTGCTCAGATAAATAGTCAACCTGTACATTCCTTTCTTTGAATGTGTGTTGAAAACTGATGGATTGAAACCTACCTACAATGCGGATCAATTCTTCAAATATAGCAAGGAGATAAATATTCTTGGGTGGTCTTTTCAATCTCATCCAGTCCACTACTGGCTACGAGTCACCATCTAGTCCACTACTTATTATCATTAGGGGAGTTTTGAGGTTTAAAAATGGCCTCCTAAGGGAAATAATAAAATAAGAGTTCTGAATTTTGGAGAGGAAAAATAAAAGCTACTTTTTCTTATCGTATTTTTGACATATCTCCTTATCAGTTTACCCAAATTTCAAGTTTAGGCACTTGTTGGATGTATAATTTATTTCTGCATCCAATGCATACCCACATGGAATACTTTTGAGGCACCCACAACATGAAAAACAAAAAAAATCAATAAAAAAACATATTTTAATACATACAGTACGTTTTTTATTGATTATTTCATTTTCCTTGTTGTGGGTGCCTGAAAAGTATGCAATGTGCGTATGTGTTGGGTGCGGATTTGAATTCAACATCCAAGGAGTTACCAAACTTGAAAGTTGGGTAAATAGATAAGGAGATACGTTGAAAATACAATAAGAAAAAATAGTTTTTTCTTTTTTCTCCAATGTTTTTTACAAATTTTACCTCCCATAGTTGACATCATCATATTGAATCCTGTTGGTTCTTATAAAGTGAATTTTGATGGTACATGTTGTGTTTTTAGACCCATTTTTAACCTCAAAACTCCCTAATGCAAGATCAATCTTTGATTTATGAAGATTAATGTATTCACAAAACACTTTGAGCACTATTTTAATCATTTTTCTATCACAATGTTTAACAATGCCAACTAGCCATGAGAAAGTGGAACAAGCCAAACTAATACCCTTTTCATCTAGTTTAGATTTAATACCCTTATAACATTAGCATTAAGCTCTTTCAAATAACGTACTTGCATGCATCTTTCGTAGTTGATGATACCACTGACTCAAAGTAGTATAAAATATCTTTGTCAATTCTATTATGATATTTTGATCCATTCAAAGTCATAAACAATTCATGTTGAGAATCCTTCACTCTCTCTCTATGGATTTTGTTCTTTTTATCTTGATGCTATTTTGGAATTTAGTCCATAACATCACTATAAGAACTTGTTACTTTGATTTAAATGGTTTCTTAATTTAGACCGCTCCCTTTAAAAAAAATAGATTTTTTCAGCACATAAGAAGTAAAAAAAATAGGATTAAGCTGATATTTTCATAGAAATGCATATACTATCCGATGTTGTAAAACATTTGGGAATGAGTATGATGCACTTTGATTGTATCAAATTGTACAAAAGAAAACAACATTATTATTTATGGTACCATTAGACTAAACACATTAGATACAATTGATAAGAATCATGTCAACTCAAATATTCGATGTACAATCCCGTAGAGACATGTGGAAGCTGTAGAGAAGAGCCATTCCATGGGATGGGCATTCTCATGAGTGAGATAAAATATAATGTGATGGATAAGAACTTGGGAGTTTGAATCTTTCCTTTGGATTTGCCTTTGAATCTTCCCATCCCCGGTTGATTTTTTTACTCTCCTATAGTTACTTCATTATATTCACATCAAATTCTTGCATTCCCTTCATAGTGACCTTAGAGTTCCTCACATTAGGTTCTACACACTTCACTCTGGTCAATGAGCACATATTTTTACAGTTTTTCGTCAATTAAGAAGTCTGGAATTTTTGAGTTATAAAAGCCATGCACTCGGTACTCAGAGTGGTATTGTTGCTACTCATTTGAAATATCTATATAATCTCTTATCCGTGCAAAATAGTTATGCAATCGAAGGTTCTGCAAAAAAAGTTAAGGGTTTGGAAAGTCAAGTAACAAAGGATTTATCTTTTATCGAGGTTAGATAATTGTTTGTTCTTTAAGATAGTTTTTTTATTAATTTGATTTTAATTTTTGATGATTTTGATTGGATAAACCTTATCTAAGCATCTTGAATTTTGCATTTGAAATTCCTAAAGTCACCTTGAAACTTATTTATCATTCTTTCGTCATTTTGAATTTTAGCCCTATGCTTAAAACTTGATATTATTGAATAAAAAAATATTTTAATTTAAAAGTTTAAATGACTTTATAAATTAAAAGAATGTAGACTCAACGTCATTTTGAATTTTAGTCATATCGTTAAAACTTGATATTGAATAAAAATATATTTTAATTTAAAAATTTGAATGATTTTATAAAATAAAAGAATGGAGACTTTTGTTAAGGATATGATGATCCATTGGTGGGGATAGTGGATTTCTTTCCATCCATCCAGGTTCAATTCCGTTGAGATATCTTCTGCCTTGGATGATCGGCTGACGGTTTGTTCAACCTACCATCCACGATATGTGAGGAAGTTTGTTGAGATTTCTCGTGCGTGTTAACTTCCCTTGATTCTTTCAGAATAACAGGAAGGTGATTTTTCCGCTGAAAAAAAAAGAATGGAGACTCAATTGACTATTATTGTTCGATTTAAATTTTGAATATGATTGATGCAAATGGTTCAATCTATTTAACATGCCTTTTTCAAAAAATCATTCAACCAAAATCAAATTTGCCCAATTGCAAAATCAATCCTTTTTGCCTCTAATTTCTAAATTTTTTAACGAAAACCTTATTTTGATCCCATTGCTAAATCAAGCCCAATTTCAAAATTGGCTCCCTTTTGTCCTTAAACATTTGAAAGGTGAATTAAAAAACAAAAACACAAAAGTGTCAAATATAGAAATTTGGCCCGATCCATGGATCAGACCCTTTATAAAGAAGCATTGAATTATTGCACCGAGAGGAGTGAGGTGATCTACAATTCAATATGGAGGAGAAGTTGTCACGTAAGGTAACATAATGTAACATAACACAAAAAAATAATTAAAAATGTCCATGTCGACTCATAAAATAAAAAATTATGAAAAGTAATTAAAAAAAATACATGTTGACTCATCAAATAAAAAAATTATGAAAAGTAATTAAAAAAAGGATATCCGTCTATAAAATAAAGAATTAAAACGTAAACCCAGATATATCAATCAAAATCAAATTTCTTGAGTTGAAATTAAAAAAAAAATTACACCACAAGAAATTAGATCCCCCTTAATGCTTAATAACTGCAGATTTAAAATAAATCTATGCTAGTTATTTCAAATCCTTGTATCTTTGTATCTTCAAATCGGACCCTTTTTTACTTTGTGAAATATTAAAGTAGTGATTAAAATATGGGCCCTTTTTTACTTTGTGAAATGTTAGAGTGGTCGTTAAATATGAGCTGATCTATTGATTGGGTGATTGGGCCTTAACCACCAATTTTTCAACTCTCCCTATGGAAGATATTTGAATGAGTTTTCAATTGGTTCTTTTAATCCATGTACTATGCACAAGAAGGAATCCCTTTAGAAAATGAATTGTAACTCTCAGAACTCTCAATATACTTAGTTGTTTTATGTTTAATGTAATGTATTTGTAATGGTTCGTCGCACCTTGTTTTGTTAACAAAATTTGAAAGCGTGCATCGTGGAAGGAACATTAAAGCACATAATCTTTTAGAAATGGTCAATTTGGTTAACCATCCCATGGATTAACATAGGCAACATTTCCATAGATATTGTTTGAGTTATGAAGTACCATATATTCTGACTAAACTTGAGCATGAAAATATTCCTCCAGGAATGGACACGATCATATGAACTATGTTAACAGATGCATGTGTATATTAGAGATTATTATCACTCCTCAATACAATTTAGGCCATGCTGCTTTGTTGTTGCACCGAGATGTGCAATTTTATGCAACATGAGTGGGTGAAATGTGTCATTTCGATAATATATATTTACGTAAAAAATATTTTATATAAAATATTATGTAAACTTACAATTAAAATTAAAAAAAATGTAAGTATTAAAATTCTTTAAACATAAATTTATATTAAATTTTATAACCAATATTGAATAGATTGTACGTTCGATTTCCATATATTGGCCCAATATAATATCTTACAAAACTCAAAGTAATTATAATAATGATTTTCAAAAGAAAAAGGAAAAAATTATTTTCTTGATATTCCTTGGAATCAAATAAAACAAAAATCATACATTTCTTCAAAACAACTTTCAGGGCACATTATGTCCCACTACTAAAGTGACTCTCAAAGACTAGTCTAATAGAAAATTACTACTATCTCTTGTACAAACATATACTTGCATATCTATCAACATTATAGTTTTTTTTATTTACAATCACAACTGACTAAGTTCAAACTAGTATTATCTAAAAGTACAGTCATCCCAAAATAGTTGTGTCAATCTATGTGAAAATATAAAGAGAGCCCTCTGAGATAAGGGCGTCCTCCATGAACTCCTCAAAATATAATGTGCCTTCAGGACCCCCAATAGCCTTCTTAGATATTTCATAAGCAATATAGTTAAATACTCTAAAAACATGACTAATAGATATTTATGAAAAAAGGATAGAAGCATGAAGATGCACTAACACCACTGATCCAATGATAAGACCTGTAGATTAGACCATTAGCCCAATTGAAAATTACCTTTGTATCACTAAGAACCTAAATATAATCGATGCCAATAATGGAAGCAAAATGTAGTAACCCCCAAAAGGCCAATGATTCTGCTCTAGTATTGGTTCTCGATCCACAACTCATCCATAGTCTAAAATTATGGTCTTGACCTATTCTTAAAAACATCCCTCGCCATATTCACCCATCCGAGCTGCCCCGTCAAAGAATCCCACAACATCTTGAGTGGAAATGGAAGGACCATAAATCATTCTAAGTTTCTTTTTCTTTTCCACTATATAAAATTCTCGTTATAGTCCTAGGATTCTTATACAACTAACAAACACTTTGGGAGCTTTGTCTTAAAAAATAACATAATTTCTTGTTCACCAAATGCCCCAACATACAAATAACGGTACGAGCTTGTGATTCCGAACCTTCTCCACCCAATATCCAAAATTATTTTCAACAGAAAGGGTACCCCATTCCTGAGAAATCTGTAGGTCTTCATTGATTTCCTTCCAATTTTTTTTGCAGAAGGTACAATGCACTAATAGATGATTGACATATTCACTATCCATTTTGCACAGTATACAAAAGTTTGGTCCAGACCAACCTCTCCTAACCAAGTTAACCAAGTTATCCCAAGTCAATATACCGTTCTCTAAATAGATCCAAAAGAAGAATTTAAGTTTTCATCGGAATGTTCCATTTCCATAATCTGTTATACCACCACTTAATCTCTGACACATCATAATTCAAATGTGAGATAGCATCATAGGCAGGTTTTTCATTCACCTGACCAATAGAGCTATTCTAATCCCATACCTATGTATCATCTTCGTTTTTCAATCTGATGTCATTTTTGTGTAAGGACCTAATATATGTAGTCCATTCCTCAACCCATTGTCCCTCTATACCCAGATCATTATCAAATAACCAATAAGAGCCAAAATTACACAACCAGTTGGGTCTTCTAATATGTTCCAAAGTACAGAAACCAAACTCAACGAGAAATTATCTGAGAGACAAAGAAATAAAATGTGTCTCCTCCCCTCCAATGTAAGGATCCACCCCTAAAAGCACATGTGTCCCATTTCCAACTCTCCAAGTTAACCATCTACTCAACCAAGGAAATGCCCAAACAAAACCATTCCAGAAATTTGACACACCCCTAACAAATTTATTGGGATTTCTAATCCATTGAACCAGAGATTGTTTTTAATATATTTTGCTTTTTAAGGACATGTTGGAATCTAATTGATACTTTTTGTTTGTTATTTGTAGTCAATAAATTTGTAAGTCTAGGGAATTGCACATAGAGTAATTAGGTATAGGCATTGCACAAAGAGTAATTAAATGCATTTAGAATCATGGGTCACACATGTAACATTAATAAATTGAATAGAAAAAAAACCTAAAAAATTAAATTTATTATTATTTGTTAAAAGAGTCATTATAATAAAATGAATCAACATATGATCCATCTTAACTTTAGATATACCAAGTGCTAAAAGGGATCGAAATATCTTGAAGTAAAAACCTTTCCTTAAGTTTTGCACTCTAAAAATGGTTTGCACCTCAATGTATTTGATCCCTTTTGACGCTTGGTAGATCTAGAGTTGATATGGATCTATGTTGGTATATTACTAAGAAAAGATTCAAATATATTCACAATCCAATGAGATGAAATATATAACCAAGTTCACCAAGGATTTAAGCATAACTAGGGATCTTCACAAGGATTTGAAAATGCACCTTGCTTAGTAGAAATGATTAGAAATTGAGTTTTACATAATTCTAGATTGGATGGCCAGTAGAGATTCTTATGTTACAAATATGTGTGGGAGTGATGGTTACATAATTGATTGAGAGCATTCGGCTCAAGGGGATGATGGACCTATTAATAAGTGGCTTGAACAACCAGACATAGTCCACAAACAAACCTCCCAAGATTTTATTTTATACTTGTGAAATTAATATGTTTTTTTATCATTTTCCATAAATTTGAGCTAGCCCCACTATCATGATAGGCCCATTATCAATGGAAAACACAACAACCACCTCCTTATCCCCAACCCTATTGCATGAAGAAGTGGGATTAAGTTTGTTTTCATATGTAATTATATTTATTATAAGTCATTGATTCAAGTTTAGATGAGAAAAATAGGTAATTGACGCAAAAAGTTTCCTTGTTCTCCACAAAAGAAGAGGAAGAATTGGGTAGATGTCTCATTAAATTCATTTTATTTCACTACGTGTGCATATCCCCTACTAATTTGATCATATCATCACCATCCAAGATGTGTTAATTTGAATTCATTGCGAGTGAAGTCTTAGTAGAGGGCATTTGAGCATTAATAGTTTACTTTTGATAACTTGTTGAGTTTGAATAAAATGGGTCCATGATCAGCTTTGTAGGCACAAACTTGAGAAAATGACAAGATTAGGACAAGGTTTGTGGAGTTATTATAATTCAAATCTATTAATTAACTTTAATATCCCTTCTTATAACCCTTCATAGAATATCATGGTTTGATAATAGAATTGTCTTAAACATCAAATAAATTATTGTTCATTGGAAATTTGAATGATGTCCATGAATTTATCATGACTTGCATGTGATCATATCATAATTGAGCCAAACACCTATGTATTTTACATGTATTATTATCTTCATGAAATTTGATCAACAATAAGTGGATATCCCACAAAGGTTTTATTGTTTGTGCATGTGTGGAAAGTGAAGCATGAACGAGGAAGGAAGTAGTTGTAACAAGAAATAAGATTGAATCCTAGAAATAATGGATGTGAAACAACCAAGTTAATGAAAGAAGAAAATTAGAAATGCAAAGTGAAAATTGAATACCATAACAAGGAGCTTGTATGTATATGGCAATAAGCCCTAGTTAAAATAATTCAAGCCCTTCATTATCATACAAGGAGGCAATGGGATATATTATAAAATGTACAATTTTTTCATTTCAAATGCATCATTCTTTAATGACTTCAAAGGGAAAAAAGGACAAATGATGAGTGGAAAATCCTCACAAAAGGATGAAAGTTGTGAAATATTCAATATTCAATTTGGTTAAAACCTTTGGCAAAAACCGTAAAATAAACTAAAGGAACAAGAAAGAGATTCAAAAGGTCAATCCAAAATCAAAAGGTCGAGAGCCACCGACATCTCTTATAATTAAGATTTCTATGCCATAACCAAATGGGGGGAAAGGTTTTTTCTTTAGCACTCACTAACCAAAATTTTCTGGAGATTTTTATCCCATGGGGTAGAGCAATTGGTAATGTGTAAATGAGATGAGAAGTTGTAAATGGAAGGTCACAAGTTCAAATCCCCATGGCTACTTACAAAAAAAAGAAAAAAATTGCTGGAGATTTTTGGTGTGTTGATGGAATAAACTATGGACTTTTCTCTTTGTTTTTACGATGCATTTGAATGTTATGAGGATTGATTCTCTATTGATGTGGACTATTCTTATGCACTTAGTGTCTTTCTCACTTTCTATGCTTTATTTTGGCTAATCTATGATATGGAGTTGTAGCTTGCAACTATACTCATGGGCCTTTCCTTGGTCTACTGTTGGCAATCATGGAATTGACATAGTCTATATGGCTATGAAACAATTCCAACCCATTGTGTTTCATTTATTTTTTATCTCAATGTATTTCCTTTCACTTATTACACTAGCCCCAATGCATGCATTTTCATTTTCATTATGCACTTTGCATTTCTGCATTTAGTTTTAGAATTTTTTTTTAAATCATAAACACTTAAAAATATTCAAGCCATAATATAGAGGGTTCACTATTCCAAAGGGTGTGAATTCTTATTCGAACTTATCCTTGAGTTCAATCCATGATGTTGATGGCATGACATTTCCCCTTGTCAAAACATGGATATGAAACAGAGAAAAGAAAACATTAGAAAACATCTCCACCCTGTAATGTTGAATGTGGAACTTTTGAATATAGATCTTCCCCAAAACACCAAAGTACCAATACCAACACAATTCCATAATTAATCAAGTAAAGGGTTCTTTTGGATGAAGTATATAAAAGGGGGTCATTGTAGTAGGCTAGTAAACTAAAGGAGCACCAAGGAGCACAATTTATTGATGAGGTAGAAGCAACCATTGAAATTCCATCCAAGAGAAACCAAGAGAATGATTTTACATATAGTATGCACGTGGAGGAAAAATACCATGGTGTGGAATTCACAGATACACACAAAAAAGATGATCCACTAAAAGAAGTGGATAATCATATGTAGATTCATCAATAAAATAGAGGGATAGATCTTATGTACATGTGAATGGAAACCATATCAAAGGAGATGAGAGGTGTCTCTGTTTGACTACAAGTATCCATAGGATCGTGAGAGCCGTTATGAGTCACCACCAGAATTCGAGGAGTAGGACTTGCATCACCGTATACAACATTCAATAGAAAGTACCAACCACATAAATACAAAATATTGTTAGGTTAAACTTAACTCGGTAAAAGAGTCAAATATGGCTTTACCATTGGTGGTTTACAACCCCATAGTATTGCTTGTGAGGAAGACTACTTAAGGAATTGACTAGCTCCATTGTAAATTTCCTCTGAGTGTTCAGTGATGACCAGATTGGCTATGCCTTTCCTGTAGTGGTTAAGGGTAATAGATTTATTGTTGGTGATTTTCTGGTTTTGGGTTTCCATGGTAAAATTCTTCTTCTTCATTTTGTGTGCTTGCTTATTATATTTATTATGTATTTTATTTCCTAATAAATATATATCTAAATAAGGTGGAGTAGATACTAGGAATAACAACTTTTAAATCCGATCTACGAAGTACATTGCAATATGTATGTAAAAGAAACAATCCATCTAGTCTAGCAAAACAAAGTCTCTATGAATATTTCAAGAGATCTTGTTAAAGGGGATAAAAAGAAGGTTTGAAACTCTACAATAAATATGATCCAAAAACCATATTTTGTTGGCCCTTATGGAAAATGTCACTAGTCAATAATAGCTCATATTGATTGTATGACCTAGAAAATAATTGCCAAAAAATCATGTAGATCAAATATGAGAGGTAGACCCCTCTAGAGACACTACATAAATTGTGAACTCCTAGGTTTACAATGATAATGCCACCAACAAAGGTATTAAAAATAGAGTAGGGTAAAACCACATAATACCAATGATTTTCCCAAAAAATACTGTGAATTTTGGTTGAAAGAAATATGGTTGTGTAAAGCGCACTAGAGGGGCTATGATTCCACTTGAGGGGAAGAAGAAAGGGGGGATATGGGAAAGTAAATACAATTTTTCCAAGTGCCAGCCTTAGAAATCATCCATTTTCTACAATGTACCTTAAAAAATCCATTTATTTCTTTTGACTTATCAAATTTAATCATTGAATGCATATGTGAGGTTGGTGGGAAAGTATTCTCATGTATTTATGAAAGCATGGATGGATGTACTTCTTATGACAATTGTTAGTGTCCTTATTTCTATGGTCAAAAGTAATGTTACTTGTATTTTCATTTATCCGACCATCTTCATTTCACGCTATCACTCATTCCCCATGAAAATTTCATAGATTACATAGTTTTCATGATGTTCTTTCCATTGCAAATTATCTGACTATGAATTTAACTAGAATTAACATTGTGGAGAAGAAAGTTGCAAACATAGATTGAAGAATGATGGTTGTAAGTGAGAATAGAGGCCAGGAAAGATACGAAACCTTTAATCATTATTGATTTGATTCTCTTGTATTCTTGAGAATACATGAATTGATTTTATGGGAGATTCTTTGAAAGCATACAACAGGTTGGACTCAATCTACATACACTCGAGAGCATTGTAAGGGATGGATACTATGAGATATTGTTGAGTAGAGAAAGAGTAACCTTCCTTGTGTTATGCAAGGAAGTGGAAGATAGTTCCATGGATGTGATGGATGAATGAGATGCATGTAGTGCTCTGTGGTGAGAAGGTTGGCTAAGCATGAGAGAAAATGGGTTGGATTAAGAGAAAGTGAAGCTTGTAGTCATTTCCTTCATCCTAGTGGTCTCATATCATGGCTTGGGTGTTGTATCTACGATTGATTCCTACTGTGGATGGAAAATCACTATTACATAGCCGTTTTATTAGGTATTCTTTAGTTAAAAGATAAGTGTTCATTTTTGTCTCTGAATATGTAAACCGTGTTTGTCTTCTATTATGAAAATTGTATTATTATGCATGTTGTGTGTGTGTGAATTGGTTGATTCTTCCACTATATTTTGTGTTTACACACCTACACATGCATTTCTTAATCTATTTTACTAATTGGAGGCTTAAATTAGTTTTGAATTCAAATAATGGTCTCCATTGAGAGAAATTTGAAACTATGGAATTCATAACTACCCATCAAGAGGTTGGGAATGCCAAACATGGATGTTACAAAGTGGTATCAATGCTCTTGGTTGCAACATTGGGGTTGTATGGGTCAGGATCAATGTCTACAAGAAGAAATTTAAGTTTACAAACAAAATATACCTGATAAATTCGTGGTTTCAAATTGCATAGATAGTATTTTAATAGAGCCACAAGCTAAATCTTGTTGTTTATGGATAGGAATAGAAAATTTAAATTTAAGAAATTGGATTTTTTTTTGAAATTGCTAAAAAAATGTTAGTTATGTTAGTTAATAGAGGTTAAGAATTCCAAGCTGGGGGGTCATAGTTTTGTTTTGGGAACCTAGGATCATCGAACAATTGATCATTATCCCTCTAAATTTAATGGTGTACAATGATATATGGTTTAAGGGCCGGAGGTACACCATCAATGGTTGAAATCTTATAACACAATTTAGATTGATGTCTTATAAGCTCTCCTGGAATTTGAATTCATTGGGATTCCATGGCTTGGGTTATGTTGTAAACGATTGAGATTCCATCGGGTTCAAAGGATCAACTAATCAAATCCACCTGTGTAGAGAAAAGTAATCAAACCATAATGAATGGGGTGATAGTTTTAATGGTTAAGATTGTATCATGCTAAATCATATGAATGGTTGAGAATTGATCATGGGAAGAGTCAGGAAATAAAAGAGTCGACAAGACAACCAACACAAATGAATATGCTTCTATAAAGCTTGAGATCTATGGATGATATTGCTTCACATGGTTAGGTATCATTAGGGTTCCAATAAGTGAAGGATGATGTCAATGATAAGGATCTTCTTAGGGATTGGAGATCTACGACTCATATTTGTTTGAGGGATTCCTTCCCACAACGTAAAAAAGTTGTGATGTAAGGGAATCTCTAATGGAATAATGACATGGAGGATAGAGCGGTCAAAGGGAATATGGCATGGTAGAACCAAAGGATTCCATGTATGGTCCAAGTGGGTATAGTGCCACATCAACACCTACCACATGTCATGACACATAAGTAGACATAAATTTATTATTAAAAAAGGTTTAGATCCATTTTCTTGTTTTGGGCATAACAAGAAAATATTTTAACAAATTTTGATGAAAATTTGAGGTAGGTCTATAGAGCCAAGGGATACAAAAATGCGAGTGAGGGTGGATGCATGAATCAACTCAAATTTTTCAGAAACTGAAGATCAATGGTTTTCGAAGACCCTAATTAAAAACCCTGCTACAACCCTATTGGTGATGGAATTTAGATAGTTAAGGCCAAATTTCAAAATAGCTGAGATGGAACAACCTTGGTCTTGGTTGGGTCGAAAAAAATAGCAGCATGAATGATGCACAAGATCCTTATGAAGCTAAGAAAGATGTCATGGGAGAAATATGCATGCTTAAAATTCAAAAGCATAATCTAATGGGTGTAGAAGTCAAGTAACACCCCTAGATATTGAAAAACTATGAGAAGTATAAGAGTGGAGCTACAAAGATGTAGAAAAGATATTGAAAGGATCATTAAAGCTCAGTAAGAACAACACCAGTTGAATGCAACCATATTTCAAATCCTGACAGACATACAAGGGAAATAAATCATGGAATTAAATCAAACAATGATGATAGGAGTGGGAATAGTTCCAATACACATTGTCACAAGAGGTCCCATAGTACAAGAATAAATTTCAAAGATAGTACATATACACCACCAAACATTTATAGTAGTGATTCATTTTCCTCTAAGGACTCCATCAACAATTGAATATTTTCTTATTATGGGAATAAGAGAAAGAAAAATTCTAGGGATAACTCACATGGATAATTTTGAAAGGTGAAACCCCCTATATTTCACGGTGGAATAAAATTTGGACAAGAAGTTGAGGATTAGCTTCTCGGGATGAAAAAATATTTCAAAGTCCATGATTAATCTAGGAACATGAAGGCTAGAATGGCCACATTTAATTTGAATGTTAGAGAATCAATTTGGTGGTATGATCTAAGGCAAGTTAAAAAGATCAATGAAAGAAAGATTGTTTGGAAATAGTTCAAGAAGTACGTGAAGCAAAAGTACCTCTTTAATAGATGCTATCATGATAAGATCATAGAATACCATGAGTTAAAGTTAGGATAAATGACCATGGATGAATATGCAAATAAATTCTTAGAGATACTGAGGTACATCAAATACATCAAATATGAAGGGGGTAAAGATACAATGTTTTTTGAGTGGATTACCTTACTATTACAAAGATAGAATTGAGTTTGATGAACCCCAAACACTAGATGAGACTATCTTAATGTCTTAATCCTATTATGATTAGAATTTAAAAAAAAACAGAATTCCATAAGGCATGGACAGAAAAAAGAGGGATAAATTTGTTCAAAGAAAGAATGGATTCAAGCCTTCTTATTCACAAATCAACAAAACAAGCTAACATAGGGTGAGGCTAACCCAACTGGGCTAGTAGAGAGAATCTAAGGGATCCTATTCAATGTTGGGGATGTGGATCATACTACTTTTTCAAAATGATCAACGTCGGAATGAAAGTGCCAGAACGTTCACAACATTCAAGATGCTACAATTGTTGGGGATGTAGCAAGGACTATCCCTAAGATATATGTTGCATTGGAGGACCACCAAGTAGACCATCAATCAAATATGCTTGATATTGAAGGTAACATTGCTAAGAAATTTGTTTCAATTTTAATTGACCTTAGATCTAGTCATAGTTATATTACTTCTAGAATTGTTGGAATTTTCACTATTGAGAAGATCAAGCATAGTACATCATGGCTGGTCCAACTAGTCACTATAACCAAGATAAATGTTAGTGAAGTAACGGAGAAATTTCCATTAGAGATGGATGGACTCTTCACATGGGAAAATTTGAATATTTTTCCACTCAGTTCATTTAATGTACTCATTGGTTGGAAGCACATCAAGTTAATATTGATTGCTCCAACAAAAAAATTGAACACATTTATGAAGAAGGTAAACCAACGATAATAAAGGGAATTCCAAAGATAGTTTATGTTAGGTATATTTCAACCTTGCAATTGAAGAAGTATTTCAAAAAATTTGTCAATTATTTGCAGCCCATGTATTAGAATTAGCATAAGATAAAGGTCCCAAGATGGAATACTATCGCATCTTGCAAGAATTTGGTGATGTGTTCCCCGATGAAGTGCAATGAATTCCTCCGAAAAGGGATATGATTTCACAATTGTTTTTTTTCCAAGAGATTCACTAGTGTCCAAAACACCTTATAGAATGAGTATCCCATAATTATTAGTGTTGAAAATACAATTGCAAGAGTTATTTTAAAATAAATACATTCAACCAAGTGTCTTCATGGGGAGCACCAATGTTATTTGTGAAAAATAAGGATGGAACTCTAAGGTTGTGTATTGATTACGTGTATCAAAATAAGGTTACTATTAAGAACAAGTATCATTTTCCTCAAATTGATTACCTCACTACTACATTTATATACCTCATTTGATAGTTTTTTTACATCAGATTGACGTCGATTCTAACATTGATCAAATGTCCATGGTAATGTCTTTGATGACATCAATTGAACATTATTTAAACATCCAAAAAGTGATGTTCCTTGATGTCGGTGGAATTTCCAAAGAGAAACATCCTTAACCGTGTGGAATGAACATCTGAAAAGCTAAACTTGGAACTTGGACCCAACGTGGAATGAACATATGAAAGCAACATTTCTAATGTGGAACTAAAATCGACTAAACATCTAATGAGCCACATCTATATTGGACCAAACATGGAATGAAAGTCCAAAAATAGATGTTTTAAATGTGGAACTAACGTCGGTTAAACATCCGTTAAGATAAGCTTGGAACTTGGACCTAACGTGAAATGAAAGTTCAAAAAGAGACATTTCTAACATGGAAATAATGTCAACTAAACATTCGATAAGCCACGTCTACAATTGCCTTAAACAAAAAAAATGTGGATGCCCCATGGAACTAATGTCTCTCATGCATCGAAGGAACATCGAACGGACATTGATGGAACATCCAATACACCATGTTTATAAATTATTTAAAAGAAAATGTGGATAGAATATTGTCCAAGTTTCGTTGAATGAATGCCAGATAACCCATAAATAAACGTTATATTTATGGTACCGACGTACATTCGACCCACGTCGCTCGTATGTCAAATGAACATCGATGGGTCGAATGCCACTTTAAGTGCAATCAATACTAATGCTAAGCAACAAACTAGGAAGGATGGTGAAACCTAATGAATTATCAAGGAAAATTTTCAAGATGTGCCGATGAAGCTAAGAGACATGCAATCACCCATTTCAACTATGTTGCAAGCATGTAAGTAACTCCATCGAGATCTTGTTAAAAGTAATATGAATATGAATATGAAGAGATAAAAATATGGATGGAAGTGGATATAAGTCTTGGATTTCATTTAGAAACAGAAAATGGGAATTGTTAAATTTTCAGAATTTACTACAATCTGATCTAGGATCTTAACTGAGAGAACAACATGTACAACATATCAATCAAGGAGACAATAATGCAAGCACACAAGAGACACAAAGATTTACTTGGGGAAAACCATAAAGGTGAAAAACCCCAATAACTTCCTCAGAGATAGATAGAGCAATGATACAACCCAAACATGAGAGATAGACATAACCTATCAGCAGATCCTCCTCCTCCATAAGTGCGCCAATCCTCCTTGAGTGCATGAGTGAGAAGTGAGTGAGTAAATAGAGTGCCTCCCGCACTCTATTTATACTTGACTTGACTTTCCTTTTACCTAACTCATGTAGGCTCAAACTTAACCACATAACATAATGCTGACTAGGCCGACCCCCAATAGGGTGGTCTAATAACCCTTCGACCCACATGGCCGACCCCCAATAAGGTGGTCTAATAACCCTTCGACCCACATGGCCGACCCCCAATAGGGTGGTCTAATAACCCTTTGACCCACATGACCTATACAGGGCCGACCCCAACAAGGTGGTCTAATAACCCATCAAGTATAAGTTACGACGCTTACAATATAAATGACGACACTTCCGTATAGAGGAATAATAACATCTCTATAGGAATACAACCACTTCCGTATAGAGGAATAACAACATCTCTATAGGAATACAATATCCATATATGTGAAATACATTCCGAAGTTACATATACATCAACACTCCCTCTTAACTAGGAAGGTATTTCTCAGCACAGTTCTTTTAGCACAAGTCATCTTCTCTGGATCATCGTCACTGGATAATCATCATCGAGTCATCATCATCGCCACTGCTGCTGCTATCTCAATCAATCTCTGAATCTACTCGTCATAGGAAGTTCTACAGAGCCAGTCCTTTTTCATACTGGATGTAGGCCCACCACCTGCAGGTCTTCATCATCACTGGCCATACTATGGAATCCTCAGGACTTATTATGTGCGTCACAAAACCTTAAAAGAGTCTCTTGACTAACAAGAACTCTAAAGAGCATCTGAGGCCTTTTTCATCCTGTCCAGATCTCCAGGGATTATTACATGTGACCCCACCACAAAACCTCGCAAGAGCATCCCAGGCTGTTACGAGCACGCAGCTCTACCTATAGGATCTCCCAAGGCACCGAATTACATGTGGTTATGGAAAAACCTCGCAAGAGCATCCCAGGACTGATAACGGGCACACAGCCCAACCTATCGGATTTCCCAGGGAACCGAATTACATGCCGTAGGACAAAACCTCGAAAGAGCATCTGCCAGATATCCCAGGGCACCGAATTACATGCCATAGGCAAAACCTCGAAAGACTATCTGCAGATCTCCCAGGGCACCGAATTACATGTCCTCCCAGAGCAAAACCTCGAAAGAGCATTTGCCAGATATCCCAGGGAACCGAATTACATGCCATAGGCAAAACCTTGAAAGACTATCTGCAAATCTCCCAGCGCACCGAATTACATGCTCATCTGCACAACCTGATCCACGGCCATAGAGTATCAACCTGATACTCACCATACATCATCCTGATGTACTCATGATCATCCTGATCATCATCACTGCAACATCCTGCTGCATATCATCTGGAGCAACATCCTGAAGCTCATCATCCGTGATCATCCTGATCATCATCACTGCAACATCCTGCTGCATGTCATATGGAGCAACATCCTGAAGCTCGTCATCCATGATCATCTTGATCATATAATGCATCTACCTGATGCATACCAAGTATCTACCTGATGCATACCAAGTATCTACCTGATACATATCATCATACATGATCTACCTGATCATACAATGTATCCACCTGATACAAATACAAATACATGATACATATCACCATACATGATCCACCTGATCATACAATGTATCCACCTGATACATATACAGATACATGGTCCAAGCATCCAACATGATGCATATACAAAAATACATACACATGATCCAACTGATCATATCCAGCATCCAACATGATGCATACATACATACATAAAAATGATCCAACTGATCATATTCAAGCAGAAACCAAAACATCATCCTGATGCTCATTATCCAACGCTTACATCCACGGCCATGTGAAGGATCCTCCTTCCAACATGCTTGGAAAGGATTCAGCAAATGTGTCCATCACTTCTTCCTCGAAGTGTCCTCGATCTGAAGAATGCCAAGCCTCTCTCTGAAGTACTCAAACTTCACCCTGGCTAGTGGCTTCGTCAGCACATATGCAATCTGCTCGTCCATCGCAACATACAGGAGCTTCACATCTCTTCTCTGCACCATATCCCTGATATAGTGATATTTGATCTCTATGTGTTTCGACCTGTCATGAAACACTGGATTCTCGGACAGCTTCACACAACTCTGGTTATCATAGAAGATACCAGTAGCATCCAACGGGAGATCAAATAACTCAAACAGTAGCTTCCGTAGCCATACTGCCTCACAACTAGCTGAACAGGCTGCAACATACTCTGCCTCAACTGTACTCAGTGCTACGCAGGACTGCTTCCTGCTAAACCAAGAGATCACACCTGATCCCATACTGAAGCAGCATCCAGATGTGCTCTTCCTATCTACAGCACTGCCAGCCCAATCTGAATCAACATAACCCTGCAGGTTAAACTTTTGATTCGCTTCATACTTGAGCCCAAAATCCACTGTACCCTTCAGGTACCTCAGAAAATGCTTTACAGCAACCAGGTGAACACTCCTCGGATCCGTCAGGAACTGGCTCAATGTGTTCACCGCAAAGCAAATATCTGGTCTCGTGTTCGTTAGGTACATCAAGGACCCAATCATCTGACGATGCATAGAGACATCAACCGACTCAGATGAAGCATCACAAAGAAGCTTCAGATTCGATGTCATAGGTGTGGCCATGGCCTTGCAATCCATCATCCCAAATCTCTTCAGGATATCTACTGCATACTTCCCTTGTCCAAGGAAGATTCCATCTGCACTCTTCCACGCCTCCATACCTAGGAAATAGTGCATCATTCCCAAATATTTCATATCGAATTTAGCAGCAAGATTCCTCTTAGTATCTGCAATCAGTCTGTCATCTCCTGTTACAAATAGGTTATCCGTATACAAAAGTAGTATCGCTGGATTTCCTTCCTCAACCTTGTAGAAAAGGTTGGAATCCGCTTTATTCTTGGTAAAGCCCAAACTGGATAGAAAGCTGTCTATCCTACCATACCAAGTTCTTCACACATATATGACTACACCATGCTGTCTTGAAATCCATCTGGTGTATCTTCTATTTCATCACTTTTATATTTCTCTATGCTACTGTCTGCAGCATGCTTGATCTTGATAGATCCATATGGAAGTCATAACAAACTTCCCTTCAGGTCTTGGGACTACATCCCAAACATCATTCTTCATGATCGACGGATCATGGCATTCCATTTCTTCATCCCAGATCCTGGGAACTTCAATATCTTCATCCCAGATCCTGGGAACTTCAATATCTTCAATATCTTCAATAGATATCTTTGCTGCTAGAACAAATGTTGTAGTCCTTTTGTAGGTGAAGATATACGGTCTTTCCTACAAAAAAGGTTAAATTGCATGATTAGAAACATCTCATAATTTTCAGAACAAATTCTTACACATAAAGAAATATGTCATACAGTCATGCAATTATCTTAGCCAATGCTTCAATACAACATTTATCCATATCCCGTAACTTTCTAGATGCCTTCCAATCTCTACCAGAACATTGTTAAGAGTGTGCACAACTCCCAACATGTCAGCAAAGAGGTTTCATTCTAGATAAGTAGCAATGGAATGTTGTACAGTGCCATAGGCCACTTACCCATGTATATTAGTAGTATATTGTTCATCAATGCAACTATTCTAATATGCACAATACATATCCTAAGTCTAGGAACATGAGCATATACATCATTGAACAATTTTATTTAAACAAACAAATATGCAAGAAATGATAATTAAAATACTTATCTTTGTTTGTTCGTTGGGTGGACTCCCTCTGAGTCTTCGCTTTCTTACAGGAGCTTCTAGAGTCCTAATCTGCAGTAGCTTCTTCTACACCTTTCTGTTGTGGAATGTAGATAGATGTTCAACTCCCTCTGAATATCTGCATCCTTGCATAAACCACTGGAGTGTACTCCCTCTTGATCTTTGCTTCCTGGATTACCTGTTCTTGAACTCATATTTCTTGAACTCATATTCATCCTTGGTCCCTATGCATGCTTATTAGTATCATGATTGTGTTATCCTTGTGATCTCATATAAAATCATACATTCATTAGTATACTATTAAAACACAATAATCTCAAGCATGTATAGTCATGATCATTTCAAATAGAAATAATAAGCATTATCATTCAAGGTTTATGTAGGATTCTTATGGTTAGTCAAATCATAAGAAACATAACATGTCTAAACCTATAATTACTCAAACCTATGACTCTTCGGGTTAGTCATATCATTAATGAAGGTAAGACACATAATATACATATACCCATGATTATTCAAACTTATGACTTCATGAATAATCATTATCAACAACACAACAGTATAAGATCCTAACCCAAGGTAGGAATCTAGCTTGATATAGGAAAAACATACCTGGATTAGCATGCTAGCTAGTTATGTCTAACATACCCGTATAATGTCTTTTGGTTCTCTTCAGTGAATTGTGATAGTAACCTGCATGTCTCATAAGTTAACCATTATAAAACCAAGTTATACATACCTCATAAATGGATCTTCTATGAGATCCATGACAATGGATGAATCTTTGTCCTCATGTCATCATGATCATATGTTCTTGAACCAGAACATGATTTTTCTTTCTTGGTGTACCTTTCATGTTAGTAGACAACATAAACCTCATACAACACCATAATGCATTAGTACAATCATAAGTGTCAACACCCTAATCAATGAATATTTTCTATCGTGCATTCATAATTTTATTAAGGTGATATGACAAGTCTAAAATCAGGATTGTACTAACCATAATAACATGAAGACAAACATACCATAAACTTAATCATGAACAAATCTCAAAACATACCTCGATGAGTCATACCTGTCGAGATCGCTTGTAATATTCTTATGTAAGTCCTTAGCCTCATCTCCCTCTGAAACAGGAACTTCTTCACTTGTGCAGGTGACCAATCCATCTTCTTCTAGGATTAACCCAATCCACTTGATTTGCAAGAACTGGACCTGGAGTTGGATATGGGTTTGTTAGAGAAACCCCAAAAATTCAAACTTTGAATTTCAAACTTCCAAAAGGATATAAATATGCGCCTTGATGAGCTGATCAAACTGGTATATTCAGAATTTGAAAACTGCAAAGTTTCACTCCTCAATTTTGCCTTTGAAACTTACGGATTCACTGGACGTGACCCTGAACTGGGGTTTGATGAAGCCCACTCTTCTGCCCAATCAAAAGGTTTGATCCAAAGCTCTAGGATTCTATTTTTCTGAGGAGCTTCCAGCCATGGTCACAGATTTCAAAAATTCCCATTTTTACAGAAGCCCTAATTTTCCACTTTTCTGATCAAAGTCCCGAACTAGAATCTGATCAAGCCCGGCCTTTTTCCCAACCAAAAATTTTGATCTTGGTCTCTAAATTTTTATTTTGATGAGTAGCATTCAGCCATGGTCTCTGATTACAAAAATTCTAACTTTCTCCAAAGCCCTAAATTTCGGAAGCCATGAATGAAAATACTCAAAAATAATTCTGTTTTGACAAAAATATGTACTTGATTGTTTCTGGTGTAACTCAGAACTTTTCGATCCACAGGGTCTGAAAACGTTTCCTGCGATAGCCTGACCTGTTATCCTTCCATCCCAATAGGTCTGACCTCAATTGGATTCTCTGAGAGAGAGTTATTCCAAATGTCGCAACGTGACCTGTTTTGGGATAATACAGGAGAGCGAACTTGTACGGCGTGCCACGTGTCACTGTTTGAACTTCGGCCTATGAAAATTTTTACTGAGATATCTCGCCTTGTTATCTTTCCATCCTGACATGTCTGACCTCAATTGGACTCTCTGAGAGAGAGATTTATGCTAAGTGTCGCAACGTGACCTGTTTATGGGATAATACAGGAGAGCGAACTTGTACGGCGTGCCACATGTCACTGGTTCAACTTCGGCCTTTGAAAACGTTTCCTGAGATAGTACAGTCTGTGTACTACCTGTCACTTTTTACAAAATTTCATTTGGATCTTCCTAACCCAAGTTATGACCTTTTTCCCAAGGTCACCTGATTTTGACTCAGATCTGGAAGAGGCAGAAACCCTATATTGTACAGATCATAAATCACAAAGTACAACGAATTATAGGTTTTCCTTTGGACACAAGGTACATGGAGATTTAATCTTCAACCTGTAAATATTTCAGATCCGAAACCTTCGCCAAAACGGATTTATAGTGAAAGTGATACGACGACTGGTTTTTGCTATATCAAGCCCTAGCATCGTAAGTGCAATAAGTGTCATACATGCCATATCATGCCTTCTTTCAGGATAGCTCTGATACCATGTTAAATTTTCAGAATTTACTTCAATCTAATCTAGGATCTTAACTGAGAGAACAACATGTACAGCATATCTACAGCATATCAATCAAGGAGACAATAATGCAAGCACACAAGAGACACAAAGATTTACTTGGGGAAAACCATAAAGGTGAAAAACCCCAATAACTTCCTCAGAGATAGATAGAGCAATGATACAACCCAAACATGAGCTATAGACATAACCTATCAGCATATCCTCCTCCTCCATAAGTGCGCCACTCCTCCTTGAGTGCATGAGTGAGAAGTGAGTGAGTAAATAGAGTGCCTCCCGCACTCTATTTATACTTGACTTGACTTGCCTTTTACCTAACTCATGTAGGCTCGAACTTAACCACATAACATAGTGCTGACTGGGACGACCCCCAATAGGGTGGTCTAATAACCCTTCGACCCACATGGCCGACCCCCAATAGGGTGGTCTAATAACCCTTTGACCCACATGACCTATACGGGGCCGACCCCAACAAGGTGGTCTAATAACCCATCAAGTATAAGTTATGACACTTACAATATAAATGACGACACTTCCGTATAGAGGAATAATAACATCTCTATAGGAATACAACCACTTCCGTATAGAGGAATAACAACATGTCTATAGGAATACAATATACATATATGTGAAATACATTCCGAAGTTACATATACATCAACAAGAATCCCTCCTATAGTTCGACACAAACACACTTGGAAACAGTTAGTATGAATTAATTCATGGCCATGAATTAATTAAGGTTTGGAATTATACCCTACCCTTTTCCTTCCTAAACCCATGAAGAATCCATAATTCCATCACAACAAGAATTCTAGCTACTTAAGGTTGTTCTCCACCCATGTTCTACTTCTTATAATTTGATGTTTTAAATAAGTTTTAAATCGTTAAAAAGGTGAAGCAATAGTAGTTTACAAGAATCTCAAATTCCTGTAAATCGAGTATCTTTCAATACTTGCAGGTGAACCACTCAAATTCTGCCACATGGGTTTTGATGTGGACATGTCATACCAACTTATATATCTCCTAGATCAACAAAATCAAGTTCGAGGTCGACATGGGAGCCACAACTAGTCATGGGTATAGAGGCAAAGTTAGCACAACACTATTCCTACAGTTCAACTATTTGCATGATCCACTAGATCGTGATGAGATCTGTTGCGATTTAAGGGATTTATTATAGGTAAAGGGATGGATCATTCCTGTTGAATCTATGAGGGAATCTATCATCTTCAATACCTTGCACAAACAGATATATAGGGGTATCTTGGGTAGAATCTACAAGAAGCATGTAGGAAAACTCTCAGACACCCTCTACCTGTGATGGTACCTTCCTTCGACCATATAAATGAAACAATACCATGAACTAATTTTAAATAAATCATGTAGCAACAATATGGAGGTTTATGTTAATATGTAACATTAGTTTTGAATACTATTTGAAAGGTAGATTGTTGTCTTCACCATCCACTTGTGGATACATAAAAAGAAATCAGGGTTTGAGGAGGTTATACCAGCAATAATATTGTCATATAACAACAATATATCCAACAAGGATGATAGTTGTGGCCATCATCTTAGCAGCAATATGGGTGGCTCATATTCAATTATCTAGAGAAAAATTAGACGGCTATTCGAAACAGTTCTGGGAGCCTTGTTATACAATAGTTGGCATTGATTTAAACCCTAACCATAGTTCTAATCTACAAAAGAAGTCTGAATTTGTTGGATAGAACAGTAGGTCACTAGGTTTCAATCTCTAATATTGTTGGTCATCAAACTCAGCTACACACTTCATATTTGTGATGGTTGAAACAAAAATAATTTTCTTCATCAAATCATGTACAAACAAAACACCATGCAACTAGAGAACATCACCTAAAGGAATCCAGAAACATATGGAGCCCATTCCAGTCACTAGATATGTGGCATTGCCACCCAACTTTGCTTGTATTCCAATATCTTGTTCTTGAAATTTGTTGAATATCTTCTTGTTGGAATTCATATGTCTCGATGCTCCACTGTTCGCATACCAAACAACAACATAAGTGGTATTGGAGGAAAGTCATGAAACCATAGAGAAATAAATTTCAAGCATGATGCTAACTCATTCACTTTGGTTGAAGCTTTCACACTCCCTACAAACTTCCTTTGTTGATTCTTGTACTCGTGGAGTTAATGTGTGTCATGCATGTGGGTGTAACTCCTGATCTAATGCACCCTGCCTCGTGACAAACTTAGCTAAACATATCTACATAAATAACTCACCCTCATGAGAATCTCTTCCACTTGGCAATTCATATGGATCTATACTATCCTTTGCTTTCTAGAATTATAGAACTACAGTTTGAAAAACACCAATAAAAAAGTGTTATGATAAAACTTATCATTCATATTTACTATAAGATCTCTATTTACCTTCAAAGTTAGTGGCCTGAATTTATAGTACAACATTCTTTTCTTTAGAAAATCCCAATGATTTAATTATGTAAAAACATATACATGAAGTGGATGCCCCTAACTTGAATTTTATCTCACTAATTTCTAATTACATGAATTAGGAAAATGGACATGGTCAAAGGATACTATTTTCAAATCTTCATAAAAAATTTGTGCTTCTACACAAGTTTTGCATGTAAAACCTAAAGAAAGCCACCAATCATATGATATCCTTAATAATACAATATTCAAATGAAAAGAAATTCAAATACATAATACAAAGTGTAGTATGCAAATTTGTCAATCTCAATCTTGACATCATCAATCAGTGGTGCACCATTTACCATCCTTTTGTGAGAGGAAACATCATCAATATCCACTAAGGATGATGCCACTAAATTTTCTTCGTTATATTCTTAGACATCAAACTACAAATTATATGTGAATGTGATATGACTAGGTGTTATAAGTCAAAACGACACTTCTCCATCCGTGATGACACTAAACTAGTTGCTCACACAAAAGGGCATTGTGGATGGAAGAGCCTTGCCTTGATACCCAGTTCCATGGCTTAAATAATTCTTTGTTTCTCCATCATTCCTATTTTATTTAACTTGGTTTGTTACTCACACGCAAATGATGGTCATGCAAACTACATATTACACGCTGATGAATGGTTCATCCACTTGCATGTGCACACGCATCTTGCAAAGAGTTGGATCATGTGTTACACAAGGGTTGATTGTTTCCCACTTGCGTGTTGCTTATTAAAATTTGAAAAATAAAAAGATAATCAAATTTCAAAGAAGTTCGGGTAGTTCTTGATAACTTCCCCATCAATTTCAACCATTCTCTATCCGATGGCTTGTCCCCTTTTACTATAAAAGCAAAGAAGATTGTCCATGAGAAGGACTTTTTGGCTCATTAGCAAAATATTGTTGGAAGAATTTTGACAGGATCCAATCCCCTTGATTATGTGACCAAGACACTCTTTCCCTATCTCACCTGGAGATTGCTTGAGTTTTTGGAGAAGAGAAGCAAGGAGACCTAGATCAATATTTCACGAGGTGCCTAAGCATAGCAAGGTATATTTGTATTTGCTATTGTTCAATATTAATAAAGACAAGACATCTTTTCTTTCCCAATATCATGCAACATCTTGCTCAATGAAATGATTATATTTTTATATTGAGATTATGTATATATAGTCAAATGCATGCTTATATCTTTGTCTCAATTCATAGTTATTTTATTGTAGCCACAAGATTTTGAGGAAGGTATTGTTTCTGTTTTGCAAGTATTCAAGTGATTGAGTTAACGGTTTGGAATCAAAAGTTGAAGGGTTACTAAAAGCTTGGATCAACCTACATAAGCAAGGTACACAATTTTGATCTCCAAGTTCAACTTTCATCATATCCAAACCCTATCTTGATGTTTACATGACTTTGGATGTCTGTTTTATTTAAATTAGTATGTTGATGGCCTCACCCTAGTCATAGGATAGTTTTCCTTACAACAGAATTGGTGACTCCGCTAGGGAGAAGCTTGTTTTCTTTGGGGTTTCCTTTTTTACTCTTCCAGTTTGAATGACTGATTTGTGTTGTTCATAGAGTCTATATAAGTCTTGAACCCTTAATTTGATCATAGACCTTTGATTATGGGTTGGCTTTTTTATTTTTTGAATTTTTCAAGACATACGCACAAGTGGTAATACTTGCAGTTGTGTGTTCCTTGCTTACACGCAAGTAGTAGTCTGCATAGTCACGTGTCACTCACAGGTTACAACACTTACAATTGCTTGTGCTCCTGTAGGTGGAAATTTAAAAAAAAATTGTTCAACCTTTGAATTTGTCTTGGATTTTTCTTAAACTCACTATCTTTTTCAAAGGATTTTCTGAGGTCTTCTAGGGGTTTTGTACCCCTCTTCATCCATTATGGATTGTTTATAAAGACCTTATTGATCAAACCGTAATTGACAATTTTAACTAGACTCTATATGCTTTGGTGAATGATAATATTTGACTGATAAAGATCAATGTTAAATTTTGTAAGGTAGTATTTTGTCTTCCTTGAAGTATTTTCAGTTGAATCCTTGCATGGATGTGGGCTTTAAGTACTTTCAAGTAGTATTTTGATTTGACCTTGTTTTCTACTAGAAGTGCTTTGAGATTGTTGGGACTTTGATATGAGTATAAAAGCTAGCATTTTTTAATACCTTTTCTTTCAACCAATTCTGAGGACTTGTTGAGAGAAGAGTCTTATTTGAAATATCTTTTCCATCAAAATTTTTTACTTTAGCGATTTTTGGTGAACATGCATATTGTTTGTAAATTTCTACAGCCCTTTGTGAATGTGGAGTTGAACTTGCATTTTCATTTTTTCAGTCCGATATTTTGAGAATTATACCAAAGTTTCCAAGTTAAAGTTGTTGGTTTTTACTTTCCACCTTTTCAAGTTTTATACTTGTTATCCTCTTATGAAGTAGATGCTTGGGGTTGTAATTTGTTTCAATCACTAATTGCACAAGTGGAGTGCAGAATCAAGCCTTCCCAAACAATGTAGATGAGTAGGTTGCTTGCTTGAGTGGAGTCTAAAAGTATCATGATATACTTTTCTCCAAATAACATAGTTAGCATATCGAAAAACTTTGAGTTTGTGGCTGCTTTTTCTTTTGCATAATAGAGATTTGAAAGTTTGTTTGCATTGGTCCCTAGTTGTAGTTGTTCCTAGTCTTCTTCTTTTGTATATTGTAAAAGAAAAACAAAATAGGTTGGATATTTTTTCAAATGAATTTGTGCATGGTTTGCAATCTTTTAGTGTGATCTTTTGTTTTTTGAAAAACATTTAGAATTTTAAATTACCTTTTGTTTTGATTTTTGCACAAAAGTTGCATTTTATATCAAAAAATAAAAAGTGTCTTTCGTTTTATTTGGCATAGAAAACACAAAAGAAATGCTTTTGCATTGCATAACAAAGCTTGCATTACATTTATGAGATTATTGAAAAGATGAAAAGAGCATCGTAGCGAACTTGCATTGCATAACTAAGCTTGCATTGCATTTATGAGATTATTGAAAAGATGAAAAGAGCATTGTAGCTGCTGAAGGGTGCAACAACTTTTTCAGTTAAAAGGGGTTAAAAGTGTATTAGTTTGCATTCATACTTATTTTAGTTGCAAAATTTTTCTTTTGAAAGTTCTTAACATTATATTTGTTAACAAGCAAAAAGAATTTGAGATAGGATCTTAGGTTTTCTTCTAGTTAAAAAAGCACCTAATAGCTAAGCCAAGATTTTGGAGGTAGGGAATTGAGAGTTAACTCCTCCAAGATCACTTAAACTTGTTAAACATAGGTTTCTTTCATAAGGGAGGAAATCCAATCCTGTAAGGGTGTGGCAGGGAAGCTCCTCTAACAAAATAGTCAAGCACGAGGTTGTGTGTGGTTAAGTTGCGGAAAGATCCCTCCAACACCTAATCAAGCATCAACCATAGATTTTACATGTACGGGAAATTTCATTAATATAGAGTGATGTTGTAGAGTTTCGGGCTTAGTTACCCTGCCCATACGTACGATCCCGACCTGCAAATGTTCCCTATGGAACTGTCTGCGGATTGGTAGCCTTGGAATCTTGTCTTTAGGGTCATACATAGGTGCTAGCAGAGGATTTTCTATGACCACCATGGGAGGACCTAGTGACTGGAGCATTAGTACCCTTGGAGGAAGTTTTACAACTTTATCTGGAAAAACACTTGCACCAAGAAGGGAAACACGCCCAGCCTTGGTAACTGCTCTTTGAACTTCATTGATTAGACTTGGGCCCTAATCATCCCAGGATAATATTTGGGAGACCATATCTTTAACTCTATCGTGAATGGCACTTGTAGCCAAGCGATTTTCATTGTGAGGGTTGTTGGCTTGTTGCAACCAATAGGGACTTTCTAGTGTATGATGTTTGTTTTTTTTCTTTTTTAGACCTCTCCTTTGAGTCTCATGCGAGCCACCGTGGCTGATCAACCTCTGCGTAGATATCATAGATTAAAAGGACACTCTCTTGAATAGAGAGAAGTACCTGTGCCCAGACGAAGACTAGATTACAATAGTCCACCCCCTCAAGGGGAAGAGGAAGAGAATCAAGAACCAAACATTCAACAACCCAACCAAGAAAACAATTTTAGTTCTACAAAATTGGAATCCTCATCAGAGGAAGTTCAATTTAATGACGCTGAAGGGAAAATTGACGATTCTCCTTTAATAGTTTATTCCCATCCAGAAGAGAACTTAGAACTTCCCTCTATAAAGTATCTCACAGATTCTTCAATATTTTTTAACCCTTCACAGAATCCGAATTTTAGACAAGGAATTGAGTTTGATATTCCTGGACCTAGCGGTCCTTCATTGCATTGGTCACCTATGACCGGTACTGGTGAAACACCAGGTACTGGGGGACTGACCCCCACAATTAGTGATACACCTATACAAGGAGGTGATGCAAATGCATCATCAAATCTTAGCTATAGATGGAATCCATCATCATCCATGATTTTAACCAAAGGACCTTCTTACTGTTTCCTAGGAACAAATCCTTTCTCTTTTGGAATGAAATTTTCAGGATTTCAGTCCATAACTACCATAATACCTCCTTTGTCAACTTATACTACTACATCGGGAAGTGGCCCCTCAATACCTTCTAGTGGACTTCTATTCATCCCAAACCCCACCAATGTCTCAAGGGCTATTAGTGGTTTCACCATGCCCCAGATGAGTTTACCCTCCCAATCCATGGGGGGCACAAGTGTTAGTAACACTTTCTCATAACATTTTCCTTATAACAATATTGTTGGGATGGGGGGCACTAGCATTGGATTTCCCTAGGGGAAGAATTCTCCATTTGGGAACATCCCCTTTTTTGGGACAAGTAGACCAACCATTGTAAACCTTGCACTGAGTTCATTAATAAGAAATCGACCTACAAGAAGCATGGGAGGAATATCAGGAGGGTTTAACCAACCTTTCTTGCAAACTCAATTCAATCAAAAATTTGGTCAATACAATCCAATTTTAAACACTTTGAACGCAAATCAATGGACACCTAATGCTCCTGGATCTTGGAATACTTTAGCACGAACAAAATCTCCCTTTTTGGATACTTTGAATTTTCCTAATCTGCTAAAGTTGACCAATGATCCAGTCCTACATAACCCCAGTTGGCCACCCCTCCCTACAAAGTTTCCTTCAAACATTCCTAAGTTTGAAGGAAAACCTAAGGAAGACCCTACAAACCATGCGATGAAATTTCATCTATGGTGTCCATCCAGCTCGTTGATGGATGATTCAATTAGACTCAGATTCTTCCAAAGGACTTTGACATGGATGGAAGCAAAATGGTTATATTGAGTTACCATGTGCTTCTTTCCAAATTTTTGATGCTATTGCAATGACCTTCTTGAACCACTTTCAGTTATTGGTTCACTGCGAACTGGTACTAAATTATTAAATTCATTTTGTCAAGATAGTTCTACACATATCTCCGATCACATACATGAATGGCAAAGAAGGAGTTTGATTAAAACACAAATTCCCAATGAATTCTTGATGAACTGGTTCATTAAGTCATTAAAACCATGTATTGCGAAAGATGTATCCCTCTCAGGGGTTTAAAATGAAGAGCACGCTATCATCAAATCTCAACAACTGGACTTAGTTTATTCTCAATCTAGAATTCTATATGAGATATTGCCTAATTCTCCTCGAGCAGACACCGATCCAAGGAAAGCGGTCCCTGGACCACATGTTGATGGTGTGATTAGTTCAAAAAAAAACACGGTAGCTAGCCAAGTTACACACTTAGCAGCCCAAAATTCACTGCTAGATACTTCAGACAACACAAAAAACACCAACCCCAACCCCAACCCCAACCCCAACCCTTTAGAGGATGTCTTGACAATTCAAACAACCAGTCCTAAGGGAAACCAACAACTCGGAGGGAAAAAGAATAGGAATTAAAAGTCAGGGAACAAAGATAATAAAAATGCAAACAATAGTAATAATAACAATAAAAAAAACAATGTCGGTAGGGATAAGAAGGACAAAGGTAAAGTAAAATTTCCTTGTGTTTTGTGTAAGGAAGACCATTTAACCTACAAATGTCCCAATATAGAAATAGCACAAAAAATGTTGGTGCAACAGGAACGTTCCAAGCAACCTATTGCTCTCACTAACCCATTTCCTCAGTCACAACAATAGATGGTTGCTATGGCTCAATCAAATCTCAGATCCTTGCAAGGGGGAAATCAGGGTTCCTCCACTCAACGGGGGAACTTTGGTCAAAGCCAAGTTTTTGTGTGGCTCCTCCATTATGCATAGAAAAGTCACCAAATGATACTATGCTTAAGATACCGTAAAGTGTCATGAATAAGGTTTTGTACAACCCTAATGCACACACTGCACAACACTACAACATAGTCGAGGATTTAACAGAAGCTCCTTATGCAATTTCCACATTAGAGGTTCTGCAAAGTTTCCCAACCCAATGCAGAAAAATACTTTCAGCTTTAGGTGCTTTCGATTCCTTCAATAGTCAAACTATTACCTTTGATTGCGAGAATTCAAAACCTCGCTTACCTCATAATGTGTCTTTTCAAATCCAGGTGGTTTCTTGAAAGTCTACTATACACCGAGTGGTTGTTGATGAAGGTTCCTCTACCTGCATGATGTCTTTATCATGCTGGAAGTCCATTTGGTCACCTGATGAGGTTTCTCCGGTCACAATGCTAAAGGATTTTGATGGACACTTTTTCAAACCTCATGCAATTATCCTATCTCTTCTAGTAGAGCTGGGGGGAAAAACAGTTACTGTAGAAGTGGAAGTGGAGAACTCTCCACTTGACTATAATTTACTGCTAGGGAGGAGTTGGAACCAAGCTATGATGGCCGTGGTGTCTTCAATCTTTAGACTCATCAAGTTTCCTCATAATGGGAATATTGTTACTATTGGTGAATTGTCATTTAGTACCAACAGTCCAAATCATCAAAATGGCTCTAACATACCCCTAGTTTCCCATCCCACGAAAGATTGAGAAAATGTTGGAGTGAGAATGTAGCCTACATTCATGGGAACTTTCAACCTTCCCCCACTTGAATTGCATGCAAGTGCATCCCCGATACATGCAATACTACTGTTTCCATGTCTTCCACACCTAAGGTGTCACATTTTAAAACTTCATATTTGAATGACCCTTGGAAAATGCCAACTATTGAAGCTGGATGTAGTCAGGAAAACTCAACATTGTCTGTTGTCGAGATAGCTTATCAAGCTATTGTTTCAAATGAATGAGACCATACTGGTATACATTCTAATTTGGACACAAATGACCTGTATTCAATGCCCGTGTGGGTCTTCAGTGCTTTTTCATGCCATGATACTTTAGACACCGCATTGCCATCAAACAAAGCAATTCTAGAGGAAATGTCTTTAGGGGATAGGTGGTGGAAGGATATGCACCAACATGCATCTTTCCTACCAGCTCAAAATGATCTTAGAATTGACATGAACATAACTATCAATCCAATCCCTATGGAATGGTATGGGAGCCCTCTGGCACCTTCGTACTTTTATGTTGAAGTTAACATGACAAATATCTTTAAGACTATACCTATCGATATTTCTAGGACCCCGGGCATTGTAGAAAATGTTTTTATTCGGTGTTGATTTTTCACCAGAGGAAATAAAAATATACACAACATTATTTAAAGAGTATAGAGACGTCTTTGCCTGGTCCTATGAGGAAATGCCAAGAATTGACCTGCCTATTGTCGAACATGAAATCAAGACTTATCCTAATGCTAAGCCTGTTCTGGAAAAAGCTTAGACCGCTTAATCCAAGGAAGGATGTTGTCGTTAAAGAAGAGGTTGAAAATTTGCTCCATGCAAACTTCATTTATCATATTCCCTTAACTAAATGGGTTAATTTGGTACATGTTGACAAAAAAAGGAAATATTTGTGTGTATACAGATTTTTGGGATCTAAACCTTGCTTTCCCTAAGGATAACTTTCCCACCCCATTCATTGATAAAATTATAGATGAATGTGTTGTTAATGAGAGTTTCTCGAGTATGGATGGATTCTTAGGGTATAATCAAATTCAAATACGTCCTGAATACTAGCACAAAACAACTTTCATACGCCCTTGGGGAACATTCACATACAGGAAAAGGCCATTCGGTTTGAAGAATGTCGGGGCCACCTTCCAAAGAGATATGTCCTATTCCTTCCATGACATAAAGATGATTGTAGAATCCTACGTCGATGAATTGACCTCTAAATCTAACAAAAGCGTAGATCACTCTAAACACTTGCAGGCATTCTTCGATAGGTGTCATTACTATTGGATTTGTTTGAATCTTCATAAGTGTATCTTCTATGTAGAATTAGGTTGGTTGCTAGGTTTTATTGTATCTAAGGATGAAATTATGATAGACCCTTTTAAAGTAGAGGTGATACTACAATTGCCTCCCCCACAAAATATGAATCAACTACAAAGCCTACAAGGCACAAGTAATTTCTTACATCGGTTTGTCGGTAATTACGCTAAACTCACTAAGGTTTTCATCCGATTACTTAGGAAGGGGGTCCCATTTATTTGGGATGATAATTCCCAACAATCATTTGACACATTAAAAAAGGCCTTGGTGTCTTCCCCGCTATTGAGTCCTCCAGAATTTAATAGAGACATCCTTATTTATATAGCGACATCTGAGTCTACAGTTGGTGTGGTCTTGGTTCGGGAAGATGATTCCTACAGAGAGCATGTCATTTATTATCTACGTAATAATTTGGTCGAGCCTGAGTTGAGGTATTTGCATGTTGAGAAGCTTGCATTGGTTGTTGTCCATGCAGTCCAACGGCTTAAACACTATATTATGCTTAGGAGGAAAACTATCATAGCTGATGTCAATCCATTTCAACATTTTTTTCCCGACGAGTAATCGGGGACAAATACAATACATGGGTTGTTGTTTTACAAGAGTTCCATTTAGGGTTTGCTTCTGCAAAATCCAAAAAATCTTTAGCCTTTGCTAAATTAATGTCCGATTTACCTCGAGAGAATGAGATATATGTTCAATACAGATCATTAACATATGAACATATATTCCTCATTATCTCAGATGACCCCTGGTGTGGCGATATATTAATATATTTACAAACCCAGAGGGTCCCACCTCAATCTACTCGTGAAAAAAAAATGTAAGATATGTCACCATGCAAGACAATATGTTATTGTTAGTGATACATTGTACCATTGTGGTAGAGATACCATTCTAAGATGTTTTTTAATTCACGAAGAAGTTGAAAAGGTTCTGAATGATTTCCATAGTGGAGCATGTGGCGGTCATTTATCTAGGATGGAAAAATCCCAAAATATCCATCGCACATGATATTTCTAGACGTCAATATTTAAATATTGTCATGAGGCCATTAAGAAATGTCACCTTTGTCATAAATTTACTAAAAATATGCATGCTCACCCTACTCCTCTCCATCCAGTTGTCATCGTCGGTCCTTTCACCATGTGGGGGATTGACTTTACTACATGCAACCCGACATCAGCTAATGGTCATAAGTACATCATTGTGGTCGTAGACTACTTTACTAAGTGGGTCAAAGCGATGCCAACATTTTTTTGTGATGGTGAAAATGCAACACACTTTGTTTTCAACTAGATAATCACTCGTTTCGAGATACCTAGGGAAATTGTGATCGACAATGGTTCTCATTTCAAAAATAAAATGATGTCAAAACTATCAAAGAAGCTTGGTTTTTGTCATGAATTCTCATCACCACACTATCCTCAAGCTAATGGGAAATTATAAGCTTGTAATAATTATTTAAAAACCATGTTACAGAGGATGGTAAACAAACATCGGTCCAATTGGCATATTATGCTCTATTATGCTCTCTGGGCATACCGAACCTCCATTAAAACTGCGAAAGTATTTACTCATTTCCAGTTGGTCCATGGAATCGAAGCTATATTACCAACAAGGTGTGAGATTCCATCACTCAAGTTATCTATAGAACTTTTACTAGATACTACCGAACTAGAAAAATGCTTGTTATATTTAGAACATTAAACGAACATAGGAGGTACGCTCTAACCACTATTAAAGAAAACAAGAAACGTGTGAAAGAACGGTATGATAAGTTAGTCTGTCCAAGGATCTTCTTAGAAGGATATCTCTTGTTGGTTTATGATAAAAAACATGACAATCTAGGCTCCAGAAATTTCACATCGATGTGTATTGGTCTGTATATAGTTTGGAAAGTGCTTGATAGCCTACGAACTTCAATATTATGATGGAAACGTTTTAGGGTCTATAAATGGAAACGTTTTAGGGTCTATAAATTGGTTCACCAGATTGACCACAACAAACACTCAAACTTCTAGGGATTTTTAGGCTCTCCAAAGCGGTAAAGTGCAAATGAACTATTTCTTTTCATTATTTTACCATTTAAAAAGAAATATTCTATTTTTTAACCAATTTTATATAGTTTGATATGTCAACTTATTATATTTGGTACTAATGGTTAACTTTTGGCCGATGTTTTGACTTTATGAAGCAAGAGGGCGAGTATTGCAAATTTTGTCTACATGTGTCTTGGAATAAAAGGTTCATATTTTTAACCAACATGTAGGTTAGGTCACACTCATTCGACATCATGCATTACAAACTTACTATATGTTATCCTTTAGGAGCCTTTTCTCCATGGACTGTGACATTAAACCTTCTTATAACATCTTATTGTCGTTGGTCTTCCATGTATAGAGCCTACCAACACATGTGATACCCTGGTTAACCCCTACTCACCATTTTGGTGCCCATGCTACATTGTTTTTATGCTCCAGAGCCTAGTTACTTTATCATATTCATGAAGAGAAACCACATACTTTCTCTCATCTTTATGACCTCCCCTTCAAATGCTCCCACAGTTTATGGAGTGCCTTTAAGCTCTTTTCCACCTCCACAAAGAGGGAACAGATTACCGATCCAAATTGTCTCTTTCTGGTGATGTATATGTAACTTCAGAATGTATTTCACATATATGTATATTGTATTCCTATAGAGATGTTATTATTCCTCTATACGGAAGTTTCGCCATTTATATTGTAAGTGTTGTAACTTATACTTGATGGGTTATTAGACCACCTTGTTGAGGTCGGCCCTGTATAAGTCATGTGGTTCAAAGGGTTATTAGACCACCCTATTGGGGGTCGGCCCAGTCAGCATTATGTTATGTGGTTAAGTTAAGGCCGGCCTATTAAAGGTTATTAGGCAAGTCAAGTCAAGTATAAATAGAGTGCGGGAGGCACTCTATTTGATCATTCTATTCTCACACACACTCTTTGGAGAATGGCGCACTTGTGGAGGAGGAGAAGCTGCTACTAGGAGATTTCTATCTCTTATGCTTGGGTTGTATCATTGCTCTATCTATCTCTGAGGAAGTTATTGGGGTTTTTCACCTTTATGGTTTTCCCCAAGTAAACTCTGTGTCTCTTGTGTACTTGCATTATTGTGTCCATGATTAATATGCTGTAGATATGTTGTACATGTTGTTCTCTCAGTTAAGATCCTAGATCATATTGAAGTAAATTCTGAAAAACTAACATGGTATCAGAGCTAGCCTGAAAGAAGGCATGGTATGGCATGTATGACACTTGTTGCAATTGCGAAGCTAGGGCTTGATATAGAAAACACCAGTCATCGTAGCACTTTCACTATAAATAAATTTAGGCGAGTTTTCAGGGTCTGAAAATCATACAGGGCCAAGCTACGATCCCCATGTACCTTGTTTCCAAAGGAAAACCTCTAATTCGTTGTACTTTGTGATTTATGATCTGTACAATATAGGGTTTCTGCCTCTTCCAGATCTCAGTCATAAACACGTGACCTTGGAAAAAGGGTCATAAATTGGGATAGGAAGCTCCAAATGAAATTTCGTAAAAAGTGAAAGGTAGTGCATGGACTGTAATTTCTCATGTAACTTTTTTAGAGGCCGAAACTAAATCCGTGACACGTGGCATGCCATACAAGTTCACTCTCTTGTTTTATCCCATAAACAGGTCGCGTTGTGACACTTGGCATAAATATCTCTCAGAGAATCCATTTGAGGTCAGACCTATGGGGTTGGAAAGATGACAGGTCGGGATATCACAATAAAAAAATTCAGACCCTATGGATCGAAAATTTCAAAGTTCCACCAGAAACAATCAGGTACATATTTCTGTCAAAACAGAATTATTTTTGAGCACCTTCATTCATGGCTTCCGGAATTTAGGGTTTTGGAGAAAGTTGGAATTTTTGTAATCGGAGACTACGGCTGAATGCTACTCATCAAAATCAAAATTTAAAGACCAAGATCAGAATTTTTGGTTGGGCAGAAGGCCGGGCTTGATCAGACCCTATTTCGAGACTTTGATCAAAAAAGTGGAAAATTAGGGCTTCTGCAAAAATGGGAATTTTTGAAATCTGTGACCACGGCTGGAATCTCCTCAGAAAAATAGAAGGTTAGAGATTTGGATCGAACCTTTTGATTGGGAAGAAAGGTGGGCTTGATCAAACCCTAGTTCAGGGTCATGTCCAGTGAATCCGAAAGTTTCAAAGGAAAAATTAAGGGGTGAAACTTTGCAGTTTTCAAATTCTGGATATACCGGCTTGATCAGCTCATCAAGGCACATATTTCTATCCTCTCAAAAGTTTGAAATTCAAATTTTTAATTTTTAGGGTTTCTCTGACAAACCCTAATCAGCTCTAGATCCAATTCCTGCAAATCAAGTGGATTGGGTTAATCCTAGAAGAGAATGGATTGGTCACCTGCATAAGTGAAGAAGTTCCTATTTCAGAGGGAGATGAGGCTGAGGCCTTACATAAGAAGATTACAAGCAATCTTAACATGTATGACTCATTCAGGTATGTTTCGAATTATGTTCATAATTAAGTTTATGATATGTTTGTCTTCATATTATTACGGTTAGTACAATCTTGGTTAATTTTAGACTTTTTGTATCACCTTAATAAAATTATGAATGCATGATAGAAGATATTCATTGATTAGGGTTTTTGACACTTATGATTGTACTAATGCATTGTGATGTTGTATGAGATTGTTGTTGTCCACTAACATGAAAGGTACATCAAGAAAGACAAATCATGTTCTAGTTCAAGAACATATGACCATGGTGACATGAAGACAAAGGTTCATTCATTACCATGGATCACATAGAAGATCTATTTACGAGATATGTATAACTTGGCTCTATAATGGTTAACTTATGAGATATGCAAGTTACTAGCACAAGTCATTGAAGAGAACAAGAAGACATCATGTGGGTATGTTAGACATAACTAGCTAACATACTAATCCAGGTATGTTCTTCCTATATCAAGTTAGAATCGTACCTTGTGATAGGATCTCTTATATAAGTATACATGGCATGATTGATAATGATTATTCATAGGTTTGAATAATCATGGGTGTATGCATATTATGTTTCTTACCTTAATTTATTATATGACTAAACCATAAGAGTCCTTGAATACTAATGCTTATTATTTCTGTTTGAAATGATCATGACTATACATGCTTAAGTTTATTGTGTTTTGATAGTATTAAGAATATACTAATGAATGTGTGATTATGTATGAGACCTCGAGGATAACACAATGATGATACTAATAAGCATGCATAGTGATTAAGGATGGATATAAGTTCAATCACAAGTAATCCAGGAAGAAAAAATCAAGAGGGAGCACACTTCAATAGTTTCTGCAAGGATGCAGATATTTAGAGGGAGTTGACCACTTCTCACAATCCACATCAGAATGGAGTTACAGAAAGGAAACAAAGACTGAGAGGAAGTCAACCCTACAACCAAACAAAGATAAGTATTTTGATTGTCATTTCTTGCATATTTGTTTGTTTAAATAATATTGTTCAATGATGTATATGCTTATGTTCCTAGACTTAGGGTGTGTATTATGCATATTAGAATAATTGCATTAATGAACAGTATACTACTAATTTGCATATGATGGGTAAGTGGCCTATGGCACTGTACAACATTCCATTGCATGAAACCTCTTTGCTGACATATTGGGAGTTGTGCACACTCTTAGCAATGTTCTGGTAGAGATTGGAAGGCATCTAGAAAGTTACGGGATATGGATAAATGTTGTATTGAAGCATTGGCTAAGATAATTGCATGAGTGTATGACATATTTCTTTATATGTAAGAATTTGTTCTGAAAAATATGAGATGTTTTCTTATCATGCAATTTAACTTGTTGTGTAGGAAATATCATATACCATCACCTACAAAAGAAGGACTACAACATTTGTTCAGCAACAAAGTTATCTATTGAAAATATTGAAGATATTGAAGTTCCCAAGATCTGGGAAGAATGCCATGATCAAGGAGTACCAGTCGATCATGAAGATGTTTGGGATGCAGTCCCAAGACTTGAAGGGGAGTCTGTAGTGACTTCCAAGAGGATCTACAAGATCAAGCATGCTGCAGGTGGTAGCATAGATACTTTTGCTCCTGTAACCAGATACACTTCCATTAGATCTATACTTGCTCTAGCTGCAGTGATGAAAGGGAAGATACACCAGATGGATTTCAAGATAGCTTTCTTGAATGGTGTAGTCAAAGAGGAAGTGTATGTGGAGCAACCACTCGGGTTTGAGACACATGACTGAGAGTCATATATGTGCAGAACTTGGTATGGTAGGATAGACAGCTTTCTATCCAGTTTGGGCTTGACCAAGAGTAAATCCGATTCCAATATTTACTACAAGGTTGAGGACGGAAATCCAGTGATGCTACTTTTGTATATGGATGACCTATTTATTACAGGTGAAGATTGTTATCGGACAATCCACTCGACCGGAGGTGAGCCGTATTTCCCTAGCTCAATGCGAGTCTAGAACAAATAGAACATACTACAAATACGTTTCCTAGATCTACTTAAGGATCAAGTACTAGATGTCTTACCTCTTTGATTTCGCTATCCTTTCTCCCAAATGTTGCTCCGCGTCCCGAGGTGGTAAGATCCAAGCTGCAAGACCTGTCAAGACATAGAAAAGAGAAACGAGTAAAGAGCATCTATACAATAAGAGATCTATGTAAACAGTTAAGCAGGTAAACAACACAACATCATCACATATAAGAGCGATATTAGTGGAAAGCATTTGTATTACTGCAAATAGAGGAGTACATGATAGAGATATAGAACTACAACCAATGACTTAACGTAGCAATGTTAAATTTTGAGCATTAATTCACAATACTCTAGGATCTTCACTGAGAGAATAACATATACAGTATATCAATGCATAACAATCACAATAAGCATCACAAGCATCACAAGAATCAAAAGCATGAGAGACAAGAGACACAGAGTTTCCGTGGGGAAAACCCTAAGGTGAAAAACCCCACAACTTCCTTAGAGATAGAGAGAGCAATGGCTCAACCAAAGTACAACCAAAATACACTTGAGATAGTCTCCTAGAAGCATATGATCCTCCTCCTCACTAGTGCGCCACTTTCTGAGTGAGAGAGATATGACTTTCCGAATGAATCTAAATAGAGATCTCCTGATCTCTATTTATACTAACCTATTTTCCCAGTGACCTTATGGGGCCGACTTGTCTAGCTAGGTACATCCACAATATAATATATATTTCAGGGTCGGCCCCACACATGGTGGTCTAATAACCCATCAGCAAGTACACACACTTGCGACACTTGTAAATCCACATGACGACACTTCCTTATAGAGCAATAACACATCTCTAATAAGGGTACAATAAATATATATAAAATACATAGATGAAATACATTCTGAATTTACATATACATCAACACTCCCTCTTAACTAGGAAGGTATTTCTCGACACAGATCTGCTAGACAAGTCTTCTTCTCAGGATCATCGTCATCATCATCGTCACTGCTGCTGCTATCTCAACCAATCTCTGACTCTACTCGTCATAGGAATTTCTACAGAGTCAGTCCTTTTTCATACTGGATGTAGGCCCACCACCTGCAGGTCTTTATCATCACTGGACATACTGTGGAAATCTTGAGACTTATTATGTGCGTCACAAAAACTTAAAAGAGTCTCTTGACTAGCAAGAACCCTAAAGAGCATCTGAGGCCTTTTTCATCCTGTCCAGATCTCCAGGACTTATTACATGTGACCCCACCACAAAACCTCGAAAGAGAATCCTAGGACTGATTACGAGCACAAGGCTCAACCTATCGGATCTCCCAGGGCACAAATTACATGTGGTCACCACAAAACCTCGAAAGAGCATCCCAGGACTGATTACGAGCACAAGGCTCAACCTATTGGATCTCCCGGGGCACAAATTACATGTGGTCATGGAAAAAACTCGAAAGAGCATCCCAGGACTGATTATGAGCACATGGCTCAACTTATCGGATATCCCAGGGCACAAATTACATGCCATAGGACAAAACCTCGAAAGATCATCTGCCAAATATCCCAGGGCACAAAATACATGCCATAGGCAAAACCTCGAAAGACTATCTGCAGATCTCCTAGGGCACAAATTATATGTCCTCCCAAGCAAAACCTCGAAAGAGCATTTGCCAAATATCCCAGGGTACAAATTACATGCCATAGGAAAAACCTCAAAAGACTATCTGCAAATATCCCAGGGCACAAATTACGTGCTTATCTGCACAACCTGTTCCACGGCCACAGAGTATCAACCTGATACTCACCATACATCATCCTGATCATCATCACTGCAACATCCTGATGCATGTCATCTGGAGCAACATCCTGAAGCTCATCATCCATGATCATCCTGATCATACAATGCATCTACCTGATGCATACCAAGTATCTACCTGATACATATCATCATACATGATCCACCTGATCATACAATGTATCCACCAGATACAAATACAAATACATGATACATATCACCATACATGATCCACTAGATCATACAATGTATCCACCTGATACATATACAGATACATGGTCCAAGCATCCAACATGATGCATATACAAAATACATACAAATGATCCTACTGATCATATCCAGCATCCAAAATGATGCGTACATACATATAAATGATCCAACTGACCATATCCAGCATCCAACATGATGCATACATACATATAAATGATCCAACTGATCATATCCAGCATCCAACATGATGCGTACATACATATAAATGATCCAACTAATCATATCCAGCATCCAACATGATGCATACATACATATAAATGATCCAACTGATCATATCTAGCATCCAACTTGATGCATACATACATATAAATGATCCAACTGATCATATCCAACATCCAACATGATGTGTACATACATATACATATAAATGATCCAACTGATCATACCAGAACATCATCCTGATGCTCATCATCCAGGGCTTACATCCACAGCCATGTGAAGGATCCTCCTTCCAACATGCTTGGAATGGCTTCAGCAAATGTGTCCATCACTTCTTCCTCGAAGTGTCATCAATCCAAAGAACACCAAGCCTCTCTCTGAAGTACTCGAACTTCACCCTGGCTAGTGGCTTCGTCAACACATCTGCAATCTGCTCGTCCGTCGCAACATACAAGAGCTTCACAACTCCTCTCTGCACCATATCCCTGATATAGTGATATTTGATCTCTATGTGTTTCAACTTGTCATGAAACACTGGGTTCTCGGACAGCTTCACACAACTCTAGTTATCACAGAAGATACCAGTAGCATCCAACGGGAGATCAAGTAACTTAGACAGTGGCTTCCGTAGCCATACTGCCTCACAACTAGCTGAACAGGATGCAACATACTCTGCCTCAGCCTGTACTCAGTGCTACGCAAGACTGCTTCCTACTAAACCAAGAGATCACACCTGATCCCATACTGAAGCAGCACCCAGATGTGCTCTTCTTATCTGCAGCACTGCCAGCCCAATCTGAATCAACATAACCCTGTAAGTTAAACTTTTGATTCGCTTCATACTTGAGCCCATAATCCACTGTACCCTTCAGGCACCTCAGAACATGCTTTACAGCAACCAGATGAACACTCCTCGGATCTGTCATGAACTGACTCAATGTGTTCACCGCAAAGCAAATATCTGATCTCGTGTTCGTCAAGTACATCAAGGACCCAATCATCTGACGATACATAGCGACATCAATTGGCTCAGATGAAGCATCACATAGAAGCTTCATATTCGATGCCATAGGTGTGGCCATGGCCTTGCAATCCATCATCCCAAATCTCTTCAGAATATCTACTATGTACTTCCCTTGACCAAGGAAGATCCCACCTAGGATATAATGCATCATTCCCAAATCTTTCATATCGAACTCAGCAGCAAGCTTCCTCTTTGTATCACACCAAGTTCTGGGAGCTTGCTATAAGCCATACAAGGCTTTCTTCAATCTGCACACATGTGACTCCCTGTCAGGTCTTGGGACTGCATCCCAAACATCATCTTCATGATCGACGGATCATGGCATTCCATTTCTTCATCCCAGATCCTGGGAACTTCAATATCTTCAATAGATATCTTTGTTGCTAGAACAAATGTTGTAGTCCTACTTTTGTATATGAAGATATACGGTCTTTCCTACAAAACAAGTTAAATTGCATGATTAGAAACATCTCATAATTTTCAGAACAAATTCTTTGCACATAAAGAAATATGTCATGAAGTCATGCAGTTATCTTAGCCAATGCTTCAATACAACATTTATCCATGTTCCACAACTTTCTAGATGCCTTACAGTCTCTACCAGAACATTGTTAAGAGTTTGCACTACTCCCAACATGTCAGCAAAGAGGTTTCATTCTAGATAAGTAGCACTGGAATGTTATACAGTGCCATAGGCCACTTACCCATCACATGCATATTAGTAGTATACTTTTCATTAATGCAATCATTCTAATATGCACAATACATCTCCTAAGTCTAGGAACATAAGCATAATATTATTTAAACAAACAAAATAGGCAAGAAATAATAATTGAAATTCTTAACTTTGTTTGTTTGTTGGGTGGACTCCCTCTGATTCTTTGCTTCCTGGAAGGAGCTGCTGAAGTAGCTTCTTCTACACCTTTCTGTTGTGGAATGTAGGAAGATGGTCAACTCCCTCTGAAAATCTGCATCCTTGCAGGAGCTGCTAGAGTGTGCTCCCTCTTGATCTTTGCTTCCTGGATTACTTGTCCTTGAACTTATATTCATCCTTGCTGACATCAATCTTCTTGAACCCTGGAAAGTATAATCTGTAAGCCTTCGAGCTTTCACTGTAACCCACAAGGATACCCTTCTTTCCTGAAGGATCTAGTTTAGTCCTCTTTTCCTTTGGGACATGAGTGTATACTAGACAACCAAATATTGTGAGATGGATGACTTTAGGTTTCTTACCAGAAAGGACCTCTTATGGTATCTTGATGTCCAATATCTTGTGGGGTGTTATGTTCTGCACATATACAACTGTTCTAGCTGCTTCTGCCCATAGATGCATAGGTAGATCCCGGTCATGCAGCATTGCCCTTGCTGATTCCATGATTGTTCTATTCTTCCTTTCTGCAACTCCATTCTGTTGAGGATTATAAGGAGCAATCAACTCCCTCTTAATCCCTGAATCACTACAAAGCTTCTTGAAGTCACCTGAGGTGAATTCTCCACCATTGTTGGATCTGAATGTTTTGATCTTCTTGTCAGTTTGATTCTCCATCAAAGTTTTGAATTCCTTGAACTTATCAAACACCTCATCTTTGTTCTTCAAGAAGTATACCCAAGTCTTCCTGGAGAAGTCATCAATAAATGAGACATAGTAAACATACCCACTCAGAGAACTGGATGACATAGGACCACATACATCTGAGTGGATGATTTCCAGGATGTCTTTTTCCTTGCTTTCACTACTTGGGAAAGCCTTCTTAATGTTCTTACCTTTTGCACATCCTTTGCAAACACCTTCATGTTTGGTTTTGATTTCAGGAAGACCCTCTACAGCCTTGCTTGCAATTGGAAGTGCCCTATAGTGCATATGAGCAAGTATTCTATGCCAAAGTTCACTTGGCTCCATGGATTCATGTACCATGGCATGTTCAGGTTGTCCCTTCAATTTATACAAACTTCCCTCTTACTCTCCAATCACTACTGCATCATCTATGTTCTTTCCCTTTGGCCACATTAGGACTTGGCCATCCACAAATGCAACCCTCATACCTTTTGCATCCAATGCAGAGATGGAGAGTAAGTTCTTCTTGAGCCCAGGTACATAAAAGACTTCTTTCATCTTCAAAGATTTTCTAGAATCTAGGTTGTAGGAGCCTTCACCACTTCCTTTGATTGGGTATTGATAATCATCCCCAAGTTTCACCTTATGGGGTGATTCATGTTTAGATAAATTCACAAAAGATTCCTTAAACCCAGTCATGTGTTTGGAAGCCCCACTGTCAATCAACCAATCATTACAACCATGGGAGATAGTACCTGTGAGAGCAGAAATTAGAACATATTCTTCTTCACTTGATGAGTCATCATCACTATCACTTTCTGCCCTAGCCTTCTTCTTTGGGGGTTCATCATCTTCGGTAGCATGAGTATGATATCTTCTTTTGTTATTCTTCTTCTTGTTGTTGAAGTTGTTGTTGTTGTCTTTATTCTCCTTGGGACAATATGAAGCAAAGTGTCCCTTCTCATTGCAATTGAAGCATATGAGATCTTTCTTATCTTTATGATAATGGTGGTGTGAGAATCTCCTGTTATGAGATTATTCCTTCTTGGACTTTCCTTTCCTGGCATGTGCTATGAGAGATTGATCTTCATTTCCCATCTTTTCTTCTCGGGCCACAGGCCTAGCTTCTTCTTGAGAGCATTCTTCCCGCAATCTGTTGAAGGAGATCAACTTCTTCCTTGCACAAATTCCTTGAATAAAGGAATCCCATGACCTGGGTAGGCCATTTAGAGTGGTCATCACCACTTCACCATTCTCCACCATTTCATCCACTGCTTCTAGTTGTTCCTTGCTCTGGGATACCCTTGAAAAATAAGATTGAATGGTTTCTCCATTCTGAAACTTTACTCCTTTTAATTGGTTCCACAGGGTCATCTTCCGATTTATGTTCTTCCCTTCAAATAGCTTGGTCAAAGAGTCAAACATCTCCTTGGGTTTCTTTAGAGAAGACACATGGGGTATGAGATGGTCTTTGATAGAATCAGCAATGATTCTATTTGCCTTGACCAAGTTTTTCTTGTGCAATACCTTAGCCTCTTCATCCTCTGGGATAAGGATGTCTTCTTTTACATATGAGTCCAACTCATTCTCTTCTAAGATTAACCCAATCCTATACTTCCAAGCTCGGAAGTTATCAGCTCCTTCAAGCTTATCCTCAAGCTTGGTGTGGTGAGACATCTTAAAGAGTACTTCAAATGGAAATAGAAAAGATTTAGGTCTTACCACTTGAAATGCTGAAAACTGGATCTGGTCCCGGATTAGGGTTTGTCGAAAAAACCCTAAAAATTCAAAATGTGAATTTCAATTTTCTGAAAGGATAGAAAGATGCGCCTTCATGAGCTGATCAGCCTGGTGTATTCAGAATTTGAGATCAGCAAAGCTTTACCCTTCAGATTTTCCTTTTTGTCCTCCCAGGTTCACTAGGGAGAGCCCTGAATTAGGGTTTGAGTTTCCCAGAGATCTACCGAGCCAAAAAACTCGATCCAAAGCTCTAAACTTCGATTTTTGCAAGGAGCTTCCAGCTATGTCTTCAAATTTCAGAAATTCCTATTTTTGTGGAAACCCTAATTTTTAGGACCAAATCTGAAAATGCTCAGAATTGAATTCTGATTAGACAGATAGATTCTCCTTGATGAGTAGAGTCAATCTACTATACTGCTTTTCCAAAATCTGTGGAGAGAAACCCAATAAACAAGAAACTCAAGTTTTCGTCACTGCAAAATGTCTTCTTCTTAGGTTAGCTCTGATACCATGTTAAATTTTGAGCATTAATTCACAATACTCTAGGATCTTCACTGAGAGAATAACATATACAGTATATCAATGCATAACAATCACAATAAGCATGACAAGCATCACAAGAATCAAAAGCATGAGAGACAAGAGACACAGAGTTTCCGTGGGGAAAACCCTAAGGTGAAAAATCCCACAACTTCCTCAGAGATAGAGAGAGCAATGGCTCAACTAAAGTACAACCAAAATACACTTGAGATAGTCTCCTAGAAGCAGATGATCCTCCTCCTCACTAGTGCGCCACTTTCTGAGTGAGAGAGATATGACTTTTCGAATGAATCTAAATAGAGATCTCCTGATCTCTATTTATACTAACATGTTTTCCCAGTGACCTTATGGGGCCGACTTGTCTAGCTAGGTACATCCACAATATAATATATATTTCAGGGCCGACCCCACACATGGTGGTCTAATAACCCATCAGCAAGTACACACACCTGCGACACTTGTCAATCCACATGACGACACTTCCTTATAGAGGAATAACACATCTTTAATAAGGGTACAATAAATATATATGAAATACATTCTGAAGTTACATATACATCAACAAGCAACCCTTCTCCACACAAGTCAATTTGCCAAGCCCTTCCAAGGAAGCATGAATTCTCCAAGAGGTGAGTGAAGGTGTCTAGGAGAGATTTCACTAGCATGTAGATACCATAGTCTCCCTCCCTTTGGTATGGGAGTGAGCCTCATATATATAGGACTAAGTGGATGAGTTTATGGATAGGATAGGATGAGAGATGGTAGGAGAGAGATAGGGGATCTTCCCAACAGGCTAGGGGTCGAGTACCAGCTCTCCAAGAGATCAGGGATAAGCCCCCAAATGGGAAAGCTTCGAGAAAGATCTCGAAATGGCTATTTTTGCCCATTAACAGACCTCGTCGCACTCTGCTATAGAGCAACCTGCGACGACCTCTCAAAAGGTTGTACAAACTAAGTACAAATCCTCCCAAATGAGTACTTGGTCCAAATGACTTCAAGGATGTATACACTAAACCATGATGATGAACCATGATGATGGGCAGATTTTAGGTGTAACAGAATACCCCCCAAAGCATGAAGTTGTTAAGGATGTACAGGTGAAGTGCTTTGATAGAAATAATGGCAAAAGACTTGTTGGATGAAGGATGCTGCTGCAGTACAATTGACTCTAAACTGACAATCTCATATGTAGTACAACATGGCTGTCGACCAATACATTGCAGATCCATGGTAGTAATGATCGACTGAACACAATCATGGCTACTAGACACAAGCGTAGATCCATGATGAGATGATAACACAGCCACGACCAATACAAAAGTGGATCCATGTAATATGACTCAATACAAACTCCATCGCAACCTGGGTAAAACATGACTCCCCAGGGTCTTCAAGCTGAACCCGCAATGATATGAATCTATCCATGTGATTACAAATGTCTTGACATCGAACATGGTAGAAATCACTCGATTACTGGTCATTGATGTAAACTGTTAACAAGTGCGAGGGAGATCACCATTAATGTTAATGATTCCCAAGGTATCACAGTACATATCATCAAGCATGAATAAATGAGTTGACGTCAAACGCAAGATTAAATCTTTCAATCAAGAGTCAATGATGTAAACTCATGATGAAAGCGAGTTGACTTGACATTGAGGCATGCAGGACCAAGGTACTTGACTGGTTTCTAGATTCAATCCTTGGATGATGAGTTGAAGTCGACAAGGATGAATCCGTCGAAGGAGGGCCATAATGAATCCCCCATCAATCGACACGAAACATGACAAAAGATGTGTAGAGTGGATCGGATGGTACAATAACATGGAGACTGACTCAAAGTAACAATGACATGACGACGTGTGTACTGACTAAAAATGATGAGCGAACGTGTTCTTGAACATGGGCATGGCATGACTTGGCAGTATTGACATGAGAATGACGCAAACTTCTAATGCAACTGATAGTGGAAGCTTTCTCCGAATGACTCAGAGGAGTAACAGGACTCAGAAAGTAAGCGGGGACTCATAGACAAACAGATGACCCAAGTATCGGTATGCAAATGCAGGCGAGTGCCATGTTCAAGAACGACTATATACTGCCACTAAGGTATGTAACACAAGCACTTTCCTTTTTCCCCATCATGAATGATGAGTGCCTCATGTGTTTTTCACGAGCTTGATGAGGGTAACCAGATGCTCGGTATATCTCATCTCATAGATGAGTCCAATCCCAAATATCTTTCGAACCTAGGACAGGAGGGGTTCGTCCCATGACGGGCCCTTCAATGTGAAAATTTAACAAGTCCATAGAAGGAAAACTCGGTCGTCATTTCATGTTTAGAGAGTCTGAAAAGAACTAAAGAAGACTCCAACGATCCTTTTTCCTAAAGTTATCCTCATCGCCCAAAAAAGGGTAAAACAACGCGGGAGAGGACTCTTCCAGTCATGATTGGCTGGAGTATTCCTTTTTCGTAATTAGTGCCCCCTGGTCCGAAAAAGGGGTAAACTATCACCAGGAAGAAGACCATTCAAATACTTTAACAAGCGTGAACGCTACAAGTTCGCTTGGCAATCTTTTCAATTTTAGGGAGTCTGAAAAGAGCTTAACTATGGACTCCGGGGGGTGTCCTTTTCCGTGGAAGTTTAACGAGCCCGGAAAAGTGATAAATCATAACTTGGTACTTGTTCTCAAGATTTGATGAGTATAAGAACAAACGAAGAGTAAACTCATACTCATGCAATAATTACAACTTAACCAAAAAAAATAATGACAAAACGTTCAAAGGAGTGTTCATACCTGTAATTACTGTTGGTAATGCGAGAAACGCTACAAAAGACCACTTTACAACTCCGGTACACTAGAGAAAGTGTCAAATAGCCCCAAATATAATGACAAACGGTCGAAACTATAGAAAATGGCCCAAAAGAATCAAAATATTTGAAAAGGAATATTCCATTATATTCTATAAATAGAAATATGGGCCAAAAATAGAAACATTATTCAAATTGTCAATTTGGGTGGAGAAGTACCAATTTAGAGCCAAAACTTCCACTGTCGATTTCGGGAGCTACGATCCGCCATTTCACCAGCCGTCTAGACCAAGTAGGCCTAAATCTTGTCTTGCAACTTTGTAGTGGTTTACTTTTTACATTTTTGTCCATTTTTTGAGTTTTTTGATGATTTGGGGAGGGGCCAATGCGCCCTTGGCTCGTCGCAAGTGGCCCTTTCGGGACTTGCAACGAGACCGGGTCGTCACAAGTCTCGAAAATGGGACTTGCGATGATGTTGCCCTGTACCTGAAGGTGAGGTGCGACGGCGGAAATCCACAATTCAAACATCAAAAATATCTCAAAAAATGAGTTTGTGCAAGTTGGGAAAGGACCTAACATGTTTTAAATTCCCCTTTTGGTAGGTTCCCAACATGCAAAGATGGTATTAGAGTGGCGAGAGAGAGAACATGAAGTGGAAGATGAGCAAGCTGCAAACGGTCCACAATGTGTGGCTGCTTTGCAAAACTGTGGGTTGCTCAAATTATTCGAGATATAGGGAATGAGAGCCCAGATCCCATTTTTGACACACATGCTACAGAGTTGGGATGCAGTCCAATAGTACTTCGTCATAGGTGAGCACATCCTCAATATTGACATTGAGGACATATACTTTCTGACCGGTTTGTCCCGAAGAGGGGATGTTGTACAACTCACTAGGACACAGGCCAGTGATCATACAATTGAGGACATGGCGTCACAGCACTGTGTTGCTACTTCTTGTCCTTCCAGCAGGAAGATACTCATCAGAGATGTGGTGAGTCGTCCACTGAGGACCATACTGCTCACTATTACCAGGGTGGCGGGTAGCCAAGCTCCACATACAGCTACTCAGACTCAGATGTTATACGCGGAAGACTGTATGTCTCCCATGGTGTTCAACTAGTGCGAGGGTCTCCTTGCAAACATCCGATCTCAGCTGACCAAGTGTCGGCGTGGGGAGCTCAAGCAGTTTGGATATGGATCGATCATGGTGCCATTCCTCTTGGAGCGGATTCCTCTTCTACGCCCGCAGGTGGTACTAGATGACAGGGATCTAAGAGATCCTCACATGCTCAGGTGGGCAGAGGTGATGACCCGCCATGGTGGGGGTCCCATCATCAGTTTTGGCCCCGAGTTTTTCATCTGGTTAGAGGGCGAGCTACTTATGGTCGAGGACTTTCCTTACAGCGGTATAGACTTCCGGGAGGATCCCAACTTAGCGCTGCCAGAGGGTGCAACATGGGGTGATATCGGTAAGAACAAAACCATTGCATTTTTTAGTTTTGTGAATCATATTATTTTTTTTTTGATGTCGTGCTGACAAGTACTTTATATGTGTGTGCGGATGTGGGTCCCGTGCGACCAGTAGGTCTCTCTCTTCTGGCGAGGAGAGACAGAGGTGGAGAGGCAATGGTTCCTGCAGGTGCTCATGTTGCCATCGAGGAAATGGAGGAGGTATACCTGAACCTGTCCGAGCTGACTGTGGAGGTACCAGAGCCGGCTATCGATGACCTACCGAGGCCCATGCAGAGGTATGGGGTTGGAGCATCCGTGTTCTTCAATGCCCTACTCCGCAAGGTGGCTCGTACTGTAGACTGCTTTATCACCCAACGTTAGAGAGCTGTTAGAGGCAGAAGTGGTGTACGGGTCAGGCGTCCAGCCTGATTGCACTTGTAGACTTGTACTGAGAGATTAGAGGCCTCAGATTTTTGTACTTACTGAAAGCTATGATGCTTCAGATTTTTGTACTAGCACTACTTTTTGAGCGATTTATATATATATACATTATCGGCAGTTTATACATTATGTGTTCTTCAAATGATTAGTGATGTGATCTTGTTTATATGTTTGCTTATGTACATTGTATTTACATGTTGTGAATGCTTTTACATATTATGGATGTTATGTGTGTGCAATGTACCAATCCAAAATGAAATTGGCCATGGAGTCAGCAACTGTGTTTAACTCTCGTGGAATGTGCAGGTATTGAACAGATTCAAATGACCTTTCCAAGAGACGCACTCCTCTGAAGAGACGGAGTAAGATGGGATCACGGATGGCGTATATCCGGTTCAAATGAGAAACCACTAATTGAGAATCCATGTGGATGACAATGTGGTTCATACCCAAGGAAATGGCGTCAGCTAGGGTTTCAATTACTGCCTAATATTCTGCGACATTGTTGGTCGCAAACCCTAGGCAACTTCCTCCTGAGCTAATGAGCTCACTTATTGGGGAATATAGTACCCAGGCTGCCGACGCAAGGTGAAGGGTATACTGGCTAGTGCCGTCCGCGAATCCATAGCACGCTGCCATCTGCACACACAGACAGAACATGGTATGAGAAACGGAAACAAGATCAAAAGACACTCGAAAGGAAATGCGTCACACCACACAAAAACATGCCATGTACAGTATATACAAGCAAGTCTATGCATGAGAGATCAGGCGTAGTATCTCTTCAGGTAAGCCCATTGCGGGGTTCACCTAAAGAGATTCCATCATAATCTTCAAGCTCATAAGCACCTTTCTCTAACACACGTTTTATAACGTAGGGTCCATGCCACATGGACTCGAACTTCCCTGCTCCCATTTTATCATGCTTTTGGTCATAAGTGAAGACCAGATCACCCTCGTTAAAGATACGAGGTTCAACCGACTTATCGTATTGGGCCATGATGTGTTTCTTATGTGCTTCATTAGCAAGAGCGGCATCACGGCGAGACTCGTCAAGCTTTGCTAGGTGCAAGAGACATTCTTCCTCAGTAGTAGTGTTAGGAAGAAGTTCGACCGCAAGCTGTAAAGACGAGATTTCGCACTCTATCGGTAGAACAGCCTCCAATCCATATACCAATTGGAAGGGAGTGAAGCCTGTGGCGGTTTTAACGGTAGTTCGGTAGGCCCATAATGCTGAAAAGAGCATATTATGCCAGTTGGACTTTTGTGTCCCTGAGAATGTATGAAATCTAAGTTCATTTAATCTTTGAATGAAGGATGGATCCTCTATATTTCCCATAGGGAGTTAACATTTTCTACTTTTGACTTATTTAAAACTCTGTGTAAAAAGATATACTTGATGTGGAGAAATTACGATGGTTCAACTCTCGGCTTTGTGAATAAGTTTGGTATGTGATTACTTAGTTCTTTTGGCTAGATTTCGCTCAGGTATTCAGACTAAAACGATTTCTGTTTGGTTTGAATGGTCAAACCCTAACGTGGCTTAATCTTTCATGCACAATCATTTTTCTATTAGTTAAAGATATGTATAGGATTTATTTGTAAAAACGTTGTCTACGAGATTCGATCCCTGACTGTAGTGATGGATCAGTCGTAGAACATGGGAAAGCGTGATGCTTATCCCTTTGAATTAGACCCTGAAATCGTGGGCTTCATATTTTGACTACGTGTACCCTATTTAAATTTGATATGACTGTGTGTTTGATTAATGGTTTAATAATTTGCAACGTGACTATATGGTGAAGAAAATCTACTTGTTTATCTCCCTGCTGAGTGTATGTGATTTTACCTCTGATTGATAGCGAATTTGATATGGTTTAAAGAGATGCATGTTAATGTTGGATAAATAAACAAAGTGGAAACTATGTGTTTCACATTTCGTTTGACCAATCATGTATGCTTCTCATGAGAAGCGCCTTCATTTAGTTTATGAGAAGCGCCTTCATTTAGTTTATGTGCATAGTGGAATGAACAGTCATTTCATGAGGGCGATATGGACTTGTGTCTTTCATTGGTGCATGGGAGTCTAAGTATGACTTGGACATGGGCCCAACGTATGATATGTTTCACATAGTTTGAAAGGTAAATGGGTAGCATATAGACTATGCTATGTTGAGTCTTGATTGTAATTTGGTGTATGGTTCTTTTGCTTTAAATGTTTAGGTTGTGATTTCTACTTTATATTTTATTTAATACACACACACACACATATATATACAATAATTAACCTACTTGGGGTTAAGGCAATTTGTCCCTAGATCCTTGTTTGGGATCCTTTCCCTATTTAGGACTAACGAGACTTTTCTCTCCTAGGCTAGAATCCTATGCTATTATTTTATGACTGCTTTTTATTTTAAATGGAAAATCTTTCACTTGTCCTATGCTTATATTTTTAATAATATAATTGATGCAAATTCAAGCATGTAAAATATAATAAATTATTAGTTAACCCAAGCGCCATGAACTAAAAAGTAGTTATGCTATAAAAGTATGAATTAAATGTAAAACAATAACTACAATTAATAAAATCAATCTATGAAATTCAAAATTTAATGATCGGAAAAACCTATGCAAATTAAAATGCATACAATAAAAGCTTGATTTGCATATATAAAATTACTGTAATCATATGAATATATCGAATATTAGAGCCTATGAAATCTCCGATGATGAACAGATTTGGAGCCCAATAGCTACGTAAGATCCTTCATTAAATCCATACAATAAGTATTTTAAAAATAACAATAACATAAAAATACTTATCAGTCCTTTACGCTTTCCGACTGACTTGAGAACTGCCACATTCCTTTCAATAGTAGATCTCGAACCGTTCCTGGTTTTTCAATAGAGAACCCCCGAGCCGAACCAAGCATGCTAAGAGACTAAAAGGCCTAGGTGAAAAATTGTTATCTTTCTTACTAATCCAAAAACTCAATCTGCAAAATCTAGTACTCAAATATTTATGAATTGGATCCTCCAATGATCTCCGGACCATTTCCCCTTGCAATGTCCTCCTATTTATATGTTTCCAATGAGGGGAAGGCTCCTAGGGTTTTAATTTTAGATAACTGAGTTCAATTACTAGATAGACTGGTTGTTTGTTTTTATCTTTATTTAACCATTTGTTTTATTTTAAAACTCTCACAGTTTATTTTATCTTTTATAAATAAATTGATCTATTTTTAAACTCCCATGGTTTATTTTATCTTTTATAAATAAATTGGTCTATTTTTAAACTCTCACAGTTTATTTTATCTTTAAATTAAATAACATAATATATATATATATATATATATATTTTATTTTTTTATTTTTTTTATTTTTTTATTTTTTTATTTTTTTTCCATGTGGTTCACTTTAATCGGCTTAGCCGACCGCTACATCCACGAAATAATTTCCGACGGATCCGCCCCGAAGGGGTTTCCGCCCTGCGGCCGCTGCGTGCCTAACCCCAAGAGGGTCTATGAGGATGGATCCCGTGACCTCGCATGCTGGGAGGCCTAACTTCCAAGAACTCAACCGATCGAGCTAACTCTTGGGGCTAACATAATATATATATATATGTATATATACATATATATATATATATATATATATATATGTATATATACATATATATATATATGTATATATACATATATATATATGTATATATATATATATATATGTATATATATACACACACATATATATCTATATATATATACACATATATATATATGTGTGTGTATATATATATAGATATATATGTGTATATATATATATATATATGTATATATATATATATATATGTATATATATATATATATACGTATATATATATATACATATATATATATATATATACATATATATATATATATACATATATATATATATATACATATATATATATATTATGTTATTTAATTTAAAGATAAAATAAACTGTGAGAGTTTAAAAATAGACCAATTTATTTATAAAAGATAAAATAAACTGTGGGAGTTTAAAAATAGATCAATTTATTTATAAAAAAGTAAAATAAACTGTGAGAGTTTTATATATATATATATGTAACTAGGGGGATCGACAACTGGGAAAGGGTTGGTAGTCGCGTGACATGAGGTCCAAGGATCCAATCCCGTCCGCTACCACTGTACCCCTAGGTGCACCCACAAAACCCAAAAGCATGGGGCATGGGTAAGCCGGGGTGATTTGAACTCCTGACCTCCATTTACAACATTTCCTTCATATCAACGAATCGCCAGTGGAGCTACACCCCTGTAGGAAACACAATTTATATTTAAACTCTCATAGTTTATTTAAATATTATAGGATTTGTTTTACTTATCCTAACATCTAGTTGATCTTTAGTTATCAACAACTCGATCATTGTAATCTCTTGCATGCTCGATCCCTCTTTGAGTGGCAGTCCCAGTTAGTTTAGAAAGAATAAAAGAAGATAATTAATATTTTAGTTTATCAATAATAAAACTAATTACTAATGATCCATAGCCTCCAGCTCAACATCAATTAACAAAATGAGTTTAAAGTGCTTCCGGAGCTTGTTTCCCATCACTCACTAAATCAATAGTTCCAGTGCTTTTCCAGAGCTTATGCTTAACACTAATTTAGAATAGTTCCAGTGCTCTCCTAGAGCTTATGCTCAACATTAATCTAGGTGTCCCCAAAGTCACACATAGATACAATGATCAAAGTCCAAGTGCTCCAGAGCTTATGCTCAACACCAATTAAGAATAGTCCATGTGCTCCAGAGCTTATGCTCAACACCAATTAATAATAGTCCATGTGCTCCAGAGCTTATGCTCAACACCAATTAAGAATAGTCCATGTGCTCCAGAGCTATGCTCAACAAAAAATAAAAGTAGTCCATGTGCGCCAGAGCTTATGCTCAACACAAAATAAAATTAGTCCAATCTTGGGATATTACATCCCTCCCCACTTAGAACAACACTATATTCATGTTAGGGACTTCAAATGAAACCCTGAAATAAGGAGGGGTAGGTCGCTTTCATCGTGGTTTCATTTTCCCATGTGGACTCATCAGGCCCGAAATGCTTCCATTGCAATTTCAGCTGGACAACGATTCGCTTCCTGAGCTGTACCTCTCTCTTATCCAGAATATGAAGGGGTTCTGGCACAAATTCCCCTTCAGGTTCTACCTATAACAATGAACAATCAATCACATGCTTAGTATCATAAACATATTTATTTAGTAAGGATGCATGAAAAACATTGTGAATTTGCACATGAGTAGGTAGTGCTAGTTCATAAACCACTAGGCCTTTCTTGGCCAATATTTCAAAAGAACCACAAAATATGGGAGCTAGCTTTCCGCATCTCCCCAATCTTAATGAGCTTCTTTTTTATTTTACTTTTAAGTAAACATGTTCGCTAATATGATACTCCTTATATTTTCTTCTTCTATTAACATAGCTTTTCTACCGATCCCGTGCTTCCTTTAGATTCTGTTGTACCTTGGTAACCAACTGTTCCAAATATTTTAACAAAATGGCCCCAACATGATCCTATCTACTGGGTTATCCCAAGTCACTGGTGTTCTGCACTTTCTTCCATAAAGTACTTCAAAAGGGCTCTTCTTGGCAGAAGTCTAATAGCCATTTTTACATGCAAACTTTGCAAGGTGTAAGTAGTCTTCTCATTTCATGGGATTATTCATCACATACATTCTAATCATATCTTCTAGTATTTGATTTACACGTTCTGTTTGTCCATCCATTTGCGGATGATAGGCAGTACTAAAATTTAACTGTGTTTCCAATCTGAAAAATAATGATCTGCAAAAGTTACTTGTGAATTTTGTATCTCTAGCAGAGGTAATGGCTTTAGGTATTCCGTGTAACCGAAAAATTCTTTAAGAAGATATATGCAATGTGAAAAAATTTATAAGTAGATTTTACTGGGATGAAGTGTGCATATTTGGATAGTTTGTCTACCACAACCATGATAGAGTCATTTTGTTTCTTGCTCTTAGGTAAACCGGTGATAAATTCCATGCTAATCACCTCCCACTTCCATTCTAGAATGGGAAAAGGCTGAAGCAAACCTACCGGATGTTGATGTTCAGCTTTAACTAGCTAACATTCTTGACATTTGGCAATAAAGAATGCTATATATGTTTTTAATTTTGGCCAAAAGAAGTGTTTCTTTACTACTGATATCATTTTTTGATATCCTAGATGTCCAGAATAAGGCTTCTAATGGAATTCAATCAATATCTCAGATCTGACATTCCCAAATTCAGGGACATAAAGTCTTTCTTTAGACCATAATAAACATGTTTCGTCAATTTTATATTCTTTCAGTTATTGAAACAACTTGTCTTCTTGTATTTTTTGAAGAATTTCAACATAGAATCAATCACTTTTACTTGTTGTTCTGATTCTGTCATGTAAGTCAGAACTTGTTTGAATTACGGTTACTTCATAAAGCAGATTAATTTTGCGACTTAAGGCATCAACAATTTTATTCTCTTTACCCTTAATGTTTTTTAATTCAAAGTTGTATTCACTAAGGAAATCCAACCACCTGGATTGCCTGGCATTTAGGTTTGGTTGATCGAAAAGATATTTCAAGCTCATATCGTCCGTCTTCAAGAGAAATTTCTTCCCCATGAGATAGTGCCTCCACATTTTCAAGGCATGGATGATGGAAGCTAACTCAAGATCATGTGTCGGATAGTTTTTCTCATGTTCTTTCAAATTTCGTGATTCATAGCAGACCACAAAATCATTTTGCATAAGGACTCCCCCAAGTCCTTCCTTCCTTGCATTAGTGCAAACAACAAAATCCCCATCAGGATTTGCAATCCTCGGTATTGGTGTGATAGTTAGTAATTGTTTTAGTTTCTTAAAGCTTTCTTCACACTTAACCATCCATGAGAATTTTGTCTCCTTCTTCTGCAAAGATTTCATGGGACAAGCAATCCGAGAGAAATTCTCAATGAAACTCCTATAATATCCTTCTAATCCCAAGAATGATCTTATTTCTATGACACAATTAGGTGTAGGCCATTCTTCAATAGCTTTGATCTTTTCTAGATATATGGCGATACCTTCCTCAAAAATGATGCAGCCTAGATACTGTATTTGAGGTTTATAGGTTTTACACCTAAATCTAGTCATCATGAGACCCATGTCAACTCAATGCCTTGATCCCTGAAGTCTCACTGATCAAGATGTCATTTGGAGAAAGTTGATGCCCTTTGTCCATAATGTCTAGTTGGGCTGACGCAGGTTGTCTTTGAGCAAGAAGCGTCCAACTAGGTCAGGCATAGGATGAAGTCTTTCAGACTGTGCTGATGGCTCAAGTTTCCTTTGTGTAGCCTGCACTCTCCCTCTCAACCACAGATTTTCCTCATGCAGCGTGCGATGGGATTGGTTAATTTGGATAAAGGTGGCTTTCGAGCAATTTCTAGAAGTTGGATGAGGTGGATCCCTATCCCTAACTCCTAGGTGAGCTGTCCTACGGTTCCCTAACCTCAAGGGAGGATCCCTTATCCCTCTCTCCATGATCCTCAACCTACTCTATCCACTTGGTCCTATAAATACAAAGCTCCTCTCCATTCCAAAGAGAGGAAGTCTATAGCACTTACATACTGGTGGAATTAGCCTAGGTGATCCCTATCCATCTCTTGGGAGGCATACATTTCCTTTGGAGGCATTGGCTTGGCTTGTTGGAGGAGGATTGCAGCATTAATGCTTGGGTTGTAATCATCTCTCTACTTTGTATTTCTCATTATTTATATAGTAATATAAACTCTTTCCATAAATTTCATTGTGTTGATGATGTTTATAGTTTAGCTCCTTAACTGTTTATTTAGATCAGTTAGTGTTTGGATATGTTTTACTGCTTGTTTTGTCTCTACATGTTTTGACAAGTCTTGCAGCTACGGATCTGATGACCGCGGAATTTGGAGCAATAACGAGGAGAAAGATCTACAAATCTAAAGGTAAGACGTCTAATTACTCAATCTCTAATCTGATCTAGGAAAGCAGCTTTATGTTTTGTTCTTATTTATTCTAGATTCACATTGAACTAGGGAGATCTGGTTCGTGTCCGCTCGAGTAGATTGTCCAATAACATAGGAGTCACTCTTATAAAATTTAGCATATAGTTGGTGTTCTCGTATTACTTGCAACACAATCCTAAGATGCTCTTCATGTTCTTTCTCATTTTTAGAATAGATTAGTATGCCATCTATGAATACTAATACAAATTTGTCCAAGTACTTACAGAAAATGTTGTTAATCATGCACATAAAATTTGTTCGTGCATTAGTCATTCCAAAGGGCATTACCACAAAATCATAGCGACCATAATGGGTCCTAAAAGTGGTCTTTCTTATGTATTTTTTTCGGATCCTTACTTGATGGTATCTGGAACGTAAGTCAATCTTGGAAAATATTCTCACTCCTCCAACTTGATCGAATAAACCATCTATCCTGGGGAGTGGGTATCTGTTTTTGATGGTTAACTTGTTTAGTTTTCAGTTGTCAATGCACATCCACATTGTACCGTCTTTCTTCAAAAAAAAAGTATAGGTGCTCCCCACGAGGACACACTAGGTCTGATGTAACCTTTCTCTATCAGTTCTTGCAATTGTATTTTTAGTTCTACCAACTCGGGGGTACTCATGCGGTAAGGAATTTGAAGCTGGTACAGCTCCTGGTACTAGTTTTATGGAGAAGTCTAGGTCCCTCTTAGGTGGTAACCCTAGTATTTACTTTGGAAATATATCTTTGAAATCCATTAGAACCGAAAAATATTCAATTTTATATTCCTTCTCTTCTGCCAAGTTGTGAATGTTAACTGCATACAACTTGCGGCCCTTTCTTACACATTTCTTAACTTGTAATGTTGATATTTGTCTAACTGAGATCTGTTTAGGTATCCCTTGTACCTTCCTTTGGTTTCCTTTCTTATCCATGCACATGAGATTTATTTAAGCAATCAAGCATGACATGGTGTTGTTCTAGCCAACCCATATCAATCAGTATGCCATATGATCATAAAGGTAGAATGTTTAAGTCTGCTTCTGTCTGGAAGCCATTCATGTCAATCTTGCAACTTTTAACAAGTTCAAAAATCGTTCGTTTTGTACCCGTGGTTAACTGTACCAGCCACAACTTACTATGCTTCTCTTTGTTCAATTTACAAGTCTCAACAATTTTGTGGGAAACATAACTACGACAAGCTCACATATCAATTAAAATTGAAATAGGTGTGGTTGAGATTTTAACTTCTATCTCCACCATGGTAGATTGATGGTCTGCTTGTCTATCTTCTAGGGCAGCACAAATCCTGGGTGCTCTTGCAATATATTCCACGATTGCTTATTCTTGTAAGTTGTTCAAAACTCCATTTGTCTTGTTCGAGCAATCTCTGTAGTAGTGGGATCCTTGACATCCCTAGCACTTAACTAGAAGTGGGTCTGCTCTAGTTCCTCTATCCATTGTTGGTTTATTGTCACTCTATGCTAGCACATTTGATTGTGTCCCATACTTGTAAAAATTTTAGTTAGCGATAAAGATATTGTTTTGCTTTCGGTAAGGAGGCAGTCTAAACGCCTTCCTTCTGGTGTCCGAAAAGACTCTATGCTTTTCTTTATTCCTGTTCAAGTTTTCATTCATATGTTGAATGTGCTCATAAAAAAGTCTCGGCTTGTGTAAGGATGTATCCAATGTCTTGGGTGCATCAAATTCAATCTTATCTCGAAATATGGGAGGAAGGCATCCCAAGAACTATTGTATATTTACCTTTTCGTCCTTAACATAAGGCACATAGTGTAACAGTTATCAGAATCTGTTGATAAAAGCATCCACAGTTAAGGATCCCATTTTCAGCTCGTGGAATTCTTTTATTTTCTTATTGAAAAATCTTTCAGATATATACTTTTATTGAAATAATATCCTAAAGGTACTCCACCCGAGCTTCTTCTCCCTCCGTTTCTTAGTGTGTTTTAGATGTATCCACCATCTGGCGGCCTTTACATTCAAATTATAGATGGCCTATTGGGATTTCATATTGCTGGGATAGTCATGTACCTAAAAGTACTTGGTAGTTCTTAAAATCGATTCCTCATCTTTCTCTCATGTATCCATCTCTCCTTCGTAAGTTGGGGCTTTGATCTTCCTAAATTATCCTTGCAGGCTGTCATCACCCTTGTGTTTCTTTCTATGAGGAGATGGTGAATAGGCATCAAAAAAATTACCATGATTGTCATCCATGGTATTGGATGACTCTGAATGTTCTTCTTGCTCCTTAAATTTTGAACTGCTAACTCTTTTCTTATGGTGATATTCATCCATAGATTTATTCACTGAGTGATTTGTTTGTCTTTGGGGTCTTTCCCCTGTCAAGGTTTGTAGCAATGTTTCATTTACTTCATGTTGTTCCTATCTTTCATTTAGTTTGTCATCCTTAAAACTTCAAAATTTAGCTCTCAGGCTTTGCACTGTTTTCAGCAGTTCAGAAGACTTGGTCGTCCTGATGCTTTCATTCAACTCTACAATAGTTCCTCTTCCTGAGGTGGTGAATCCAAGTTCCCATGCTGAATTCTATTTCTTTCAGCATTCATGATGTTTTTCAGTTCTGAAAACAAATGAGGCAACGTGTAGAAAACAAGATTTTATTAGTTTACTAAATTTAAATTTGCAGTGGTTTAAGTAATGAGCTCAAAGGTCTCGAGTATTTGAATATGGGCTCTGATACCACTTGTAACGTCCCTCAAAATACACCCTAATTTTTTTTGTATAATGGCCTTTGAAACTATCGTAACAACACATATCTAATTAAATTAACTTCTGTACTGAGAATTAGTTGATATTCTTCCATAAGATTTAATAAATTAAATTCAACACTTAGAAGGTAACGACATTGTACTTGTTTGCATAATGAAAGATTGCATGCTCTTTTGTAGTCATTGTGAAGAGTGAAGTGTCTTCTATTAGTCTTCTTCGATTTGTCTTCATGTAAAAATCTGGTTCTTTTAATACCTTGCATTCTGACATGTGTATGAGTATGTTTAAGCTTGTAGTAGGCTGTCCATCTTATGTGTTAATTATGAATTTCCTCTATATCTAAATGACCTTCTCAGTACATAATATGATCTCATAGACTATTTGCTTTATCATTTATGAACTAGCTCATTTTTTACCAATTTCTAATGTACCAGTTGTAATTGTTTCTTTTATGGATAATTTACTTCATAAGTGAAGTTCTGGCCCATAAGTGGCCTGAGTCATACTTAGCGTAATAGCTAACCTTTCATTCTTATTTAAATCTTGCAGGTGTTTATGGAAGACTCAACCTATCCTTGAAATTAATCTCTAAAGTATTGGATACCCAAAGTTTATAAAAGGGAGGACTAAGATTTTAAAATAATGCATATGGAAAATGTATGGTGCTAATACTTTAACGCTAAAGCGTTTAAGTATTAGCTTGACTTAGGTATTAACATTCCCTTCTATATTACCACTAAAACCTTGGATAAGGAAACCACATAATTCACATTATCCTTGGATTTGTTGGGCAATGAATATGAACCATGTGATGGGTAGGTGGAAGGGGACAATCTCAGGATGCCACACACCACTTGCATGAATTGTTGAGGTTTGGTGTAGTTCATCCCTAATTTTTGTTTCACGAAGGTTCATTTGTTTTCCTCCATTCGTTGTGGAGAGATGGTTTCCATCTTCCACATTTTCCTTTGTGAAACACTCTCAGGAAAACAGAGCTTCGCTCTGCTATTATTTTCAACTGCTGGTTGACAGGAAATAAAATATGCTAAACAAAATCGTGATCTGAGATGTAACCACCACGACTTCCTTCTAGGTATAGTTTCGTTCAATCGCTTGGCTCTGTATCTTATTCTCTTTACTCTATGTTTTGTTTAAAGGATTGAAATATTGTTGGTTTTAAATGTGTGCAGGTGAAGTCTTGGACATTGGATATAGCGACATTAATGCCCAGACCTTCATATGCGTTGATTTGGTAATCTCTTGGCCCCTCTTGGACCAGCTTCCTCCTGTGAGGAGATGAATACGATTTTAGTTGAATCGGTGAAGAGCAAAGGATGTCGTTTTTTATGGGTCTTGGTTTTTGTTTCTTATGGATGCCCAGACTGGGCTTTCTTTAGTGTACACAGGAGAGACAAGGGTTTTTATGGAATTTCTTACGGATTAAAATCCATGGCAACACGGTTTTACCCTGTTTTTTTATGGGATGTGTAAACCCTTCAGGGTATTTCTGGTTGTTCCATACTTAACTGTTTGTTCATCTTGATATTATCTTTTGCCGGAAACAATGGACACATATGATATATTTATTATCATATTGCTCTTTTTGAAATGCTATGTGTAAAAGTATTCCTAAGCCTTGAAGACGTTTTTAAATGAGATGCCGATGTTTCTGGTATACATTTTATCTTTCGTAAATCCTAAGTATGTATGAAATATAAGTTCATTTAATCTTTGAATGAAGTATGGATCCTTTGTACTGCCCATAGGGCATTAATTTTTTCTACTTTTGACTTATTTAAAAATATGTGTAAAAAGATATACCTGATGTGGAGAAATTACGATGGTTCAACTCTCGACCTTGTGAATAAGTTTGGTATGTAATTACTTAGTTATTTTGGCTAGATTTCGCTCAGGTCTTCAGACTAAAACGATTTATGTTTGGTTTCAATGGTCAAACCCTAAAGTGGCTTACTCTTTAATGCACAATCGCTTTTCTATTAGTTAAAGATATGTACAAGCTTTATTTGTAAAAACGTTGTTTACAGGATTCGATCCCTGACTGTAGCGATGGCTCAGTCGTAGAACATGGGAAAGCATGATACTTATCCCTTTGAGTTAGACCCTGAAATCCTGGGCTTCATATTTTGAATACGTGTACTCTGTTTAACTTTGATATGACTCAACGTTTGATTAATGGTTTAATAATTCGCAACGTGACTATATGATGAAGAAAAGCTACTTGTTTATCTCCCTACTGAGTGTATGTGATTTTACCTCTGATTGATATCGAATTCGCTATGGTTTAAAGAGATGCATGTTAACGTTGGATAAATAAACAGAGTGGAAACTTTGTGTTTCACATTTAGTTTGACTAGTCATGTATGCTGCTCATGAGAAGCGATTTCATTCAGTTTATGTGCATAGTGGTGTTAGGAACCCATGTCAACCCTTCTATTTACTTTGTTAGTATATTGTTGTTGGACGCATATGCATTGTAAGCGTCCCATAGTATTTTTTGATCCATAGTTTGTCTTATTGTTGTTGGACGCATATGCTTTGTAAGTCGTCTCATAGTAATTGTTGAACCATAGTTTGTATTGGCCCATGGTTTGTATTGACACATGGTATTGACCCATGGTATTGGCACCTAGACTTAGTATATAAGTTTTTGTTGAGACCAATGAAGGTACCGTGAAGTTAATTGTATTGAGCTTGCTCAAAGGAGGTTTCCCCCTCGAAGTGGCCTGCAATCAATAAAAGTGATTCTGAATTCTGTTATTTCTGCTATCTCGTGTATTTTCATTAATTAATTGTTGCGGGTTCTTCACAAGTGGAATGAATAGTCAGTTCATGAGGGCGATATAGACTTGTGTCTTTCGTTGGTGCATGGGAGTCTATGTATGATTTGGACATGGGCCCAATGTATGATATGTTTCACATAGTTTGAAAGGTAAATGGGTAACATATAGACTATGCTATGCTGAGTCTTGATTGTAATTTGGTGTATGGTTCTTTTGGTTTAAATGTTTAGGTTATGATTTCTACTTTATATTTTATTTAATACACACACACACACACATATACAATAATTAACCTACTTTGGGTTAAGGGACTTTGTCCCAGGATCCTTGTTTGGGATCCTTTCCCTATTTAGGATTAAAGAGAGTTTTCTCTCCTAGGCTAGAAGCCTATGATATTATTTTATGACTGCTTTTTATTTTAAATGGGAAATCTTTCAGCTGTCCTATGCTTATATTTTTAATAATATAATTGATGCATATTCAAGCATGTAAAATATAAGAAATTACTAGTTAACCCAAGCACCATGAACTAAAAAATAGTTATGCTATAAAAGTATGAATTAAATGTAAAACAATAACTACAATTTATAAAATCAATCTATGAAATTCAGAATTTAATGATCAGAACATCATATGTTATGCAAATTAAAATGCATACAATAAAATCTTTATTTGCATAAATAAATTACTGTAATCATGTGAATATATCGAATATTACAACCTATGAAATATCCGATCATGAACAGATTTGGAGCCCAATAGTTACATAAGACCCTTTCATTAAATCCATACAATAAGTATTTGAAAAATAACAATAACATAAAAATACTTATCAATCCTTTACGCTTTTAGACTAACTTGGGAATTGTCACATTCCTCCCATCCGTAGATCTCGAATTGTTCTTGGTTCGTTCAATAGATCACCCTCGATCTGAACCGAGCATGCCAAGAGACTAAAATGCCTAGGTGAAAAATTGTTATCTTTCTTACTAATCCAAAAACTCAATCTGCAAAATCTAGTACTCAAATATTTATGAATTGGATCCTCCAATGATCTTCAGACCATTGCCCTTGCAATGTCCTCCTATTTATATGTTTCCAATGAGGAGAAGGATCCTAGGGTTTTAGTTTTAGATCACTCAATTAAGTTACTAGATAGATTGTATGTTTGTTTTTATCTTTATTTAACCACTTTTTTTTTTAAACTCTCACAGTTTATTTTATCTTTTAAAAATAAATTGATCTATTTTTAAAATCTCACAGTTTATTTTATCTTTAAATTCAATTAAATAATTTATATTTAAACTCTCATAGTTTATTTAAATAATATAGGATTTCTTTTACTTATCCTAACATCTAGTTGATCTTTAGTTATCAACAACTTGGTCATTCTAATCCATGAGATGTAGAACAGTCAGTGGTGGGTGACGGTTAAGACACCCCTAAGCAGAAAGGTCGTCGGTTCGAAACCCCGCGGATACTAAAATCCAACCATGCTAAGGTTTGGTGCGGTCCAGGCCGGGTGAGATCCCCAGGTGATTTTGACGGCTTAGATTCCCTTGGTTCGTGGTCTCTCAGCCAATGGAAAACCCTGCTAGTCAGGGGGTACTACCACTTGCCAACAAAAAAAAACTACTTGGTCATTCTAATCTCTTGCATGCTCTATCCCTCTTTGAGTGGCATTCCCAGTCAATTTAGAAAGAATAAAAGAAGATAATTAATATTTTATTTTATCAATACTAAACTAATTACTGATGATCCAGAGCCTCCAACTCAACATTAGTTAACAAAATGAGTTTAAAGTGCTTCTAGATCTTGTTTCTCATTGCTCACTCAATCAATAGTTCCAGTGCTTTTCCAAAGATTATGCTCAACACTACTTTAGAATAGTTCCAATGCTCTCCCAGAGCTTATGCTCAACACTAATCTAGGTGTCCCCAAAGCCACACCTAGAGACAACGATCAAAGTCTAGGTGCTCTAGAGATTATGCTCAACACCAAATAAGAGTAGTCCATGTTCTCTAGAGCTTATGCTCAACAAAAAATAAAAGTAGACCATGTGCTCCAGAGCTTATGCTCAACGCAAAATAAAATTAGGCCATGTGCTCCAGAGCTTATGCTCAACACAAAATAAAAGTAGTCCATGTGCTCCAGAGCTTATGCTCAACACAAAATAAAAGTAGTCCAATCTTGGGATATTACAACCTAAATGATTTCTATATAATGTAATTGTTTTAGAGTATTGTTAGCATATATGTGTTATGGACACACCTAGATCCTCAGGGAACTAAAAGGTTGGGATCTAAGGATGTGAAGTTCTTATCAATCCCACCAAAATCAAACAAGCTAAGAGAGAAATATGAAAGTAGAGAGCATGTGATTTAAAAATAAAAATTAAAATTAAATGCAATTTGTTATTGGCAACTGCTTAATCAATTTAGTTTCTTAAATATGTATTGAGTTACCAAAATATAAAAATGATATATTGTTGTGACACTTAAACCCTCTTGTTGATGGCCTAGATCTTAATTATGTTCAAGGAAATGTTGTCAATTATATCAATTAATCTTATTTATGATGATATGATCATGAAGCTTATTAGCCTATCAATTAAACATAATAATTGTGCTCATATTTTTTTTTGAAAACTATTTCCAAATGATGAAAATGAGTATTTTCTTGACTAATTGGAGCATTTCTCCAATGCCAATCATATTTTCTCCATTGCATTCTAAAATGCCGTGAATTTCCCCACATTGTATCAACAAACAAAATCATGAAGTTGACAATATACTATCATCTCATTTGGTAAAAAAAGAAACTCGAAATGAATTTGAAGTAATTATTTTCCCATCTCTGACAACCTTCATAAATCAATTAAATAAATTATTAAGTAACTCCTGTTCAAAATAATATAACTACTTATTTTTTTCCCACATAAAATATTTCCCATTTCATTAATATTGTAATAAAACACATTGTCTAGAGACTATAAAAGTCTTCTCAAGCATTGCATCACCATAGTGAGGTTATTCTATACAAGTAGTGTCCTACAGTTTTTCGCAAATAGCAGGTTGTGTTCATTGCTCCCCAAAATTAGAAAACAACTGACAACTATACAATGACAATAGTCATTTTAAACATTAAAAAAAAAGTTATCATAAACATATATAAACATTTCTATCATAGTTGGAATCCCTCCTAAGAATACTATTGCAGCTTGTAATTGACCCAACAATCATTCCAGAAATGGGTTAGGATCATACTCCATGATATTATCATTGATTTTTCCCATTAATTCCATGAACCTTCAACCACCTAGAGGCCTTTCTCAGATAAATAGTCAACCTATACATTCCTTTCCTTGAATGTGTGTTGAAAACTGATGGATTGAAACCTACCTACAATGCGGATCAATTCTTCAAATATAGCAAGGAGATAAATATTCTTGGGTGGTCTTTTCAATCTCATCCAGTCCACTACTGGCTACGAGTCACCATCCAGTCCACTACTTATTGCCATTAGGGGATTGTTGAGGTTTAAAAATGGCCTCCTAAGGGAAATAATAAAATAAGAATTAACATAATAAAATAAGAGTTCTGAATTTTGGAGAGGAAAAGTAAAAGCTACTTTTTCTTATCGTATTTTTGACATATCTCCTTATCAGTTTACCCAAATTTCAAGTTTAGGCACTTGTTGGATGTGTAATTTATTTCCGCATCCAATGCATACCCACATGGAATACTTTTGAGGCACCCACAACATGAAAAACAAAAAAAATCATTAAAAAAACATATTCTAATACATACAATACGTTTTTTATTGATTATTTCATTTTCCTTGTTGTGGGTGCCTGAAAAGTATGCAATGTGCGTATGTGTTGGGTGCGGATTTGAATTCAACATCCAAGGAGTTACCAAACTTGAAAGTTGGGTAAATCGATAAGGAGATATGTCGAAAATACAATAAGAAAAAATAGTTTTTCCTTTTTTTCTCCAATGTTTTTTACAAATTTTACCCCACATGGTTGATATCATCATATTGAATCCTGTTGGTTCTTATAAAGTGAATTTTGATGGTACATGTTGTGTTTTTAGACCCATTTTTAACCTCAAAACTCCCTAATGCAAGATCAATCTTTGATTTATAAAGATTAGTGTATTCACAAAACACTTTGAGCACTATTCCAATCATTTTTCTATCACAATATTTAACAATGCCGACTAACCATGGGAAGGTAGAACAAGCCAAACTAATACCCTTTTCATCTCGTTTAGATTTAATACCCTTATAACATTAGCATTAAGCTCTTTCAAATAACGTACTTGCATGCATCTTTAGTAGTTGATGATACCACTGACTCAAAGTAGTATAAAATATCTTTGTAGATTCTATTATGATATTTTGATCCATTCAAAGTTATAAACAATTCATGTTGAGAATCCCCTCTCTATATGGCTTTTGTTCTTTTTATCTTTATGCTATTTTGGAATTTAGTCCATAACATCACTATAAGAACTTGTTACTTTGATTTAAATGGTTTCTTAATTTAGACCGCTTCCTTTAAAAAAAATAGATTTTTTCAACACATAAAAAGTAAAAAAAAAGGATTAAGCTGATATTTTCATAGAAATGCATATACTATCCGATGTTGTAAAACATTTGAAAATGAGTATGATGCACTTTGATTGTATCAAATTGTACCAAAAAAAATAAAAACAACATTATTATTTATTGTACCAGTAGACTAAACACATTAGATACAATTGATAAGAATCATGTCAACTCAAATATTCGATGTACAATCCCGTAGAAACATGTGGAAGGTGTAGAGAAGAGCCATTCATGAGATGGGCATTCTCATGAGTGAGAGAACTTGGGAGCTTTGGATTCGCCTTTGAATCTTCCCATCCCCGGTTGATTTTTTTACTCTCCTCTAGTTACTTCATTATTATTCACATCAAATTCTAGCATTTCCTTCATAGTGACCTTAGGGTTCCTCACATTAGGTTCTACACACTTCACTCTTGTCAATGAGCACATATTTTTACAGTTTTTCGTCAATTAAGAAGTCTGGAATTTTTGGGTTATAAAAGCCATGCACTTGGTATGAAAGTGGTAATGTTGCTACTCATTTGAAATATCCATATAATCTCTTAACCATGCAAAATGGTTATGCAATCGAAGGTTTTGCAAAAAAGTTAAGGGTTTGGGAAGTCAAGTAACAAAGGATTTATCTTTTATCGAGTTTAGATAATTGTTTGTTCTTTAAGATAGTTTTTTTATTAATTTGATTTTAATTTTAAGATAGTATTTTTATTAATTTGATTTTAATTTTTGATGATTTTGACTTGATAAACCTTATCTAAGCATCTTGAATTTTGCATTTGAAATTCCTAAAGTCACCTTGAACACCTTGAAACTTATTTATCATTCTTTCGTCATTTTGAATTTTAGCCCTATGGTTAAAACTTGATATTATTGAATTAAAAAAGATTTTAATTTAAAAGATTAAATGACTTTATAAATTAAAAGAATGTAGACTCAGTTGACAAATATTGTTCGTCATTTTGAATTTTAGCCATATGGTTAAAACTTGATATTGATAAAAATATATTTTAATTTAAAAATTTGAATGATTTTATAAAATAAAAGAATGGAGATTTTTGTCAAGGATACAATGATCCATTGGTGGGGATAGATGGATTTCTTTCCATCCATCCAGGTTCAATTCCGTTGAGATATCTTTTGGCTTGGATGATCGGCTGACGGTTTGCTCAACCTACCATCCACGATATGTGGGGAAGTTTGTTGAGATTTCCCGTGCGTGTTAACTTTCCTTGATTCTTTCGGAATAACAGGAAGGTGATTTTTCCGCTGAAAAAAAAAAAGAATAGAGACTCAATTGACTAATATTGTTCGATTTAAATTTTAAATATGATTGATTCAAATGGTTCAATCTATTTAACATGCCTTTTTCAAAAAATCATTCAACCAAAATCAAATTTGCCCAATTGCAAAATCAATCCCTTTTGCCTCTACTTTCTAAATTTTTAAACGAAAACCTTATTTTGATCCCATTGCTAAATCAAGCCCAATTTCAAAATTGGCTCCCTTTTGTCCTTAAACATTCGAAAGGTGAATTAAAAAACAAAAACACAATAGTGTCAAATATAGAAATATGGCCCGATCCATGGATCAGACCCTTTATAAAGAAGCATTGAATTATTGCACCGAGAGGAGTGAGGTGCTCTACAATTCAATATGGAGGAGATGTTGTGACGTAAGGTAACATAATGTAACATAACACAAAAAGAAAATTAAAAATGTCCATGTTGACTCATAAAATAAAAAATTATGAAAAGTAATTAAAAAAAATACATGTTGACTCATCAAATAAAAAAATTATGAAAAGTAATTAGAAAAAGGATATCCGTCTATAAAATAAAGAATTAAAACGTAAACCTAGATATATCAATCAAAATCAAATTTCTTGAGTTTAAATTAAAAAAAAAATTACACCACAAGAAATTAGATCCCTCTTGATACTTGATAATTACAGGTTTAAAATAGATCTATGCTAGTTATTTCAAATCCTTATATCTTCAAATCGGACTCTTTTTTACTTTGTGAAATATTAAAGTAATGATTAAAATATGGACCCTTTTCTACTTTGTGAAATGTTAGAGTGGTGGTTAAAATATGAACCAATCTATTGATTGGGTGATTGGGCCTTAACCACCAATTTTTCAACTCTCCCTATGGAAGATATTTGAATGAGTTTTCAATTGGTTCTTTTAATCCATGTACTATGCACAATAAGGAAATCCCTTTAGAAAATGAATTGTAACTCTCACAACTCTCAATATACTTTGTTGTTTTATGTTTAATGTAATGTATTTGTAATGGTTCGTCCCACCTTGTTTTGTTAACAAAATTTGAAAGCGTGCATCGTGGAAGCAACATTAAAGCACATAATCTTTTAGAAATGGCCAATTTGGTTAACCATTCCATGGATTAACATAGGCAACATTTCCATAGATATTGTTTGAGTTATGAAGTACCATATATTCTGACTAAAGTTGAGCATGAAAATATTCCTCAAGGAATGGACACGATCATATGAACTCTGTTAACAGATGCATGTGTATATTAGAGATTATTATCACTCCAAAATACAATTTAGGCCATGCTGATTTGTTGTTGCACCAAGAGGTGCAATTTTATGCAACATGAGTGGGTGAAATGTGTCATTTCGATAACATATATCTACTTAAAAGGATATTTTATATAAAATATTATGTAAACTTACAATTAAAATTAAAAAAATGTAAGTATTAAAATTCTCTAAACATAAATTCATATTAAATTCTATAACCAATATTGAATGGATCGTATGTTTGATTCCCATATATTGGCCCAATATAATATCTTACAAAACTCAAAGTAATTATAATAATGATTTTCAAAAGAAAAGAAAAAATGTATTTCTTGATATTCCTTGGAATCAAATAAAACAAAAATCATACATTTTTTCAAAACAACCTTCAAGGCACATTATGTCCTACTACTGAAGTGACTCTCAAAGACCAGTCTAATAGAAAATTACTACTATCTCTTGTACAAACATATACTTGCATATCTATCAACATTACAGTTTTTTTGACTTACAATCACAACCGACTAAGTTCAAACTATTATTATCTAAAAGTATAGTCATCCCAAAATAGTTGTGTCAATCTAAGTGAAAATATAAAGAGAGCCCTCTGAGATAAGGGCGTCCTCCATGAACTCCTCAAAATATAATGTGCCTTGAGGACCCCCAATAGCCTTCTTAGATATTTCATCAGCAATATAGTTAAATACTCTAAAAACATGACTGATAGATATTTATGAAAAAAGGATAGACGCATGAAGATGCACTAACACCACTGATCCAATGATAAGACTGTTAAATTTTCAGAATTTACTTCAATATGATATAGGATCTTAACTAAGAGAACAACATGTACAGCATATCTACAGCATATCAATCATGGAGACAATAATGCAAGCACACAAGAGACACAAAGATTTACTTGGGGAAAACCATAAAGGTGAAAAACCCCAATAACTTCCTCAGAGATAGATAGAGCAATGATACAACCAACCAAGAGAGATAGCCATAACCTAGCAGCAGATCCTCCTCCTCCATAAGTGCGACACTCCTCCTTGAGTGCATGTGTGAGAAGTGAATAAGCAAATAGAGTGCCTCCCGCACTCTATTTATACTTGACTTGACTTGCCTTTTTACCTAACTCATGTAGGCTCGAACTTAACCACATAACATAATGCTGAGTGGGCCGACCCCCAATAGGGTGGTCTAATAACCCTTTGACCCACATGGCCGACCCCCAATAGGGTGGTCTAATAACCCTTTGACCCACATGACTTATACAGGGCCGACCCCAAATAAGGTGGTCTAATAACCCATCAAGTATAAGTTACGACACTTACAATATAAATGACGACACTTCCTTATAGAGGAATAATACCATCTCTATAGGAATACAATATACATATACATGTGAAATACATTCCGAAGTTACATATACATCAACACTCCCTCTTAACTAGGAAGGTATTTCTCAGCACAGTTCTTCTAGCACAAGTCATCTTCTCTGGATCATCGTCACTAGATAATCGTCATTGAGTCATCATCATCGTCACTGCTGCTGCTATCTCAATCAATCTCTGAATCTACTCGTCATAGGAAGTTCTACAGAGCCAGTCCTTTTTCATACTGGATGTAGGCCCACCACCTGCAGGTCTTCGTCATCACTGGCCATACTATGGAATCCTCAGGACTTATTACGTGCGTCACAAAACCTCGAAAGAGCATCCCAGGATGTTACGGGTACACAACTCCGACCTGTAGGATCTCCCAGGGCGCTATTACATGTGACCCCACCACAAAACCTCGAAAGAGCATCTCAGGATGTTACGGGTACACAACTCCGACCTGAAATCTCCCAGGGCACAAATTACATGTGGTCCACCACAAAACCTCGCAAGAGCATCTCAGGATGTTACGGGTACACAACTCCGACCTGAAATCTCCCAGGGCACTATTACATGTGGTCATGGCAAAACCTCGAAAGAGCATCTCAGGATGTTACGAGTACACAACTCCGACCTGAAATATCCCAGGGCGCTATTACATGCCATAGGACAAAACCTCGCAAGAGCATCTGCCAGATATCCCAGGGCGCTATTACATGCCATAGGAAAAACCTTGAAAGACTATCTGCAGATCTCCCAGGGCACCAAATTACATGTCCTCCCAGAGCAAAACCTCGAAAGAGCATTTTCCAGATGTCCCAAGGCACCGATATTACATGCCATAGGCAAAACCTCGAAAGACCATCTGCAAATCTCCCAGGGCACCGGATTACATGCTCATCTGCACAACCTGATCCACGGCCACAGAGTATCAACCTGATACTCACCAGACATCATCCTGATGTATCCATGATCATCCTGATCATCATCACTGCAACGTCCTGTTGCATGTCATCTGGAGCAACATCCTGAAGCTCGTCATCCATGATCATCCTGATCATCACTGCAACATCCTGCTGCATGTCATCTGGAGCAACATCCTGAAGCTCGTCATCTATGATCATCCTGATCATCACTGCAACATCCTGCTGCATGTCATCTGGAGCAACATCCTGAAGCTCGTCATCTATGATCATCCTGATCATCACTGCAACATCCTGCTGCATGATCCACCTGATCATCAATGCATCTACCTGATGCATACCAAGTATCTACCTGATACATATCATCATACATGATCCTCCTAATCATCAATGCATCTACCTGATGCATACCAAGTATCTACCTGATACATATCATCATACATGATCCTCCTGATCATCAATGCATCTACCTGATGCAAATACAAATACATGATACATATCACCATACATGATCCACCTGATCATACAATGTATCCATCTGATACATATACAGATACATGGTCCAAGCATCCAACATGATGCATATAAAATACATACACATGATCCAACTGATCATATTCAGCATCCAACATGATGCATACATACGTAAATGATCCAACTGATCATATCCAGCATCCAACATGATGCGTACATACATACATAAAATGATCCAACTGATCATATCCAAGCAGAAAACAGAACATCATCCTGATGCTCATCATCCAGCGCTTACATCCACAGCCATGTGAAGGATCCTCCTTCCAACATGCTTGGAATGGCTTCAGCAAATGTGTCCATCACTTCTTCCTTGAAGTGTCCTCGATCTGAAGAACGCCAAGCTTCTCTCTGAAGTACTCGAACTTCACCCTAGCTAGTGGCTTCATCAACACATCTGCAATCTGCTCGTCCGTCGCAACATACAGGAGCTTCACAGCTCCTCTCTGCACCATATCCCTGATATAGTGATATTTGATCTCTATGTGTTTCGACCTGTCATGAAACACTGGGTTCTCGGACAGCTTCACACAACTCTGGTTATCACAGAAGATACCAGTAGCCTCCAACAGGAGATCAAATAACTCAGACAGTAGCTTCCGTAGCCATACTGCCTCACAACTAGCTGAGCAGGCTGCAACATACTCTGCCTCAGCTGTACTCAGTGCTATGCAGGACTGCTTCTTGCTAAACCAAGAGATTACACATGATCCCATACTGAAGCAACACCCAGATGTGCTCTTCCTATCTGTAGCACTGCCAGCCCAATCTGAATCAACATAACCCTGCAGGTTAAACTTTTGATTCGCTTCATACTTGAGCCCATAATCCACTGTACCCTTCAGGTACCTCAGAACATGCTTTACAGCAACCAGGTGAACACTCCTCGGATCCGTCAGGAACTATCCCAATGTGTTCACAGCAAAGCAAATGTCTGGTCTCGTGTTCGTCAGGTACATCAAGGACCCAATCATCTGACGATACAAGGAGACATCAACCGGCTCAGATGAAGCATCACATAGAAGCTTCAGATTCGATGCCATAGGTGTGGCCATGGCCTTGCAATCCATCATCCCAAATCTCTTCAGTATATCTATTGCATACTTCCCTTGTCCAAGGAAGATTCCATCTGCACTCTGCCACACCTCCATGCCAAAACAAATAGTGCATCATCCCCAAGTTCTTCATCTCGAACTCGGTAGTAAGCTTCCGCTGCGTGTCGGCAATCAATCTATCTTCACCATACCAAGTTCTGCACATATATGATTTCCTATCATGTGTCTCAGAACCAAGTGGCTGCTCTACATACACTTCTTCAACTACACCATTCAAGGAAGCTGTCTTGAATCCATCTGGTGTATCTTCTATTTCATCACTTTTATATTTCTCAATGCTGCCATCTGCAACATGCTTGATCTGATAGTTCCAATTGGAAGTCATAGCAAACTTCCCTTCATGTCTTGGGATTACATCCCAAACATCATTCTTCATGATCGACGGATCATGGCATTTCAATTCTTCATCCCAGATCCTGGGAACTTCAATATCTTCAATAGATATCTTTGTTGCTGGAACAAAATGTTGTAGTTCTTCTTTTGTAGGAGATGGCATATGATCTTTCCTACACAACAAGTTAAATTGCATGATTAGAAAACATCTCATAGTTTTCAGAACAAATTCTTACACATAAAGAAATATGCTATACAGTCATGCAATTATCTTAGCCAATGCTTCAATACAACATTTATCCATATTCTGTAACTTTCTAGATGCCTTCCAATCTCTACCAGAACATTGTTAAGAGTGTGCACAACTCCCAACATGTCAGCAAAGAGGTTTCATTCTAGATAAGTAGCAATGGAATGTTGTACAGTGCCATAGGCCACTTACCCATGCATATTAGGAGTATACTGTTCATCAATGCAATTATTCTAATATGCATAATACACAACTAATTCTAGGAACATCAGTATATACATTATTGAACAGTGTTATTTAAGAAATGACAATTCAAATACTTATCTTTGTTTGTTCGTTGGGTGGACTCCCTCTGAGTCTTCGCTTCCTTGCAGGAGCTGCTGGAGTCCTAATCTGAAGTAGCTTCTTCTACACCTTTCTGTTGTGGTATGTAAAGAGATGGTCAACTCCCTCTGAATATCTGCATCCTTGCATAAACCACTAGAGTGTACTCCCTCTTGATCTTTGCTTCCTGGATTACCTATTCTTGAATCTCATATTCATCCTTGGTCCATATGCATGCTTATTAGTATCATGATTTTGTTATCCTTGTGAACTCATATAAAATCATACATTCATTAGTATACTATTAAAACACAATAATCTCAAGCATGTATAGTCATGATCATTTCAAACAAAAATAATAAGCATTAGCATTCAAGGTTTATGTAGGATTCTTATGGTTAGTCAAATCATAAGAATCATAACATGTCTAAACCTATGACTCTTTAGTTGAATCATCAATCAAGATAAGAGATATAATATGCATAAAACCTGTGATTATTCAAACCTATACCTTCATGAATCTTCTGGTTAGTCATATCATCAATTATGGTAAGAAACATAATATGCATACAACCATGATTATTCAAACTTATGACTTCATGAATAATCATTATCAACAACACAACAGTATAAGATCCTAAACCAAGGTAGGATTCTAGCTTGATATAGGAAAAACATACCTGTCTTAGCATGCTAGCTAGTTTATGTCTAACATACCCGCATAATGTCTTTTGGTTCTCTTCAGTGACTTGTGCTAGTAACCTGCATGTCTCATATGTTAACCATTACAAAACCAAGTTATACATACCTCGTAAATGGATCTTCTATGAGATCCATGACAATGGATGAATCTTTGTCTCCGTGCCACCATGATCATACGTTCTTGAACCAGAACATGATTTGTCTTTCTTGGTGTACCTTTCATGTTAGTAGACAACATAAACCTCATAGAACACCATAATGCATTAGTACAATCATAAGTGTCAACACCCTAACCAATGAATATCTTCTATCATGCATTCATAATTTTGTTAAGGTGATACGACAAATCTAAAATCAAAATTGTACTAACCGTAATAACATGAAGACAAACATACCATAAACTTAATCAAGAAAAAATCTCAAAACATACCTCGATGAGTCATACCTTTCGAGATCGCTTGTAATCTTCTTATGTAAAGCCTTAGCCTTATCTCCCTCTGAAACAGGAACTCCTTCACTTATGCAGGTGACCAATCCATCTTCTTCTAGGATTAACCCAATCCACTTGATTTGCAAGAACTGGACTTCGAGCTGGATATGGGTTTGTCAGAGAAACCCCAAAAATTCAAACTTTGAATTTCAACCTTCTGACAGGATAGAAATATGTGTCTTGATGAGCTGATCAAGCTGGTATATTCAAAATTTGAAAACTGCAAAGTTTCACTCCTCAATTTTTCCTTTGAAACTTCCGGATTTACTGGACGTGACCCTAAACTGGGGTTTGATGAAGCCCACTCTTCTGCCCAATCAAAATGTTTGATCCAAATCTCTAAGCTTCTATTTTTCTGAGGAGCTTCCAGCCGTGGTCACAGATTTCAAAAATTCCCATTTTTACAGAAGCCCTAATTTTCCACTTTTCTGATCAAAGTCCCGAACTAGGGTCTAATCAAGCCCGGCCTTCTGCCCAACCAAAAATTCTGATCTTGGTCTCTAAATTTCTATTTTGATGAGTAGCATCCAGCCGTGGTCTCGGATTACAAAAATTTCAACTTTCTTCAAAGCCCTAAATTCCGGAAGCCATGAATGAACGTACTCAAAAATATTTCTGTTTTGACAGAAATATGTACTTGATTGTTTCTGGTGTAACTCCAAACTTTTCAATCCACAGGGTTTGAAAAAGTTTTCTGAGATATCCTGACCTGTTATTTTTCCATCCTGATAGGTCTGACCTCAATTGGATTCTCTGAGAGAGAGTTATGTCAAATGTCACAACGTGACCTGTTTTGGGATAAAACAGGAGAGTGAACTTGTACGGCGTGCCACGTGTCACTGTGTTAACTTCGGCCTCTAAAAACGTTTCCTGAGATATCTAGGCCTGTTACCTTTCCATCTTGATAGGTATGACCTCAATTGGACTCTCTGAGAGAGATTTATGCCAAATGTCGCAACGTGACCTTTTTATGGGATAATACAGGAGAGCGAACTTGTACGGCGTACCACGTGTCACTGGTTCAACTTCGGCCTCTGAAAAAGTTTTCTGAGATATTACAGACTGTGCAATACTTTTCAATTTTTACGAAATTTCATTTGGAGCTTCCTAGCCCAAGATATGACCTTTTTCCCAAGGTCACCTGAGTTTGACTCAGATCTGGAAGAGGCAGAAACCCTATATTGTACAGATCATAAATCACAAAGTACAACGAATTAGAGGTTGTCCTTTGGACACAAGGTACCTGGAGATTTAATCTTCGTCCTGTAACAATTTCAGATCCGAAAACTTCTCCAAAACGGATTTATAGCGAAAGTGCTACGATGACTGTTTTTTGCTATATCAAGCCCTAGCATCGTAAGTGCATCAAGTGTCATACATGCCATATCATGCCTTCTTTCAGGCTAGCTCTGATACCATGTTAAATTTTCAGAATTTACTTCAATATGATCTAGTATATTAACTAAGAGAACAACATGTACAGCATATCTACAGCATATCAATCATGGAGACAATAATGCAAGCACACAAGAGACACAAAGATTTACTTGGGGAAAACCATAAAGGTGAAAAACCCCAATAACTTCCTCAGAGATAGATAGAGCAATGATACAACCAACCAAGAGAGATAGCCATAACCTAGCAGCAGATCCTCCTCCTCCATAAGTGCGCCACTCCTCCTTGAGTGCATGTGTGAGAAGTGAATAAGCAAATAGAGTGCCTCCCGCACTCTATTTATACTTGACTTGACTTGCCTTTTTACCTAACTCATGTAGGCTCGAACTTAACCACATAACATAATGCTGAGTGGGCCGACCCCCAATAGGGTGGTCTAATAACCCTTTGACCCACATGGCCGACCCCCAATAGGGTGGTCTAATAACCCTTTGACCCACATGACTTATACAGGGCCGACCCCAAATAAGGTGGTCTAATAACCCATCAAGTATAAGTTACGACAATTACAATATAAATGACGACACTTCCTTATAGAGGAATAATACCATCTCTATAGGAATACAATATACATATACATGTGAAATACATTCCGAAGTTACATATACATCAACAAAGACCTGTAGATTAGACCATTAGCCCAATTGACAATTACCTTTGTATCACTAAGAACCTAAATATAATCGATGCCAATAATGGAAGCAAAATGCAGTAACCCCCAAAAGGCCAATGATTCTTCTCTAGTGTTGGTTCTCGACCCACAACTCATCCATAATCTAAAATTATGGTCTTGAACTATTCTTAAAAACATCCCTCACCATAAACGCCCATCTAAGCTGCCCCATCAAAGAATCCCACAGCAGATTGAGTGGAAATGGAAGGACCATAAATCATTCTAAGTTTCTTTTTCTTTTCCACTATATAAAATTATCGTTATAGTCCCAGGATTCTTATACAACTAACAAACACTTTGGGAGCTTTGTATTAAAAAATAACATAATTTCTTGTTCACCAAATGCCCCAACATACAAATAATGGTACGAGCTTGTGATTCCGAACCTTCTCCACCCAATATCCAAAATTATTTTCAACAGAAAGGGTACCCAATTCCCAAGAAATTTGTAGGTCTTCATTGATTTCCTTCCAAATTTGTTTGCAGACGGTACAATGCACTAATAGATGATTGACATATTCACTATCCATTTTGCACAGTATACAAAAGTTTGGTCTAGACCAACCTCTCCCAACCAAGTTATCCCAAGTCAATATACAGTTCTCTAAATAGATCCAAAAGAAGAATTTAAGTTTTCATCGGAATGTTCCATTTCCATAATCTATTATACCACCACTTAATCTTTGACACGTCATAATTCAAATGTGAGATAGCATCATAGGTAGTTTTTTCATTCACCTGACCAATAGAGCTATTCTAATCCCATACCTATGTATCATCTTTGTCTTTCAATCTGATGTCATTTTTGTGTAAGGACCTAATATATGTAGTCCATTCCTCAACCCATTGTCCCTCTATACCCAGATCATTATCTAATAACCAATAAGAGCCAAAATTACACAACCAGTTGGGTCTTCTAATATGTTCCAAATTACAGAAACCAAACTCAACAAGAAATTATATGAGAGACAAAGAAAGAAAATATGTATCCTCCCCTCTAATGTAAGTATCCACCCCTAAAAGCACATGTGTCCCATTTCCAACTCTCCAAGTTAACCATCTACTCAACTAAGGAAATGCCCAAACAAAACCATTCCAAAAATTTGACACACCCCTAACAAATTTATTGGGATTTCTAATCCATTGAACCAGAGATTGTTTTTAATATATTTTGCTTTAAGGACATGTTGGAATCTCATTGATACTTTTTGTTTGTTATTTGTAGTCAATAAATTTGTAAGTCTAGGGAATTGCACATAGAGTAAGTATGTATAGGCATTGCACAAAGAGTAATTAAATGCATTTAGAATCATGGGTTACACATGTAACATTAATAAATTGAATAGAAAAAAAACATAAAAAATTAAATTTATTATTATTTTTAAAAGAGTCATTATAATAAAATGAATCAACATATGATCCATCTTAACTTTAGATCTACCAAGTGCTAAAAGGGATCGAAATATCTTGAAGTACAAACCTTTCCTTAACTTTTGCACTCTAAAAATAGTTTGCACCTGAATGAATTTTATCCCTTTTGACGCTTGGTAGATCTAGAGTTGATATGGATCTATGTTGGTATTTTACTAAGAAAAGATTCAAATATATTCACGATCCAATGGGATTAAATATATAACCAAGTTCACCAAGGATTTAAGCATAACTGGGGATCTTCACAAGGATTTGAAAATGCACCTTGCTTAGTAGAAATGATTAGAAATTGAGTTTTATATAATTCTAGATTGGATGGCCAGTAGAGATTCTTATGTTACAAATATGTGTGGGAGTGATGGTTACATAATTGATTGAGAGCATTCGGCTCAAGGGGATGATGGACCTATTAATAAGTGGCTTGAACAACCAGACATAGTCCACAAACAAACCTCCCAAGATTTTATTTTATACTTATGAAATTAATATGTTTTTTGATAATTTTCAATAAATTTGAGCTAGCCCCACTATCATGATAGGCCCATTATCAATGGAAAACACAACAACCACCTCATTATCCCCAACCCTATTGCATGAAGAAGTGGGATTACGTTTGTTTTTATATGTAATTATATTTATTACAAGTCATCGATTCAAGTTTAGATGGGAAAAATAGGTAATTGACGCAAAAGTTTCCTTGTTCTCCACAAAAGAACAGGAAGAATTGGGTAGATGTCTCATTAAATTCATTTTATTTCACTATGTGTGCATATCCCCCACTGATTTGATCATATCATCACCATCCAATATGTGTTAATTTGAATTCATTGCGAGTGAAGTCTTAGTAGAGGGCATTTGAGCATTAATAGTTTACTTTTGATAACTTGTTGAGTTTGAATAAAATGGATCCATGTTCAGCTTTGTAGGCACAAACTTGAGAAAATGAAAAGATTAGGACAAGGTTTGTGGAGTTATTATAATTCAAATCTATTAAGTAACTTTAATATCCCTTCTTATAACCCTTCATAGAAGATCATGGTTTGATAATAGAGTTGTCTTAAACATCAAATAAATTATTGTTCACTGGAAATTTGAATGATGTCCATGAATTTATCATGACTTGCATGTGATCATATCATAATTGAGCCAAACACCTATGTATTTTACATGTATTATTATCTCCATGAAATTTGATCAACAATAAGTGGATATCCCACAAAGGTTTTATTGCTTGTTGCATGTGTGGAAAGTGAAGCATGCACAAGGAAGGAAGTAGTTGTAACAAGAAATAAGATTGAATCCTAGAAATAATGGATGTGAAACAACCAAGTTAATGAAAGAAGAAAATTAGAAATGCAAAGTGAAAATTGAACACCATAACAAGGAGCTTGTATGTATATGGCAATAAGCCCTAGTTAAAAGAATTCGAGCCCTTCATTATCACACAAAGAGGCAATGGGATATATTATAAAATGTACATTTTTTTCATTTCAAATGCATCATTCTTTAATGACTTCAAAGGGAAAAAAGGACAAATGATGAGTGGAAAATCCTCGCAAAAGGATGAAACTTGTGAAATATTCAATATTCAATTTGGTTAAAACCTTTGGCAAAAACCGTAAAATAAACTAAAGGAACAAGAAAGGGATTCAAAAGGTCAATCCAGAATCAAAAGGTCGAGAGCCACCGATATCTCTTATAATTAAGATTTCTATGCCATAACCAAATGGGGGGAAAAGTTTTTTCTTTAGCACTCACTAGCCAAAAAAATTTGGAGATTTTTATCCCATGGGGTAGAGCAATTGGTAATGTGTAAATGAGATGAGAAATTGTAAATGGAAGGTCACAAGTTCAAATCCCCATGGCTACTTACAAACAAACAAACAAACAAAAAATTGCTAGATATTTTTGGTGTGTTGATGGAATCAACTATGGACTTTTATTTTTGTTTTTACGATGCATTTGAATGTTATGAGGATTGATTCTCTATTGATGTGGACTATTCTTATGCACTTAGTGTCTTTCTCACTTTCTATGCTTTATTTTGGCTAATCTATGATATGGAGTTGTAGCTTGCAACTATACTCATGGGCCTTTCCTTGGTCTACTGTTGGCAATCATGGAATTGCCACAGTCTGTATGGCTATGAAAAATTTCCAACCCATTGTGTTTCATTTATTTTTCATCTCAATGTATTTCCTTTCACTTATTACAATAGCCCCAGTGCATGCATTTTCATTTTCGTTATGCACTTTGCATTTTTGCATTTAGTTTTAGAATTTTTTTGTTTAAATCATAAACACTTAAAAATATTCAAGCCATAATATAGAGGGTTCACTATTCCAAAGGGTGTGAAGTCTTATTCGAACTTATCCTTGAGTTCAACCAATGATGTTGATGGCATGACATTTCCCCTTGTCAAAACATGGATAGGAAACAGAGAAAAGAAAACATTAGAAAACATCTCCACCCTGTAATGTTGAATGTGGAACTTTTGAATATAGATCTTCCCCAAAACACCAAAGTACCAATACCAACACAATTCCATAATTAATCAAGTAAAGCGTTCTTTTGGATGAAGTATATAAGAGGGGGTCATTGTAGTAGGCTAGTAAACTAAAGGAGCACCAAGGAGAACAATTTATTGATGAGGTAGAAGCAACCATTGAAATTCCATCCAAGAGAAACCAAGAGAATAATTTTACATATAGTATGCATGTGGAGGAAAAATACCATAGTGTGGAATTCACAAATACACACAAAAAAGATGATCCACTAAAAGAAGTGGATAATCATATGTAGAGTCATCAACAAAATAGAGGGATAGATCCTATGTACATGTGAATGGAAACCATAACAAAGGAGATGAGAGGTGTCTCCGTTTGACTACAAGTATCCATAGGATCGTGAGAGCCGCTATGAGTCACCACTAGAAGTCGAGGAGTAGGACCTGCATCACCATATACAACATTCAATAGAAAGTACCAACCGCATAAATACAAAATATTGTTAGGTTAAACTTAACTCGGTAAAAGAGTCAAATATGGCTTTACCATTGGTGGTTTACAAGCCCATGGTATTGCTTGTGAGGAAGTCTACTTAAGGAATTGAGTAGCTCCATTGTAAATTTCCTCTAAGTGTTCGGTGATGACCGGATTGGCTATGCCTTTCCCGTAGTGGTCAAGGGTAATAGATTTATTGTTGGTGATTTTCTGGTTTTGGGTTTCCATGGTAAAATTCTTCTTCTTCATTTTGTGTGCTTGCTTATTATATTTATTATGTATTTTATTTCCTAATAAATATATATCTAAATAAGGTGGAGTGGATACTAGGAATAACAACTTTTAAATCCGATCTACGAAGTACAATGCAATATGTATGTAAAAGAAACAATCCATCTAGTCTAGCAAAACAAAGTCTCTATGAATATTTCAAGAGATCTTGTTAAAGGGGATAAAAATAAGGTTTGAAACTCTACAATAAATATGATCCAAAAACCATATTTTTGTGGCCCTTATGGAAAATGTCACTAGTCAATAATATCTCATATTGATTGTATGACCTAGAAAATAATTGCCAAAAAATCATGTAGATCAAATATGAGAGGTAGACCCCTCTAGAGACACTACATAAATTTTCAACTCCTAGGTTTACAATGATAATGCCACCAACAAAGGTCTTAAAAATAGAGTAGGGTAAAACCACATAATACCAATGATTTTCCCAAAAAATACTTTGAATTTTGGTTGAAAGAAATATGGTTGTGTAAAGAGCACTAGAGGGGCTATGATTCCACTCGAGGGGAAGAAGAAAGGGGGGATATGGGAAAGTAAATCCACTTTTTCCAAGTGCCAACCTTAGAAATCATCCATTTTCTGCAATGTACCTTAAAAAATCCATTTATTTCTTTTGATTTATCAAATCCAATCATTGAATGCATATGTTAGGTTGGTGGGAAAGTATTCTCATGTATTTATGAAAGCATGGATGGATATACTTCCTATGACAATTGTTAGTGTCCTTATTTCCATGGTCAAAAGTAATGTTAATTGTATTTTCATTTATCCGACCATCTTCATTTGACGCTATCACTCATTCTCCATGAAAATTTCATAGATTACATAGTTTTCATGATGTTCTTTCCATTGCAAATTATCTGACTATGAATTTAACTAGAATTAACATTGTGGAGAAGAAAGTTGCAAACATAGATTGAAGAATGATGGTTGTAGGTGAGCATAGAGGCCAGGAAAGATACGAAACCTTTAATCATTATTGATTTGATTCTCTTGTATTCTTGAGAATACATGAATTGATTTTATGGGAGATTCTTTGAAAGCATACAATAGGTTGGACTCAATCTACATACACTCGAGAGCATTGTAAGGGATGGATACTATGAGATATTGTTGAGTAGAGAAAGAGTAACCTTCCTTGTGTTATGCAAGGAAGTGGAAGATAGTTCCATGGATGTGATGGATGAATGAGATGCATGTAGTGCTCTATGGTGAGAAGGTTGGCTAAGCATGAGAGAAAATGGGTTGGATTAAGAGAAAGTGAAGCTTGTGGTCGTTTCTTTCATCCTAGTGGTCTCATAGAATGGCTTGGGTGTGGTATCTACGGTTGATGCCTATTGTGGATGGAAAATCACTATTACATAGCCGTTTTATTAGGTATTCTTTAGTTAAAAGATAAGTGTTCATTTTTGTCTCTGAATGTGTAAAGTGTGTTTGTCTTCTATTATGAAAATTGTATTATTATGCATGTTGTGTGTGTCTGAATTGGTTGATTCTTCCACTATATTTTGTGTTACACACCTACACATGCATTTCTTAATTTATTTTACTAATTGGAGGCTTAAATTAGTTTTGAATTCAAATAATGGTCTCCATTGAGAAAAATTTGAAACTATGGAATTCATAACTACCCATCTAGAGGTTGGGAGTGCCAAACATGGATGTTACAAAGTGGTATCAATGCTCTTGGTTCCAACATTGGGGTTGTATGGGTCAGGATCAATGTCTACAAGAAGAAATTTAAGTTTACAAACAAAATATACATGATAAATTCATGGTTTCAAATTGCATAGATAGTATTTTAATAAAACCACAAACTAAATCTTGTTGTTTATGGATAGGAATAGAAAATTTCAGTTTAAGAAATTGGAATTTTTTTTGAAATTGCTAAAAAAATGTCAGTTATGTTAGTTAATAGAGGTTAAGAATTCCAAGTTGGGGGGTCATATTTTTGTTTTGGGAACCTAGGATCATCGAACAGTTGATCATTATCCCTCTAAATCTAATGGTGTACAATGATATATGGTTTAAGGGCCGGAGGTATACCGTCAATGGTTGAAATCTTATAACACAATTTAGATTGATGTCTTATAAGCTCTCCTAGAATTTGAATTCATTGGGATTCCATGGCTTGGGTTATGTTGTGAACGATTGAGATTTCATCGGGTTCAAAGGATCAACTAATAAAATCCACCTGTGTAGGGAAAATTAATCAAACCATAATGCAAGGGGTGACAATTTTAATGGTTAAGATTGTATCATGCTAAATCATATGAATGGTTGAGAATTGATCATGGGAAGAGTTAGGAAATAAAAGAGTCGACAAGACAAGCAACACAAATGAATATGCTTTGATAAAGCTCCTGAGATCTATGGATGGTATTGCTTCACATGGGTAGGTATCATTAGGGTTCCAATAAGTGAAGGATGATGTCAATGATAAGGATCTTCTTAGGGATTGGAGATCTACGACTCATATTTGTTTGAGGGATTCCTTCCCACAACGTAAAAAATTTGTGATGTAAGGGAATCTCTAAGGACATAATGACATGGAGGATAGAGGGGTCAAAGGGAATATGACATGGTAGAACCAAAGGATTCCATGTATGGTCCAAGTGGGTATAGTGCCACATCAACACCTACCACATGTCATGCCACATAAGTAGACATAAATTTATTATTAAAAAAGGTTTAGATCCATTTTCTTGTTTTGGGCATAACAAGAAAATATTTTAACAAATTTTGATGAAAATTTGAGGTAGGTCTATAGAGCCAATGGGATACAAAAATGCGAGTTAGGGTGGATGCATGAATCAACTCAAATTTTTCAGAAACTGAAGATCAATGGTTTTCGAAGACCCTAATTAAAAACCCTGCTACAACCCTATTGGTGATGGAATTTAGATAGTTAAGGCCAAATTTCAAAATAGTTGAGATGGAACAACCTTGGTCTTGGTTGGGGCGATAAAAATAACAGCATGAATGATGCACAAGATCCTTATGAAGCTCAGAAAGATGTCATGGGAGAAATATGCATGCTTAAAATGCAAAAGCATAATCTAATGGGTGTAGAAGTCAAGTAACACCCCTAGATATTGAAAAACTATGAGAAGTATAAGAGTGGAGCTACAAAGATGTAGAAAAGATATTGAAAGGCTCATTAAAGCTCAGTAAGAACAACACCAGTTGAATGCAACCATATTTCAAATCTTGACAGACATACAAGGGAAATAAATCATGGAATTAAATCAAACAATGATGATAGGAGTGGGAATAGTTCCAATAGACATTGTCACAAGAGGTCCCATAGTACAAGAATAAATTTCAAAGATAGGACATATACACCACCAAACATTTATAGTAGTGATTCATTTTCCTCTAAGGACTCCATCAACAATTGAATCTTTTCTTATTATGGGAATAAGAGAAAGAAAAATTATGGGGATAACTCACATGGATAATTTTGAAAGGTGAAACCCCCTATATTTCACTGTGGAATAAAATTTGGACAAGAAGTTGAGGATTAGCTTCTCGGGATGAAAAAATATTTCAAAGTCCACGATTAATCTAGGAACATGAAGGCTAGAATGGCCACATTTATTTTGAATGGTAGAGAATCAATTTGGTGGGATCATCTAAGGCAAGTTAAAAAGATCAATGAAAGAAAGATTGTTTGGAAACAGTTCAAGAAGTACTTGAAGAAAAAGTACCTATTTATCAGATGCCATCATGATAAGATCATAGAATACCATGAGTTAAAGTTAGGATAAATGACCATGGATGAATATGCAAATAAATTCTTAGAGCTACTGAGGTACATCAAATATGAAGGGGGTAAAGATACAATGTTTTTTGAGTGGATTACCTTAGTATTACAAAGATAGAATTGAGTTTGATGAACCCCAAACTCTAGATGAGACTATCATAATGTCTAAATCCTATTATGATTAGAATAAAAGAAAACCAGAATTCCATAAGGCATGGAAGGAAAAAAGAGGGATAAACTTGTTCAAAGAAAGAATGGATTCAAGCATTCTTATTTCACAAATCAACAAAACAAGCTAACATAGGGTGAGGCTAACCCAACTGGGATAGTAGAGAGAATCTAAGGGATCCTATTCAATGTTGGGGATGTGGATCATACTACTTGTTCAAAAATTATCAACGTCGGAATGAAAGTGCCAAGAACGTTCACAACATTCAAGATGCTACAATTGTTGGGGATGTAGCAAGGACTATTCCTAAGATATATGTTGCATTGGAGTACCACCAACTAGACCATCAATCAAATGTGCTTGATATTGAAGGTAACATTGCTAAGAAATTTGTTTCAATTTTAATTGACCTTGGATCTATTCATAATTATATTACTTCTAGAATTGTTGGAATTTTCACTATTGAGAAGATCAAGCATAGTACATCATGGCTGGTCCAACTAGCCACTATAACCAAGATAAATGTTAGTGAAGTAATGGAGAAATTTCCATTAGATATGGATGGACTCTTCACATGGGAAAATTGAATATTTTTCCACTCAGTTCATTTAATGTACTCATTGGTTGGAAGCACATCAAGTTAAGATTAATTGCTCCAACAAAAAAAATGAACACATTTATGAAGAAGGTAAACCAACAATAATAAAGGGAATTCCATATGTTAGGTATATTTCAACCTTGCAATTGAAGAAGTATTTCAAAAAATTTGTCAATTATATGCAGCCCATGTATTAGATTTAGCATAAGATAAAGGTCCCAAGATGGAATACTATCGCATCTTGCAAGAAATTGGCGGTGTGTTCCCCGATGAAGTGCAATGAATTCCTCCAAAAAGGGATATGATTTCACAATTGTTTTTTTTCCAAGAGATTCACTAGTGTCCAAAACACCTTATAGAATGAGTATCCCATAATTATTAGTGTTGAAAATACAATTGCAAGAGTTATTGTAAAATAAATACATTCAACCAAGTGTCTTCATGGGGAGCACCAATGTTATTTGTGAAAAATAAGGATAGAACTCTAAGGTTATGTATTTTTTACGTGTATCAAAATAAGGTTACTATTAAGAACAAGTATCATTTTCCTCAAATTGATTACCTCACTACTACATTTATATACCTCATTTGATAGTTTTTTTACATCAGATTGACGTCGATTCTAACATTGGTCAAATGTCCATGGTAATGTCTTTGATGACATCGATTGAACATTATTTAAACATCCAAAAAGTGATGTTCCTTGATGTCGGTGGAATTTCCAAAAAGAGACATCCTTAACCATGTGGAATGAACATCTGAAAAGCTAAACTTGGAACTTGGACCCAACGTGGAATGAACATATCAAAAGCAACATTTCTAATGTGGAACTAACATCGACTAAACATATAATGAGCCACATCTATATTGGACCAAACATGGAATGAAAGTCCAAAAATAGATGTTTCAAATGTGGAACTAACATCGATTAAACAGCCGTTAAGATAAGCTTGGAACTTGGACCTAACGTGAAATGAAAGTTCGAAAAGAGACATTTCTAACATGGAAATAACGTCAACTAAACATTCGATAAGCCACGTCTACAATTGCCTTAAACAAAAAAATGTGGATGTCCCATGGAACTAATGTCTCTCATACATCGAAGGAACATCGAACGGACATTGATGGAACATCCAATACACCATGTTTATAAATTATTTAAAAGAAAATGTGGATAGAATATTGTCCAAGTTTCATTGAATGAATGCCAAATAACCCATAAATAAACGTTATATTGATGGTACCGACGTACATTCGACCCACGTCACTCCTATGTCAAATGAACGTCGATGGGTCGAGTGCCACTTTAAGTGCAATCAATACTAATGCTAAGGAACAAACTAGGAATTATGGTGAAACCTAATGAATTATCAAGGAAAATTTTCAAGATGTGCCGATGAAGCTAAGAGACGTGCAATCACCCATTTCAACTATGTTGCAAGCATGTAAGTAACTCCATCGATAGCTTGTTAAAAGTAATATGAATATGAATATGAAGAGATAACAATATGGATGGAAGTGGATATAAGTCTTGGATTTCATTTAGAAACAGAAAATGGGAATCCCTCCTATAGTTCGACACAAACACACTTGGAAACGGTTAGTATGAATTAATTCATGGCCATGAATTAATTAAGCTTTGGAATTATAACCTACCCTTTTCCCTCCTAAACCTATGAAGAATCCATAATTCCATCACAACAAGAATTCTAGGTACTTAAGGTTGTTCTCCACCCATGTTCTACTTCTTATAATTTGATGTTTTAAATAAGTTTTAAATCATTAAAAAGGTGAAGTAATAGTAGTTTACAAGAATCTCAAATTCCTGTAAATCGAGTATCTTTCAATATTTGCAGGTGAACCACTCAAATTCTGCCACATGGGTTTTGATGTGGAGATGTCATACCAACTTATATATCTCCTAGATCAACAAAATCAAGTTCGAGGTCGACACGGAAGCCACAACTAGTCATCGGTATAGAGGCAAAGTTAGCACAACACTATTCCTACAATTCAACTATTTGCATGATCCACTAGATCGTGATGAGATCTGTTGCAATTTAAGGGATTTATTATAGGTAAAGGGATGGATCATTCCTGTTGAATCTATGAGGGAATCTATCATCTTCAATACCTTGCACAAACAGATATCTAGGGGTATCTCGGGTAGAATCTACAAGAAGCATGTAGGAAAACTCTCAGACACCTTCTGCCTGTGATGGTACCTTCCTTAGACCATATAAATGCAACAATACTATGAACTAATTTCAAATAAATCCTGTAGCAACAATATGGAGGTTTATGTTAATATGTAATATTAGTTTTGAATACTATTTGAAAGGTAGATTCTTGTCTTCACCATCCACTTGTGGATACATAAAAAGAAACCAGGGTTTGAGGAGGTTATACCAGCAATAATAGTGTCCTATAACAACAATATATCCAACACGGATGATAGTTGTGGCCATCATCTTAGCAGCAAGATGGGTGGATCATATTCAATTATCTAGAGAAAAATTAGATGGCTATTCGAAACAGTTCTGGGAGCCTTGTTATACAATAGTTGGCATTGATTTAAACCCTAACCATAGTTCTAATCTACAAAAGAAGTCTGAATTTGTTGGATAGAATAGTAGGTCACTAGGTTTCAATCTCTAATATTGTTGGTCATCAAACTCAGCTACACACTTCATATTTGTGATGGTTGAAACAAAAAGAATTTTCTTCATCAAATCATGTACAAACAAAACACCATGCAACTAGAGAACATCACCTAAAGGAATCCAGAAAGATATGGAGCCCATTCCAATCACTAGATATGTGGCATTGCCACCCAACTTTGCTTGTATTCCAATATCTTGTTCTTGAAATTTGTTGAATATCTTCTTGTTGGAATTCATATGTCTCGATGCTCCACTATTCGCATACCAAACAACAACATAAGTGGTATTGGAGGAAAGTCATGAAACCATAGAGAAATAAATTTCAAGCATGATGCTAACTCATTCACTTTGGTTGAAGCTTTCACACTCCCTACAAACTTCCTTTGTTGATTCTTGTACTCGTGGAGTTAATGTGTGTCATGCATGTGGGTGTAACTCCTGAACTAATGCAACCTGCCTTGTGACAAACTTAGCTAAAAATATCTACATAAATAACTCACCCTCATGAGAATCTCTTCCACTTGGCAATTCATATGGATCTATACTATCCTTTGCTTTCTAGAATTATAGAACTACAGTTTGAAAAACACCAATAAAAAAGTGTTATGATAAAAGTCATCATTCATATTTACTATAAGATCTCTATTTACCTTCAAAGTTAGTGGCCTGAATTTATAGTACAACATTCCTTTCTTTAGAAAATCCCAATGATTTAATTATGTAAAAACATAAACATGAAGTGGATGTCCCTCACTTGAATTTTACCTCACTAATTTCTAATTACATGAATTAGGAAAATGGACATGGTCAAAGGATACTATTTTCAAATCTCCATAAAAAAATTGTGCTTCTACACAAGTTTTGCATGTAAAACCTAAAGAAAGCCACCAATCATATGATATCCTTAATAATACAATATTCAAATGAAAAGAAATTAAAATACATAATACAAAGTGTAGTATGCAAATTTTTCAAAATCAAACCATGAATCAGATTTTTAAAAATCTCAATCTTGACATCATCAATCAGTGGTGCACCATTTACCATCCTTTTGTGAGAGGAAACATCATCAATATGCACTAAGGATGATGCCACTAAATTTTCTTCGTTATATTCTTAGACATCAAACTACAAATTATATGTGAATGTGATATGACTAGGTGTTATAAGTCAAAACGACACTTCTCCATCCGTGATGACACTAAACTAGTTGCTCACACAAAAGGGCATTGTGGATGGAAGAGCCTTGGCTTGATACCCAGTTCCATGGCTTAAATAATTCTTTGTTTCTCCATCATTCCTATTTTATTTCACTTGGTTTGTTACTCACACGCAAATGATGGTCATGCAAACTACATATTACACGTTGGTGAATGGTTCATCCACTTGCGTGTGCACGCGCATCTTGCAAAGAGTTGGATCATGTGTTACACAAGGGTTGATTGTTTCCCACTTGCGTGTTGCTTATTAAAATTCGAAAAATAAAAAGATAATCAAATTTCAAAGCAGTTGGGGTAGTTCTTGATAACTTCCCCCATCAATTTCAACCATTCTCTATCCGATGGCTTGTCCCGTTTTACTATAAAAGCAAAGAAGATTGTCCATGAGAAGGACTTTTTGGCTCATTAGCAAAATATTGTTGGAAGAATTTTGACAGGCTCCAATCCCCTTGATTATGTGACCAAGACACTCTTTCCCTATCTCACCTGGAGATTGCTTGAGTTTGTGGAGAAGAGAAGCAAGGAGACCTAGATCAATATTTCACGAGGTGCCTAAGCATAGCAAGGTATATTTGTATTTGCTATTGTTCAATATTAATAAAGACAATACATCTTTTCTTTCCCAATATCATGTTACATCTTGCTCAATGAAATGATTATATTTTTATATTGAGATTATGTATATATGGTCAAATGCATGCTTATATCTTTGTCTCAATTCATAGTTATTTTATTGTAGCCACAATATTTTGAGGAAGGTATTGTTTCTGTTTTGCAAGTATTCATGTGATTGAGTTAACAGTTTGGAATCAAAAGTTGAAGGGTTACTAAAAGCTTGGATCAACCTACATAAGCAAGGTACACAATTTTGATCTCCAATTTCAACTTTCATCATATCCAAATACTATCTTGATGTTTACATGACTTTGGATGTCTATTTTATTTAAATTAGTATCTTGATGACCTCACCCTAGTCATAGGATAGTTTTCCTTACAACAGAATTGGTGACTCCGCTGGGGAGAAGCATGTTTTCTTTGGGGTTTCCTTTTTTACTCTTCTAGTTTGAATGACTGATTTGTGTTGTTCATGGAGTCTATATAAGTCTTGAACCCTTAATTTGATCATAGACCTTTGATTATGGCTTGGTTTTTTTATTTTTTGAATTTTTCAAGACATACACACAAGTGGTAATACTTGCAGTTGTGTGTTCCTTGCTTACATGCAAGTAGTAGTCTGCATAGTCACGTGTCACTCGCAAGTTACAACACTTACAATTGCGTGTGCTCCTGTAGGTGGAAATTAAAAAAAAAATTGTTCAACCTTTGAATTTGTCTTGGATTTTTCTTAAACTCACTATCTTTTTCAAAGGATTTTATGAGGTCTTCTAGGGGTTTTGCACCCCTCTTCATCCATTATGGATTGTTTATAAAGACCTTATTGATCAAAACCTAATTGACGATTTTACCTAGACTCTATATGCTTTGGTGAATGCTAATATTTGACTGATAAAGATCAATGTTAAATTTTGTAAGGTAGTATTTTGTCTTCCTTGAAGTATTTTCAGTTTAATCCTTGCATGGATGTGGGATTTAAGTACTTTCAAGCAGTATTTTGATTTGACCTGGTTTTCTACTAGAAGTGCTTTTGAGATTGTTGGGACTTTGATATGAGTATAAAAGCTAGCATTTTTTAATACCTTTCCTTTCAACCAATTCTGAGGACTTGTTGAGAGAAGAGTCTTATTTGAAATATCTTTGCCATCAAAATTTTTTACTTTAGCGATTTTTGGTGAACTTGCATATTGTTTGTAAATTTCTACAGCCCTTTGTGAATGTGGAGTTGAACTTGCATTTTCATTTTTTCAGTCCGATCTTTTGAGAATTATACCAAAGTTTCCAAGTTAAAGTTGTTGGTTTTTACTTTCCACCTTTTCAAGTTTTATACTTTTTATCCTCTTATGAAGTAGATGCTTGGGGTTGTAATTTGTTTCAATCACTAATTGCACAAGTGGAGTGCAGAATCAAGCCTTACCAAACAATGTAGATGAGTAGGTTGCTTGCTTGAGTGGAATCTAAAAGTATCATGATATACTTTTCTCCAAATAACATAGTTAGCATATCGAAAAACTTTGAGTTTGTGGCTGCTTTTTCTTTTGCATAATAGAGATTTGAAAGTTTGTTTACATTGGTCCCTAGGTGTAGCTGTTCCTAGTCTTCTTCTTTTGTATATTGTAAAAGAAAAACAAAATAGGTTGGATATTTTGTCAAATGAATTTGTGCATGGTTTGCAATCTTTTAGTGTGATCTTTTGTTTTTTGAAAAACATTTAGAATTTTAAATTACCTTTTGTTTTGATTTTTGCACAAAAGTTGCATTTTATATCAAAAAATAAAAAGTGTCTTTCGTTTTATTTGGCATAGAAAAAACAAAAAAAATGCTTTTGCATTGCATAACAAAGCTTGCATTACATTTATGAGATTATTGAAAAGATGAAAAGAGCATTGTAGTGAACTTGCATTGCATAAGTAAGCTTGCATTGCATTTATGAGATTATTGAAAAGATGAAAAGAGCATTGTAGCTGCTGAAGGGTGCAACAACTTTTTCAGTTAAAAGGGGTTAAAAGTGTATTAGTTTGCATTCATACTTCTTTTAGTTGCAAAATTTTTCTTTTGAAAGTTCTTAACATTATATTTTTTAACAAGCAAAAAGAATTTGAGATAGGATCTTAGGTTTTCTTCTAGTTAGAAACGCACCTAATAGCTAAGCCAAGATTTTGGAGGTAGGGAGTTGAGAGTTAACTCCTCCAAGATCACTTGAACTTGTTAAACATAGGTTTCTTTCATAAGGGAGGAAATCCAATCCTGTAAGGGTGTGGCCGGGAAGCTCGTCTAACAAAATAGTCAAGCACGAGGTTGTGTGAGGTTAAGTTGCGGAGAGATCCCTCCAACACCTAATCAAGCATCAACCAGAGATTTTACATGTACGGGGAATTTCATCAATATAGAGTGATGTTGTAGAGTTTCGGCTTAGTTACCCTACCCATACGTACGATCCCGACCTGCGAATGTTCCCTATGTAACTGTCTGCGGATTGGTAGCCTTGGAATCTTGTCTTTAGGGTCATACATAGGTGCTAGTAGAGGATTTTCTATGACCACCATGGGAGGACCTAGTGACTGGAGCATTAGTACCCTTGGAGGAAATTTTACAACTTTATCTGGAAAAACACTTGCACCAAGAAGGGAAACACGCCCAGCCTTGGTAACTGCTCTTTGATCTTCATTGATTAGACTTGGGCCCTGATCATCCCAGGCTAATATTTGGGAGACCATATCTTTAACTCTATAGTGAATGGCACTTGTAGCCAAGCGATTTTCATTGTGAGGGTTGTTGGCTTGTTGCAACCGATAGGGACTTTCTAGTGTATGGTGTTTGTTGTTTTTCTTTTTTAGACCTCTCCTTTGAGTCTCCTGCGAGCCACTGTGGCTGATCAACCTCTACGTAGATATCATAGATTAAAAGGACACTCTCTTGAATAGAGAGAAGTACCTGTGCCCAAACGAAGACTAGATTACAATAGTACACCCCCTCAAGGGGAAGAGGAAGAGAATCAAGAACCAAACATTCAACAACCCAACCAAGAAAACAATTTTAGTTCTGCAAAATTGGAATCCTCATCAGAGGAAGTTCAATTTACTGACGCTGAAGGGAAAATTGACGACTCTCCCTTAATAGTTTATTCCCATCCAAAAGAGAACTTAGAACTTCCCTCTATAAAGTATCTCACCGATCCTTCAAGATTTTTTAACCCTTCACAGAATCCGAATTTTACACAAGGAATTGAGTTTGATATTCCTGGACCTAGTGGTACTTCATTGGATTGGTCACCTATGGCCGGTACTGGTGAAACACCAGGTACTGGGGAACTGACCCCCACAATTAGTGATACACCTATACAAGGAGGTGATGCAAATGCATCATCAAATCTTAGCTACAGATGGAATCCATCATCATCCATGATTTTAACCAGAGGACCTTCTTACTGTTTCCTAGGAACAAATCCTTTCTCTTTTGGAATGAAATTTTCAGGATTTCATTCCATAACTACCATAATACCTCCTTTGTCAACTTATACTACTACATCGGGAAGTGGCCCCGCAGTACCTTCTAGTGGACTTCCATTCGTCCCAAACCCCACCCATGTCTCAGGGGCTATTAGTGGTTTCACCATGCCCCAGATGAGTTTACCCTCCCAATCCATGGGGGGCACAAGTGTTAGTAACACTTTCTCATAACATTTTCCTTATAAAAATATTGTTGGGATGGGGGGCACTAGCATTGTATTTCCCTGGGGGAGGAATTCTCCATTTGGGAACATCCCCTTTTTTGGGACAAGTGGACCAACCATTGTAAACCTTGCACTCAGTTCATTAATAAGAAATCGACCTACAAGAAGCATGGGAGGAATATCAGGAGGGTTTAACCAACCTTTCTTGCAACTTCAATTCAATTAAAAAATTAGTCAATACAATCCAATTTTAAACACTTTGAACGCAAATCAATGGACACCTAATTCTCCTGGATCTTGGAATACTTTGGCACGAACAAAATTTCCCTTTTTGGATACTTTGAATTTTCCTAATCTTTTAAAGTTGACCAATGATCCAGTCCTACATAACACCGGTTGGCCACCCCTCCCTACAAATTTTCCTTCAAACATTCCTAAGTTTGAAGGAAAACCTAAGGAAGACCCTGCAAACCATGCGATGAAATTTCATCTATGGTGTCCATCTAACTCGTTGATGGATGATTCAATTAGACTCAGATTCTTCCAAAGGACTTTGACATGGATGGAAGCAAAATGGTATATTGAGTTACAATGTGCTTCTTTCCAAACTTTTGATGTTATTGCAATGACCTTCTTGAACCACTTTCAGTTATTGGTTTGCTACAAACTGGTACTAAATTATTAAATTCATTTTGTCAAGATAGGTCTACACATATCTCCGATCACATACATGAATGGCAGAGAAGGAGTTTGATTAAAACACAAATTCCCAATGAATTCTTAACGAACTGGTTCATTAAGTCATTACAACCATGTATTGCGAAAGATGTATCCCTCTCAGGGGTTCAAAACGAAGAGCACGCTATCATCAAATATCAACAACTGGACTTAGTTTATTCTCAGTCTAGAATTCTATATGAGATATTTCCTAATTCTCCTTGAGCAAAAACCAATCCAACGAAAGCGGTCCCTGGACCACATGTTGATGGTGTGATTGGTTCAAAAGAAAACACGGTAGCTAGCCAAGTTACACACTTAGCAGCACAAAATTCACTGGTAGTTACTTCAAACAACACAAAAAACACCAACCCCAACCCTTTAGAGGATGTCTTGACAATTCAAACAACCAGTCCTAAGGGAAACCAACAACCCGGAGGGAAAAAGAACAAGAACAAGAAGTCGGGGAACAAAGCTAATAACAATGCAAACAATACTAATAATAACAATAAAAAAAACAATGTTGGTAGGGATAAGAAGGACAAAGGCAAAGTAAAATTTCCTTGTGTTTTGTGTAAGGAAGACCATTTAACCTACAAATGTCCCAATATAGAAATAACACAAAAAATGTTGGTGCAACAAGAAGGTTCCAAGCAACCTATTGCGTTCACTAACCCATTTCCTCAGCCACAACAATAGATGGTTGATATGGCTCAATCAAATCTCGGATCCTCGCAAGGGGGAAATCAGGGTTCCTCCCCTCAATGGGGGAACTTTGGTCAAATCCAAGTGTTTATGTGTGAACACAACATCCACCTCCATACCAGATGAAAAACTTATGATACGCCAACGTCTAGATCTAAAGGGAAATAAATCATGGAGGATGATGTGGATCCTCCATTATGCATAGAAAATCCACCAAATGATACTATGCCTAAGATACCGTAAAGTGTCATGAATAAGGTTTTGTACAACCCTAATGCACACACTACACAACACTACAACATAGTGGAGGATTTAACAAAAGCTCCTTATGCAATTTCCACATTAGAGGTTCTCCAAAGTTTCCCAACCCAGTGCAGAAAAATACTTTCAACTTTATGTGCTTTCGATTTCTTCAATAGTCAAATTATTACCTTTGATTGCGAGAATTCAAAACCTCGCTTACCTCATAATGTGTCTTTCCAAATCCAGGTGGTTTCTTGAAAGTCTACTATACACCGAGGGGTTGTTGATGAAGGTTCCTCTACCTGCATGATGTCTTTATCATGTTGGAAGGCCATTGGGTCACCTAATGTGGTTTCTCCGGTCACAATGCTAAAGGATTTTGATGGACACTTTTTCAAACCTCATTGGATTATCCTATCTCTTCTAGTAGAGATGGGGGGGGAAACAGTAACTGTAGAAGTGGAAGTGGAGAACTCTCCACTTGACTATAATTTACTACTAGGGAGGAGTTGGACCCAAGCTATGATGGCAGTGGTGTCTTCAATCTTTAGACTCATCAAGTTTCCTCATAATGGGAATATTGTTACTATTGGTCAATTGTCATTTAGTACCAACGGTCCAAATCATCAAAATGGCTCTAACATACCCCTAGTTTCCCATCCCGCGAAAGATTGAGAAAATGTTGGAGTGAGAATGTAGCCTACATTCATGGGAACTTTCAACCTTCCCCCACCTGACTTGCACGCAAGTGCATCCCCGATACATGCAATACTACTGTTTCCATGTCTTCCACACCTAAGGTGTCACATTTTAAAACTTCATATTTGAATGACCCTTGGAAAATTCCAACTATTGAAGCTGGATGTAGTCAGGAAAACTCAACATTGTCTGTTGCCGAGACAGCTTATCAAGCTACTGTTTCAAATGAAGCAGACCATACTGGTATACATTATGATTTGGACACAAATGACCTGTATTCAATGCCTGTGTGGGTCTTCAGTTCTTTTTCATGCCATGATACTTTAGACACCGCATTGCCATCAAACAAAGCAATTCTAGAGGAAATGTCTTTAAGGGATAGGTGGTGGAAGGATATGCACCAACATGCATCTTTTCCACCAGCTCAAAATGATCTTAGAATTGATATGAACATAACTATCAAGCCAATCCCTATGGAATGGTATGGGAGCCCTCTGGCACCTTTGTATTTTTATGTTGAAGGTAACATGACAAATATCTATAAGACTATACCTATCGATATTTCTAGGATCCCAGGCATTGTATAAAATGTTTTTATTTGGTGTTGATTGTTCACCAGAGGAAATAGAAATATACACAACACTATTTAAAGACGTATTTTCCTGGTCCTATGAGGAAATGCCAAGAATTGACCTGCCTATTGTCGAACATGAAATCAAGACTCATCCCAATGCTATACCTGTTCTGGAAAAAGCTTAGACCGCTTAATCCAAGGAAGGATGTTGTCGTTAAAGCAGAGGTTGAAAATTTGCTCCGTGCAAACTTCATTTATCCTATTCCGTTAACTAAATGGGTTAATTTGGTACATGTTGACAAAAAAAGGAAACATTTGTGTGTGTACAGATTTTTGGGATCTAAACTTGGCTTTCCCTAAGGATAACTTGCCCACCCCGTTCATTGATAAAATTATAGATGAATGTGTTGTTAATGAGATTTTCTCAAGTATGGATGGATTCTTAGGGTATAATCAAATTCAAATATGTCCTGAATACTAGAACAAAACAACTTCATATGCCCTTGGGGAACATTCACATACAGGAAAATGCCATTCGGTTTGAAGAATGTCGAAGACACCTTCCAAAGAGATATGTCCTATTCCTTCCATGACATAAAGATGATCATAGAATCCTACGTCGATGAATTGACCGCTAAATCTAATAAAAGCATAGATCACTCTAAACACTTGCAGGCATTCTTCGATAGGTGTCGTTACTATAGGATTTGTTTGAATCCTAATAAGTGTATCTTCTATGTAGAATTAGGTCAGTTGCTAGGTTTTATTGTATCTAAGGATGAAATTATGATAGACCCTTTTAAAGTAGAGGTGATACTACAATTGCCTCCCCCACGAAATATGAATCAACTGCAAAGCCTACAAGGCACAAGTAATTTCTTATATCAGTTTGTCGCTAATTATGCTGAACTCACTAAGGTTTTCATGCGATTACTTAGGGAGGGGGTCCCATTTATTTGGGATGATAATGCCCAACAATCATTTGACACATTAAAAAAGGCCTTGGTGTCTTCCCCACTATTGAGTCCTCCAAACTTTAATAGAGATGTCCTTATTTATATAACGACATTCGAGTCTATAGTTGGTGTGGTCTTGGTTCGGGAAGATGATTCCTACCGAGAGCATGTCATTTATTATCTAAGTAATAATTTGGTCGAGACAGAGGTGAGGTATTTGCATGTTGAGAAGCTTGCATTGGTTGTTGTCCATGCAGTCCAACGGCTTAGACACTATATTATGCTTAGGAGGAAAACTATCATAGCTGATGTCAATCCATTTCAACATTTTTTTTCCTGACGAGTAATCGTGGACAAATACAATACATGGGTTGTTGTTTTAGAAGAGTTCCATTTAGGGTTTTCTTCTGCAAAATCCAAAAAATATTTAGCCCTTTCTAAATTAATGTTAAAGTTACCTCGAGAGAATGAGATATATGTTGAATACACATCATTAACATATGAACATATATTCCTCATTATCTTAGATGACCCCTGGTGTGGTGATATATTAATATATTTACAAGCCCAGAGGGTCCCACCTCAATCTACTCGTGAAAAAAAAATGTAAGATATGTCACCATGCAAGACAATATGTTATTGTTGGTGATACATTGTAACCATTGTGGTAGAGATACCATTCTAAGATGTTTTTTAATTCACGAAGAAGTTGAAAAGGTTCTGAATGATTTCCATAGTGGAGCATGTGGCGGTCATTTATCTAGGATGGAAAAATCCCAAAAGATCCATCACACATGATATTTATAGCCGTCAATATTTAAATATTGTCATGAGGCTGCTAAGAAATGTCACCTTTGTCATAAATTTACTAAAAATATCCAATCACCCTACTCCTCTCCATCCAGTTGTCATCGTCAGTCCTTTCACCATGTGGGGGATTGACTTTACTACATGCAACCCGACATCATCTAATGGTCATAAGTACATCATTGTGGTCGTAGACTGCTTTACTAAGTGGGTCAAAGTGATGCCAACATTTTGTTGTGATGGTGAAAATGCAACACACTTTGTTTTCAACTAGATAATCACTTGTTTCGAGATACCTAGGGAAATTGTGATCGACAATGGTTCTCATTTCAAAAATAAAATGATGTCAGAACTATCAGAGAAACCTGGTTTTCGTCATGAATTCTCATCACCACACTATCGTCAAGCTAATGGGAAAGTATAAGATCATAATAAGTATTTAAAAACCATGTTACAAAGGATGGTAAACAAACAACGGTCCAATTGGCATATTATGCTCTATTATGCTCTCTGGGCATACCGAACCTCTGTTAAAACTGCGAAAGTATTTACTCATTTCCAGTTGGTCCATGGAATCGAGGCTATATTACCAATAGGGTGTGAGATTCCATCACTCAAGTTAGCTATAGAACTCTTACTAGATACTACCGAATTAGAAAAACGCTTGTTATATTTAGAACATTAAATGAACATAGGAGGTACGCTCTAACTACTATTAAAGAAAACAAGAAACGTGTGAAAGAACGGTATGATAAGTTAGTCTGTCCAAGGATCTTCTTAGAAGGATATCTCGTGTTGGTTTATGATAAAAAACATGACAAGCTAGGCTCCAGAAATTTCACATTGATGTGTGTTGGTCTGTATATAGTTCGGAAAGTGCTTGATAAAGGGGCCTACGAACTTCAAGATTATGATGGAAACGTTTTAGGGTCTATAAATGGACTCTATCTTAAAAAGAACTTTTCTTAGACCTAGTGTATAGGAAAGTATTTTGTAATTAGTGTACTGTAGCACCTACTTTTAGGTAAATGGCTTATATTGGTATTTGGCCAATTTAGACTAGTGTGCATTTCACAAATGTCTGCAAACATACATATTTTTTTGGGTTATGTGGACGAGGCATGCCACCACACTTGGAATATTGATTCTGCATCTTGGGTCATTTATGACCTGGAAGGCCAAGTCATGAGTTCCGGTGGAGTATCTCCTGACCCAACAACTAATAACATTTCTGAATATAGTGCCATAATCGAGTTGATGTCATAAGCCATTATTTAAGGTATTACACATCTAACTGTCTTCCTGGACCCATAGTTGGTCATTTCTCAATTAAATGGAGTGTATTGTGTCCGTTGTCCGTTGTTGTTGTGTAAATTCTTAATAATTTGATTATTATAAAGAGAATTTAATTTTATCACTTACATACACATCCCAATGACACATAACCATCTAACTGACCTGATAGCTAATTATATCATTGGAAGACATTTGTATCATAATTCGCTCACATAAGCATAAAATGACAAACACTGTACAAATTGTATATAATGCCAATAAATCCATCCTCTATTGATATATATAAGTAGATAAAGTGTATAAAAAGTGGGTCTGAGAGTTCAAAATAGGAGTTCAACATTGCTCTACTGTGACTCTTAATACAAAATGGGCATATAGCCCTATGTGATGTAGATAATCTCTAAGCACAAAAAACACATGTCTCTAAAAAGACTGTCATCAATCAGAATCCTCTTGTGCATGAGAAACCTTTGCCTCCTACTAGAAGGATACAAAAGTAGCTACTTTGCATAGTAGCCTAATCCATAGTGGGGGCATACCAACTACCCATGGATGCATCTCCATTAGAATATGCTCGATACGGAGATGTCTAACTCCCATGGTCAAACATGTAATATGACCCTCCACTATGGAAAGAGTAGTTTGGGATCCCTCGGTAGGCAGTGGCTCACGTACCAGTACTCTAGGATGACCATCAGGTCGTACAAGCCCAATATTTGCATCATGTTATCGTATTAGTACTCACATCATAAAAATATTATAAATTTTCAAAAATACAAAAGAAAACCAAATAAAACAAAAAATAAAGAAACTTACCAGTGTTTCCCCATGCACTTCCAGGAGGTAAGATCAAGTCAGGATCACCACGAAAATCTAGTCCCGCATAAGGGAACTCCTCTATAGAATGGTTCTGACGACTCCACCAAGAGTGGAATTCATCATAAAAAAATATAGTCCCGCACAAGGGAAATCCTCTTTAGAATGGTTCTGATGACTCCACCAAGAGTGGAATTCATCATCAAATAAAGTGGTGATGGATCCACCTTCGTGTCTCATAAAAATATCACTCCACCGAACTAACTGAGGTTCAAGATGATCCAAATGTGGGACCATAGTACTAGGACTTATGCATGGAAGCCATTCGAAAACAAACGGCACAAGGATGCTTCCATAACCAAAATTATTTTCCTTCCCTGCTTTACATTCATTCAATTGGTTTTTTAAGTACATGATCCACATCCCAATACCTCACCAAATTCTCAAGGAGAAGGCTTTATGCTCACATATTTGTGATTCAAAAAAAATTGAGTAAACCACACTGTTGTAATGCAGTTAGTGTTAATGGATCTCCAAGAGCATCCTGGTCAAGGGACTCGTGCTCCCTTTCATGCCATACAAGCACCATATCTGTAAAAATTTGAGTATTAGTCCTTCAACATTCCAATTTAATTTTTTTATTGTGCCACATGCAGGAAACTGTTAGGATATTCCTATACTCCACCCTAGTCCCACCAGTATTTTGATCATTTACATTTTCAGTCATGCATGCACCTTTAGGGTTTGCATGCATTTCGCATGCATCCCAATCATCAGTCCAACACCTAGCCCTCATTTAGCTAGCCCCCAGGAGCTTCTCACTATTCAGTTTTATCCCTCCAGTTGCTTAATGCGCCCTTCTTCCTTGATTTTAGGGAGCAACTCGCCCTTCTTCACCTACCAGTCCAGTTTTCTTCAGTTTACACTCAGTTACACTTAGTTACAGTCAGTTACACTCAGTTACACCTACCAGAGTTAGTTTGACTGATGGTTGACAGTTACTTGAGCATTGATGACTCCACTGATGATGATGAAGACTTCCAGTTGTGCTCCGATGATCATGAGGACACCTAGTTGTGCTCCGATGACACTCTATTGATCTTATGATCACTCTGAGAGGCTAATTTGAATTGCCACCTTAGGCATTCGAATCCTCTCTACCATTGTACTATTTATTTGTCCATACTATGATTAATTAATTAGTGTGTGTGAAGTATTATTGCTTCTATATTAGTTCTACTGTACCATATTATTTTGTTGCTCATTATACTGTATTGTTCACTCTTCTTCTATTTTCCTGCTTAATCATAATTACTCTTGTGAGGTACACATCATCTCTTAGATCTACTGTGAGGATTTTCACATGGTATCAGAGCATGTTGAGAGAATTGTTTATCTCCATTCTTGAGAGTTTTTTTGCAGGTTATTACCAAGATTTCGAGTGCAGCAGTTGTAGCAGTTTCTGCATTTTTGCAGCAGTAGCAGTTGCAGTTATTCTATATTGTTTTTGCAGGTCTTCTACAGCTTCAATGTATTCAGAAGAAATCTATCCTCCTCCATTCAACTATGATCCTCTTTCTCCATTCAACTATGATCCTCTTTCTCCATTCAACTATGATGAAGGGAAACCAAAGATGATAGCACATTTGAAGAGAAATGGTCTCTTTGATTATTGTTTTGAGAGAGAGTTCAAATCCTCTGAAGAAAATATTGACTGGTTAAATAATGGAGATAGAGCCATGGGAAACATGATGCTTGCTATGTCTTGGTGCTTGGTACATCAATTCATTGATGATGTTGAATCTCCAAAAGAGCTATGGGCCTACCTGGATGAAAGATTTGGCAGATAGAATGAAGGGATTGGTCCAAATCCATTCGAAAGCAAGCAAAGTGTTCCATTCGATCCCCTTGATGGTCTCTCAGATCATGAACCAGTATCATCTCATATTGAAGTTGTTGACAAAGAACTTGCAAATTCTCCACTCATGCTCAAACTTTCTTCTCTTTCTGTGCCAGCTCACACTCTAGATATTGCAGAAGGTCCTAAATCCTCTCTTGCACCAGAGTCTGTTGGTTTGCATCATGATCACATGATTATTTCAAAGGTCAAAACAGCTACTGAAAGTAATGCATTCGCTCCTCTCCAGCTATCTCCTCTTTTATACTACTATATGGTCATAAATTCATGCTTTCAGAAGGTTATTGAAGATTATGGCCATTTCCATTTGCTAGGGATAAATTCTCATGCAATTACTGGTTTTGATCTCACCTCTCATGGTTCAAAGGAGATCTCAAGAAACCATGATTCAAGTCTTGGATCTAATTTGGATTCTAAGCAATTACTGCTTGGGATAATTTCTCATGCATATGATAGTTTTGATCTCACCCCTGTTGGTTCAAAGGATATCTCAAGAAACTGTTTTGAAAGTCTTAAATCTGATTTTGATTTCAAGCAAACATGTAATAGTTCTTTTTGGCATAATCTCACCCATGGTGGTTCGAAGGAGAAGACAAAGGACTATATGCACATTCACAGATTTGATCCTACCTCAGCTGATTCGAATCACAGGTTCAAGGATCATTCTCATACTATTGGATTTGTTCTCATCACATTCGAACTGAAGAGCAAGTACAAACACATGCTTTTTTAGCATGATCCACTTCATCCCAAAAAGAAGATACCTCCAGATATATGACCAAGCATCACACCTTCTTGAGTTTGGAGCATTTATTTTTATATGTGCCTTACACTCTATTTTTTGAGGAGGGGGTATGTTTCCCATGAAATTTTCCCACTTCCTTGGTTTATTGATTGTTATTATTCATTGTATTGGGTGACCTTTGGTCTTAGTTACCAGGGCCCAGGATGGATTAAGGGGGGGTGTTAGGATATTCCTATACTCCATCCTAGTCCCACCAGTATTTTGATCATTTACATTTTCAGTCATGCATGCACATTTCGGGTTTGCATGCATTCTAGAGTTTGCATGCATCCCAGTCATCAGTCCAGCACCTAGCCTTCAGTTAGCCAGCCCCCAGGAGCTTCTCACTATTCAGTTTTATCCATCCAGTTGCTTAATGCACCCTTCTTCCTTGATTTAGGGAGCAACTCGCCCTTCTTCACCTACCAGTCCAGTTGTCATCAGTTTACACTCAGTTACACCTACCAAAGTTAGTTTGACTGATAGTTGACAATTACTTGAGCATTGATGACTCCATTGATGATGATGAAGACTTCCAGTTGTGCTCCGATGATCATGAGGACACCTAGTTGTGCTCCGATGACACTCTATTGATCTTATGATCACTCTGAGAGGCTAATTCGAATTGCCACCTTAGGCATTCGAATCCTCTCTACCATTGTACTATTTATTTGTCCATACTGTGATTAATTAATTAGTGTGTGTGAAGTATTATTGCTTCTATCTGAGTTCTACTGTGCCATATTATTCTGTTGCTCATTATACTATATTGTTCACTCTTCTTCTATTTTCCCACTTAATCATAATTACTCTTGTGAGGTACACATCATCTCTTAGATCTGCTGTGAGGATTTTAACAAAAACAGTTACCACAGTTGCACATCACACGCAGGTGAGCCAAGGCCCACTTATGCGTATCGAGCTTAGGCGCAACCCAACATTGTCTCACCCGCGTGTGCACCTCTAAAGAAATAGAATGAAGCTACAAATTCAATACAAGAATTAAAACTTAAAGTAATTAGATGCAAAATAATGAGGACATTGAAAATACCTACCTACAACTGACAAATTTGAAATTGGTTCACCGGATTGACCGCAACAAACACTCAAACTTCTAGGGATTTTTAGGCTCTCCAAAGTGGTAAAGTGCAAATGAACTATTTCTTTTCATTATTTTACTATTTAAAAAGAAATATTTCTATTTTTGAACCAATTTTATATAGTTTGATATGTCAACTTATTATATTTGGTACTAATGGTTAACTTTTGGCCGATGTTTTGACTTTATGAAGCAAGAGGGCGAGTATTGCAAATTTTGTCTACATGTGTCTTGGAATAAAAGGTTCATATTTTTAACCAACATGTAGGTTAGGTCACACTCCTTCTGCATCATGCATTACAAACTTACTATATGTTATCCTTTAGGATCCTTTTATCCATGGACTGTGACACTAAACCTTCTTATAACATCTCATTGTCGTTGTTCTTCCATGGATAGAGCCTACCAACACATGTGATACCCTGGTTAACCCCCACTCGCCATTTTGGTGCCCATGCTACATTGTTTTTACGCTCCAGATCCTAGTTACTTTATCATATTCATGAAGAGAAACCACATACTTTCTCTCATCTTTCTGACCTCCCCTTCAAAGGCTCCCACAGTTTATGGAGTGCCTTTAAGCTCTTTTCCACCTCCACAAAGCGGGAAAAGATTGTTGATCCAACTTGTCTCTTTCATACTCGCAGAATTGGATAAACTGTGTGGAGGATTTAATCTCGACATTTCAAGCTGAGTAGCACAACCCATCTTCAAGAGATACAAAAGAGTCTCAACTTTTGATATTAGGTCAAGGGCTTGTTTAAATAGTCTTAAGATGTTACATGTAATGTTGAATTGTAAGTCGATTTGTTTTTAGAATTAGGTTATTATATTAATTTTTGTTTACATGTTAATTTTTTGTTTTCTTAACCTATATTTCTTAATTGAATACCAATCTCTATTAATAATTTATTTTATATATGTGTTACTAATATTATTCCTTAAAATAATGTGATATAATGTAATTATTTTGAAAGATGCTTAACTATTAAAACTTGATGTAATTACTTTATATTACTATAGAATTAGTTTTCATTAATCAATTTATGTTATAATTTTTAATAATAAATTACTTATATGTGTTAACAATATTATTCATTGGAATAATGTAATACTTTTTAAATTAATATGTTATTTTTTTTATTATAAATTTAATTTTAATTAGCTAGAGCTTGTTTTAATTAATTTTTTTATAATGTAGAAATGATGTAATTACTTATATAAAAAACTAATTGGCTTAGTAATAAAAATTAGTAGTATTAAATTAATTAATTGGTATTATAAAATTATTTTCCATTACTTAATTTACGTTTTAATTTTTTAAGATGTATTATTTAGGTGGTCCTCATTTCAGAGACTTAAGCGGGAGCTATATAACGAAATCCAAAAAGGGTTGAGATGAGGAAACATAAGAGGGTAAAGGAAGGAACTAAGGCGTCAAGATTAACTAGCCTTCTTTCCTAATAAGGTTGATAACATGGGTCCATGATTTGCTTAATTTCCATCTGCCATCCCTGTTTAGGTTGTGCGGCTGTTTTTCTATTTATATAGCCTCGCGGATTTTTCTCTTCGCGAAGTTATCAACGCTAGCAATAACCTTTGCATCCTCTATACAAAAATGGTGTTTGGAGGTTTGTGAATGTTCTTCCAGAGCCGGATTCTTTGTCCTACCATGAATAATGTCTGCATTGTGTTATTTTAGTCTTATTTGAATTGAGCGGCATGTTTCTCCAATGTATAGTTTGTGACAGACACATGGTACCGAGTAAAATCCTTTCATTTTCATCGGATCTATCCTATCATTTTGCGTGGTCTAGGATTTTTCCTAAGGAACTTGGTGGAGAGAACGCGACCCTAATTCTATGCTTACGTAATATTCGAGCTAACTTATCCGTGGTCCCTTGAACGTACGGGAGGATAGTTGTTTTAAGTAAGCCCTCTTCCTTGGTTTTTGTTTGTTTCCCATCTTGTGATTTCTTAATGGTCTTGTGGATTAGTTTTTCCTCATAGCCATTTTCTTTGAAGACATCAACCAAATGTTCAAGTTCTTGAGGTAAATGTGAAGTGTCTGAGATTCTCTTGGCTCTTATTGCTAAAGTGTTTATGATACCTATTTTATGGGATGGATGATGATGAGAGTTTGCCTAGATGTATTTGTCAGTGTGGTATTTTTTTCGGTAAAATTCATGTGAAAGAGAGCCATCATTTTTTTTCGTGAGGAGGACTTCTAAGAAAGGGAGTTTTCCATCGTCTTCCTTTTCCATAGTAAATTGTATGTCTTTTGACAGGCTGTTCATATGGGCTAAGAATTCATTAAGCTTATCAATCTCATGCGTCCATATGAATTGTGTATCATCCACATATATTTTCCACTGTTCTTGTTTCATACTTGTTAAAGTACTTGAAAGGTCGTCTATAGAGTATAATTTTAATCCTTTTATGGAACGTTTATACTATATACGAAAAAGTAATATTGTAGTCATACATGGCTAGAAGAGTTCTCTCTCTCAATGTTTTATCCTTTTTCAAGCAAGGAGAATAAACTTTACAAAAAAGTCCATTATGGAATCTTATTTAAGTTTTTCAAAATCTCTAAATATGAAAACACCAGTGAGCATCTAACAACTCAGGCTCGATATAAAATCCACAAGATGGTGAATAAAGTTCTTTTTTAAGTTTTTCAAACTCTTTAAATATGAAAACATCGACGAGCATGAACAAATCCAGGATCGATTATAAAATCCATGGATCAATATTCTATCAAGCATTCTTCTATCTTTTCTTCAATCCCACTAAGCAAAGAAGAAAATGCCAAGCTTCCCTTCTATAGACTCATAAAATTATACATGGAAGCACCCTTTTTGGGACCGAACCCCTCCCTTTTCAGGTTCACTAAAAATATGTTAAGGGACTCATCGCTAGGTGAGCTATATCAAGCATACTTCTATCTTTTTGGGGCTCGTTAAAACATGAAAAAGTACAGAAAGAGAAAGTGAAGGGAAAAAATGTCATATGTCTATCATTAAAAATGACAGCAAGTCAAATTCTATCCTTGAACAAAGCACTTATATCAATTACAACAAACAGATTGGGTCTTAGTTTTAGCCTTAGGATGAACCCTTTGTGTAGTAGTAAATACGTCCTACGGATAGTTAGATTTACCCTTAGATCAAACTAAGATTAACTAAGCCTAATCTAAGACAGCTAACAAACAAATTTTACCTTGAAATCCTAGATCTAACAATGCATACAAATCTTAAAAGTATTTAAAGAGAAAGAATCGATGTAACTCACCTTAAACCAGATGTTTGTCTTGCTTCTAGCTCCCATCTCGAATATCTCAAGCAAAACCTATTTGAATCAAGAAAACAACAAGCAAAGCAAATCTCCAAATACCTTGTATACTAGTTCAGATCTAAATCAAGTTAGAAACACTTCATGCTAATGATTGAAACATAACACATGAAATGGGAAAATAAGACAAGTTATTATTAATGGAAGCTAGGAGAAACTTACAAAGTGATCCCTTGATGTCCAAGCAAACCTTCAACTCCAAATCCTCCCCCCTTGCTACCTCTACAAAACTCCTAATACCATAGGTTTGATGCCTCAAATGCTCTCCCCTAGCTTATGGATGGAATCCTTCTTATAGGGTTTGGGAGGCCAACCACTAGGAGATAATAATGGATCTCAAGGAGTAGAAGGTGGATCAAGGAGATGACTCACAAAATGGAAGAAGAAAGAGGTGGGATTTGAGAGGAATCATCATCCCTAAAATATCTCCCTTGAAATCCAAGATCCCAAATTCAAGGGGTAAGGTGGTTGAGGGTATTTTCGTGCCCCCAACACTGAGCATAACACGATGAAGTCGTTATTTTCGCGCCCCACCAGGTATGCAAGACGCAAAAAAGGGGAATTTTCGCACCTTGAACAACTAGTAGGGCGTGAAAATTCTTGCAAAGTGGGCCAAGTGATGTGGCAAGTAACTTTGATGAGGTGTCATCGGCTTAGGTAAGTTGGATTTGGCTCTAGGTTATCCAAAGAATGCCAAAGAGGGGACCAACCAGGTGAGAGTAAGTTCTGACGTGCATTAGGAGGAAATTTCGTTAGGTTTCACATGGGGGTAAACCATGACTATGTGAAACGTCACTCAAAGTGGAACTTTGGAGTATAACAGATTCCCCATAAAGTGTGAGGTAAGAAGGAACTGATGACCGAAACACTTTACAAATAAATCATTCTGTAGAGATAGTAGCAAGGAGGTTGGAGTGGAGCTGCAAGGAAACAAGATGTCAAATAACATTGAGGCTGGCATACCCATGCTCGAGACAACTAACTCAAAGCATGGCTGCTGACAAATACAGTGCAGATCCATGACATAACCGATATGATGGAGACTGCAGATGAATCACAAATACTATGAACAAACGTAGATTCGTGATCAAAATAACACAACCACGACCGATACAATAGTGGATCTGTGTGACAGTACATAAATGAGGCCACCAACAAGAGTTCGATGTGGGGACCTACTCAATAATTACCATCGCAACCTGGACATAAGAGCAATATCAAGAGCGTTCAGGGTCTTCTACCCAATCCCAAATCAATACGAAGCTAACCATGGATTACAAGGTGTTGAAGTCGAACATGGTAGAAACCACTTGATTACCGGTCAATGATGTGAACTGTTAACAAGTGCGAGGGAAATCACCAATGATGAAAATGATCCCCAAGTTATATCTAGTACAATCCATCGAATGTGAATAGATGTATTGATTTCGAACATTCATGGAATCATTCGATCGGAGGCCAATGATGAAAACCTACTGTCGAATACGAGGAAACCTGCCATTGAGGCATGCAGGCACAAAGGTACTAAGGTTTGTTTCTAAATCTAATTCTTAAATAGAGAGTTGACATCAATAGGAACAAACTCATCGAAGGTGTACCATAATGAATTCCACATCATTGACACAAAACCAATGTAAGAAGGAGTGGTGGAGCAATGGATCAAAAATAGGACATACATACACAAGACTGGAGGGTTGACAAAATTGTAAAAGGGTTGACACAAGACGACGCTGATCCTTTGAACATATAACGGCATGAGACAGGACTTGACAGCTGCGATTAATTAGCAAAACAACCACAAGGTGAGAAGGTTCAACATGAAGAAGAGGACTCATGATTGTAGTTATAACTCAACAGGGATATTGGATACCGAAGGAGGACAAGATATAAATGCATGCCATGTTCAAAGGTGGTGACTCACAAGCTGCCAAAAAGGTAAAATCGGCTTTCTTCCCAATTTCCCCTTGTCATGATTGACAAGTACCTCTTTGTGGTTTAACGAGGCTTGAAGAGGATAACAGATGATCGATATAGCTCACTTTTAAGTGACTCCATCCTTGTAAGTTTTATGAAGCCAAGGAAGGAGAGGTTCGGCTCCATAAGGATCCTTCGATGTTTAATTTTACGAGTCCAAATAAGGGTAACTCGACAGTTTTTCATGTTTCGAGAGTCTGAAATAACTTAAAGAAGACTCCAAAGTTTGAATTTTTCATAATAATTAGTCTCTGGACCTGAAAAAGTATAAAATGATGTCCAGAAGAACTCTCATAGTCATGTTTGACTAAGGTATACCTTTCTCGTAAATAGTCTAAATGGGATGAAAAGGGGATAACCCACCACCGGATAGACGTCTCTTCAAATACTTTTACAAGTGTGAAAGGGATGAGCTCACTTGGCAATCTTTTCTAAACAAGGGAGTCTGAAAAGAGCTTAAACATAACTCCAATGGTTTTTTTTTTGTAAGTTAATCATCTTAGTCCGAAAAGGGAAGAAAATAATACCAAGACGATACTTTACTCATCGTTTTTCGAGCACGGATAAAGTAAACTAAGCTCGACACCATTTACATAGGTTTGACAAGCATAACTCAAGTGTGAAAAGCGCTTGGAATCTCTTTCATGTTTTGGTCTAGAGCACGAAAAAGAGAAAGTAAGCTCGAAAGAAGGTCAAATACATGAGAACACCAATGTGAACAGCGTAAATGAACCTGCCAAATATAGTCAAAAACCATAGAAATGGACATTAGGTCATTAATAATGTGAAGAATTAACTCAAAAAAGGTTTTTAAATATGAAAATAGGTAAAAATAACCACATAACATGTATAAAAGAGGGTAAAAGGAGAAATTACCCATTGTGACTTAGTCATTTTTTTACCCAAAGGAGATTTTCACCTTGTGGAGAGCAAATCTTTAGCTGGATATATCAAGAGATCTGGGGCACCATTTCGACTACCATTTGGACCAGGTAAATCCTCTCACCTTCCTCTTGCTTTCCATCCATTTTTTGTTTGCTTTCATGCTAATTTTTCTGGGTTTGGCAAGGCCCTAGGGCACAAATTTTGCGCCCAGGAATTTTCGTGCCCTCTCTATGTTGAGAGGCACGAAAATTCCCAAATTTTCGCGCTAGGGTTAGTAGCTGGGGCACAAAAATTATCATTTTTCGTGTCCCCAGTACTACCTAGGACGCGAAAATCCGCATTCATGGGAAAAAATTTGTTTGCGTCTCCCTTTTGGAATGAAGCTACGTTCCCATATTTTAACTGAAGTCTCTCCTAGTGATTTGCAGGAGATTGCAAGTGACTAGAGTGAAAATGGTGGATTGGAAGGAAATAGAGCATGAAGGGGATGAAAGGGTGGCTCTTAATGATGGAAACATGTCACTAGCCGTGCTACGAGAATGCGGTCTATTGAATTTTTTCAAGACCAGGGGTACCCGCAAACAAGGAAAACTATTGAACCATATAATCCAAATGTGGGATGCCGATATTCAATATTTTTGTATTGGGGAGCACATACTTGAGATTGAACTCGAGGATATATACTTCTTGACCAGTCTCTCCAAGAGGGGGGATCGAATCAATCTAGCAGGGCACCGGGCCACTGATGAGACCACGGATACCTATATAACGCAGTATTGCAGACAGGGGTCCCGCAAGAAGAGCGGGAAAGTAATCATAGCGGTTGTATTGGATCTTCCCCTGAGGACGATCCTATATACCATTACTCGAGTGGAGGGAAGCATGGGGGCTCACCATGCAACCAAATCTCAAATTACCTATGCCATGGAGTGCTTGGAGCTAAAGTTTTTCAACTGGTGTGACGGGGTCCTGGTTAACATCAAGGATCAGATCACCAAATGAAGAAATAGGGACATCCATCAGCTTGGATATGGTAGCATATTAGTCACCTTCTTCTTGGAGAGGGTGTCGTTGTTGCATCCTCAGGTAGAGAGGCCTCGTCGTCCTGCATCCGAGCCACGGATGGGGCGATGGAGTGACTATGCAGGGAGGATTGGAGGGCCACAAGTCCTAGATTTCGGCAAGGACTTCTTTTCTTGGCTTGAGGAACATATAGTGATGATAGAATATTATCCTTATGATGGGGTATACTTCCGTGATGACATCGATATGGCTCTGCCCGAGGATGTTGATTGGGATGAATCAGTTATGTGACCTTTAGAAATGTGTTTTTGATAATTTTTTATTATATATATATTTTAATGTGCGGAAAGATCTAACATATGTACGTGCACTACTGCCGATTGCGGACCGAGGAGGCCAGCAGGATACTCACCATTACATCAACGAGGGGGTTCACCATCAGGATAAGGAGGAAGAGGAGGAAGAAGCAGGAGGATTTCGTGAGGTAGAAAGGAACCTCGAGGGTTTGACGATGGGTGTCCCTCCTATGAGGATACCTGATATACCCTACCATCTCCAGAGGCACACTGTAGGTTTGCCAGAGCGCACAGGAAGACTACTCCGCCGTGTGGCCAGGGAAGTGGTGTGCTAGGTGTGCCAGAGCGCATATGAATACTTCTCCATAGACTGCCCTCTCAACAAGCACCGTGTACCTCATGATTAGGGTTTTTTAGGTAGTAGTATCATTAGAGGAATGTACACGATATGTAGGCTTGAGAGCCAATTTTTGTATGGGTTATGAACCCAATTTTGACTTTGGACACATTATGTTGTTGTATGTGGCAGGAAAACACTTTTTACATGATTTATATGTATGGACCTATCTCTACAGTTTTATCTATGATGAATTGTGTGTTTTCATATGTACATGTTTTTCTTTTATGATGTATTAATTATGTACGGCCTAGATGCCAATCCAACATATAGTTAGCTAATGAATCAACCATTGTTTTGAGTTCCCTTGGTATGTGTTGATATAAAATGTAATCAAATGATCATTAAAGGAGGCGTACCCTTATGTATAAGCGAAGTAGTATAGGATCAAAGACGGTGTAGACGCGGTTTAGCTGAGACACCACGAGTTGCGAGTCCAGGGAGGTTATAAAGGAACGGATTCCAAGAGAAGAAACTTCAGTTAGAAGTCCGATAACTACATGATAATCCACAATGTTATTTGTTGCGGGGCCCAAGAAAATACCACCTAAAGATATCAACTCGCCGGTAGGGGAATAAAGTACCCATGCTGCAGAAACAAGGTTCTGGGTATGTCAACTAGCACCATCCGCGAATCCAAAGTATGCTGACATCTGCGCATAAAATCACAAGTCAAGATAAATGATGATGTGCGAGACAGAGTCCGAACACGCAAAAACAAAACCACAATCACACTATATACATTATATACAAGGTGTTATACGCATGATAGTCCTACGCATAAAATCTCTTTAGGAAAATCCCATTGTGGGGCTCTCCCAAAGGTATACCATCACAATCCACAAGTTCATAAGCTCCCTTCTCTAATACAAGTTTGAAAATGTAGGGACCATACCACATGGATTTCAATTTTCCCTTACCTAGCTTATCATGCATCTGATCGTAGGTAAGGACTGGGTCACCCTCGTTGAACACTCGAGGTTGAATAGATTTTTTAGACCGAACTTTGACGTGTTTTTTGTGAGCTTCATTGGCGAGTACGGCGTCTCAACGACTTTCATCTAGCTTTTCCAGATATAGAAACTGTTCTTCTTCGGTGGTGATGTTAGGTAAGAGTTCTACTGCTAGCTTTAGAGATGGTATCTCACACTCAATCGGTAGGATCGCTTCCAAGCCATATACCAGTTGAAATGGTGTGAACCCAGCTGTGTTTTTGACTGAAGTCCTGTAGGCCCAAAGAGCTGAAAAGAGAGTTAAGTGCCATTTAGATTTGTGTGTACCCACGGTGCATTGTATCATGCATTTCAAGACTTTGTTAATTGCCTCTACTTGACCGTTTGCTTGTGAATAGTATGGGGTTGATTTTTCATGGAGAAAACCCAATTTGGAACTCAATTCTTCCATCATATGATTCCTGAAGTGGGAACCATGATCAGTTACGATGGCCTGCGGGAATCCGAACCTAGCTATAATGTGATTGAATATGAATAATGTTGTTTTTTTTCGTCCTCGACATATGTAGGCATGGCTTCAGCCCATTTTGTAAAGTAGTCAACGGCGATGATGACATAACTATGCCCCCCAGCTGAAGTGGGCTTACAATGCATGAAATCAAAACCCCATTTTGCAAAGGGGCCAATGGCAATGAAAGGATGAAGAGGAGCGGGGTGTGAGCATTTATTAGAGTGAAAGAATTGACATGGAGGACACTTCTTAACCACTTGAAAGTTGTCTTTGAATATTGAAGGCCAGAAGTAACCTGCTCACAAGATCTTCTGTGCAGTATCCATCCCAAAAAGGTGACCACCACATGCTCCAGAGTGGCAGTCATTCAAAACATGTTTGGCTTCATCGAGGGTTAAGCAACGACATATCATGGATTCAATACCACGGCGATACAATGTATTGCTAACGATAAGATAATACTTATCATGGTGTCGAACACGACGACGTTCATCACAGTTAATATTGGGCCGAAAACGTTGGGTCTGGAGATACAAAATTATTTCTCCATACCAAGGTTCAGTCGTGCCGATGAGAAACAAATATTCATCCGGGAATGAATCAATGGGCTCCGATTGATCATCGACACGGGGCAATGCGCAAATAAGCTCTGCAAAGACCAAGGATTTTTTGGATTTCACTTTGGCAAACTCCAAATCGAATTCCTGAAGAACAACAATCCAACGGGAATATTTTTGCCCTAGCATTTGACTTGTTAGGATGTAGTACATTGGATTGAAGTTCGCGATAACAGTGGTTTTGTGAAGCAAAATGTAATGTCTAAATATCTGGACCGCAAAAACTGTGTCTAGAGCCAGTTTCTCCACATGTGAGTAACATGTCTCTGAGTCAATGAGACTCTTGTTGAGATAGTACACAACATGTTCTTGACCGCCATTGTCTTCCTGAACCAACACCATGCCAATAGTGGTAGTAGAGGCAACGAGATATAAAATATAGTCCCATGTATAGTCGGGGGGTTAGATCACAGGAGCATTAGTAAGGGACTTTTTCAAGTTGTCAAAAGACCGTTGGGATTCATCATCCCAGATGAAAGGAATATCTTTCTTAAGAAGCCTCATGTAGCCCTTAGTGACCTCGAAGAAGTTGCAGTCAAAGCATCATAAAAATTTCACATGCCCTTGCAAACTATGGAGTTCTGGGATATTGGAGGGGGAAGGTAAGGCTAAGATAGCCTCCACCTTCGATGGATCAAGGCGTATGCCGTCCTTGGAGATAATGAAACCTAACAATCTACCATCTTCGACACATAATACACATTTATGTGGATTCAGGCGAATGTTGTAGTGATAACATCGTGATAATATTGCACTCAGATGATCAGGATGGTCCTCTCGTGAATTGGAATGCGCAGGTAGGTCATCCAAATAGGGTTCCACAACATGCTTGATATAATGAAATGCATGTGACATGGCCCGTTAAAATGTGGCCCTGGCGTTCTTGATACCAAACGGTAACTTGTGATATGCAAAGGTCCCCCATGGGCATATGAAAGAAGTCGTATGTTGGTCAGACGGGGGTATCTCAATCTAATTGTATCCAAAGAAGCCATCCATAAATGAAAAGATGAGGCTCCCAGCACAGTTGTCAATAATCTGGTCGATGAAGGGAGTTGGGTGGTTGTCCTTGGGACAAGATTTGTTCAAGTCTCTATAATCAACGCAAACTCTAATCGTTCCCTATTTCTTAGCTATAGGGACAATATTAGAAACCCAATCTATCAATGGGAGAGGGTATATAAAACCAGCATGAAGAAGTTTTTAAACTTCCGCTTTAATAGCTGCAGTTTTGCGGGGATGAACAGATTGGAGTTTCTGCCGGACGGGTCAGGCACCAGGATAGAATTGGATTTCGTGAACCACTATAGAGGGGTCTATCCCTTGCATTATCCCTTGCATTTCTTCATAACTCCAAGCGAAAACATCGCAGAACTCTTTAAATAAGGCAGTATAGAATTGCACCTCAGTAGGTGTACAAGTTTTTCCTAGATGGATATGTTCCACGATACCAGGATTCACGAAAATGTCAATAGGAATGGTTTTCATGATATTGGCTAAGTTTCCTTCAGAAAACACATCATGTGAAGAAGATGGAAACGTAGTGTTGACAGTGTCCAATGAAGTGTTGGATTTTGTATCAGGATCAACCGCCTGAATCATTGGGAAAGAAGACTGATGGTGGTGGGATTCCCATGGTGGTTCATCGATGCTCAAGATTTCCATGATTGATTCGTCAGACGGAAAATTCTGTGAAAGGGATTCTATAAAGGACAAGGATGAATTGATTCGAGGCATACAATTCATTATAGTTCAGAGGCATACAATCACCGATGTTTTGGAAATCGGTGGGGCTCAGAACAACCCATGAATCACGAGGTTCATGAGGTTGAAAGATGCTCGAATAGATCACATGGATTGGAAAGACGGGGGCTAGGAGCTCCGTAAATACTCCAATGATGGAGGATTCTTTCAGCAAACCGACACTAATGTCCTCGTAATGATGTTGAGCTTGTGTCAATAATGGGACATTATTAGTGGTGTTGGAGTGGATGTCCGGAGTGAAAAATTCTAACTGATCAATGGTAACAATTTTCTCCTGATGAGGAAATTGGACCAAACAAAAAATTGAGGATGCTACTGCAGTCATGGCATAAAACCAATTTCGACCGAGTAAGATGTTATAATCTAATGGAGCATCTACGATTTCAACATGGATGGAGATGGTTTTGCACCCTAGTTCTACATCGAGCAATGGAATGAGTCCGTACTACTGTAAACTGCGGTCGTCAAAGGATTTTAGAGTAGTGGGACACTGAGTTACTTCGGGAGAGCCAATAGCTCTCCAACAGGACAAAGACATGTTCGATGTGGAAGCACCTTCGTCCAAGATGGTACGATGGATATTGTTTCCACAGATTTTAGTGTGGATCTGAAAGGCTAACTGATGACACATGTGTGGCTGAAAGTATTCCAAATTGAACATGATTGTATTGGAAGAATCGGGATCCACAGCTCCAAGTGCTGACAATAGGGTTTTACATTGAGTAGGACAATGTTGTAAAACTTCAAGAGTTGACATCGCATAGGGTGCTCAAGCTAAGTCTTCAACAATATTGTAATTTTGGGCACCTCGCGCGTTGGGATTAAATGTCGCTTTTTGAATGGTGGCCTTTGGTGGGCGCAACATAGTGTCAACGGGGGGTCTCTCAATATGAAGAGAACCTGATGGAGGTGGTGACAGTTGGAACATCTTCCAAAATAGTTTTGTCTTTGGAATTCCGATTCTTGTTTGGAATGGATACAGAATCATATGTCTTTGAACGAGTGGTTATGCGAATAGTCTCTTTACTCATCATAAGGATATCGCGGTGTGAATATGTATCTGGTTGGTTATTGTCATTTTGGTTTCCCCCTTGCAAGGAGTTGTGTGAAAACATTTGTTGTTGTTGATGTGGGAAAGGGTTTGTTAAAACTGTCGGGCGAGAAGATCCTTTAAAAATTTTATTAACTTCCTCTTTGTAAGGAAATTCCTTTGTGTAATGATCTTCCTGACATATTAGGTAGGGGAACTTAGCTTTCTGTTTAGGTTTATCAACATTGGTTTGTTGGGGTTTGGATTTTTCCTGTTGTGTAGAATATTTTTTGGATTTTCCTTTATTATTCTTCTTTTTCCCTTCGGATTGTTGTGGCGAGGATTGGACAGCATTCACCTCAGAGGTATGAGTAGTAGAAGTAGTGTTTTTAGTTGTAGCCTAGGTTGGATGGGGAACGACAGCGGTTTGTTGTCCACCAGATTTGTTCATAGCTTGGGCCTTCACAGAACCAACTATACCATCAATAGGAGGTTCAGTAGCAGGCCTTGATGGATCATTAGTGGGGCGGGGAGCATGAGGAATAAGTTCGTATAGTGTTCCGAATTGGGAGTAAACCAAATCCATATATTGTGCACGAGTGATTGCTTGTTCCTCCGTGACGGGTCCACCCATTGAAACATCCCTGGAAATGCGTGGCAGTAATTACTTGGTGAACCAATCAACTAGTAATTGGTCTGGAATAGGTGCCTTCATTAATATTCAACGTCTCTGCCACTCATGGATGTGATCGGATATGTGGGTGGTAGTAGATTGGCGCAACGAAGTTAACATGTCTGTTCCAGTCTCATATTGGATGGGAAGCTGGAAGCATGTCAAAAACTGTATAGCGAGGGTGTTGAAGTCTCGGAAAGAGTGTTGGGGTAGCTCGATGAACCATTTTGTTTCTGTACCGGTAAGTGTGCATTGGAAGAGCCTCAATTGTATGGAATCACCCATCAGTGAGTTTGAAGAACACCAAAAATGGAATGTCATAACATTATTTTTGGGGTCTTCCCCAGGTTTAGCATCGAACTTCGGAATTTCCGATGGAAGTTTGGCAGATATGGATGGCCAATGTGATTCGTGCCAAATGGGATCGTTAATAAGTATGGACAAGTTGGGGAGATCTAATGTTGCCAAAAATGGGAGTTGTCTATTCGTTTGAAGGAATGAATAGTATCGATGGGGTGCTGGGATACATGTCGGACCCTGGACTGCATATTGGTGCATGTTATACCCAAAAATATTACCCGCAGGGTACTGTTGGAATTCGTGTGCATTAGGGACCATCTGGTTAACCGGTTGTTGATTAGGAATCATAGGGTTGATCAATTGATTCAGAATCGAGTTGGATGTCGGTTGTTGAACATACTGTTGGGTGGGGATGAATGGTGTAGAAACCTGGGGTTGTTAAGTCCAGGGAATGTTTCCAAATCCTTGGTTGGGGGGATTACCCATGCCTTGAGAGGGGGGAGGTGTCAGGAAGAATGGAGCCCATCGATTAAGAGACGAGGTTTGAGGGGGTGGGTTCCATTGAGTATTCGAGGCACCAGAATAGGGTACTCCAGAATTCAAGTTGCGGGGAGCGAAGGATTGATGTTGATTTTGTTTCCCCCCGGCTTGGTTTTGGTTTCCAAATATGGAATTCCCCCCAGAAGGTGGGATTTGTGGCACCCAAGAACGAATTGGGCCTGACGAAGGAAATGGTATATTGGTCCCACTTGGGGTACTAACAAAAGGTTTTCCACCGCCAGGTTGATTGTGTTGTCCCCACGGAGCAGATGATGCTGATGGAGGAGGTTGTTGATTGGTCCCACTTAGGGCACCAACAAATGGTTGTCCTCAAAAAATGAGGTGTGTGGTCCCCACATGGTAGATGGTCCAGTCGGAGGAGGTTGGTTACTGGTTCCGCTTGGGGATCCAATAAATGGTTTTCCTCCGGAAATAGTGTAAATTATTGCCGAAGACTGTCCTCCAGTCACGGTGGGTGTTCGAACAGTAGGAATAGATGTTCTTCCAACGAAAACATTAGAAGAGTTTGGTTGTGCATATTGGATAGTTGCACTAGTAAAGTTGACTTGTGAATATATTGGTGCACTAGTTCCAGATGGTAAGGGTGACGACGAGAAAGTAGGGTTTGTCATCATAGTAGGAATATTCCCCGAAGAAGTGCCAAAAATGTCATTTGGTAATAGATGTGGGGAAGGTTGGAGAGGACTTTCAGGCGTCAATTGCATGGGTATGGAAAGAGTGCGAAAATCATCGAGGGCTTGGCCGAGAGTTGTGTTCCATAATGAATAGGTTGGATCGAATACGTTTTTTGTTCCTGAATCATCAAAGAAGCATGCTCGTTGGGTCCAGTCTGTGAGTCCTGACCTGCCTACGAATGACTCGCAGTAGGTATTATTACTGGATGAAGACCGGGGTGTTCGGGAATCATGAGTTGACCGTTTGATAGGCGGTAGTAGGTGGGTATTGTGAGGTTGAAGCCAGTATCTGAGCAGCTTCGCATCTAAATCATTTCGTTGCCACTTGTTCGTTGGATAGACTGACCATTTCAGCTCGTATAGATGCCATGATGTCTTGTGCTAAAGGAAGGTCGGGGGAAGGCATTCCAAAAGATCGATTGCTAGAATATCCAACTTCATAGCTACGTATAACCGGGGAAGAATTTATGACAGGTGGGAGTTCCCAATGTACAAGGGGTTGGTTAAAGTTTCCAGATAAGTGGAATTTTATATGAGGTGTCGGTTCGGATTCCTCAACAATATCGACATATCCTTCAGGAAGATCAAATGATGATGGCATAACTGGAGTGGTGCTAGCCTCTAGAAGGGTGATGGCTTCCATTGTAATAGTGGTTTGAAGTGAGACACTAACCTCAAGAGCTAAGGTATTCCACTATAGTGTTGACTTCAGGTGCAACAGTGGATTGTGGTACTGCACTAGTTGATGGTGGAACGGTCCCCCAACCAACTGGTCTCCTAGTAGAGGGTGTGGGTGTGCGTGAAGATGAGGGTCAGCTAACTGGAGGTACTGAATCGGGACTCTTCTCTTGTTGTCTACGTGATTTTCATTGGTATTCCATGGAACAAAATTAAGTGTTCTGGGGAAAGTCTTGGAAAAAGAACTCAAAAACCCTAGAGAAACTGAGTGTGAAAAAGGGGAGCTAGGAAAAGAAAAGGCGTGCAGGCCAAAAGAGCAATCTCAAAAAACTTGATTGGGGTCGGTGTCACAGTAAGCGAGCTATAATAAAATGGCCAAAATTCCAACAAGAAACACTAAGAAGATAAAAAGACTCTCTAAAAGGTGAAATAGCAAGAAAAAATTCTAACTAGGATCTAGAGACCTAAACAGATCGTATCCTTCGCAAGGTGATGAAATCCAAGTTGAACAATACGAAGTGAGAGACCAAAGTGGAAGGATATCCCTCTACCGAAAGGGATCCTGGGTAAAATATACCTAGAAGAAAAGACACTAAGCTACCTCGTTCATGACACGTCGTAGAAGGTTAACAAGAGCTTCTTCCTTTGATCCCTCGTACAACCGATATGGGGGCCGAAAAATACAAGGAAGACAATGAATTGATGTCCTTAGGTGCTAAGTGGAGTGAGGAATTCCACAAAGTCCGTCTAGAACCAGTACTTGCTACTTACCCCCGTGAAATGGGAGGCCCTCTCAACAAATTGGTTGATAACCGTGTCAACAAATACAAGAGGATTTTAGTACCCTAAAGGAAAAAAACTATGTTTCAGATGTGAAGTGACAGGGGGGATTTATTTGTATTCCTATCCCCGATGTCCTACCTAACTAAAACATTGTTTTATATCCTTAAGTGAGGTTAAAATGTGTTGCATTAGGGTATAAATTTTAATGGTTGGTTGTCTTACTCAAGCAGGTAGCGGAAGTGCAACTCAATGGTGTTGTGACTCGACTCAAACCATGCAATGTGAATGAATCAATACACTTTTCTTTTCGATGAATCACTAGCTATAAATAAGAGAGAGTTCTTCGATCCCAAAAATGAAAAAAGCACAAGCACAAGCACAAGCTTCTCAAAGAGAAAAACCACTCATATTTGTATTTTTCCTATTATGCCAAACTACAACTACTCTTTCAAAAACAAATAAATCCAACAAATGTTTTCTTTTTCTACTTCTATTGACTGCAATGTATGACAAGTGAATGGAAATGTGTCTTCTAATTGCAACAAATATTGTGATCATTAAGCAAAGGAGAGAAAAAGGAATTTGAAAACTTTTCTAAGCCAATTATATGAATTCAAGTGCAAAGAAAACCTTTTCAAGTATAAAGAATTTTCAATACTTCTTTCAAGGATCAAAATGAATACAATAGATCTTGCCTTGAATTTTCAGTAAAAATCACTTTTGCAATAAAATGTCAAGAAGGAAAATAATCTAATTGTCTTGTCACCTTAACTCATGAAAACCAAACCAATGAAAAAATCAATCAAACAAACTAGATTATGCTTCGAAATTGCTTATAAAGATTAGAGTGAGTATGGAAATTGAATGCAGAAGTGTAACAAGGTTGTGAGGGTGCCATGAATGATTGAAACAATGCCCTAACACCCAATGCACTTAAACTTCTACCAATTCACTCAAGTATCCAAGCAAAGGCCTAAAAGAGGTTCAACAAGCAAATGCAAAACAATGCAAGGGTTAACCTGGGGTCACACAAGCCTGATCAATGCTAGAGAGATGAAATCAATCCACAAGATCAGAAATCAAAAAGCAAACAAGAAAAAAACCATTTTTATGCATACACGGGGAATTTTTACGTGGTGAAAGGTATCCCAGGCATGAAATCTAAGGATTTTCGTGTTCTAGAACACTATTGGGGCACGAAAATTTTGGAATTTGCGCACTGGTAAGTATGTAGGGGGCGCAAAAGTTTACTGTGAGAGAGTAGGGGTGCAAATTTTGAAAATTTTGTTATATTTTCTTGGGTTTGCAAACCCAGAGAACAAAAAGTAGACTACCAAACTGAAGTCAAAGGTCAAAAAAGTTGAAAATATGCAGAGGAAAGGAATCAAATGGAAAGAGAAACAAAATTTCAAAACCAAATGAAAACTGGATCTAATCCAGTGGAGTCGCCAATTTCTGTAGTAGTAAATCCGTCCTACGGATAGTTAGATTTACCCTTAGCGCAAATTGAGATTAACTAAGCCTAATATAAGACAGATAACAAAAAAATGTTACCTTAAGATCCTAGATCTAACAATGCATACAAATCCTAAAAGTATTTAAAGATTAAGAATCGATGTAAATCACCTTAAACCAAATGTTTGTCTTGCTTCCAGCTCTCGTCTCGAATCTCTCAAGAAGAACCTGTTTGAATCAAGCAAAGGAAATCTCCAAATACCTTGTATACTAGTTCAGATCTAAATCAAGTTAGAAACACTTCATTCTAATGATTGAAACATAACACATGAAATGGGAAAATAAGACAATTTGTTATTAATGGAAACTAGGAGAAACTTACAAAGTGATCCCTTGATGTCGAAGCAAACCTTCAGCTCCAAAACCCCCCTCCTTGCTACCCCTACAAAACTCCTAAGACCATAGGTTTGATGCCTCAAATTCTCTCCCCCTAGCTTATGGATGGCATCCTTCTTATAGGGTTTGCAAGGCCAACCACTAGGAGATAATAATGGATCTCGAGGAGTAGAACAAGGATCAAGGAGATGAATCACAACAAGGAATAAGGAAGAGATGGTATTCGAGAGGAATCATCATCCCTAAAATATCTCCCTCAAAATCCAAGATCCCAACTTCAAGGGGTAAGGTGGTTGAGGGGATTTTCGTGCCACCAACAATGAGCATAACGCGATGAAGTTGTTATTTCTGTGCCCCGTTAGGTATGCAAGACATGAAAAAGGGGAATTTTTCACACCTTGCACCGCTAGCAGGGCGCGAAAATTATTGCAAAGTGGGCCAAGTGATGTGGCAAGTGACTTTGATGAGGTTTCCTCAGCTTAGGTAAGTTGGATTTGGATCTAAGGTATCCAAAGAAGGCCAAATAGGGTACCAACTAGGTGAGAGTAAGTTCTGACATGCATTAGGAGGAAAGCTCGTTAGGTTTCACATGGGGGTAAACCATGACGAGGTAAAACGACACTCAAAGTGGAAGTTTGGAGTATAACACTTTCCTCAGAGTTTTTTTGCTCATGTTGGTTACTCTTCCAATCATATGGAGAATCTTTCAATGTCTCCTACATTGTGGATTTAAATATTTCATCTAAAGTTTCCTAAGTCATGTTTATCTCATGCTCATTGTTCAAGGATGTATCCTGTGTCGACCATTCTGCAGTTGCCTTGACCTTTTATGTCGACCATCCCCGATGTTGCTATGTTTCATCATGAACTAAGTGTTGCTCCAACTCAAATAATCCTTCGATATTTCCTCATGTTGGATGATGGAGGATCCCTTAAGGCCTCCTTCCAATGGAATTATTCCCATGAAATTCAACTCATCCTGCTTTGGGAATGAAGTTTAGAGTTTTGATAAATACCTTGGAGATTGCAGTCATTAGCGGCAGTCTAACTCACCATCAAATAGTAGGAATACATCAGTGTTCTCTACTTGATGGATTCTTCAGGTGTTCGACTTCAAGAACATTTATTCACACCTGTTAGAATGTACTAGGAACCTTGGGGTCCATTTTAATTATCAGTGGAATCCCTTGCGTTTGTTAACGATATACATTAATGATCGGTAATCAAATGGTTTCCTCCATGTTTCAAGATTGTGCCTTCTTTTTTGTTGCCACTTGATGAGACATAGATCCACTTTTGTATTCATGTGGCTATGTTCACGATTATGTTTTTCTCATGGATCCACGCTTGTATTCTTTCAGACATGATATATACATCAGTCTTACATATGTATCAGTTTACTTGAGGTCATGTTCTAACATTTGGAACATTGACATTACACCAAGGATCATATTATCTGACATCTTTCTTATGTTTCAGGTACTTCATTAAGACCGATATTCTTTGTTTTCCAAGCTTCTGGACTCCACACTTCATTTTTATTATGTATTCCATCCATCGTGTTCCCCTATGACCTCATACATTAGGGGGCATCTTTTATAAGTCAAAATGGCACTTATCCATCTGTGACCACACTAAAATTGTCGCTCACGCAAAAGGAATTGTGGATGGAAGATCCTTGGCTTGATACCCAGTTCCATGGCCTAAATCATTCTTTGTTTCCCCAACATTCCTATTTTATTTAACTTGGTTTGTGACTCACACACAGATGATGGTCATCCAAACTTTTTTTTTGGTGGTTGGTTCATCCACCTACATGTGCAATAAAAATTTATACACGCATCTTGCAAAGAGTTAAATTACTTGTGTGTTTCTTATTAAAATTCTAAAAATAAAAAGAAAATTGAATTTCAAAGCAGTTGAGGTATTTCTTGATAAATTCCCCCATCAGTTACAACCATTCTCCATTCGATGGCTTGTCCCCTTTTACTATAAAAGCAAAGAATATTGGCCATGAGAAGGACTTTTTGGCTCATTGACAAAATAATGTTGGAATAATTTTGACTCTCTCCAATCCCCTTGATTATGTGACTGAAACATTCTTTCCCTATCTCACGTGAAGATTGCTTGAGCTTGTGTACAAGAAAAGCAATGAAACCTAGATCAAGGTTTCGTGAGGTTCCCAAGCATAGCAAGGTATATTTGTATTTTCTATTGTTCATTAATAAAGACAAGACATCTTTTCTTTCCCAATATCACGTTACAACTTTCTCAATGAAATGATTATATTTTTATATTGAGATTAGGTATATATGGTCAAATGCATGCTTATATATTTGTCTCAATTCATAGTTATATAGCCATAATATTTTGAGGAAGGTATTGTTTCTGTTTTGCAGGCATTCAAGTGAATGAGTTAAAGGTTTGGAATCAAAATTTGAAGGGTTACTAAAAGATTGGATCAACCTACATAAGAAAGGTACACAATTTTGATCTCCAAGTTCAACTTTCATCATATCCAAACCTTATCTTGATGTCTGCATGACTTTGGATGTCTACTTTATTTAAATTAGAATGTTGATGAACTCACCCCAGTCAAAGGATAGTTTTCCTTACAACACTAGTATTTGTCATTACTAATGGGAAAAATTCGGATTGGAATTTATTTAACATTTTTTCCTGTGAAACTTTTCCTCGTGAATCTCATATTTTGCAAGCATGTATCTATGACAAATACCCTTAACCTAAGTTTCAATATCAATCCTTAGACTTATTGGTATACCAATTTGGCCTCCCCTATTGTGATTTCCAAAATTTAAACTCTCCACCTCTCATTCTTTCAATCCTAATGTTTTCTAGCAGATCTGTAGTAAGCACCTAGGTTCATAAGATTTGATGGTTCTCATCTACTTTCATCAATATTACCTTGAAATTTGCACATAATGTGAGTAAAACTTGCCATTAGTTACACTTTTAAATGGAAACTTAAAAATATGTCTACAATTTAATTAATACTTCAAAAGAAAGAGATCAAAGGTAATGCCAAGTCCATATTTTAGCTCTTGATAAACTCCACTTTGGAACAAGTAGTGGTGAGCCTTTAATGGTAGAGTGCAAGTCACAGTTTCCCGTTTTGGACCATGGGAGATCATTTCCCATATTTTTTACAAAGGTGTTGACAAAACCAAGTGAAAATTTAGGTGTTTGCAATTCATTTATTCTTTATTGTTTCAGTGTGTAGCACTTTCCATCATTTCCTTGAAGCATGAACCATGAGAATTCACCCCAACAAAATCTAGAAATGATGTAGGAAATAAAGTTGGAAACCTATTCCACAGAACCTTTTGCAGGTTTCAAAATACTACCTTCCCTCCTCTGCAACAATTTATAAAAATAAAATAAAATAAAATAATTAAACGCTTTCTAATTGTCTCCTGGCACTAGATCCTTCAAATTTTTAGATCTAGAGTTGTTGCTACTTACTATATTTCTCAAGCTCATAGTAGTCACAATACCCAATTGCCACATTAATTGCCAATCTAAGAGTACACAGAAAACCAAGACCTGTACCAAAGCTATAGCCACAATATGTTTATTAGAAACCATAGGTGTACTTCTATTAGTTTTCAATGTACTTTCAATTAAGGGCATGCATGTTGAATCTTCTACAAGGAAAATTTGTAGAACACTTGAACCACGTAGCATAAGGATTCCTCTAATACTTGCTCAAAAGGTTATTGTTTGGAATTAAGTCATTTTGACAAATTTCAGATTATTAAACAATGATTCACAAGTAGTATACACCAAACATCCCAATCAAGACTTACTCCTTTATGGTTTGTTACTCAACAAAAATCCAAATATTTTTGTCCAGTCACGATTTCTCACAAACAATATGCCAAAAACCAAATGCATCAATCTTTTTAGATGACTGGCCTGTTGAGAGGTGCCCAAAGGCTATGTTTGGTTCCCTACATTCTTGTCAAGAAACATGTAATCTTCCTCTACAGAACCTTTATTCCCAATTAGTGCACTTTGATAACTTGAAAAAAAGGCAAACATGTCAAAAGGTATTCATCTGCATTACTCTCAAGGAAAATCCCATAATCTTCCCAATGGACCTAGACCTTAAAATACCCCTACTATGTAAAATATACAATAATACCAATAAATATATATGCATATCTACAAACCCATATATTTATTGCATGCAATCCATGTTCTATTGGAAAGTGGTTATGATTAAGACATGCCAACACTTGACAATCTAAAAATTCACATAAATCTGCCTAAATGTAATCGCGCAGTGAACAAGTATTAAAATAGTTTAAAGTATATTGCACATTTTCCATATAGGTATAAAAGAAGAGCATGTTTTTCCTCATCCTATTGCATTATATGGGCATACTCGATGTAGTGAGCAGCTGTGGTGGAGTCTCAACAACAGTACATAGTGAAAATTTAAATTGTGGTGGGACAAGACAAACAATAATGTCAATCATCACTGCAAAAACAGTCTTTTATAGAGAGAAATACAAATTTGTGGTTTTGCACTCACTAGTATCAAGCTTTTATGATGTCGTATTTGAAGGATATTTCCCTTTTCCAAAGTATGCTTTCATAAACATTTTTGGAAAGCTTGGTTTTCATGTGTCTGAGTAAGGATCTATTTTATTACTCTATGGATGTTTTCACAGTCTATATCGTATAAAGAATTTCAAGGACAAAAGCCATACAAGCGGTCAATACTAGAGACATGTATGTAATGAACAAAAGCATCTAAAGAGGGTGTACCTACCAAAATGTAGGAAGTGTTTGGTAGTATACTTGTTTTCCCAATTATACCTCTCCATGAATTACAAAAAATGTGCACCCCCACTTTTCTCAACCGAAAATGCACAAACACATTTTGAAGCTGTCAACTTCATTTTGGGGTTGTTCCACAATTTAGAAATGCGCCCCAAAACACATGCTCTAGTTTCCAATGTGTTTTAGCTAGCAAAGAACCCATTCTATCCAAAATAAGTCACAATTCAAAATAGCTATGGAAATAATGATTAATACAAAGGTAAACTCCCATCCCTAAGGAAAGAATAATTTATCCTACCTTGTCCCAAATAACTAGTTAATTTTGAAGTAGGAAAACAAGCATGCCCTTCATATATATTTATAAACCAAACAAGCATAGATCATGGGGCACTACTTATCACTATCTAGTCTTAACATTGTACATAAAACAATGTAGTTTGAAATCTTGTTGAAGTCATTGACAAACCAAAGGTAACATGCATGATAGAGGAAGATATCGTATCATTCCATTCACAATGAAGCATAAACATTCACCTGCAAGAATATTAAACTTTCACAATGAATATTTCTCCTGTAACTTTAGGTTTGGTAGAGGCAGTAATTTTTTTCTGTGTGAAATTACATAGGTGGGATCACAAAGCTGAACAAACCTCACTAATTTCACAAAGCTTTTACAAAAAGAATTAAGAGGAAAAGATGTAAAATTCACTCATGAATTGAAACTCAGATAAAAATTGTTGTTGATATATTCTTCAGCAAATAGCTGGTAAACAAAATATCATACAATATTGATAATTCAATACTTGTATATGTTATTTGAATTCATCTCAAGTGGCATGCTTAGTTTGCATTGGAATGATCACCCGATAAGGTATAGTGGCTAGTAATGATGGATGGCTAGTCAACTGAAGTTGGTTGGCGCATTACTAAGTCACTAGGGATATAAAATAGGGAAGGAGACTCCAAAGAGGTGCATAACTTACTTGTAGTGGTAAAAATAGGTACTCCTACACTCAGTCTCAATGAAACTAGGTGTAACAGTCAATTAACAAGGAAATCAAGGGGACTGTGAAAATCCTCATAGCAGATCTAAGAGATGATGTATACCTCACAAGAGTAATTATGATTAAGCAGGAAAATAGAAGAAGAGTGGTCAATGCAGTATAATGAGCAACATAATAATAATACAGTAGAACTTGGATAGAAGCAAAAATACTTCACACACTAAATTATTAATCACAAATGGACATATAAATAGTACAATGCATGAGGATTCGAATTCCTAAGGTGGCAATTTGACTTAGCCTTCATGGAGTGATCAAAAGATCACTGGAGTGTCATCAGAGCACAACTAGTAGCCTATCTCATCATCGGTGGAGTCATCAATGCACAAGTAACTATCAACCGTCATTCAAACTGAGTCTAACTGAGTGTGGTAGGTGTAACTAAATGTAACTGGCACATGGAGACACTAACTGAATGAAGGAGGCTCAGTGGAGGGCGCATGAGGAGCTAATTGGAGTCAAAATAGGTAGTCATGTCTTATCGGAGGTCAATTGGAGTGATAACAATAGTGAGGAGTCAGTCTGGCCTCAAATCAAGGAAAGACTGGGATAACTGAAGTAAACTGGACTGGTAGGTGAGAAAGGATGAGTGGCTTCCTTAAATCAAGGAGGAAGGGCGCACTAAGCTCTAGGAGGGATAAAAATGATCTGAGAGAAGCTCTCGAGGACTGGCTAACTGAGGGCTAGGTGCTGGACTGATGACTGGAATGCATGCAAACCCTAAAAGTGCATGCATGAATGAAAATATAAATGATCAAAATACTGGTGGGACTAGGATGGAGTATAGGAATATCCTAACACCCCCCCTTAATCCATCCTGGGCCCTGGTAACTAAGACCAAAGGTCACCCAATACAATGAATAATAACAGTCAATAAACCAAGGAAGTGGAGAAAATTTCATGGGAAAAATACCCCCCCCCCTCAAAACAGACTGTAAGGCACACACAAAAAATAAATGCTCCAAACTCAAGCAGGTGTGATGCTTGGTCATATGTTTGGAGGTATCTTCTTCTTGGGAAGAAGTGGATCATGCTCAAAAAGCATGTGCTTGTACTTTCTCTTCAGATCGAATGTGATGAGAACAAATCCAAAAGTATGAGGATGATCCTTGAACCTGTGATTCGAATCAGTTGAGATAGGATCAAAAACATGAATATGCAGATAATCTTTTGTCTTCTCCTTCGAACCATCATGGGTGAGATTATGCCAAAAAGAACCATCAAATAATAATGATTGCTTAAAATCCAAATCAGATTTAAGACTTGATGAATAGTTTCTTGAGATCTCCTTTGAACTAGCAGGGGTGAGATCAAAACCATCATATGCATGAGAAATTATCTCAAGTAGTGTTTGATTAGGATCCAAATTAGATCCAAGACTTGAATCATGGTTTCTTGAGATCTCCTTTGAACCATAAGAGGTGAGATCAAAACCAGTAAATGCATGAGAGATTATCTCAAGCGAATGGCAATGGTTTCTTGAGATATCCTTTGAACCATAAGAGGTGAGATCAAAACCAGTGGATGCATGGAAATTATCCCAAGCGGGTGGCAATGGCAATATTCTTCAATAACCTTCTAAAAGCATGGAATAATGATCATACAGTGGTAAATAAGAGGTGATTACTTGAGGAGGGCGAATGCATTACCTCCAATAGTTGATTTTACCTCCAAAATAATCACGTGATCATGATGCAAACCAACAGACTCTGGTGCAAGAGAGGATTTAGGACATTCTACAATATCTAGAGTGTGAGCTGGCACAGAAAGAGAAGAAAGTTGGAGCATGAGTGTAGAATCTGCAAGTTCTTTGTGGACAAGTTCAATATGAGATGATATTGGTTCATGATCTGAGAGACCATCAAGGGGAGCAAATGCATCACTGGGCTTGTTCTCGAAAGGGTTTGGACCAATTCCTTCATTCGGTCTGTAAAATATTACATCCAGGTGAGCCCATAGCTCTTTTGGTGATGAAAAATCAGGGAGGTTATATAACATCCATTCAGACATAGCAAGCATCATTGATCCAAAGGCTCCGTCACCTTTATTTAACCAATCAATCTTCTCTTCAGAATATTCGAACTCTCTTTCAAAACAACAATCAAAGAGATCATGGCTCTTCAAATATGTTATCATTTTCGGTTTCCACTCATCATAGTTGAGTGGAGAAAGAGGAGGGATTTCTTCTGAATTCATTGAAGCTGTAGAAGACCTGCAAAACAATAGAGAATATCTGCAACTGCTACTGTTGCAAAGATGCAGAAACTGTTGCAACTGCTGCACTCGAAATCTTGGTAATAACCTGCAAAAAAATCTCAAGAATTGAGATAAACAATACTCTCAACATGCTATGATACCATGTGAAAATCCTCACAGCAAATCTAAGAGATGATGTATACCTCACAAGAGTAATTATGATTAAGCAGGAAAATAGAAGAAGAGTGGTCAATGCAGTATAATGAGCAACAAAATAATAATACAGTAGAACTTGGATAGAAGCAAAAATACTTCACACACACTAAATTATTAATCACAAATGGACATATAAATAGTACAATGCATGAGGATTCGAATGCCTAAGGTGGCAATTCGAATTAGCCTTCATGGAGTAATCAAAAGATCACTGGAGTGTCATCGGAGCACAACTAGTAGTTTATCTCATCATCGATGGAGTCATCAATGCATAAGTAACTGTCAACCATCAGTCAAACTGAGTCTAATTGAGTGTGGTAGGTGTAACTGAATGTAACTGGCACATGGAGACACTAACTGAATGAAGGAGGCTCAGTGGAGGGCGCATGAGGAGCTAACTGGAGTTAGAACAGGTAGTCATGTCTCATCGGAGGTCAATCGGAGTGATAACAACAGTGAGGAGTCAGTCTGGCCTCAAATCAAGGAAAGACTGGTGGATAACTAAAGTAAACTGGACTGGTAGGTGAGAAAGAATGAGTGGATTGCTTAAATCAAGGAGGAAGGGCACACTAAGCTCTAGGAGGGCTAAAACTGATCTGAGAGAAGCTCTCGTGGGATGGCTAACTGAGGGCTAGGTGCTGGACTGATGACTGGAATGCATGCAAACCCTAAATGATGCATGCAAACCCTAAAAGTGCATGCATGAATTAAAATGTAAATGATCAAAATACTGGTGGGACTAGGATGGAGTATAGGAATATCCTAACAGGAACAAGGTGCCTTTATTCATGGAACTAATTGTAATGACTCTTAAAATCATGCATGAGGGCGCATTTACACATAAGTGATGTGGATAAGGTGCTTTGAGTTGATAAGGAGGCTAATGATGATCCGTATTTTATGAGCAGAACGAAATGAATACAGATTATTATCAGATGCTTAACACAAAATAACAGAGATATAGTAAAACTAGTTTTCTATTCAATAAGGAAATAAGCTAGAACTGTAAAATGCAGCAGAAAACAAGCTTTTCTGGAATGGTGGCGGCTTATCTCTGAGAAGAGATGTGACGGTTGCGCTCATTTCGCAAGAAGATGGTTACCATGAGGCTCTCAAGGAATGTCAAAAACCCTAGACATCCAAAAACCTAACCCTAGGAGATGAAGCGCCAAAAGTCATGTGGGCCCCGTTTGGGTAAGTTAGTACATCAACTTCCCGAGGTCGTAACTTTTGCATACGATCTCTGTTTGGGGTGATCGATAGCCCGTTGGAAAGGTCTATCCGAGATTTACAACTTTTGACTAGGGCCAAATGCATGCCAGAGGCATTTATTTGGGCCCCCAAATCGAAAAAAAGGTCGTTTAGGGCCTCAAAATGGCCCTGGAAGTTCAGGACCCAAAAAACTGCTAAAAATAGTACAATACCAAAATTTTCATAAAACTGTTTTGAGCCAGTTGGAAAGGTGGGTGGCCACCAATATCCACCTGGATCAACCCTCCCTCCTTAGGAAGCAATGGTCTCCATTGCGTTGAGTTCCCCCATCATATGAGGAAATTTCTGCTGAATTTGGCCTTGGGTGAGTCACTTGCCTTGGTGCAGGAGCTGCCCTACTTTGACAAATCGATAAAGTTGGATCCTTTGATGTCGAGTGCCCTTGATCTATGTGTCTGCAATATGATCACTGGATGCTTATTGTAGGCAGTCAGGGTTGAGCTCTGTTGGTGTCAACTTCTCTGCTATCTCTGAGGTGTCTAATAGTGGTGGGAAATATGGTCGAAGGAGAGACACGTTGAAGATTGGATGCAGACCAAGGAAGGGGGGAATGTTGAGCTCAAAAGCATTGTCACCCACTGCCTTTGTGATGGTGTACGACCCATAATGGAGTGGGCGAAGCTTTCAATGGGGCCCTGTAAGGCGTTCTTTCTGCAAATGCAACCAAACTTTGTCTCCCACCTGAAACTTATGTGGCACCCGATGTTGATCATGGCGCTGCTTGTACTTGGCATTAGACTTTTGTAGAATATCCTGAACCTGTTGGCAGATATGTTGGATCCGTTCAATGAACCGGGCGGCTTTTTCAACTTCTGGGGACGAGTCGGCCGAGGTGATCGCAAGGGGAAGTGCAACATCCATGGAGCCCAATGGTTGGAATCCCAACCCCACCTGAAAGGGGCTGTGGCCAGTTGAGCTATGCAGGGCTCGGTTGTAGCTATGTTGGACATAGGGGAGACTCTCATCCCATGTGCGAGGGTGTGTTGAATTGTACATGCGCAGGATATGTATGACCATCCGGTTGACGACCTCTGTTTTTCCATCGGTCTGGGGGTGGAAGGCAGTGGATTTGGTGAGCTTGGTATCCAGCAGTGACCAGAGGATCGACCAGAATGAGCTAAGGAACTGACTGTCATGGTCTGAGATAATGGTCTACGGGATCCCAAAATGTACCCATACTCGTTCAAAGAAGAGCTTGGCAGTGGCTTCTGTTGTGATGTTCTTCTTGCAAGCGGCTAGAATCGCCATCTTGGAAAAGCGATCAACAACCACAAAAACACAGTCATTTCCCCTCTTGGTGGACGGGAGGCCCAACATGTAGTCCATTGAGATGGATTCCCACGGCCTGTCAGGAGTAGGCAGAGGGGTGTATAGGCCCTGTTTCTTAGTGGTCGGTTTGGCAATAGCGCAAGCGGTGCAGGACCTGATATACTTGCCAACATCCTGTCGAAGTTTCGTCCAGTAGAAATGTTTCTGCAACACTGCCACTGTCTTTTCGATGCCAAAGTGTCCTGCCACCCGACTATAGTGAGCTTCCCAAATCAGCTTCGCGCGCTCGCTTGATGGAACGCAGAGATGGCCCAGACGACACAACAACCCGTCCTAAAGATGGAAATTAGCAACCACTGAGTTGGTGCCCAACATTTGATAGGTGGTGGAGAAGTCAGGGTCTGTCTCGTAGAGGTGGGGCCATCCGGAGGTCTCGTGGCCGCAAGAGTCTAGCACCATGGTAAGTGCTGCAACTAGAGGTCGACTGAGGCAGTCAGCAACTCAGTTGGTACTCCCTATTTTATATTTGATATTGAGGTGGAACTGCTGTAAATATGTTGACCACTTCTGATGGCGGTCTTTCTGCAACTTTCCTTGGGTCTGCATGAACTGTAGTGGCTTGTGATCAGTGTGGATGACTGTCTCCTTCCCAAGACTGTAATGTCTCCACTGGCGGCAGGCTTGTACAATGGAGTACATTTCTTTGTCGTAGGTAGGGTACTTGCAGACAGCATCTGATAGTGTCTCACTATGATATGCCACGAGGTGGCCATGTTGAGTGAGAACGGCGCCCACAGCATAATCTGAAGCATCTGTCTCGATCTTAAAGGGATGTTGCAGGTTCGGTAATGAGAGTATCGGTGATGAGTACAAATGCTTCTTCAAGTCATCGAAGGCTTGTTGTTGGGACAGGCCCCACACAAATTTTGCCTTACCACCACCCCTGGTCACTTGGCTGAGGGCCCATGCGATATGAGAGAATCCCAGTACGAACTGGCGATAGAAATTGGCGAGGCCCAAGAAGCTCTGAAGTTCAGTGAGTGTGGTTGGGGCTGGCCAGTCACAGATGACCTGGTTCTTGGCTGGATCCACATGCACACCATGTCGATCAACGATGTAGCCTAAGTAATGGACCCTGTCCATGCCGAAGGAGCATTTTTCCAAGTTTGCATATAATTTGTGCTTCCGCAGGGTGTGTAGAACCTGCTGAATATGCTGCAAGTGTTCCTCCCAAGTCTTGCTATAGATGAGGATGTCATCCAGATACACCACTACAAAATTGTTGGTGAAAGGTCGTAGGATATCGTCCATCATCCTCATAAAATTTGTTGGAGCATTTGTCAAACCAAAAGGCATGACCAGCCATTCAAAAAGACCTTCTTTTGACTTGAAGGCAGTCTTCCATACATCTATCTGTTCTATTGGGACCTGGTGGTAGCCAGACTTCAGATCAATCTTACTGAAGTATTTGGCCCCCGTGAGCTGATCAAGGAGGTCGTCGATTCGGGGAATCGGGTACCGGTTACGGACTGTGATTTTATTCAGGGCCCGGTAATCAATGCAGAGTCGCCAGGTCCCATCTTTCTTCTGCACCAGCACGATTGGGCTCCCACAAGGTGATGAACTGGGACGGATGTGCCCCTTGTGGAGCAATTCTTGGATCTGCCTCTTGATCTCCTCGTTTTCCAACAAAGAGCGGCGATAGACTGGCCCATTGGGTAGCGGTGCGCTTGGGGTCAGATCGATGGGATGCTTGACCTGGCGGTGCAGAGGTACCCCAGTCGGAGAGGAGAAGATATCTGAGTATCCTTCCACCACCTTATCCACTTGCTTATGTTGTGTGGATAGATCGGTCGTGGAGGCCCGGGATGTGGCTGCAATCTTTCTTTCACTCTGAGAGCGAATCACGAAGAAGACAAATTTCCTGGTCTAAGAGATGACCTTCCTGCATTGCTTGGCAGAGATCAAGGAAATAGCACTAGGAGGGACTGCCGCGGGTATCCTGTACAATTTCTTGTTCAAAGAAATAATAACACTTCGAGGCCTAGACTCATATACAGCATGACATTTCCATAAATAAGGTTGGCCCAAAAGAACATCTGAAACTTCGAGAGGAGCAACATCACACAATACCTCATCCTTGAAGGGATTGATGCTGTATGGCATTCGGCACTGTTGGCTGACACGGAGATCGCATCCTTTGCGGAGCCATCCAATGGTGTAGGGTTGTGGGTGCGGCATTGTCAGCAGGGCCAAGCGCTTGACGACCTCTACTGAGATGAGATTCTTCTGGCTACCTCTATCAACGATGAAGTGCAGCGAGGTGCCTTTTACCCACATCTGTGAATGGAAGAGGTGTTCTCCTTCTTCTGGCTCGTATGGTTCATCAGGCTAGAGCTTGGTGGTAGAAATGGTGGCACTGGGTTCCGCATCAATGATCTGTCTTCCCCTTTCTGGTTCAGACTCAAAGTCAGAACCCACATCTGATTCAGATGCTTTCACTTCGGCCACCAGCGACTGCTTTGAGTGGCAATCAGCAATGTTATGCCAAGGGCTCTTATGGAAGTCGCACCACTTCCCGGTATCTTTCTTTGTTTTTTCAGTGTCCTTCTTTGCTTGCGTCTTGGACTGGTTGTCCTGATACTGTCCATCTTTGCTCTGTCCTTTATTCTATGGGTTGGGGCCGCCCTTTCCTGTCTTTTGCTGTGAGGGGTTCCCAGGTCCAAATTGTCGTGTCTTTTGTTTGAGCTTCTGCTCGATTTTGACGGCATATCAGTAGGCCGCGCCCAAGGAAGAGATGTCCAGAAATTCCATTTCGGTCTGGATGTATCTATGTAGACCACCGCGATACTTGGGCACCAGATGTCGCTCTGAATCTTTGATACCCAGCTTGGTGCGCAAGGTATGGAAGATATTTGTGAACTCTGGCACTGCTTGGTCTCTTTCTTGTCACAGTGTGGTCCATTTGGTATACAAGTTGTCATAACTTCCAACAGGGTAGTATTATTACTTAATAGCATCCCTGAAGAATTCCCAGGTGGCCGTGACTGAAAATAATGAGGCTTCTTCTGTGTCCTTTTGCTTGCAGAATGTTTCCCACCAATCTTTGACATGGGGAACGACTTTGAGGAGCGAAAAAGTAATCTTTTCTTTATTCAAAAAGTTATGGACAAAAAAATACCCTTCTAGTAGATTCAACCACTTATCTACAGCATATGCGTCTATCTGTCCTTCAAATATAGGAATATCGAAGTTGATTTGTACCTTGAAGGGGGCGGCGCCTCCGCTCGAGGAAGATGCGTCGCTTGTTGGTAGTCACCGAAGGATTTGCGCGAAATTATCCACCATCTCGTTCCTCTGTTGCGTGAGGGATTCCTCAAGCAACATTTTGATAGGATCTCCTATCCCGTCATATTTATTTTCTCTTGCCATGAGAGGTCACTTGGGCATGCAAGAGCTTTTGTCCTTAAGAGAAACAAGCTCGAGACCCAATTCTTTGTACCCTGACCTCGTTGGGGACATGCATTAAGACGACAAGGAGCAGACCGCTCTGATACCACTGATCCGGATTTTATGAGCAGAATGAAATGAATACAGATTATTATCAGATGCTTAACACAAAATAACAGAGATACAGTAAAACTGGTTTTCTATTCAATAAGGAAATAAGCTAGAACTGTAAAATGCAGCGGAAAACAAGCTTGTTGGAATGGTGGCGGCTTATCTCTGAGAAGAGATGTGACGGCTGCGCTCATTTCGCAAGAAGATGGTTACCGTGAGTCTCTCAAGGCCTTTTACAATAAACAAGGATGTCAAAAACCCTAGACATCCAAAAACCTAACCCTAGGAGATGAAGCGCCAAAAGTCATGTGGGCCCAGTTTGGGTATGTTAGTACATCAACTTCCCGGGGTCATAACTTTTGCATACGATCTCCGTTTGGGGTGCTCGATAGCTTGTTGGAAAGGTCTATCCGAGATTTACAACTTTCGAATGGGGCCAAATGCATGCCAGAGGCAACCATTTGGCCCCCCAAATCGCCAAAAAAGGTCGTTTAGGGCCTCAAAATGGCCCTGGAAGTTCAGGACCCGAAAAACTGCTAAAAATAGTACAATACCAAAATTTCCATAAAACTATTTTAAGCCAGTTGGAAAGGTGGGTGGCCACCAATATCCACCTGGATCAAATGATGACCAAAATAAAGCACTAGGGGGTCAAAAACAAGGATTAGGTGCTAGGAGACTCAACTACCAATGCATGGAATGCATGCAAAATTAAGTTTGATATGGTTAGAATGTTCCAACAACCCCCATTAATCCTAACTATGAGGAAAAAATAAGTAAATAAATGGGAAAATGGGGCCCTAGTTACTGAGACCAATGGTCACCCCGTACAACAATCTAAAAAATAACTGAGGAAAGAGAGAAAACCCAGTGGGAACAAAACCCCCCCTAAAAATAGACTATAAAAAATCTAATCAACCAAATATCACCCACCCCAAGAAGGGATCAGAGATGAGTGAACTTTCTCACTGAAAACGTTTTGGTGAAAATATCTGCAATCTTCTCTTGTGAAGGGAAATAAAGCAATGTGATGGTACGATCATGCACCAATTCCCGGATATAGTGCATATGTATCTCAATGTGTTTGGTCCTCTATCTCTGAACTGGATCTGTATAAATCATGATTGTACTCTGATTGTCAGAGAATATGACTGGTGGATTATTGTAGCGAATACCAAACTGTGATAAGATGCCCTGCAACCAGATGCACTAGGTGGCGGCATTCACTGCACCTCTGTACTCGGCTTCAGCTGGTGAAAGATAAAGATTTGTCTGTTTTTTTCTCGACCAACGGATAGGACCATATCCAAACATGAAAACATAACCTGATGTAGACTTCCGACCTGAGTTGTCTCCAACCCAATCTGAATATGTGTACCCAATAAGGTTCAATGGAGACCCAACTGCATAGTGAATACCATAGGTATTTGTCCCTTGCACATAGTGTAGTATTCTTTTAGATGCCTTCCATTGAAGCTTATGAGTCTCTTATATGTATCTAGAGACAACACTCACTACACAGGATAGATCAGAGAAAGTATGTGTGAGAAACAAAAGACTCCCGATCAGTTTCCTATACAAGGTATTATCTACCAATGGTGAAGAAGAACCATCTTCTATACTAACACCTAAAATAAAATGAAATACGATTGGTTTGCATTCTGTCATGTGAAACCCGACAAGTAGATCTATTGCATACTTGGACTATGCAATCTTGATTCCTAAATCACTCTGAGAGACTTCAAGACCAAGAAACTGCTTTAGCAGTCCCAAATTTGACATTGAGAAAGAATTGTGCAAGGCTAATTTGATAGAACCAATGCATGAAGATAGACTCCATGTAATCAGTAAATCATCAACACATAAAACAATAAGGAGAAGAGAATTACCATCATTCTTCATGTAGACATTCGAATCAGACTTGCATCTCTGGAAATCTTGTGACAATAGAAAGTAGTCTATCTTTGCATACCATGCTCGGGGAGCTTGCTTGAGCCCATATAAAGACTTCCTTAATCTACACACTAACAAAGGATCCTCGATGTATCCTTTAGGTTGCTTCATGTAGATCTCCTCCTCTAGATCTCCATGAATAAATGCATTCTTCACATCCATGTGATGTACCTCCCAGTACTTGGATGCAGCTAGAGCCAAAACAAGACAAATGGATTCCATATTTTCCACTGGAGCAAAGGTATTTGTATATTCAATCGCTTGAACCTGAGAGAATCCTTTAGAAACCAATAAATCCTTGTACCTTCATGTTACTCCATCTGATCTCATATTTTTTATGTATACCCACTTACACTGAACAAGCTTCCTTCCAGGAGGGAGAGAAACAAGCTCCCAAGTCTCATTTTTCTGAAGAGATTGGTACTCTTCATCCATAGCTATTATCCATCTTGGATCTTGGGAGGCCTCAAAGAAATGTTTTGGATCTGATCCAACCATCATAAAGCATCTTTCAGGAAGAAAGACATACTTATGAGAGAGTGCAAAACTTGCACTTTGATACTGAGATCTGGTTCTTCTTGGATCTTGTGGATTCCTAGCAAGCTCACCAGCAGCTTCTATGGTCTTTTCATCCCATTTTGGAAGTGGTATTGGATCTACAGGGTCTACTGGATCTTGTGGATATGGATATAGCATGTGCTCATCTTCACTTTCTGAATCAAATTCTGAACTTTCATGGGCAGATGATTCGCTATCATGTTCAACATATTGTGGTGGATTAGTTGGTGAGATTTTTTCTTCAACATGGTGGGCATCATGCAATGGCCATTCTTCAAACAGGACACTTCTTTCAAGTAAGGTCTTCATGGTGGATAGATCCAACAGTTTATAGGCCTTTGCACTCTGTGCATAACCAACCAATATGCACTCTTGACTTTGAGGCTTTAAGGCTCTCCTCTTCTCTAAAAGAATCCTGGCCCAAGCTTTTGAACCAAATACTATGATGTGGGACACATCTGGCTTGTATCCCATCCAAGCTACGAATGGATTTTTTCCTTTTAGGCCTTTGTGTGGAATTATGTTTTGGAGATATGCATCACAGTTGACAGCTTCTTCCCAAAGTCTAGGAGACAATGCCTTAGACTCAAGCATGCATGTAGCCATCTCTTTTAGGGTTTTGTTCTTTCTTTCAACCACACCATTATGTTGTGGTGTGTATGGAAGAGTGTGCTTCATTTCAATACCTTCATCTGCAAAAAAATAGCTAAAACTCATTCTTTACATATTCTCCTCCATTGTCAATATGAAGGACCTTTATCTTTCTGTCAATGAAATTTTCTACAGCAGCTTTAAAAAAATTGAAATATTCAAATACTTATGATTTCAACTTTAGAAAATAAACCCAAAATAGGTCCATTTTAGTTGCTTGCTTACATTATTGTTGATAGAATAATCTGCAAAAAACGTTGCAATATACCTTGGAAATGTATCTTGGAGGTTTGATACAAAATATACTAAGCTCTCACAAGCTCTGATACCATGTGAAATTCCATAGGTTGGTCAAACCTCACTAATTTCACAAAGCTTTTACCGAAAGAATTAAGAGCAAAAGTTGTAAAATTCACACATGAATTGAAACTCAGATAAAAAATTGTTGTTTCTCTATTATTTAGCAAATAGATGGTAAACAAAAGATCATATAACAATACTGAGAATTCTATATCCTTGAATGGCATTTTAATTCATCTCAAGTGGTAGGCTTAGTTTGCATTGGAACCATCACCCGACAAGGTCTAGTGGCCACTAATGATGAATGGCTAGTCAACTGAAGTTGGTTGGCGCATGAATGAGTCATTAGAAATAGAAAATAGGGAAGGAGACTCCAAATAGGTGCATAATTGACTTGTATTGGTAAAAAGAGGCGCTCCTACACTCAGTCTCAGTGAAACTAGGTGTAACAGTCAGTTAACAAGGAAATCAAGGGGACAAGGTGCCTTTATTCATGGAACTGACTATGCTAAATCCTGAAATCATGCATGATGGCGCATTTACACTTCAGTGATGTGGAGAAGGCGGTTTGAGTGGATAAGGAGGCTAATGATGACCAAAATGAAGCACTAGGGTGTCAAAAACAAGGACTAGGTGCTAGGAGACTCAACTACCAATGCATGGAATGCATGACAGATGCATGGAATGCATGCATGCATGCAAAACAAAGGTTGAGATGGTTAGAGTGTTCCAACAATATTCCCTTAGTAGATCAATCAAGCACATCAAGAAATATTATATATAAATTCCTTGATTAATATAAATAAGAGAAATCATAGTTAATTGACACCAACAATTACCCGTATTTATCACTACTAATTGGCACATATTAAGCACTTTTCTATTTTGACTTCTTTAAACTCAATAAAAATTATTTAACAACAATCACAACTATCACATTCATCATGAAACATGCAAATTTAACTCGAACAAATATCAACATCACCCTATAAGGAACATATTTCCAACAGATCAGCAGATTCTCCAAACAACACAAAATATGTTCTTGTGGTATTACCTCTCTAGCTCCTTTAGCCCCAAGTCTTTGGTTGGGATCCTCAATGAGAAACCTGAGAAAAGAAAAAATAACAGTTAGAAGTTAACAATGCCACTATATTTAGATTGTTAGAAGTCTAGGGATCCTAAATTAATGTTGAATGTTGGAAAGTAAGGTATGACGAAGATATGATTATTATCTCCATCCATAAAGAATAGAGAATAATAAATTAGGATTGACATTAGCAATGCTCCAAGGTTTCACACAATAATTCTACGACAACACTGTTGTTTATGAAATCCATGCCCATTTTGAAAACTTTTTATGTGCCCCTATTTCATGCAACAACTTCCAAACACTTACAGTTCCAAGAGATTACTTTTCAACCAGACTGGTCATACACAGGTATAGTTCACAATCAATGACCCTCATCAAAGTAAAAACACAGAATGCTACAATAGCATTGGTGTTTGACTTCGCTTTGTTAGCCAAAGTTTGATAAGGAGATGGACTGTTGACTTTGCTTCATTAACTAAGGATTGAAAAACATTTAATTGAACATACATGATAACATCATGTTCACTAGCAACAAAATTTTCTACATATCTATTTGTTTCAATATACTATTTTACCATGTTGTCATCAAATTAAAACATGAAATTGTTTTGTAAATTAAACTCATTAACAAACATCTCTCTTTAAAATTTATAATATTGAGAAGGAGGCTTATTATTCTAAACCATCTCATTGATGTTCATAATACACTGAAGTCTTGTTATTCCATTGTGAAAATAGGCAGATATTCATTTCCACTATTCAAACATATATTGCCACCTGTTAATTACCCTCTTGAACTACTCCCCCAAACAAATCATGCCAACAATTAAAACATAAAACAATCAGATTCATAGTATGCATTTATGTATGTTTGTGTTCACACGTGTGCATGTGTGTGTGTCGTGTTGTATGTGTATGACAGTGAAGCAACATTGTTTACTTTAATTTGATATTAACAACCTTATGACTATGCTTCTAACTCCACCTTATCCAGTATCTCATGTCGCTCTTCACTAACTGACTTCTTTATCCCATCACTATGCCCTTAAAGTTCTCCCATATCTTGTGCCCTGCATGTTTTTTTTAATATTATAGACCCTTCCAATGTGGGAACTTGACTTCAGCTGTATGTGTCAAGACATTTACTTGAAATATGAAATGAAAATAAATTATAAATTCCTTGCTTAAAAGTAGTAGTATGGATGCTACACCCAATATGAGGATCATGTAAATGAAAAAACAATCATAGGTTCATCCAAATATGAAGGAATAGATCCAACTGAGTAGTTCCTATGGTATGGACAAAGAAATTAAGGGAGTAAAAAACAATGGAGACACAAGGATAGCATCTCTTGAACAACAATGATGATTTCTGCAAATACCAGCAACACTTCCCAGGACAAAAATGACATGCTAGATTACGAACCAGTTAAAACACCTCAATTCCATTCATCTCAATATGAAATAACTTCCATAAAACAATATTTTTCAAAACCATTGCTCTTCCTTAGTAAAGAAACATATATAGGAAAGCACTTCCAAATTCCCAAACAAGCCCTCTAACACCCACCTATGATGACTATCCTTTATGAAGGGATACAAAAGGCCTTATTTCTTCCCTTGAAATAATGTGAAGGTTTAAAAGATTAAAGAAATAGAATAAGCAAATTGTTTGTACCATTAGCTATTTCTGTTATCATCTGTATAGAATTTTTTAAACAACGAAGATATATTTCATTTGGTGAATAGCATAACCTCTAGAGGTGTAACATAGATAGGGATGCATATGATCATATCATGGGGTGGTCTTGTTTTAAATGGATAGTGAATCTGAACTATGATCCACATTGTAAAAGGAGATGATTCACATCAAAAGGATTTTCCTAAAATGTTTTCACCTCCATAATTAGGAGGTGAACTGAGTGGAGACCATTTGAACACTAGAGAAAGACTCAATCTAGTTTCACCTTTCTGTTAGTTTTTAAAATTCTAAAATTATGCTTCCATTATATTGGAAAGTTCGTTTTTGTCTCATTTGTTTTCATATGGTTGGTATTGTTCACCATTTCACTTGTTTCTATTGCTTGTTTAAAATTGTTTTAACAAGGTTGCCAACATTCATGGGTGTGGGTATGGAGAGGTTATTTTTGAAATTCATGTCCTTGGGTTGCAAGGGCACATGACATGTATATAAATATGAAATATGTAACCCTCTATATAATAACACTGAAAAAATGCAAAACAAGAAAATTTCAATAATATAATCGTTGATATCACAAGTCATTCAACAATCATAAAAGTCATGACCAGAACATTTCAAAATTCAATATAATATAAGAAGAATTTATATATGAATTTTGAGCTATAGCATCAAAAATGTTGCATAAGGATTCAAAACTATAAATTTCTAATTAAAAGGACAAGACTAGGCTACTCAATGCTCAATGGCAGTTGCCTATCATTTATTAATGGCAACCCGAGTGTCTTCTACAACCTTCTAGATTTCCTGTGAAACCCTACAAACAAAGGGAGAGGTAGAGAGTGATGAGTAACTCGAGAGCATCAATAAGGCCTTCTGATTCAATATTCTCTTCCACATGTATAGCATTATTTGTGAATTGATCCCATTTCATGGAAGATCTTTGTGGGAAATAAGTCGAAGGTTGTTGGGATTGTAAACTGGGTTTCGTATCTTTGATCCAATCAACATTCCAGGAAGGGCCTTGTACCTTGTGTTTTTTTGGGAAAGAAGATAGAGGCTGCTAGGAATGTAAACTAGGTTTTGTATCTTTGATCCCAACACAGGGGCTTCACTAGAAGGCAATATAATATCACGTTCATTCATATTGCGGTATTAAATATTCATGAAAACCTAAAAATTATATTGTTTATATACTAAGGGACAAAGGGTTTTTTTATTTAATGTAACAATACAAAAATACTTTGGGGTCTTTTTTATATGGGCGGGCTGACAAAAATCCACCAATGGAGATGGCAGGATCACGGCTGGATGAGAAATCGGGTTGAGGCAAGGCTCAGGCTTACCAGTACACAGGGGAATCACGTCTTGAGGCATGCTTGAGGCCAGGGGTTTCGTGGTGAAGTGGGTTTTTAGTCGATCATAGTCAAGAGAGATAGTGGTCATTGAGAACCAATTGTTACCAATAACACTCATCCAGTTGCTACCAATAGCCTTGCCAAGCTCTAAGCCTTCAGGGCCTATTATAGGCCCTCGATAGGCCTTGGGGTCTTGAATACCCAACCACTCATGCCTATTATAGGCCTTGGGAGGTTTAGTCAGCCTCCTAGAGCTTGTTACAAGCCCTGGGGGCTTGGATACCTAGCCCACAACAAGCTTAGTCAACGATTGGGAAACTGCAACATGCAATCTAAATGTTGTACTATGTACATTGGCTCTAGTGACATACACGAAGTGATCTCCTATCTCTTCATTAGACCATTAGATGTTGAAAATCATAATGATATGTGGTTGAGTAATTGCATTGTGGGTGAAGTAATGTGCATCCACAATATACATCAAAAGAAGCAAGGTGCATTGTAGAATGCATGTGGGGTCATAAGAGGGGTATCATATCAATATACTAGGTAGAAATATAAAGGGGTATACAAAATGTTAATGAAAAAATTGATACATACAATATCTAGTGAAAATAGGGGGTTTTTTAAGTTGGGAAGGCATATTGGGAGGGGGTTAAAAAAATGATTTTGGAAGGTATTTTCCAATATTTAGTGAAATTAGGGGTATTGTTTCATATGCCACGAACGAACACGCTATGATAGTGGTTTATTGAGTGAAGCCCCCGTGGATCCCAATCAACTTTTCTCCATTGAATGGATAACTAGATAAGTAACCCAAGTGTTTTTAGAGGCTGGAGTGTTGCCTACTTATGAGAGTAATTCCATAACAAATGTTTTTTTTGTTTTGGGGCATGTTCACAATGAAGTTTCCATCGTTGTACTAATCCCTATTGATATCCATATCAAACAAAACCCCAAGTGTGCAATGTCACCTCACCAAGGTAAAAAATGGACAAACTTAATTGTATATGATTGATGCCTTCAATCCTATGCCATAAATCTTATTCACTGCAATCCGATGAATCCCCTCATGACATCTCTATGATGGGAAAAAATGCATCTTTATTTTTTATTTCTTTCTTTGTATTTGTCGGAAATGCTTTGAGAAAAAAACCCTAAGGGATTGCATCACACAGAGCGCTTAGGTGCAAAGATTAAGTAACTATTTTAACCAAAATATTATGGGACTTGAACTTGATATCATATTTTGGAACATAGGCCATTTGAATTGGATGGGTCAAAGTGAGAATGGAAAACTAGTGGATGGCTTAGTAGTTTGTCAACATCATTAGTGAATCAATGTCCCATTGACATTTTCCATGTTTTCAAGTCTACAGTAGCAATATGATTTAATGCTTGAGCCTTCTTCACTACTATTTAGTAGGGTTCTCACAGTTCACCTTCATAGGAATGCTTAGTGAGGAGTAGAAAATTTGAATTCTACAATTTTTCGAACTGAATGCAAATTTCATTACCTAATGTTGCACTATCTTCTCTTTATATTTAACGAATTATCTCTAGTTACCAAGAGAACACAAACTTATGGGGCAAAATAAAGAAACCCCATTCAAGAAGAATTAAGCTTAACCTGAAGACATTTCCTCAGTTGTTGGTTAAGCATTGGTAGGTATATAAATTTGTATTCAATTGCAAATATCAATATCAAGATTAAGATGTAAATAGTAATCATGTGTACAAGATGAATAAAATTAATTTCCAAGTTAGAACACATTTTATCATGCAAATGCTCATTAGCGTCCCATAAAGCATATACAATACATATTGGTGTATCACGTATACACAGTCAACTTTTAGTTATTTTTTGGATACTCATATACAACCCAATCATGTTGTCTAAAAGCAGATTAAACGAATTTATTATGTTTGAAAGTTTAAAAGACACTTTTGTCTCTCATGGCCACTTTTAATCTATCCCCTAATAAAATATGCTCGGACTTAATTGAAAGGAATGGCATTGAAACTAACTTGCATCAACGTTCTTGCTAATTCAATAGGAAAGCAAGTAATACACGCCAATGACTCTGCAATTGTTCCTGCTACTAATGAAGCATTTGGGGTGCATTCTTACTCAAAGCTCTCGAAGCCAATCTTGAAAAATGTTATAGTAAGGTAAATATAGCCTACTTGATTGACAAAAAATGTATAATCATTTTAAAGAATACCAATAACATTTCTAAAACATTTCTAAATAATGTGTCTAGAGATGACAAAAATAAATGTATAATCATTTAAAAAAAACCAACAATATTCCTAAAAAATATATCTAGAGATGGAGTAGCGAATCAAAATCTATTCAAGCAACTCTATCAAAACTATCACATAAGATATGGTCGTAAATAAACAAATGCAGTGTAACACTAATCAAACAGAATAGCCAAACATCACCATATACTGTAAAGTAGAATTACACATAACCATAAATATGGAAGCTATATGCAGTTCAACCCGTGTAAAACTTCATTCAAATAAATCTGCTATAATAAAATGACATTGTGAAAATATTTCTAGGAGAGAATTTCATCCCTGGAATTATTTGTGGATAATCACTGCACTCAAGGATTGATAGGAGAGTATTCAATGGAAATTTGGACCCATTGCCTCTTATCTCCTCTTAGTTATACTTCTCAATACCCGAGACCAAATTATTAAAATGCAATCAGATGCTTCCATATCTTTATAAAGAGGTTGCTTTTGGAGCTCTGGAAAGCACTTATTTTGTGATGAGACTAAAATCTTATATGAGAAAGACTGGGCCAACGCTCAAATAGTAGAGAGGCTCAATCGAAGATTGGAAATTCATGTTACTAAATATAGATGGTTCAAAAGATGCCAGGTCCATATGGCATACTAAAGCTTCCTTCAAGCTCATTCTTTTTAGTTGGATTATCATTAAGCATGAATCAAACCCAAACTACACTCATACATGCAATTTGGGGATGCAAGGTTGTACAATCATTCTGGGACAGGGTGTCAGCTAAGTACTTTCTCTTATCCATTGGCCCATTCCATAGAAGAAGTGCTAGGAGACACTTGGCAGAGAGATCTAACATCCTATATTACTCAAATGCTTGCAATATTTGTAGAGGAGGAGATATGGGGTAACTCGTAATGAGCACTCCTCCCTGATGCCTATGGGGGAGTTATTGTTTTCATATCAGAAGTAGCAATGCATATTAAAGCTAGGTTAGAGATTTTTAGGAAAGACAAATTCTTGAAATTGGGAGCTAAGGCTAACATGGTGTCCCTTCTCGTCTGTGTTGGCAGAGGTGGCCAAATGAGGTAGCCTCTAGCCCCTTAATGTGGTCCTCCTATTTTGCAATAGATGTACCTTGTCATAAAAAAAAAAGGGCAAACCCCTTTTGAAGATAATTATTTGCTTCCTGCATGTTGCTGCTTTTCTCCTTTGCCCTGATTTTTTACTATCGAGGTCCTATTGTTTCTCACTGGATTCTTTGAATTATTATGCTACAGTTTCTCATCACACCTTTCCACTTTCTAGTCTCGATACTTCCCTGTTTTGTATTGTTCATAAATTTAGTCATTCAATTTGAGTTGCTTCACGAATAAGGTGTATAGAAACTCAATTGTTCAAAAATGTCACACCATTTAAACAATTTATATTTTGATTCTAAAATTTTTGTCTGTTATATTCAACGAGACCACATAATTGTCACATCAACTGAATTAACCAAAGACTTCCTATCCTCTTAGTTCATAGAAATCTCTTCTATGAGCAAAACTTATGGCCATAATCATAAACTTGTGGCTCTCAAGTACTTGTTCAAACCCATTGCAAGGTTGATTTTTTTCATAGAAGTTGAAGACATTATCATTGTGTGCAGTTGTTGCACCATGTTGCCTCTAAAGATACACAATAGTAAGTAATGATCCAACTATGATGTAGAAAAAAGAAACATGCAATCACAATGGATAAAAGCTTTATAGTTTCCAACCATCACCGAATCCAGAACACAGGATTTGACTGTCCTCTTCAAAAGGAGACAAAGTACGTCCAACAATAGAAACAACTTGTTCATACAGATTCATAATACTCCCAATCTCATGTAGACTTCACCCACTAAAAGAGTGTCTCCCTGTAATCACCAAGACTAATGAAATTAACAATTGAAGTTTGCATCACTTAGTCAAACCAACCTTCAATATTAGTCATCTGATTTTCTTTGTTCTCTAGAAAGGAGAGACTAATCCATTCATTTTTCGTAGTGAATTCAATACCAAGAATCAAGTTAGAATACTTGCCAGTGTAGACTCTCGCAATGCACTATGCAGCAGTTACCTATAAAATCAGTTAAAGATGTCAATCATCCATCTCACATTTTAAAAGTTTTCGAATGGAAAAAGAACTATTGCCATGAAATAGTAGTCACCAAACTAATAGAGAGCTTTGCATTAAATGGAATCTTATAAATCTAAACCAAAATGTTATTTTGTGAATTCAAACTCATTTTCACTACCTTAAAATAAAGGTTCTTGACTTTGAAAATGGAAGTTTGAATTTGCCAAAAACACAACATAGATTTAAACCTAGGTTAATGAAAATAAAATTCCCTAACATGAAATGGTAAAGCCATCAACACTTATTGTTTTCACTTTTTTCCACTGTTGCAATTGAAGCAAGGCTCCACGACCTTCTACAAGTAGAATTGCAACTTAGAGCTGGTGATGTCAGTCTAGTGTAGGTCAGAGCAAGCAATGCAAGGGATTTGGAAATGGAACAAATCAACAAGAGACAGTGATAACTTGATAAGATATTTGCAGTTTTTCTGCCATGGTGACTAAACTGCGAAGCCATGCAAGTTCTAAAGTAAGTCGTTTTGCACATTTTCTATTGTGTTAATTCAAAAAATGCAGACATTAGAAAGTAAATACAGATTAACAATGAATAGTTATTTTAAAATTTAACTTAACACTAAACATGAAAGTCATCTCACACTGGCCATTTTTTTTCATTTTTACTATGGAAGCTGCCGTAAGTCTCTATTTCCACGTGCACGTCAAGTTGAAGCTTAAAGCTGGTCATGTTGGACTCATGAAATGTTAGACTCTAAAGGAGGTAATGCAAGTTTTCTACTGTGGTGGTTATCGGGGTATGTTTTTTTTTCAATCGATTTAACATAGCAATATATTCATCGAAGCCTTTTCCATGATGCTTAGCAATATATTATCGGGGTATGTTTTTTTTTCAATCGATTTAACATAGCAATATTCGTGGCATACTAAGCAATGTAGGTGTGAAAATAAGCATTATTGTAGATGCTTACCTAGCATTATGGCAATTCTTTTCAAATTTTTGGCATTCATTACCTTCTTCGGGAATTTTTGCTTGTCATAAGCAAACTCCAAATTGATCATGGTGACTTAGATGCTAAAATCTAAGGAAACGTTCAAAGGATAGATAGTGAGATCAAGTGAGAAAGAAGAAAATTAACATTTGAAGATGATATGGTAGTTCACTAGCTGATTGGAGAAATGGTAATCCAAAACTCTAATTCCCTTCTTAATCAACCCAATTGAGCAATTATTAAGTCAAATATCACATGCCACATACAATTGGATTGATCTATTAGTTAGTAATGGGGTCACCCCAGCTACATATTAGCTACATATTATCAGTTTAATACCCCCACTCAACTCAAATCACACAACCAATTATTGATTACATTAGAACATTAATTAGAGAAAAGATAAGATAAGATAATTATATTAATGTCTAACAAGTGACCACTAAAGTAGGTCAATGGGACTGTAGGCTAACATGATTTCAATACAATGTGGGAGCGCTAAGACAACTCCTATAAAAGAAAGAAGCATAACTATAACCTAAAAAGAAACTCCAATCACTTGGGTTGTTCTCAAACTTATTAGAGAAACTCGAATACCTCTCGTATCTAGTTGATAAAGGCTAAGCCAATATAAATACTACTCAGTGCATGATGAGTTGGGTCCCCCAACAATTCATTCTTATCCTAGCTCAACTTGTTCATTCTTATCCTAGATCATCGAGCAAATTTTTTTGGCTTGGTTTCAAGCTTAATTCCATTTCTTTTAGTAGCCTCGCTACCATTGAAGGCGCCTCTTCTAGGGGACACTTGGATGGTTAAGGGAAACTGCAAATTGTTGTGGCATTAAGTTTATTTGGTTTTATTCACCTTTATATTGAAAAGTCAACATAAAGTAACATTCAATGAGGATCCTCATCGCCTTACTTTAGGGGATTTGAGGAGTTTTACACAAAAATTGGTTGTTCTTGCTTCTATGAATTACCTTCAACGCATTATGTCATGATGTTGAGTCCCAACCTAGGGTGCTCAAGCTCAAATGCTAGATATTTTAGCTTCAGTGAACCAAGAGTTTCTTGTACCTTTCCTAGCAACCCTATTGTTCTCATTTGTTGTAAGTTGTAACCACCTTCAATATCAATGTACTTATTTCTACTCTGAAGCAATATATGAAGCATTTTAAAAAATAAATAGCACCCTTTTATGCGAGGTACTTCACATATTTGCTCTTTTTATTTTCCACCATAAGGTGATTGGGACTTTTGTAACTTTTTTACTAGAATAACTTGCGGGCACAAAAGTCAACTTTGTGGATGGAAGACTACCAAATTGCTAACCCTTCACCCTCAATGGGTTAGCAATTATAATAAAACCCTCAATGGGTTAGCAATTATAATAAAGCTAGAAATTATAATAGGTGGCAAGGAATTTGACGCGTAAATTGTCCGCCCAACCCGTCACAAAATGGCTTGGAATATAAAAAATGTTTGATAATTTAGATATTACCGTCAATTTTGACGAGCTTTGATGATTTGAAATTCCTACCCTAGTGGCAACTAAATAGCAAAAGTGTCTAAACACTCATGGAGCTAAAATGTTATCAAAATACGAGAGATATAAATGACAATTGAGAAAAGAGAAGAATCAAAGCTAGCCAAACTATATGAAGGGTAAGGCCTAGCTCCACATAAAAATCATAAGTGAAAATAAAAGTGAAGGAAGAGGAGGGAAAATAGGCCTCCATGTCCTAATCAAAGAGTTTGGAGATTAATGTCGGGCTCGATGATGCCATCCGAAGTGCTTAGGGTTGAGGCCTGGCTACACAACCCTGGAATGAGTTGTGCAGTGAGACAAAAAGAGATGGTCTAGTATGGGTTTCCATAATATGTTCTTTCATCTCATCTAATATCCCAGTGAAGATCTTATTTATGTCAATGTGTAATATAGGCTCATTTTCTTATAAATTTCTTGAGTTTACATTCTAAAGAATTAATGGGGCTTTGGTTCACTGGTGGGATAGATAGTTGTGGAATCCCCCACCCAAACTACATGTTTTACAAAGGAATGAATATTATTCTTCCCACCTACCATCTAATCCTAAGGAAGACTATATTACATAGGGAAGCCCTCGAACATAAGTGCATTTCTTGAAGTAACTTAAAAACCAGTGGAAGGTGCAAACAATCACATACCTGGGAGGATTATGGAAGGAAGACATGGGAAAATACATTGTAAATCTCAGTTTTGGGTCTCTTGGACTCCAACAATGAGGGACGGGACGTGAGAGTGACGAAGTGGGCATCATTGGATTGCAAACAAATGTATCTCTCCTCTTCTCGATGCAGAATCTATGTCTGAAGAGGGACATACAGCAATGGTGGATCTCCTCACTTCCTTCAGCTTAGCTAGCTAATAAGTTTTTTTATTGAAATTTTCATTTTTCCATGTCGTGGGTGCCTCAGAAGTACGCAATGTGGGTATGGGTTGGATTTGGAATTAAAATCCGCATCCGACGAGTGCCCAAACTTGAAATTTGGGTAAACCGTTAAGGAGATATGTCAAAAATACAATAAGAAAAAATAGTTTTTCTTTTTCCCTCCAATTTGTTTTACAAAATTTACCCTTATGGTTGACATCATTATCTTGAATCCTATTGGTTCTTATAAAGTGAATTTTTATGGTACATTATTTGTTTTGAGGCCCATTTTTTACCTCAAAACTCCCCTAATGCCATGTCATCACCTTTTAGCCTTTGCATATGCCTTGTCATCAATGCTTGTTTGTTTGTCATCATCCTTTGTCATGCTTGTACATGCTTTCCAATTCACCAATCTTTGTCAGGTCTTCTGCCATGTCATAGACCTTTGTCATCAAGCATGTCCTCCTTTGTCCTTTGTCTTTTTCCATGTCCTTTTTCATTGCAATGTCATTGTCCTTGTCATTAATCTTTGTCAAGTCATCAACCTCATGCTTGCCAAGTCCTCAAGCCATGTCTTTTGTCATGTCATGTACTTCATGTCAATGTCCTCCATGTCATTGTCCTTTGCTTGCCATGTCTTTTGTCATGTCATGTACTTCATGTCAATGTCCTCCATGTCATTGTCCTTTGTTTTCCATGTCATCAATACTTATTTGTTTTGTCATCATCCTTTGGCCTTTGTCATTAATGTGTTGTCATCAATGACAACTATGGTCATCAATTTCTCCCATACCTAGTTGAGATCCTAGATGAGCATATGGGAATGACCATCTACTAACTGTCTGACTCATCTTCCTATGGGATTTCTCCCATATCTGGCTGAGTACCTGGACTGTAGAGGTACCTGTGCAATCACACGACCAACTACTGACTATATTACTCATCTGCCGATGGTATTTCTCCCATACCTAGCTGAGTACCTGGACTGTAGAGGCACATGTGTGAACTCAACCATCTACTAACTGTCTGACTCATCTTCCTATGGGATTTCTCCCATATCTGGCTGAGTACGAGGACTGTAGAGGTATCTGGGTGAACCGAGCCATCTATTGGCAGTTCAACTCATCTGCCTGTGGGATTTCTCCCATATCTGGCTGAGTACGAGGACTGTAGAGGTACCTGGGAAAAATTAGGGTAAGCATCTCGATGTCATCTTTTCCTCTCACGGAGGGACTCGTTCTCCTCAACTCCAAGTCTTCTGCAAAAGTATTCGAACTTCACCCTGGGAAGAGCCTTGGTGAGAACATCTACAGTCTGTTCATCTGTCGGTACGTACTGTAACTCGACCACACCTTTCTATACCATATCATGAATGAAGTGATATTGAATCTCTATATGCTTCGACTTGTCGTGAAATACAGGATTCAATGACATCTGCACCCAACTCTGGTTATCACAGTGAATCATAGTCGGCTCTGGAATCTGGCCAAACAATCCTGCCAGGAATTTACAAAGCCAAACTGCTTCTCGAGTTGTTGTACTAACATCCATGTACTCAGCCTCTGCAGTACTGAGTGCTACCAAGTCCTGCTTCCTGCTGCACCAAGAAATAACTACAAAACCCAAACTAAAGCAACATCCAGAATTACTCTTCCTATCTGCAGTGCATCCGACCCAATCTGAGTCTATAAACCCCTGTAATCTCAGGTCACAATATTAAGCATATCTCAAACCATATCCCACAATGCCACGCAAATATTTGAGCACATGTTTTGCAGCAATCCAGTGAATTTGCCTCGGTTCGCACATGAACTGACTGAGAGCATTCACAGAAAAACATATATCTGGTCTAGTGTTTGTCCGATACATCAAGGACCCAATCAGTTGGCTATACATGATGGTATTAATCAAATCTGAGTCTGAAGCAGAATCGCTCAGCTTCTTCCAATTCGCATCCATCGAAGTGGCCATGGACTTGCATACCAACATTCTGAATCTCTTCAGAATATCTATGGTGTACTTTCCTTGAACTAGGAAAATCTCCTTCTGCCTCTGCCATACTTCTAATCCCAAGAAGTAGTGCATCAATCCAAGATCCTTCATTTCAAACTCAGAGGCGAGATTCTTCTTACACCCTTCGATAAGTTTCTCATTTCCTGTGAGAAACGGGTCATCAACATATAATACCAAAATCAGTGGCTCATCATCTACAACCTTGTAGTAAAGGTTGGGGTCTACATCAATTTTGGTAAATCCCAAGCTCACAAGGAATCCGTCTATCCGTCCATACCAAGCACGGGGTGCTTTCTTTAGTCCATACAATGTCTTTTTCAATCTATATACATGAGACTCCTTTCTGTGGACAATAAACCCATCTAGTTGCTCGATGTAAACTTCTTCCTCAATAACACCATTGAGAAAGGTTTTATTCACATCCATCTGATGCAACTTCCATCCCATAGCTGAAGCAATAGCAATGATCGATCTAATGGAAGTATATCAAGCCACAGGACCAAAAGTCTCATCATAATCAACTCCCTCTTTCTGAGAGAATCCTTTGGCAACAAATCTGGCCTTGTGTTTTTTTCAACACTTCCATCTGCCCCATGCTTGATTTTGTATAGCCATTTAGAGGTCACTACTGACTTCTCCTCAGGTCTCGGCGTAACCTCCCATACATCATTCTTCATGATGGATTGATATTCTTCCATCATGGCATCCTTCCAAAATTGATGTTTGGATGATTCTTCGTAAGTGGTTGGTTCTGAATCAATAATGTTGCTCATCAGTGCCACATAACTATAGAACCTCTGAGGTCTTTTGCTTTCTCTAAAAGAAACATGTGGAGCTCCATGCCCTTCTGCATCCTGCAATGTATGTTGTGCCCATCTAGGTCTTTTCCGACCTGCAACATCTCTGGGGATATCAACTGGATCAAATAGAATCAATGGGATCATCATTTTCTATTGACTCCCTCTTGAACTGGAGGGGGAGATGATCTCATCTCCTTTGGTTCTAGCATTTCATCTCATCATCGATCTCCATGTCTAATCCTTCGACAACCATCTCTTCTTCAAAGGTCACATCCCCACCGAATTCAATCTGTCTGGATCCTGGGATGTAGATTTTGTAAGCCTTTGAAGACTTACTGTATCCCACGAAAGTTCCCTTCTTGCCTAAAGGTTCTAACTTCGTCCTTTTTCTTCTTGGGAACATGTATGTAGACTGAACAACCACATATCTGAAGGTGGCCCACTTCTAGTTTTACTTCTGTGAAAGCTTCCTCCGAGGTCATCCTTCTAGGATAAGAGTCATACTCCTGGAAGCTTCCTCATGAACATCAACGGGATTCATGTGTCCACCACTTTTTTATCAGAACAAGTCATGTTATCCTTCTTCTTGTAGGCCATATCACATGGTCTTTTCCCTACAAGTCAAATCTTGACTGATGATTAGTGACATTCCATAATCAAATGTAATGAAAATAGTTTACACATGCATCTTAGCTAATACGTTGTCACAGCAATCATGAACATGTCTACCAAACACGTCTAGGAACTATTTGCATGTCTTCTATATCCACTATAACATGCCATTAAGAGTGTGCACTACCCTAAGCATGCAGGAAGGAGATATCATCTAGACTAGCTTCATGAAATGTCGTGTGGTTCATATGCATAATAAATATAACAAGGTAAACTATATCAACTGCTCAACACATTAGATCTGCATATAATAGTTATGAATTCATATAAGACAAAACAAATCTATATAAGCAAGAAAATCAAATACTTGTCTCTTATTGTTTTTGTGTGTGGGATCCCACTGCCTTCTTGTGGGAACCATGAGAGATCTGTGTTTTTGCAGTCTGGATCTTCCTAGAAGAAGAACTCTGAACGATCATCATTCATTGACTTCTTGTGATGATGGTCTTCTTCTACATTAGTAGTTCAGTCTTCATGCTTCCTTTTACTTTAACTTCGATAGCTACTGGCGTAGTGTCCATATTTCCTGCACCTATAGCATTGAACTTGAGATAAGTCCCTTTTCTCCTTGTTCTGATCTGGGGAAGGACTAGATCTCCTATCTTGGTGCTTATGTTTATAAAAATTTATTCCCTTTCCTTTGTCTTTCTGGGTATGGGATATGAATGCTTGATTCTCCTCAGGTTGAGAACCATGGAGTCTTTGTCGTGTTGCAATCCTTGTCTCCTCCTGAGTGCAATCCGCCTAGAGTTTATCAAACTTGGGTAGTATAGATCTACCACTTATGCTTTGAATAAAGGACTCCCAATATGGTGGAAGGCCATTCAGGGTGGTAATAACAAGCTCCTTATCATCAATGGGATCTCAACTAGTGCTAAGTTTGTCCCTTAGTTCTGTGATCCTCATGAAGTATGAGGCAATGGGTTCTAATTTGGACATCTTCATATTTGAGAGTTGGTTTCTCAATGTCATGGAATTATTGAGGCTAGTGTGTTCAAACAACTTCTTTATGGTCTTGAACATTTTCCTAGCATTCTTCTTCCCTGAGATTTGTGGAACCAAATGATCTCTTATTGAGTCCACTAGAATTCTTCTTGCTCTGGCATCATTCTTCCTCCATCGGGATTTGTCTTCTTCGGCTTTTGATTCAGGGACTTTCTCATTTACATATTGTAATAGGTCATTTTATTCTAGAAGTAGAAGAACCCTAGACTTCCAAGAAATAAAGTTGGAAGCTCCTTCCAGATGATCTTCAACCTTCATACCAATCATCTTGACTGCAGATTTGGCTCAGAAACCCTAGCAGGAGCTAGGTCAAAAATGAAAGTTGGAAATTTGAAAAACTGATTCCACAGGTAAATGCCCCCTAGCAAGACGAGTTGAAATGAGGTAGGTTTGATCCAATTCTGTGGAGAAAGGTAGGTAAAACCTGAAACCCTAATTTCTGTTGCAGCTGTACAATTAGGTCAAAATTGAAAATTCTCGGAATTGACTTATGTCTTCACCAAAATATGTGCCCTCCGTAGAGCCTAAGTTTCAAATGCTCTTTTTCCTCCAAAAATTTGAGTGAATACCTTGAAAGATGAAACCCTAGTTATGGCAGGGTTCCAACAATGTTCCGACAATGGCTTCTTCTAGAACTTGTCTGATACCATGTTAAAATTCATACATTCATAGCATAATAATTCAATTGCATAAACAAGATCACTAGAAGAAAGACAAAGCACAAAACAATAACAACACAGTTTATCTTGGGAAACCCAATAGGGAGAAAACCCAACAACCTTCGTATAGAGATGATAATTCTAAGATCAGAGTACAAAGATAAAAGAGAAAAGGTGGAAATGCTTTCCACAAGCAGAAACCCCAAAATAGCTTCCTTCTCCAACAAGTGTGAAATTCTCTATGGGTGATGCGAACTTCACTTGGTTGAGTGAGTGACTAATGAGGTGCACTTTACCTCTATTTATACAAGTGCTAACATGAAAAATACCCTAACTGGGCCGACTTCACTTGGAGGGAAATTTATAATTTAATTTTAATATTTTTATTTTGCTTCTTTTCACCCCAAGGTTTACATTGATCCTTTCATGTGTTTACATAATTAAATACATAAAGTTCATCTCCCTTAGGTACAATCAAGTACAATGAAATATAATAAATAATATATTCTGAAGTTGCACAAAATCCAACAGTCATGACTCAAAAACTAGGTAAATATTTATGTTGGAATATAATAAAATGCTCCAAGATGGTTTTTTAAAAAGCACCAAAGGGGCAATGATTCCACTAGATGGGAAGAGGAAGGGGGGCCTATGAGAAAGTTTATCCTCTCTTGCCAAGTTTTTGTAAGAGTCATGCATTATATGGTCAGACGTAATGTTAGTTTTCTTTTCATCTATCCTCTCATCTCCATTTGACTATATCACTCATTCTCCACGCATAGTTCATTCACTATGTAGTTTTCATGTTGTTCTCTCCATTGCAAAATACCAGACTGAGAAATTAACCAAAATTAACACAATGAAGAAGAAGCAAACCTTCATTTGAAGAAGCAATCATTCCTTTGACATATATTGGACACCAAATTTCTTTCAATCTATCGAACACCAGATTTCCTTCTCTAAAAAATTAAGCGAAGGTTAAATTATTGAAAATATTTTTTAGAACAAATATCACATCCAAGAGAGGTTGTAGATAATAATTTCTCAAAGTATATTCAACCTTGATCCACTTAATCACCAATGAAAAATCTCCAAACTACATAAAATTTTGTACATATTTAGATGCAAGTATGAGAACCAGTCTTAAAGCTCACAACTCTTACAGATTATTTGATCCTTGACCAAGTCCAACTTTGAATGTAAGGGTATAAGTCTCAAATAATTGTATAATCCTTGATCTCCACCAAATTGTGGATCCCCTTGCAATGCACCATCAAAAAATCCCCAAGCCCAACTCTTAGTTATAAACTCCTCCTACATCACTCTAGGAATTATTGCATAACTTTGTTGCTTCAAATAGCCTAATATATTGGGTCCTTAGTCCTTCCTTGAATTGCTACAGCCAAAGTATGTACCACGTTACCTTAAAAAATCCTTGCATTTCTTACTAGACATATGCCCTAAGCCACAATAAGTGGTAGAGTTTTGAAATTTGTGTAACTATACGTCCACACCATATAATGAACAAAATTTATAATAAATAAACATTAATAAATATTATTAATAATAATAAATTAATAATTAAATAACAAATACTTAATGAAGAGATGCCTTGATGAAATGTTATGCATCTTTACGAAAGGGCACCCTGCATGGGTATATATCCAAGCCCTTATTTGTAATCTATCATATTCATCATATCTTATTTCAAATATTTATTTTATGGATTATTTATCTTTCTTAAAGTGGAAGTTTAAGTGAGCCAGATCCAGGCCTTTGGCCATATTGTGGTTTTTAACCATTATCCTAGGGCTTCCCTAAAATTGTGGTTGAAGAAAAGAAAGTCAAAAAAAGGAAAAAGTAAAAAGCGAGAGAGAGAGAGAGAGAGAGAGAGAGAGAGAGAGAGTAAGATCCCATAAAAAAGGGAAGAAGAAAATAGAGAGAGAGAGAGAGAGAGAAATAAAGTAAAAGAGCTGAAATAATAAAAGGAAAGTAAAAAAAAGATACACGAAAAAAAAAGTTAAAAAAAAAGAGAAAAAAGAGACGAGAAGAAAAGAAGAAGTATAAAAACAACGGGTGGTTTTAAAGAAAAAAACTTGTGGTTTTAAAGAAAGCAAAACGTGGTTTTCGAGAAAACCAACACTTGATTTTATTTGGGTGAAATCAAATTGTAAATTCAACCACCATTTTGTGTAGAGTCATAACGATTGGAAAAACACTAAATTAAGTGGAAGTCATATAATAAGAGAAATTTAAAAACATATTATATGTAAGGAATATAAATTTAAAAATCAAACATTTACAAAGGATCCAAAATTAAATTTAAAAAAAATGATACAAAGAGTAAGATTTATAAGTTCATTATTCAAGCTTCCATAAATATTTAACAATAATCTATTATTAAATATTTTAATAATTATTATTATTATATAGTTTTTAATACTATTAAAACATATATAATAATAATAATAATAATAATAATAATATTCAACTTTTAATAATAGTAATAATTATTATTATTTTAATAATTGTATTTATTACAATTATTATTATATAAAAATGGAAAGGTTATTTAACATATTCAAAGGAAGACCATTTATCATCGAAGAAGTCAAAGATCATTATCACCGAAAAGGTCAAAAGAAGACCATCCATCACCAAAGACTTTGAAGACAAAGAAAGATTAAGGACCACCTCGGGTGCCTTGCACTTTTGCGCCAATTATTGTCGAAGAAGTTGGAAGAGAAGTTGTAATCGCAACTATGGCAATCGCATATGCAGGAATGCAGATGCAACTACAAGTAGTACTAAGCGAGTTAGAGCAATATAAAGCAACCAATCATTGTCTACAATTTGAGAGGGTGAAGCAGGAAATCTTAAATTAAGTTAATGGAGCGAAAAAATCATTGGTTAGAAGAGCATATTGAGAGTTTAACCACTCAGATCGAGGAATTAAGGCATTCCAATCATAATTTCCCAAGCCCAGATATCAAGAAGGAAATTGTAGAGAGTAAAGAAGAAATAAAACGTTTGAACAAAATTCTCGTGGATAAATATGATGAAATTGCGAAACTCCAAAAGAAATTACAAGCTCAAGAATCAGAGAACTATCGTCATTAGCAACAAATAAAAAAACTCCAGCAACAAAAGGATGACATTAACCACACATAAGTTATAAATCACAAAAATCACTAAAATGTTATCAAACCAGACTGAAAAAATATTTCGAGTAAGAAACCATAACAAGACGCTAGTTACAAAAATAAGGAAGTTAAAAAATACTCGGAAAACCGGGCAAGTTAATGAAGACATTGAAGGGACATTACTATAAACGCAAGAAGAAAATAACTATCTGAACAAATAAAAAAACTAAAAGATGAGAAGCTAGAAAACCCTTCAGCAAGGATGTCCAAACTATGGATGAAGAAACAATGACCAAAACCATTGACGCATCGACATCATCAATACAAATTCATATATCAGAAGGAGAAACCAGTGCAAACTAAATCAATGTTCAAATTTCGAAAAAAACATATATTGAAAAGGTATCGATCAATAAATCGCTTGAAGCACCGAAAGTTGAAGTTCCTACAAACATTTCACAAGTGACTCAAATACCCTATCATCATCCAAATCATAAGTCATTACGACCAACAACAAAGTCAAGAAGGAAATAAACAAAATTCTGCATATGGAGAAACCTAATACAACATTGAAAAAACGCAAAGACAAAATCCACAACTTGTAGAAAAGCCTAAAATGAGAAGTTCTATTTGAAGAAATCGATCAGAAAACAATTTATGTGAAGATAGATCTCGGATGGACCACATCACAAATGATGCAACATCTCTGTGCAATGTTTAAAAGTACACATCGTCTCATCTCGTCAAGCATTGTAGCTACCAATGCAGAAGATCACGAAAAAGCGTTACGATCAAGAACAAAGGATAAAAGTCTTCCATAATTATGCTTTGAGGACAAAGCATTTCTAAGAGAGGAAATATAATGAACAAAATATATAATAAATAAACATTAATAATAAATTAATAATTAAATAGCAAATACTTAATGAAGAGACACCTTGATGAAAGGTTATGCTTATTTACGAAAGGGAACCCTGCATGGGTATATATCCAAGCCCTTATTTGTAATCTATCATATTCATCATATCTTATTTCAAATATTTATTTTATGGATTATTTATCTTTCTTAAAGTGCACGTTTGAGTGAACAAGAATTTTCTCGTTTCACACCACTTGTTCAGACCTTTTCCTATGGAGTCCCCTGTCCATAGTCCTATTAAACCAATGAGCCCTGCCACCTCATCCCCAACCTATTGTGAATAAGGACATCTCAATATCAAATTGTAATTTATCTCATTGTAACAATGACACAGACAACACCACCCAATACAAATGAATGTCCCATCTCACAAAATATCCCATGTAGGAACCTTGTTCTTAAAAGCAACCACATAAAATTCATGATTTTGACATTTGAAACACCACATCTTCCATCACCATTTTGGTGGTTCCATCTCACCTTGTGCAATCAATAACACCTTGTATTATTCATTTGAAGTGTAAATTCCATTAGGTAATATAGTATAGGTTAATCGATATATTTTACACATGAGAATACAATATAGGTCAATCCATGTTGTGTAACACCAATTGGATTAAATGCAACTCCATATAGAGTTAAACCTGGTGTTATATGTATTTTTCTAATGGAAGTTGGCTGTATTAAAAAGTGACCTAATGGTAATGAGAGGCTTGTGAATTATTACTAGTACTTTTGTAATTGAAAATATTGGTGTCCAAGTTGACAATATATTTGTTTTATATAGGTAGCAGAATTTTTTTGATGCTTTGTAGTACTTGTAACTAAAAATTCAATACAAACAACATCCAAATCTTTATTGTTGCTTGTATAGGTTTTATATATTCCTCGAGCACCGTTGATCATTCAATCTTCTTTGTTGTAGTTCCCTTCATATAATTTGACAAGCACATTATATTTTATTACTATCAATGACAATTTTGTTTTCATAAGCAAAAACATTTCCTCAAATTGCACGAAGAGTTATATGTTTTTCTTGTACTTGTAAATGCATTTTTTCATTATGGCTTTGGACATCTTTGCTTCTATAGAGTGCATCCAAAGGCAATGTCATGTAGCAGTGGTCATTGAAGTACTAAGATATCTTCACTAGTTTGACTATTCAATCTCATTTTGTTTACCACTTTGATAAACACTACCTTTTTTATGCATTATGGCATGTGGTTGATAGCATATAATTTTATCTTCCCAAAATTGCGATGCATTTTCGAAATGTTGGATTTTCAAAATTTAAGGAATCTTTTAGAGGTTATGCTTCATATGTGTCTTCGAAACATCATGTCTACATTGTGAAAGCACAATGTTGGGGTATGCAATATTTGGTGTTGTTTATCAAATTGATACAAAGTTGATGCACCTATGAGGGACACTTCATCAATAAGAACTACAAGATGTTATCAATAGTGCTTTGCTAATGTATCTATTTTTCATTGTTTAGTGACACATTATGTTAAAACACATGTAAAATGTAGAGTGCAATGTGACATTAAAAGTTGTCTTTCGTGGCGAAGAAGTTGTAACTCCTTTTCGTTGCAATGGATTGTAGTCCATTCTGTTATTGTATACATGGACCATGGACTGAAATTTTCTTGGGCCGTGAATGTTTATCAAAGTCCTACTCCTATCTAAAATAAATGGATCAGTTCATTTGGCCTATTACTTTTTTTTGTTGAAAATTCATTTACAAATGCACTTCGTCCTTGGTATAATTACCATATGATGTCAAACTATGTATTCTCTAGTATATATGGCTGTTTTACAACTTCACGATGTCTTTAGAAGACATTGCCATGTTCTAAATATTGTAAACGAATGTTTAGTAACATTTTTCTTAATACTCAATGAAATCTATACATGGTTTTTAGTTTGTGATTCCACGAAAAGGAAACTATCTATGTTAATTAACTCTTCATTTTTGGTTTTCTAGTGTTCATTGCATCCTCAAGGACACAAGATGCAATTGTTTTTGCTTTACTAAACCCTTCGAAGCACAACCCATCCTTCGTTCATCACTCTTCTTCTAACTTTGACTCCAAACTTTAGAAAGGGTTCCGATGGGCTTTCTTTAATAGTTAAAACCTACGAAAGGTAAATGGGCTCCATGACCAAGACCAATAAAAGGACACAACATTGTTTTTGCTTTACTAAACCTTTTGAAGCACAACCCGTCCTTCATTCATCACTCTACTCCAAACTTTGCAAAGGGCTCGGCTGGGCTTTCTTTAAAAGTTAAAACCTACGAAAGGTAAATGGGCTCCATGACCAAGTCCAATAAAAGCAAGCCAACAGCCCAATGACAGTCATTGGTCTGGTGATTGGCTTGTCATACGAAACTCTTTCGAATTCCTTTTACAACAAATGCCCTAATCTGAATTCTTGATAAGAGCTAGATGTGTGACTTTATTTTCACTTGGATATCTTTCAAACAAAATATCGTAATAACCCAAACGTCGTAGAATGAGGATTTTGTATCAAGTCAGGTACGGTCTATAAAGCTAACATGATGTTGCAATGTTCGATGAAAAGGAGACCGACGAATTCATAACAAGTCATCGGCCCATGGACAACATAGGCTTCGACACAATGCATTCAACCAAGGACTGTTTGAAATTTTGAATAGACAAAGGTTAAGTTGAGCATTAAAACCTGAAATGATCACTTGATTCATTTGTTAAGGCCACAATAAATCACCAGTAATTACCTATCCTATTCTACTTTACCTATTTCACTAAAGGTCAAAAGGACGAACTCAAGGACTAATGGGTCTTAGAAAGCTAAGGCAACTTGCCAAATGCTTTACTTCAAAACCAAATAAAAAAATGAGCCCCATACTTTCTTATGGGTTTCTTTAGCCCTCAATGAAATATTTTATCGGAAAGCCTCTAAGAACTATATATACATCAGCTTCCTAGCTACCTTGAAATTTGGGTTTTTATGATGAGTCATTAAAAATGGTTTCAAGTCATCTACAGTCCACTCTTAAGTTCAGCAGCGCATGTCATAGGCTCTTACTAACAATAAGAACCTTAGATTTAGCACAATATCATAATCTCTCACTATTAAAGGTCATTGGTATATGGGAAATTATTCTATGAAGCAAAACAGCCTTGATCTATATAGTTCTCTCCCTTCAGAAACCTGAGGGAATCATTACCTTTTATGCACCTTTCAATCCCAAAATAAACCATCTACAAGTGAACTTATAATCCCTGGAAAAATAAGCCAATAAAACGGCCATAGCATTCACCAGGTCAACCACCTTTTGATAAAAAATAGCCTGTTTAAATCACTGGGACAAAGACCACCACATATACAAAGATTTAATTACACCTTCCAACAAGAAAATCATGTTCCAAGGGCTTTGGCCATTTGCATAAGCATACACTCTTCTGATAGCACCGTGAGGGTTACCTGTGATAACTCTTAGAGTCTTAACCATCCATTTCTATTAATGAAACTGATGTGAAAGTTTATAACTAAATAACATACCCTTGAAGTGAACTATGTAAGAAGAGCAATCATCAAATGATTTCAACCTCGTATTGCCATAATGCAAAAACAACTGAAAAGGAAGACCTGTATTATTGTGTTAAATTCGCTAAGCACAAGGTTTTAGCTGCTTAAGAATGCTATCACTGGAAAGTGAGAAAAGAGGAAAGCCCACCAACAGAAAATGGCTAGATCATTCTGAACTTTGACTCATATTATACATCCAAAACATCATACCCGTCAGTTTATAGAAAGCAACCCACCTAGTAGTATTATTTAGAATTTGATCTTATAATCACCAGGTATATGCAAAACTTACATTTGTCTTCCCTCAAAGTATCAGCACATTCTAATGATGAAAGAATCCGCCTCGGGATTAACGCAGCAAGGGTCAACAAATCAGAACTCAAGAAAATGTTACAATAACCCGGCGGCAAAGAATCAGCAAGCAGGAGTGGTGCAAATTGGGGAAATAATGAAAAAAATCTGGAAAAGGAAAAAAATCCCCAACTTTCTTGGACATATATAACATACGTGGACTTATTGTGAAATAAACTCATAATTCAACTTAAAAGCATACGTGCTTTGCAATATTAAATGAGGTTGCTGCTAAAATGTAGCAGCCACCATAACTTTTAGTAAACTGTATATTATAAATAATTCTGTCTTAAAACTACTATGATGAGAAGATCCGGGAGGACTTCAGTTAATTAATGAGTTTTTCAGTAAGTTTCAGCACACTTTGTTCACTACCATAACACACTTCAAAGGACACCGCACTTGATGGAACATAGTGAAAGTATTAATTTCAAACTAGACAGTGTTGCGTTCAATAATAAATGGTAACTTGCTAAGTTCAACCATAGGATGCATTCACTTCACCATCAGCAAGCTTGTTAGAGTAAAACTGCAAACATTAAATATCGTATGTCCCGTGTCTACTTGGAATAACAGAGAAAAATATATTAGCAAATGTTTTGGAAACAAGGTTAATGCCTTTGAATCAATAACGCCTAAACTACAAACCAATGAATACATCAGGGTAGCAGGGTAAGCCTTGGCTCGTAATAAATATACCTTTGCAATAACAATCTAAATATACAAAATTTACCTTCCCACAGGTGCCCCCGTGCCCCAAGGGGCAGTGGATACTGAAAATTAGTTACTAGTTTCTGAAACAAATGGATGTACTCGACAAATAGCTTCCATATATCCTAAAAGTCAATAACTGTAGGAAAACTGCATTTCTTATTTCGCTTTGCCACCTTTGGTGACTCGTCCTTTTCCTCGACCTCTGGCAGCTGTACTGCTCGTATGATCTTTGACCACATTTTTTCCACTGGATTTACCACGGCCACGACCACGACCACGGCTCTTACTGTTACTCTTTGATGACCCATTTGCACCTTCTTTATAAGTATCATCGTCATCATCACCGTCGTCATCATCATTAGACTCATTACTATTCTCTGTGTCTGACAAATCTTTTTTCTTTGAAACCTTTTTGCGAGGCTTTTTCTCAGCTTTGGCAGAAGCTTCAGCAGTTGCACCATCAGAAACACTTTTGCGTTTCTTTCCCGATTTGTTAACAGGCTGTTTTTTATTTGATATATCCTCCACGGCCTCAATAGCAGCTGTCAATTTTCACTTCTTATATGAGATAAATTATGGACAAAAACTAGTTTCTAAAATCTCACTTATTATAAAATAGCATACCATAATTATATTCACAGAACAAACCAGATGTGTTCAAGATGAGATGTTATGTAACTAAACTTGCATTTCATGATTCAATCAAGTAACGCACCTTCTGTGGGACTCCTGCCTTCATATACATCAAGCTACAATAACATGTTAATAAAAGTCAGTTTGTACTGCAAACAGAATAATATTTGTATCTTGGTTAAATAAACAGAGATGTATACTAAATGGGGAATGATATTAAGAGGTAACAAATTTTAATTGCAAACTTGGTCATAAATTTCGATACATACTTTTGATTCACTTTTCAGAAATGGCCAGAGATCAAATAATCAATTATCTTTATTACTTCTCCAGAAGGCAGTGCCTCACATGAGAAGCACCAAATAAAGCAGAATATCAATAAACAAAAGATATGTAGCAAAGAGGCCCCCATAATGTCTAAAGTGATCCTACGATTCATCTTGTCCTCAATACTAATGGCTATATTGATCCATGGCTTGACACCCAATTGGTCAATAATCTCTATTTAAAGAGCATGGCAAGTCATTTGCTCATGATCAGATGATCAATTGTGAGAAACCCAAATAACTATTTTCCTTTTTCATTAATAATATTACCTCAAGTGGTTGCATTGACTGGGATCATGAATTGTTTACCTTACTGAATTTTAACCACATAATACATTGGTGTGTCAATCTTTGATCCATTTGTGTGAGCAATTGCTTAAGGTGTTCAACCTGTGTGGACATATCTTGTTGTGTTGAACATGGCTCCATTTAACCTTCCCTCAAATACTACAATCTTCTGGATTTCCTATTCCTCCAAGTGAAACTATCTATGTTTTTTCTATTACCTCCGATTTCTAAAGGTCCATGTGCATTTTAGAAACCAGCAGAGATCCATCTTAAACCCAGATCTATCAAGCATCAAGAGGGATCCAATTTCTTGAGGTGTTTACTTTTCATTCGGTTTTAATTTTTTATTCTTTGAATCGACATGAATTTTTTTAATTACTTTTTTCTTTGGTAATATAACATTACGTGACAACATCTCCTCCACTCTGGGTTGTACAGCACCTCACTCCTCTCGGTGCAACAAAACATGCATCCCTGCAAAGGTATATTTGACATCAGATTTGACAAAAGCTATCATTGCTAATCTGGAACCTGTATGCATGTCAATGGTAACTGCCAATTTGAAAAGTTGTGGAATTGTTGTCATAAGTTTTTAGGACAGTTTATCAAATGCCTTGGGTTACTGCTTGGCTCTAAACACAAGTTTTACAAACTTGACATAGTTACCGAGTGCAGTAGAGATTAATTTCAACATATTGCAATGTTGTAAAGAATGGCAACAGTGCAGTTTCTAATTGGAAAATGATTCTTTCTGATGAAAATTACTGTCAACCGGGTGTTACAATCAATCCATCTTCCATGCTATGGATTTTACTAGAAAACAGAAGACTTGCTGTAAATTAATTTTGTGTAGATGCCAAGAGGTACGTAGCAACCTTATGACTATTCAAAATTGGAGGGGAATGTTTTAAAGCCTGAATACTGGATAGCCTTGAAGAAATATCGTACGAAAGTAGAGAAGTTGATTGGTGGACAAAACTCAAGCAACACCTCAAATAGAATCTGGTATACCTTTTCTAGTCGCTCACCAATATTTGTTCGATCAACCACTATAAGGGAGTGCCCAAGACCACACGCAACGCTATATACAAATTTCTCAACAGTTAGTAGCAAAAAGGATATATACATTAAGCAGAGAGAAATGACTATGAAAATAAAATCATCGAAAACATTCATATATCTACAAGAGTTCTAGATAAAGAATATTAATTAAAGAAAAAAACTGAAAAAGCTACAATTAGTCCAGAATCCCAGATTATATACACTTAATCAGACAAATTAAAAACCAATCATGCATAAAATCTAATGTACCTGATAGCATGCATTCCTTCAAGAATATCAATCTTCTTCGGATTTGCCGATGACCTGTATTTTTCAATGTCACAAAAAATCACAATGTGAAGGGCTACAATTTTCAAATAATATATATCAAAAGTGAGAAAACATTTCAAGAACCAGAAAAACTCAGATAAACTTAACAAAACTTCAAAAATGGTACATAGTTAATGCTTACATCCTGCATGAAGCATTTAAGCATGACTAGCTAATCAAGAAGTGAAAAGGGATGCAATCTAGTCAGAATTCATACTTTGGACCCGATGCACCAAATCCAAGTTCTCCATATTGGGATGTGCCAAAGCCAATAATTGAATCATCAGCACCACATACACTATGTGTATTACCAGAATCCATGCATCGTATTTGCCACCCACTGACCAGAGTCACAATTTTAAACATCAGCTTCTTTTAAGTTACTTAATCTTAAAAAGACTGATAAAAACAGAATTTGATAAAAGCTGTGTTAGCTATCAATCTGAAAAAGGAAAAACTAATATTAACGCTGCTCTGGATGATAACATTCAGTATCAAAGTGGGATGCACTCCCCACATGCCCGGGATGGAAAAACTCTATGCAAAACATTTTGCAGTGTACCCAAAAGGCGAAACGCATTGTGAAATGTTTCACACAAAAAGAGGGGTGTTTAACACATGGGGGGTCCCTGGTTGCTCCCCATCAAATTTGACTTGAAAACTTTAAAAGCAGAAAAAAAGAAGACCCTAAAACCTAAAATGGTAATGAAATATAGTTAGCTATATCTTTTATGGTTTCATATATTTTTATTTTTTTATGATTTTAGAGATATATTCGCATCTGCCGTGACACCCTAAAATTTGGGAAATATCTCCAAAGATATATTAAGGGTTTTAATAAAGGAGTGATTAAAGTTTATATGTATTTAGTTGCTCTACAAAGTTAAAAAGGATATGTTTAATGGATTTTACTAAAAATAAGGAGAGTTTTCTTATAAAGATCATTCAATCCTGTGCTTTACAACAATAAAATTCCATGCCAATATTCAGGAAATATAGAATAGCTTCCGTCTTTGTCTAGATGAGAAGGAAAATTACATTAACATTGACTGGGCGAAGCAGTTATTAATTCCACAACCGAGTATAATCGAAAAGAAAAGCACTTGTAGTGATCAACAATATGAAATTTGGACCTACAACTAACAATTGACTATTATAAAATCATATCCTCCGTCAACATGATTGTTTCAATTTTAACTCTGCCTGAGCAGCACCTATCAAGTTGGTGGGAAGTGTTCCCCTAGTGACTACTTGCCTAAGTCACTTAGAAAAGGGAAAAGTGACCCTCACATTAAAAACACATTAATGAGACTTTATATTTTTGAAGTCACTTTTTGCTAAAGTTAAGTGGGTGAGTAAATGTTTATTTAAGTGAATTAAATAAAGTGATATTTTTGCTCTCATCAAATCTTAGCCATTGGATTGGATTCATCTCCACCGTTGGATTAGATTCCCTCTTAGGGTTAGACAAAAAGCATGAGGGAGGCAAAGAGACTCATTCTTGAGAGTTTGGAGAGGAGAGAGGTCGAGTGAGAGAAGCTTGGAGACCAGCACGATTTTCGAGGCACCTTCAGCAATTTGGGCACTGAAATCGAGGCATACACTTGGCATTTATTATCAGCACAGAATTCTAGACAGCAGCTGTCATCTTCAGCACAAAACCCGAGGTGATACCGTACAGCAGCTTTAACCTTAGCACGCAGTTCGAGGAAGATTCTGGGCTCTGTTTTTAAGGTTGTTTCACACTTTTCGAGGCACAGATATCGAGACATCAAACCAGGCACAAATCCCGAGGTAAACTGGCACGCAGTTCGAGGATATCGGTCTGCACGGTTTTCTAGAAGTGACTGGTACAGTTCTGGTCCGTACAGCAGTCATTTCAGTCACGGTTTTGAGGTTGACTTATGCAGAGTTCGAGGAACAGTCAGCACAGATTTCAAGGTTATTTGCACAAGAATCGAGGAGAGTACAGCGCTGAAACCAAGGTCATTATTTGGACAGAAATCGAGGCAGTCTGGGGTTGCATTTAATGTGGAGATAAGTTGTATTTTTTCTTGTACTGCTGTTCCATAAATTTTGCTGAAGAAATAATAAATATCTCTCTCTCTAACTGGTTTTCCCCGTGGGGGTTTTTCTAAGGCTCGATTTTGGCCAAAAATCTCTGAGTCTATTATTCTATGGTGTGACTGTTAAATATATTTTTCAGCCTGTTATTAGCATTCTATTGTGTGTTTGATTGTTACAGAAAATTTTATAAGTAACCTACAGCCTATGCATAACCGGTTGTAGGTGAAACCCACATATTGTTAACACAAACCAGCAGACAATAAAGTGCAGAAAATTCTACATGGTATCAGAGCAAAGGGGGCAGAAAACAGTGATAGTTTGCAGACACACATAAATTTTCAGATCTCAGAAACTTCAGTATTTTTATCTTCTGTTAGTGGGCAGCGTTCTATTGGGGTGGTGTTCAGATGGCTACAAGTTTGAGGATTGAAGATAGGTTGAATGGAACAGAAAACTTTGTGCCTTGGAAGGCCAGAATCCTGTTGATTTTGGAGGAGAATGAGCTATGGGTGGAGGTGGTGAGGAACACTACTACCAACCCCATTGCCATTCCAGATGGCACGAATGCTACAGCTCTTTCAACCTTCAACAAGAAAAACTGTAAGGCTAGGAGGATCATCCTTGATGCAGTAAAAGACCACATAATCCCTCACATTTCCGGGAAGACCAAGGCACATGAGATGTGGAGTGCCTTGACCAGCTTGTATGAGAGTTCCAATGAGAACAGGAAGATGGTTCTCAAGGAGAAACTCAAGAGTATCAAGATGAATGGAGGAGAGGGAGTCACAGCTTACCTCACTAGGATTTCTGCAGTTCGACATGAACTGGCAGCGGTTGGTGAAGTAGTATCTCCTACTGAGCTAGTACGCACAGCAGTGAACGGGGCTTCAAAGTCCTGGAGTGCATTTGTGCAGGCCATAGTGGGCAGAGAGAACCTACCATCTTGGGAGAGGCTGTGGGATGACTTTGTGCAGGAGGAGACCAGGAGGGGTCTCGTACAGGGCAGTTCATCAGGTGGTGGGGCAGATGAGGTGAACGTGGCACTGACAGCCAAGGGTAAGAAGAAGAAGGGTCCCAAGAAGAATGGGGCCAAGAGGCAGCAGCAGCAGCAACCACAGGGTGGAGAGAAGAAGGACTTGAGTAAAATCAAGTGCTATTGTTGTCAGGGATTTGGGCACTATGCATCACAGTGTCCAAGCAAGAATAAGAAGAAGAGACAGGGACAGCAGACAGTAGCCTCAGCAGAGATTGATGAGTTTGGTGACAGGTTTCAGAGGGATTTTTCCCTATATGCTGGACAGATTGAGAGAGAGAGAGTCTCCTTAGCCACCAGCACAGACATGGATATGGAGAGTGAGCACTCATTGTTGACAGGGCATCAGACAGGTCTATCCACCACTGGTACGTGGTACATTGACAGCGGAGCCTCGAGACACATGACAGGTACTCGGGAGTTGTTCTCCGAGCTATCATGGACAGCTAGAGAGGTGAAGGTGGTACTTGGTGACAACACCATTGTTAGAGCAGTGGGTCAGGGGACCATTACATTTGAGAGGGAGTCCATGAGTCCCATGACTTTGAGGGATGTGTTGTACGTCCCTGGGCTGAAAAAGAACCTTGTTTCAGTTTCCACTATTGAGGACAGGGGTCTTGGGGTGTGCTTCTCAGGTGCGAAAGTGCAGGTGTTTCCCAAGACCACAGGTGTATCTACCCCCATGGATATTGGAGTTAGATGTGGACGACTGTACAAGTTATTGTTTCAGCCACAGCATGCTCTAGCAAACAGCAGCAGGAGCAGTGAGCTATGTGAGTTATGGCACGGGAGGATGGCCCATTTACATCACCCCGCTCTGAGATTGTTGAGGAGCATGGTCACAGGTTTACCTGAGTTCGACACTGAGCAAAGTGATGTGTGCAGAGGGTGTGCTTTGGGAAAGTACACCAAGACTGCTTTTCCTAGCAGTGACACGAGAGCAGCAGGAGTGCTTGACTTGATTCATTCTGACATTTGTGGTCCTATGTCCTCAGTATCTTTGACTGGTCATGAGTACTATATCAGCTTCATTGATGACTACTCCAGGAAGACCTGGATCTACTTCTTGAGGAGCAAGAAGTCCCCACTTGTATTGAGTGTCTTCCAAGGGTTCAAAGCCCTTGTGGAGAAGCAGACGGGGAGGAAGATCAGGATGTTGAGATCAGATAATGGGAATGAGTATACCTCCAAGGAGTTCAATGCTTTCTGCAGGCAGGAGGGTATACAGCAACAGTTGACAGTTCCCTACACTCCTGAGCAGAATGGAGTAGCAGAGAGAAAGAACAGGTCGATCGTTGGAGCAGCGAGAGCCATGCTTCATGATCAGGGGTTTCCGTTCTTTCTATGGGCAGAGGCTTGCAACACTGCAGTGTATCTGCAGACAGGAGTCCTCACCGTGCTTTGGGGAGGATGACTCCAGAGGAGATGTATTCAGAAAAGAAGCCTGAGGTGAGCCATTTTCGGATATTTGGCTCTCTGACTTACTCTCACGTCCCTTCTGAGAAGAGGACGAAGTTCGAACCCACTGCAGAGAGAGGTATCTTTGTGGGTTACGATGAGACTTCGAAGGCATATCGGCTTTACATTCCTAGCCAGAGGAGAGTTGTAGTTAGGCGGGAAGTGAAGTTTGATGAGGAGAGGGCCTTCAAGAAGTCGAGAGAGATGGAGCAGGGGGAGCCACCAGCTCCCACACCTCAGTTGAGACAGGCTTCTTCGATACAAGTTTCAGGTCCGCAGGTTTCTGGGGTGACTGGATCACAGGGTACAAGCACAGCTTCTACAAGATCAGTGGTTCAGATTACAGGTACTTCAGGGACAAGTACAGGGACAGGTTCAGGGATTGGTACAGGTTCAGGATCACAGGTTTCAGGCTCACAGATTGCAGGGTCCTCAGGAACTAGTTCATCAGCTACAGGTCCTCGGGGTGTTAGACCTCATGCTTCTCGCACTTCCTCAGATGAGGATACACCAGTTTGGGAGGAGCCTTCAAGGAAGAAGAAGCCCAAGTGGTTTCAGGACACCTTGAAGGAAGCAGAAGCATTTGGTAGACCTCCGGAGCCGATCAGGACGATTGTTGAGCAAGACAGATATGGGATGGCCCTTGTTGTGAGCCTTCGTGACTCTGCACCTTCTACATTTGAGGAGGCTTCTCAACATCAGGTATGGAGAGATGCCATAATGGAAGAGTACCATTCCATCGTGAAGAATGATGCTTGGGAGATTGTGCCGAGACCTGAGGGGAAGTCAGTTGTGACTTCCAAGTGGCTCTACAAGGTCAAGCATGCTGCAGATGGCAGTGTGGAGAAATTCAAGGCTCGATTTGTGGCTAGAGGGTTCTCACGGGTTGAGGGAGTTGACTATGATGAGACATTTGCTCCAGTTGCTCGGTATTCCTCTATCAGGGCAGTGATATCTATAGCAGCAGATATGGGTTGGAAGATCCACCAGATGGATGTAAAGACCGCGTTTCTCAATGGTCTTCTGCAGGAGGAGGTGTACTTGGAGCAGCCACAGGGATTCGAGATACATGGGAGAGATTCTCATGTGTGCAGGCTTAGGAAAGCCTTATACGGTCTGAAGCAAGCTCCTAGAGCTTGGTACTCCAGGATAGATGTATATTTGACTTCGATGGGATTCCAGAAGAGTGAGGCTGATCCCAACCTATACTACATTGTGGTTGGTGGAGATCCACTCATTCTTCTGTTACATGTTGATGACTTATTTATCACTGGAGATGAGCGTCTTATTGCACAGTGCAAGAGAGATCTTGCTGCTGAGTATGAGATGACTGATATTGGGCTGATGCATTACTATTTGGGGATGGAGGTATGGCAAGAGCCAGAACATATTTTCCTAGGACAGGGGAAGTATGCAGCAGAGATTCTGAAGACTTTTCGGATGGACGACTGCAGGCCTATGTCTACACCTATGATCACCAACTTGAAGCAACTTCATGCTTCAGAGGGTAAGTTGGTGGATCCCACACTATATCGTCAGCTCATCGAATCGTTGATGTATCTGGTCAACACCAAGCCAGACTTGTGCTTTGCGGTCAACACTCTTAGCCAGTTCATGGTGCAGCCTAGGAGTGTGCATTGGACTGCCGCAAAGCACATCTTGAGATACCTAGCAGGGACAGTGGATTATGGTCTCGACTACAGGGGTTCGGGTGGAATCAGCTTGGTTGGGTTCATAGATTCAGACTGGGCAGGTTGTGTGAGGGACCGGAAGAGCACTTCCAATTGCTGTTTCAGCTTGGGCTCGGCAGCAGTGTCGTGGTTTAGCAGGAAACAGAAGTCCGTTGCATTGAGTTCTGTTGGGGCTGAGTATATGGCAGCCAGTCAGGCGACTTGCGAAGCACTGTGGCTTCGTAAGTTATTGGTAGATTTATTTGATCAGCAGCTGAGACCTACGGTGATTTACTGCGACAATCAGAGTTGCATTCAGCTCTCTGAGAATCCGGTTTTCCATGACAGGTCGAAGCACATTGAGATCAGGTACCACTTCATTCGAGACTACGTTCAGAGAGGGGCAGTTGAGCTACAGTATATATCCACTGATGAGCAGGTTGCAGATGTCCTGACGAAGTCTTTGGGGAGGGGGAAGTTTGTCTTCTTCAGAGATAAGTTGGGAGTCGTGCGGAACACCTTCCCCGGTAAGAGGGAGTGTTAGTTTTGTACCTAGGGAAGTGTTCCCCTAGTGACTACTTGCCTAAGTCACTTAGAAAAGGGAAAAGTGACCCTCACATTAAAAACACATTAATGAGACTTTATATTTTTGAAGTCACTTTTTGCTAAAGTTAAGTGGGTGAGTAAATGTTTATTTAAGTGAATTAAATAAAGTGATATTTTTGCTCTCATCAAATCTTAGCCATTGGATTGGATTCATCTCCACCGTTGGATTAGATTCCCTCTTAGGGTTAGACAAAAAGCATGAGGGAGGCAAAGAGACTCATTCTTGAGAGTTTGGAGAAGAGAGAAGTCGAGTGAGAGAAGCTTGGAGACCAGCACGATTTTCGAGGTACCTTCAGCAATTTGGGCACTGAAATCGAGGCATACACTTGGCATTTATTATCAGCACAGAATTCTAGACAGCAACTGTCATCTTCAGCACAAAACCCGAGGTGATACCGTACAGCAGCTTTAACCTTAGCACGCAGTTCGAGGAAGATTCTGGGCTCTGTTTTTAAGGTTGTTTCACACTTTTCGAGGCACAGATATCGAGACATCATGATGTAATCATGGTGAGGAGCTCAAGGCGAAGGCCCCGCCATCGATTTATCGTTTTATGTATCAGCAATTAAAAATCAGTGCACATGGTTCTTGTGTTAGACAGGCACAATGTAAATTAAGACATCATGTAAATACGGATTTTAATGAAATACCCACAATTAGCTATGCAATGCAACAAAGAGATGGGGGCATGGTTTTTATAAGGAATAGGGAGAGAAATTATTCAAACCCTTGAGCCCATAGTGTTAAGCCAAATTTCATGAGAAAACCCATAAACCACCAACTACCCATTTTGACTTATGCACCCAATCATTTAATTCTTCCAAGAGTTGGTTGAGGTAGTTAATGCCTTGGGAATGAAGAGGTATGGCAGCCAATTTCGTGCATGGGCAAGCCATCAACTTGGGAATTCGTATTTTTGCTTCTTGGGCAAGAAAACACCACGAAATGGTGCCCAAAGCCATCTTTCACCCATGGACTTTGTTCTATCACGCAGTCTGAGCTAGTTGGGGCTTTCTCCCTCACGTTTTCCATATTTTTCCTGCATTTCCATGGCTGGGAACTCGTTTTTGCATTGCACAGTGGCTGGGAGGAAGGGAGTCACGATTTTGGGGTTTATGGAGGCCATTTTTGTCCCTTGAGTGCCCATAAACGTTTTCTGAATACGATTTTGCCCTCCCAGGGGTTGTTTCCCCATCTTCCATTTCGTTTTTGGTTGCCCACGTTTTTCTGAAGCTAATGGAAACCCCATTTTGGGCATCCCACTGTAAAAACGTTTTTCTTCATGCCCATCACTTTTGATTTTGCTGTTATGTGCATCTCTGTTTTGGTTTGAACCTATGAACAAGAAATTTGGAGTGGAAGTGGACCAGAATTGGCTTGATAAACCTAGTGAGGAAGGTAACCTCTCAAGAAGATCAAAAAGGATGGTTACTCTTCTATGCATACCTGGAAGAACACTAGAATGGGAGGTATGCCCTGAGGGACTGTACAGTAGTGAAGGGAATACTTCCTTGTTCCAAGTGCGTAGGTATTGTGGGGACCAAGCTAGATAGATCTTGTAGAGGGCATCCATATCTCTGTGGTTGAGTTCACGAGCTTAGCAATTCTTCCTTTCCATTGCCTTAGTAAACTGATAAACCCAACTGTATATTGGTTTCGCTGATTTTGGTGTATTCTTGGTTATGTGTGAGCTTGTTGTTTCCTTTTCCTTGTAGAAATCATGCCTAGCTCGGGGGTGGCAATTGTGCTGAGAGATTGATGAGCACAATTGGCCTATGGTTGGGTGGAACGTTGCAGCGGCATAGCCAGTTGCTCGAGACTACTCTGTTTAAAGATAAGTACTCTCTTGTGTTAAATTCTGCAATGTATTTATTTAATGACTGTCATGAAAAAGTTGAATGTATGTTAGATATGTAGATGATTTTAATTCCGCTATGTTTAATTACTATATGCATGTGTACCTGTCTTTTATTGTCAATGAGTTTTACTTAATGGATATGGGGCTAGATGCCCAGTATTAGTGCCATGTTCTCTCCCTGGCTCGATCTGATGGGAGGGGACTTGACAAGAAGTTTTTAGCGTTCTGCTATAAGAAGAAGAAGATAACATTGTGGAACAATAAAATGAAGTCAGATTCGCATGCCCCCTCATAAGAAGACTTCAAAGATGTCAATACAAAAGATGAAAAGCGAATTTGACAAGGTTGTCAATATTAAAGATGAAGAACTTTCACGCTTAACCGAACATAATAAAAGCTTACCAACCCAAAGCTAAAAGTTAAAGAATGATTAGAAGTTCAAGTCACTACGAGGGAAGCCAGATCAACTTACCAAAAAGAAACCAATGATTAATAAAGAAACAATGATTGATCCCATTGAAATAGAATAGTCATTGACTCGTTAGATGTAAAACAACAAACAAGGGAGAAAGGAATCAATACAGATCCAATCAACATCACAAATTGTAAAGACAAAGCGACATGAGTACAAGAAGAAAAAGTCATACCAAAAGTGGATCAAGAAACACTACAAGTATGATCAAGAACAATCATGCTACAAGGATACCTTATCTACACCCAAACCAAAAGAATTGTTACTTTAATTGATCTGTGTATCAATGTTGTTCAGAACAAGTACAAGATTTTAACTACATTCCAATGAGTGTTTATATCAATACAATTCGGTCTCAAAACATAAGTTGTTGCTACAAGAATCCATAGAAGATCAAATTAGAATCAGCATACCCTTTTCCAATTCGACAATTACGCTAAGCACTAAGAAAATCATATCATCATGTATCATCAACTACCACAACTACAAGAATATTGAATATCAGAAGGCATTACGAGCTAGAACAAGAGATAAAGTCTTTTCCATAAATATGCTTTGACGGCAAAGCATTTCTAAAGGGGAAGGAAAGGTAACAAACATAATATATATGTAACCATTAAATAAATAAATAATAATTAGTGAAGTCACATGCCCAACTTAAGAGGCATGACCTAATGAATGGACATGACCTATCAACCATGGTGACCAGTCAATGTGTATACAAGTATACCATCTCGTGGCATTGTAATCATCCTATCATCTATTCCTTCATACTTGTTTATTACTACTTATATTTTCTGTCCTATAGGAATTTTTGCTCTTTGGCCTTCTTATGTTGGATATATGTTCATAATGAACTTTGTTCCATTCGGAGATTACAATCAACATATTCTTCCCCAGTTTCAAAAGTACTATATAAGTTGCCCACTGCATTCAAGGAGAGTTCCCGAATGGCCAACTCTAAAACTAGGACCGAGACGAGAATAAGTGTCTGTAGGTAAATAAGAAATGGCCATGCCAATGACTTGTTATCTAGTATAACCAAGCCTTACTATGGTTTAGATGAGCCTCGCCTAGATTAGATCTAGAGTGCAGTATTCGATGGTTGCTTGCTTGAAGTCGATAGTGCATTGCAAGTTAGTCAAGAACAAAAGTTTATGTATATGATTGGGATTTTTTATTTTAGTTTTATAAGCTTATCTTTAAAACTTAAAATTTATGGTTTATATTTTTTAGTTATATTATAGTTTATAGGCCATAGTATACAGGAACGAGATGAAGAGATCTCTCGTCTCAAAGATCATAATAAAAAATTGTTGCTTCAAATCAAGTAGACGAAGGATAAAACACAGTGCAATCAAAAGTTAGAAGAGATTCAAGATCTCCAGCAAAAATTCCTCCTTGAAGAAGGTTAATCAAGAATTGCTAGAGCAAATAAAAACATTTAGAGAGAGAGAGCAAGAGAATCAAGATGCTCAAAATGAAGTCGACAAGTCAGATTATAAGGAAGAACTCTTACATTAAAGGAGACACAATAAAGACTTACACATACAAATTAAAAAACTAAAGCATGATAAGAAATGTTTACAAGAAGAGTTAGATCGCAAAAAATCAATTGTCAACAAAGAAACAATCACTGACCCAATAGCAATGTCATCAAACGCTCAAATTCAAACACCAAAAAGGGGAACAAATACAAAGTCGAATGGTGCTCATAATCAGAAGAATTTTTATACTGACAAATCACTACAAACATCAAGACAATATGGTTCCGAAGAACAATTACAAAAGATTAGGATGCTTTATTATCATCCAAATCATAAAAATCGATATGAACAACGACAAAGTCAAAAGGAACATAAACAGATGAGTTGTGATTTCAAAACATAATGGAGACAAAATCAAGAAACTGGGTGGAAGCAGAAAATGAGAAATTCTATCCGAACAATCGACCAACAAACAGTTCCATTGAAGGTAGATCTCAAATGGACCACTTCACAAATGACACAACATTTTCCCTAAATGTTTAAAAGAACGTATTGTCTCATTTCGTCAAGCATCGCAACTACCAACACAAAAGATTACAAGTGTTACAAGCAAGAACAAGGGATAAGGTCCTCCATAATTATGCTTTGAGAACAACGCGTTTCTAAGGGAAAGGCAACGTAATAAACAAAATATATATACTATATAAATATTAATAAATACTAGCAATAAATCAATAATTAATATTCTATGTAATGAAGAGATGCCTTCCTAATGAAAGGTCACATCTCCTTCACAAAAGGGCATCATTGCGTGGACATTTATACGAGCACTCATTCTCAATTGTAATCATATCATATCTCTTATTCGATATGCATTTATTATATACTTGTTAATTTATGGATTATTTGTCCAATTTACATTGGAAGTTTCTTTAGAGGCGAATTATGTTCGTCTCATGTTGATGTATTTCTAACTTCGGAATGTATTTCACTTGTATATTTTATATTGTACTCATGTGTCATTGTACTTCCGACAGAGAGGTTTCATTCCTCCGATCGGGAAAGCTATTATTGTTTTTGAGTGGGTTATTAGACTCCCCTAGTGGGGTCGGCCCAGAGTTGAGTTATAATGGGTTATTAGACTCTCCTAGGAGAAGTCGGCCCAGTTAGGGAAAAAGGCAAGTGAAATAAAGTATAAATAGAGAGTGTGACTCTCTCATTTGATTCATTCACTCACTCACTCATTCGCATAAGTGAGAGAGAGACAAGTTCGCACAAGTGGAGGAAAAGGAAGTTGTTGAAGACCATCTTCTTGTTTTGCGGTTTTGTATTATTGCTCATTCTATCTCTGAGGAAGTTGCGGAGTTTTCTCCTTTATGGTTCCCAAGTGAAATGCTTTGTGTCTATTGTCTCTTATGTTTAATATGTTGTGCATGTTGTTCTCTCAGATAAGATCCTAGATCATATTGAATTAAATGATGAAAAAATAACATGGTATCAGAGCATACCTGAGAAGAAGACATTGTGCAGCTGCGGAAGCTAGGGCTTCTTAATTTTTGGGTCTCTTTCCACGGATCATCAAAGGCAGAAGGCTAGGCTAACTCTCCTAAGGAAGGCACATCTTTCTGTCAAAACAGAATTTGATTCCGAGCATTTTCAGTTTTTGGCTTGTCACTACTGCGGGGAATTAGCACTTTTAACAGAAGTGGAATTTTGGAGTGCTCTCAGCATAGAATTGTTCTCCTCGGTAAAATCGAAATTTAGATACCAAGCTCTAACTTTTTGGTTGGGTGAATCTCCGGGAAAGTCAAACCCTAATTTGACTTTTGGACCAGAAAACCAGAATTTGACAGAAATTGCAGATCTGAAATTCGCAGGTCACTTTTGAGGGGTCAATTTTTGGAGTTTTCAAAATCTAAGCACACCAGCTTGCTCGCCTCAGTCAATTGCATCTCTCCCTGTCCAGAAAGAAGTTTGAAATTCCAAGTTTGAATTTTTAGGGTTTCCTGATCAAACCCTAGCCAGCTCCAGATCCAGTTTCAACAAATCAAGTGGTAAGACCTAAATCTTTTATTTCCATTTGAGTTTCTCATTAAGATGTCTCACCACACCAAGCTTGAGGATAAGCTTGAAAGGGCTGATAACTTCCGAGAATGGAAGTATAGGATTGGGTTAATCCTAGAAGAGAATGAATTGGACACATACATAAGTGAAGAGGTTCCAGTTCCAGAGGGAGATGAGGCTAAGGCCTTACACAACAAGAACTTGGTCAAGGCCAAGAGGATCATTGCAGATTCTATCAAGGACCATCTCATACCACATGTGGCATCTCTAAAGACACCCAAGGAGATGTTTGATTCCTTGACCAAGCTATTTGAAGGGAAGAATATAAATCGGAAGATGACATTGTAGAACCAATTGAATAATGTAAAGATTCAGAATGTCGAGACCATGCAGTCCTACTTTTCAAGGGTCTCCCAGATAAAAGAACAACTTGAAGCTGTGGGAGAAGATATAGAGAATGGAGTAGTGATGACCACCTTGAATGGTCTCCCCAGGTCATGGGATTTCTTCATTCAAGGAATTTGTGCTAGAAAGAAGCTCATCACATTCAGTAGGCTGTGGGAGGAGTGCTCATAAGAAGAAGCTCGAATTGTAGCTCGAGAAGAAAAGATGGGTAGTGAAGACCAGGCTCTCACAGCACACACCAGGAAGAATTACAACAAGAGGGAGCATCCTCATCACAAGAAGTGTAAACACCACCACCAAAACCGGATAGAGAACTTTGGAGGATCTATGAAAGATCTCTCTCACATTCGATGTTAATACTTGCGATGAAAGGGGAGACTATTCCGGAGATTGTCCCAGGAACAAAAGCAGCTCCGATAAGAAAAAGAACACCAAGAAAAGACATCATGCTCACACTGCAGAGGATGATGAACCTCCCAGGAAAAGGGCCAGAGAAGAAAGTGAAGATTCTTCAAGTGATGAAGAGTATGTTCTGTTTTCTACCCTCACAGGAACTATTACACATGGAAGCAATGATTGGCTTATAGATAGTGGGACTTCCAAGCATATGACTGGATTCAAGGAATCCTTTATAAATCTATTTGAACGTGAGTCACACCACAAAGTGAAACTTGGGGATGACTACCAGTATCCTATAAAAGGAAGTGGTGAAGCCTCTTATAAGCTAGACTCTGGAAAGTCTATAAAGATGAAAGATGTTCTATTTGTACCAGGACTAAAGAAGAACCTTCTATCCATCTCTACATTGGATGCAAAAGGTATGAGGGTTGCATTTGTAGATGGCCAAGTTCTTATGTGGCCTAAAGGAAAGACTATAGATGATGCAGTAGTGATTGGAGAGCAAGAGGGAGGATTATACAAACTGAAGAACCAACCAGAACAAGCCTTGGTCCATGAATCCATGGAGCCAAGTGAACTATGGCATAAAAGGCTTGCACATGTGCACTATAGAGCACTACCTCTTGCAAGCAAAGCAGTTGAAGGACTTCCAGAAATCTAGTCGAAACAAAGAAAGTGAAGAAGGCATCTCCGAGTAGCAAGAGAAAAGCAAAGATCAAGAGGGAGCACACTTCAGTAGTTCATGCAAGGAAGCAGAGATTGAGAGGGAGTCCACCCAACAAACAAACAATGATAAGTATTTGAATTGCCATTTCTTGTATATCTGATTATTTAAATAATATTGTTCACACTTATGTTCCTAGATTTAGGCTATGTATTATGCATATTAGGGTATTTGCATTAATGAACAATATACTACCAATATGTATGTGATGGGTAAGTGGCCTATGGCACTGTAAAACATTCCATTGCTACTTAGATATCTAGTATGAAAACTTTTTGCTGACATGTTGGGAGTAGTACACACTCTTAACAATGTTCTGGTAGAGATGGAAGGCATCTAGAAAGTTACGGGATATGGATGAATGTTGTATTGGAGCATTGGCTAAGATAATTGCATGACTGTATGACATATGTCTTTATCTGTAAGAATTTGTTCCAAAACTGTGAGTTGCTTCTAATCATGCAATTGAACTTGTCTTGTAGGAAAGACCGTGTACCCATCACCTAAAGAGAGATTTGTTTTGAAGAACAAGCAACAAATCCAGAAAGCTACCTGTTGAAGACATTGCAGAACCAGAAGCACCCAGGATCCGAGATACAACAATGAATGAAGTAAATCCAGAAGAAAACCGTGAGATAGAAGATCCATAGGAACCTGTAGATCCACCCCGTGAGAAGAATTCTCACAAGAGAAAACCAGCATGGGTACGAGAGGCAATTCAAGATGCAGAGAGATATGGCGCTCCAAAAGGAATGCACAGAGAAAGCAAGAGACCGAGGCCATACGCTAGTTATGTAGCCCTGCTATGTGACATCATTAATAAGGAACTTGCCAACTATGAAGAAGCGGCAGAAAGAAAGGAATGTAAGGATGCCATGATCAAGGAGTACCAGTCGATCACGAAGAATGATGTCTGGGATATGGTCTCGAGACCAGAAGGGAAGTCTGTGGTGACTTCCAAGTGGATCTAAAAGATCGAGCATGTTGCAGATGGCAGCATAGAGAAATACAAGGCAAGATTTGTGGCACGTGGCTTCTCCCAGAAAGAAGGGATAGACTATGAGGAGACATGTGCACCGGTAGCCAGGTACACTTCCAACAAAACAGTTCTTGCTCTGGCTACAGTGATGAAATGGAAGATACACCAGATGGATATCAATACAACGTTCTTGAATGGTGTAGTGGAAGTGGAAGTGTATGTGGAGCAACCACTCGGGTTTGAGACACATGACAGGGAGTCTTATGTGTGCAAACTAAAGAAAGCCTTGTATGGCTTGAAACAGGCACCCAGGACGTGGTACGGCAGGATAGACAGCTTCCTGACTAGTTTGGGCTTTACCAAGAGTAAAGCGGATTCCAACCTTTACTACAAGGTTGAGGAAGGCAATCCAGTGATACTCCTACTGTATGTAGATGACCTGTTTGTGATAGGTGAGGATGGGTTGATTGCTGACACGAAGAAGAAGCTTGTTGCCGAGTTCGAGATGAAGGACTTGGTTATGATGCACTATTTTCTAGGCATGGAGGTGTGGCAGAGTACGGATGGAATCTTCCTTGGACAAGGGAAGTATGCAGTAGAGATCCTGAAGAGGTTCGGAATGATGGACTGCAAGGCCATGACCACACCTATGGCATCGAACCTGAAGCTATTGAGTCATGCTTCATCAGAGTCGGTTGATGCCACGATGTATTGTTAGATGATTGGGTCCTTGATGTACCTGACAAACACGAAACAAGATATTTGCTTTGATGTGAACACATTGAGCCAATTCCTAACGGATTCGAGACATGTTCACTTGATTGCTGTAAAGCATATTCTGAGGTACCTGAAGGGTACGGTTGATTATGGGCTCAAGTATGATGCGAATCAGAAGATTAACGTGGAGGGTTATGTTGATTCGGATTGGGAAGGCAGTGCCTCTAATAGGAAGAGCACTTCGGGGTGTTGCTTCAATATGGGAACACGTGTGATCTCTTGGTTTAGCAGGAAGCAATCCTGCGTAGCACTGAGTACAGCCGAAGCATAGTATGTCGTAGCTTGTTCGGCTAGTTGTGAGGCAGTATAGCTAAAGAAGCTACTGTCTGATTTGTTTGATCTCCAATTGGACGCAACTTGTATACATTGCGACAACCAGAGTTGTGTGAAGTTGTCTAAGAACCCAGTGTTCCATGACAAGTCGAAGCACATTGAGATCAAGTACCACTATATCAGGGATATGGTGCAGAGAGGAGCAGTGAAGCTCCAATATGTTGCGACGGACGAGCAGATAGCCAATGTATTGACCAAGCCGCTGGCCAGAGTGAAGTTTGAGTACTTCATTGAAAAGCTTGGTGTACTTCAGATCGAGGTTCCTTCCAAGGGGAAGTGATGAGTCTGGAAGACACAGATGCACACGAGCCATTCTCACATGGTGGTAGGTGTGTCCTCCCATGGTGCAGTTGTAAGGGCTAGGGCCATTCCGACATGGTTGAGGTGTGTCTTCCCATGGTCGTTGATATAAGTGTCGAGCCATTCCATCCTGGTTGAGGGGTGTCTTCCCATGGCGTAGATGTAAGGGCAGTGCCATTCTCGCATGGTTGAGGTGTGTCTTCCCATGGCGTAGATATAAGTGTTGAGCCTTTCACGGATGGTGGTAGGTTAGTCCTCCCATGCCGGTGAGTGTAAGTGTTGTGTTGTGTGCATCTGGGCTGTGCTCCATGGACAATGAGATGATCTGAAGATGATGAGGTGACTGTATGGTACACAGGTTTTGCAGAGGCATATAATCAATCCTGGGATGCTCCTTCAGGTTTTGTAGTGGAATATAATCAATCCTGGGAGATCTTGCAGGTTTTGCAGAGGCATGTAATAAGTCCTGAGATGTACATACTTGATGGCTTGCTCGCGGAGATGATGAAGACCTACATGGAGGTTAGGCCTACATCCAACATGAAAAAGGGCTGGCTCTGTAGAACTTCCTATGACGAGTAGATTGGAGACTGGTGGTCGAGATAGCAGCGGCAGTGACGATGATGATCCAGTGACGAAGACTTGTGTCGATGAACTGTGTCAAGAGAATACCTTCCTGGTTAAGAGGGAGTGTTGATGTATTTGTAACTTCGGAATGTATTTCAATTGTATATTTTATATTGTACTCATGTGTCATTGTACTTCTGACGGAGAGGGTTATTAGACTCCCCTAGTGGGGTCGGCCCAGAGTTGAGTTATAATGGGTTATTAGATTCTCCTAGGAGAAGTCGGCCTAGTTAGGGAAAAAGGCAAGTGAAGTAAAGTATAAATAGAGAGTGTGACTCTCTCATTTGATTCATTCACTCAGACACTCATTCGCATAAGTGAGAGAGAGACAAGTTCGCACAAGTGGAGGAGGAGGAAGTTGTTGGAAACCATCTTCTTGTTTTGGGGCTTTGTATTATTGCTCATTCTATCTCTGAGGAAGTTGCGGGGTTTACTCCTTTATGGTTTCCCCGGTGAAATGCTTTGTGTCTATTGTCTCTTATGTTTGATATGTTGTGCATATTGTTCTCTCAGATAAGATCCTAAATCATATTGAATTAAATGATGAAAAACTAACATCTCATAGCATCAAATCTAAACACTATCATTTAGGATCACATCTACAAAAATGCATTCACTTCAAGAATTCATAGATGGAAGTTTCCTCAATATTAGAATCAACATTGTGACAGAAGATACATCTAAATTCACTATCAAATTTGAATGCAATCAATTAGGAATCTATCCGTTCGATCCCTAAATGCACCATCTCATGTAATGCTGAAAAATTCAAACCAATATAAAATAACAAATAATGAAATTCATGCCCTTCAATATTAGATGATGTATACACTAGTAAATAACATGGACTACATAAGATGAGATTATTATATTTTATGAATAACCATGAGGGTTAACTCAAATGGTCATTTGCCATAGGTGAGATCTCTCACCCACAAAGCGGTTTCAGGGAGAGGTCATGGGTTCGAGGGGAGGTCATGGGTTTGACCCCCTTATTCCCTTGGGCTTAGGCTCCATAATCAAGCCCGACGGTTTACCCTGTTTACCATCCATGACTCATGGGGAAGTATTTGGAGGGTTTTCGATGAGGTTGTTCCGTGGAACAAAAACATATTTTAATAGTGTCCAACAAATGAGCACAAAAATAGGTCAAAACTTATCCCAAAAAACAGCCATGTCGTAATAATCTTAACTACAGCAAAATACATGAAGAAAAGAATCATATAAAAAATATTTTACACTAGTTTTGGACATGTTAGCACCCAAAGTATGACGCCTCACTCAAAATAAGGCATGAAACCTCATTTGTGATACCTCCAAGGTAGACGCCCCATTAAATCTATGCAAAGATAGCTCTCAACGGTTGGACGTCTCCTCAACCAAGCATGCAAAGGTATGCAGTGAAGCAAATTGAAGGCCTCCAAGTAAAACATCCCATCTAAATGCCACGGGGATGTGTGCAAGCAACCCTCCATGTAAAACATCCCATCAATCAAGGCTAGAACCAAGTCAAAGATGACCCAAGGCCACACATGCAGCTCCCCAAGTGATACACTCCATCAATAAAGATAAGAAATGGATGCAAGAAACCTCCAAGAGTCGATATTAGAGTTGTCCATGTGAAATGTCCCATCAATGTGTGCATGTAACCTCTCATCAAATCGATGAGACCTCTCATAAAGTGTGACTTCCATAATCTAGGGCAAGAACCCTCATCAAATACTCCAAGGGACCACACAAAAGGTATCCATGGTGAACACTCTTCAAGATGATCCTCAAAACATGTGTAACAAGACATTAATACATGGATCAATCCACTAGGAGATGAAAAATGATGATCATAAGCCAAATCTAGCCCTCCAAGTTAGGACACTACCTCCATAACTCAAGCTCCCATGTGCCACCTCAGCAAGGCATGTGCATAAGATGTATACATGGCATAACAAGCCCACCAATCAAATAGAAGGATCAAGTCAAGTGCAAGGCACCCTGTAATACTCCACCAATCTTAATGATGAAGGGGATGACCCCTTCTCTAAGCAATAAAGTACAACAGTTCATCAAAATACATGCCAAGAGACAAGACACAAGGGAACATTCCACTAGCAAAGGTAACCCATAGTATCCAGATGTTATCCATGTGTCAAAAAGCAAGGTTGCTCCATGGACAATGTGTAATGCCATAAAGCATGTGCTAGAGGTGAGGGTTCTCCAAGGAAAACCAACCATAAGTATCTCCAAGTGTAAACCACTCCAAACGAGCTAAACCGCTCTAATAGTAAGTCTCTACATGTTATCAAGATGTCAAACTAGCCCAACAATGGAAGGGCTCTCCATGAAGGGGTGACAAATGTATCATGAGCAAGTGACATATGAGCAAAGTGAAACGTCATCCCCTAGAGCATTCTAGCTAGGTGGCCTTAAACCCACAACCACATCAATAAGCATGTTGAAAAATATCCCATAGACAATACTTCATCAAGGAGCAATTATTAACACTTTACAACTTAGGGAGACACTAAGTGAGTGGGTTTCCCTTCCATGAAAGAAAAAGGCATTAGATAATTGCTAAGCAAAACATACTTCATGCATGCCAATATCATCAAGAGGAGAGCAAATCAATATCAAAATATCATGAAGATATCACATGCAATAGCTACTACCACCAATATACCATGAGGATCCTTCAACCAATCACAAATTGAATCATTAAGACAACAACAACCAAAACTCTAGCATCAAACACCCAAGGCATCTAGCAACTTCACCAACCTATCAACAAACTTTGTGATGAAAAACACACATGTAGGGCCTCATACAATATGTGGGGTAAAAAGGTCATTTATAACCAAACTTGGAGACACACTCTTCAATATCATCCTCTTTTACAATATATTGAAGGTGTAAAATCATATATATATATGGATCACTCTCAAGCTCCTGACTCACCAACATGTGCTACACAATGCTGCATTTCAGCATGCCATCTCAAAATTGAAAATTGTTAATGGATTTGACTCTTAATCCTCTACAACAATAAGCACAATATCATAACATTAGATAATGTCATGGTTGCAAGTAGACATTTGCAATGTTGTAAAGCTAGGATCAATCCCTTTTCAAATAGATTCCATTGCAAAACACCTAGGAAAGCACGAAGTTGGCTTCCACTTTCCTCTCATTGTATACATGACATCCAATGCAGTCTAGCACATAAATAATCGACTTAGCTCAGTCTCTTGAAGGACATCTTATTTCAGACATCTCTGAAGAATGTTTTCTCTTTCTTTACTGAATAGAAATAAGATTCTTTTCTTTTGAAAAAAGCAAAAAAATGCCTTACAATGCAGTCTAGCACATAAATAATCAACTTCAAATGTCAAACTAAATAAATTTTGGCATTTGCACATTAGGTTCATTTCTATCCATTATTCACACTCACAATACACATTGTTGGGCTTACTATCTCTTTTCCTCCCATGAATATGTGCTTATAATTGGTTTTACTTTTTATGTCAAAACATTTCAAAGTGATGAGTTATGTTAACCCCTAATTGTCATTGCACTAGCAAAGGGTTGTGATCTAGCAAGATTCATTCCATCAAGCTAGTTCCATTGCAGACGTATCTAGACATGTACATTGACCCGATACATGCACATTAATCCAAGCTCCTTCCAGAGCCAATTTTGTCTGAGAATGTTACTTTTAGGAGTTTTCCTTCTTTTAAGAGCCTAAGATCTAAGGGCCCAGTTATCACATACATTACAATTGGAGCCGCCACGATGCAGACCAGATTCTTTCTGACCCATAAGCCAATCCCGTGGTTGAGATGAGCCTATTGATCAGTGGTGATGGAGTTATTTCTGAGCCATTAGTAGCATCTTGCCCCCTTGTAATGACTGATCCTACATGACCCCATTGAGATGATTCAATTTTAGTCATGGTTCATTTTACATACAGAGCAAAGCAGTTGTCCACTGATGTTCAATTGCCCATATTCAGTTGAAGATGGTTCTAGAGATTATGGTTGAGCAAAGATATATATTGCATATGGATGTTATATTTGGCTCTATAGTTTATTTTAATTATTGTGACTATGCATGTTCTACTAACGGTGCCATTTGAGCTTTATGGTTTGAAACCTATGTCTTGAGTGGTCAGAGAGTCCCTATTGCAAGGCCATTACATATGCTTGCTAGTACTTCCTACCTTACACAGACTTACTCCTACTCTTGTTATGATGGCATCGCCTTTACACCTTTCTCCATTCATCTATCTCTTTCATTATTTGAGTTTGACCCTGACTTGTACCTAGACTAGTGAGATCGATGCCCTCCTCCACTTAGGCCTTTGTGTTGGATAGACTCCATGTTAACTTTGTGTCTCGGCTCTGGAGTGTATGGCTCGGTCTGCTTGTATGATGCCTTGAGGATCAGTTGTGTGGCCTGTGTCACCGGAATTTTTTCCTTTCGTTCTCAAAAGCAAGTACTCCCACAATAGCATCGGAATGCATAAATGTTATATCTAAATGGATGCAAAAGTCAACTACAAAAAAGTGGTTTTAAACAGTCATACATAAAAAGTCTTTCTAAGCTAGTCAGTGGCCAAGGGGTCAACACTCATCCTTTGTATGGTGTAAGGCCATTTGCCCCTATAGGGCTACAAGGTGGTAACTCCATCGCAACTATGGACGGTGGCAGGCAATGATGGTAAGACCGAATCATTATCCGAAGCCCGCTAGGCTATTCAAGGCCCCTACCCTTGGAGGTTGGCTAGTGAAAAAGCTAAATAATAAATGTTAAATGTGCAAAAAGCTAGCAAGAAATTAAATGTAATAAAGGATGCTTGTCTAGAGTCTACTAGAAGACTTCCAAGCACTCTACTCATTTGTAAGGCACCAACATTCCCTAGTGTTTTCTATCCTGCATATGTCTAATTGGTTCCCCTTTTCCCTCATGTCTGAGAGATCACGATGTCAAGGTCATCAAGTCAATCCCCATTATCCTGCCCTTGTTTCTTCCACCTCACCCATCCTAGCAATTCGCCTAAGTCTGTGAGAGAGCATATGTAGGGGGCTTCATGAAAGACTTAGGGTTTCTCTGACACAGGTATATTATTATTTGATTATTGTGGTCATTGTTGTGTATTTCATGTTTTAGCATGGTTATTAACGTAAAATTATTCATCCAGTGTGCATGCAGAACTATCCAGATTATTGCTCAGCATTCAATTTGAGTATCTTGACTTGGTCAAACCCAGTTTGACTTGGTCGACATGTTTCTCAAGGCAATGAATGCATTGTTGGAGATTGCATATTTATTCTCCAGATGTATCTAGTACACCACTTTCATGCTCAGTTTTTGGTTGTTGGCTATTATTATAATTATTATTATGGCCATGATTTATTTCCTAGATGTGGTGTTGAGATTCAATGCATATTTTGATGGACATTTAGGGTATGAGTAGTCACTATTGATGGATTTGATGTCTATGATTCTAGCTGGTGCACTTAGATACGGATTTTGGGCAAAGGAAAGGGACTTGTTGATGGTTTTATTCTCTAGCATGATGAACCGACAGTTTTAATCAATAAAAATGACCATGGCTTCTTCAGGAAAATCTATTTGGCTAATGTGGGTGAGGAAATGACTTGGGGATAATTTCTTATCATGAGATGAGGCTCTACATGCATGTTCCATGGATTATATTCATCCGAGGAGAATTTCACATGTTTTTACCTTGGTCCTAGGGAGGACGTCTTCCTTGGGGGCACACCTCATCTTGATCATTTGATGTATTATCATGTTATATCGTTATATCATTGTAAAAGGTGGGCACCTAGGGTGATTTAGGCCCCTAGTGACCCCCTTATTATGTTGCCCCATGTTATATCATGTTATTATGTTGTACTTGCCTTTCCTAAGGTGTTATAGGGCAAAAGTGCGCCCCCCTTTTTTACTTAGTCATTGATCCATGTAATGTAAAAATAAAAAGATCTCCATTGTATCTTTTAATCTCAACCACACATTCAAAAAGTGGCTAAGGTTTTGGTCTCTCTCAGATCTGTTTAAGAGAGAGGACCCACTCATTGTAAAAGGACCCTTGGCTCTGGAATTTTGGAATAGAAGAAAATATTTTGTGCTCCAATACTTGTGTCTTTGAAAATAAATGTTGAATATGATTATTGAAACTATCTTTCCCTTGCATTGAAAGATCTCTGTGATAGCTCAACTATCTTTCTCTTGCATTGAAAGATCTTTGTTATAGCTCTTCTATATTTTTGGATCCAATTTTTTTTTGGAAATAGGGAGGCCAATTTGAAGAGGGGCGCTTTTGTTGAGGAGACTCAACCTTGCTCTTCTCTCTCAAATCTTGGATTAACAAGGAGTATTTCTATCTTGGCATGATTTACTCTCTTCTCGTTTGTCTTTCGTTTGTTGTCATCCATTTTTCTTGCATTACTCATTGATCTCTTTTGTTGAGCAGGAAAGGAGGGAGACGCACTAGGGTCCTTGGGCGTTTTACTTGGACATGGGCTCACAAAAACTTCACTTCATCTTGTTGGGATTAGTATTCATTATACCAAGTAAGTGTTTACAACTGTTTTTCTTTTGTTTTATTTTTATCCATTTGTCATCTCTTAGATCTACTTCAAACCCTAAGGTAAAAATTCTCTAGGTCACACAACTTGGCTTTTAGGCAAATCCTTTATGGGTTATCTCTCTCTTCCCCAACCCGAAGAGGGTTCTTTAAGTTGTCATCTCTAGGGGACTCCATCAGCCCAATCCCACAAGCACTCATCTTAAGGCAATTCGCCTTCCTAGGGTTTGCCCATCTTTTGGTTGCTTCGCGATCAAATTTTTCTTTTGTGCTTTGACACTGTCAGATCCATCATCAAGCTATCTCATTCAGGTGTTATAAAGCTCTAATTCATTCTCAATCTACTACTTTGGATATTTCACCAAGATTTACCTTCAATCCCCCCAGGGTAGTGGCATTGACCATTTACTCTAACACTTAGATCCTAGATACTTCCTTAAACTTCTAAGTCACTAAAATAAACACATCGGGTTGATAATTAACTCATCATAAGCCTCTCAACTCGAACATTATCCTCTTAGTGGCTTCATCCCTCAAATCAAGGGTTTCATCATCTACTCACCTTACGTACTCTACTTGCCTAGTTTCATCTGGCGATTCAGCTTACATCTCTCCTTTTTGGTTAGATCAGGGTCTCCCCCTTTGTCACTTGGGGTTTTCAGTGGCATAAATGGGCAACTACAAGTTGTGTGATAATAGGCCCACATGCCAATGATATTCATACATCCATGCACCTTGTAAAAAAGAGAATCCAAGGAAATTGTTTTTGCTTTTTTACAAGAAGATAAACCGATGCTCTTTCCCTTCAAGATCAATCTTTCCCGCTTATTACTTTTTGTTCTTTTGAAAAAGAATATTCTTTTCAACATGAATACAATTACCAATTTTCATGTCTAATAGGTATAGGTAAAATGTCATTGTTCCTAGCAAGTAGTCTTTGTTGAAAAGTTACCAAGGAAGTGTTGTTCACCTTGTGTTGCATTGGGGTGGACAAGAACACTTTAAAAAGGTGACCCCTAGTCATTTAATTAATAAAGTGAAAAGTACTTCATTTTTATAAAGTGACTTTATTAGAAGTTTAAGTCATGGTTTATATCCTAAGTTCATTTAAGTGTTAAATTCAAGTGAGTGATAAATTAAAAGCTCTCACGTAATTAAATGATATGAGTGCACTAAATGTCATTTAATTATTATTTATTGAGCATTTATTGAGAGCCATTGATCTTACCTAATATTGGCCATTGGATGAGAAGGGGGAAGTTACCATGAACAAAAAGGCTTAGGGAAGGCAAACCTAATTCATTGTTCACATTTTCCAAGAGATATTTTTTGGAGAGGAGAAGAGCAAGAGGAGAGGTCGATTTTGAGAGAGGAAGGGAGAAACCCTTGCACAGAAATCGAGGCACATATTTTGAGGAGCAGAGCACGATTCCCAAGGAGGCCATACTTCATTAATTGCAATCCATACAGCAGCAATAAATTGGCACAGAAATCAAGGAGGGTCTGACCATACAGCAGAAGAGAAAGGGCATGAATTTCAAGGCATTAAATAAACTGATTTTTCTAGAATCCGTACAGTCCGTACAGCATTAAATTGGCACAGAAATCAAGGTCCATAAGGCCTGTCTGTACAGCCAATTTCTGGCACAGTTTTCAAGGTCCATACAGCCTGTTGTTGGCACAAAATTCGAGGTAATTCTTATTGCTGTTTTCTAGGCACATTTCCCAAGGCCATACTGCTGAAAATATGATTGGCACATGTGGGCTGTACTGCTATTTTTAACTACTGTTTTGTGTTGAGTTTGACACGTTTTTCGAGAAGGAAAACTGAGACAAGTACTGCTGTTGTTGATTATAGTTTGCCTCAGAAGAATAATAAAAATCACTCTCAAACAGGTTTTCCCTTAGGGGTTTTATCCTGGACCACTTTGGTCAAAAATACTATGTTAATTTTCATGTGTGAATGGCTGATATAAATTTCTGAGTTTGAAATTTAGGATGAAAATTAAAATTTCTGAGTTATTAAATTGAAAAAAATTTCATGTGTTTCAAGTAAAACAATTTTATTTGAGAAAAATAAATGCACGTTGGGCTTTGAGCACTAAACCATATGCAGAGAAGTTGCAAAACTTGAAACCGGGTTGGGGTTCTAAAACTTTCAGTCTTTGTGTGATTCAAGGTCTCGATGGTGAAAGACTAATTTCTCCAGAGCGATCTTGGGTAAGTGTAGAGTTCCCACAGTGTGGGACATGGTATCATGTTTTAAGGTTTCCATTTCGATGGGGTTATAAAATTGCCTTCTGCCAAGACCCTGAACCTGCTTTTCAAAACAATAATTAGAATTACTATATTTAGTCATCATTCTTACCAAGCTTGACTTTCCAAACCTTAATTCCATAAGCCAAATTTGACCACTCCAAAACCTAGTTTGACCTCTTAAGTATATTTGACATTTTTCATGTTTTGTTAATGCCTAATAGCTTGATTTTGACATTGGAATATCTATCCTTGCACACAAAGAAAGGGTAAAATGTATACAGTTGAAGTTGTTAAAAGTAAATCGAAAACGGTATCCTAAAACACGAGAAAAGTCAAACAACAAGGGGCGAAACTCTCCAAAAGCAAAAAAGGAGATCATCCCTAGTGTGCATGTTCAACTTTTGCCTTAATGAGCTTTATTTGCTCTTTCTCAAGCAACCGAGACGAACTATGGTTCCATATATAGACTTAATGAGAGGAAGGTTTGGATATTATTTTTCCTAGATAGTTTGCAGCAGTGGATAGCTTCTCACTCTTCCATCCTCATGGCCTTAGACTGTTACCTCCATTGCAAGCAAGGATATCATTGGTAGCCTATCACCTACAACTTACTATGATGCAATCAATCTCTTGGGTAATATGTGATATGGTACATTATGCTTTCTTCTAGATCTTTAAATCTCTTTAAATCGTTTGTAGTTTGGCAGCTTCCAATGCACTTATTTTGAATTTCTTTCACCTAAGATGTACATTCACTCCACTCATTTCCATTCGTTCATTGTCGCAATTATCGGGAGGACTTGATCCCAACCACTCATAACTGTTATTTTAAACTAACCATCATTCTTTATTGTTTATGGACAGCCCAAGAAGCAGTCCTTTCTGTGTTGATCTCTTGGACTTTGTGCAGATTTATTGATGAGATGGCTGCATACACCTTTTAGGGATTCCCATTGACACTCAAAAAACACTAGTCCGAATAGAGAGGCATCTAGCAGTGACAGGGCTAGGTAGCCTATAATTATTAGGCAAGTCTGCTGGTGTAGATTTGCATGAGAACAAGTTTCTAACAATCACTTAGTCTTTCATTACAAACATAAATATCTTGACATCTTTTGCTATAGCACTAACCTCCTCCAAACTAAAAAAATCTTTAAAATGAATAATTTGCAGTTCCTCAAGAGTTGTTGCCCGTAGCCTGAATCCATGACTTTAACAGGCAAAGCTAATCACCTTCTTGGACTTTGTGCATATTTATTGATGAGATGGAAGCATACACCTTTTAGGGATTCCTATTGACACTCAAAAAACACTAGTCCAAATAAAGAGGCATCTAGCAGTGACAGGGCTAGGTAGCCTATAATTATTAGGCAAGTCTGCTGGTGTAGATTTGCATGAGAACAAGTTTCTAACAATCACTTAGTCTTTCATCACAAAGTGACATTAGGTCATTAGTTAACAAGGTAGTTAGGTCCAGTAGGTAGTACATCTAACTAATTATCAATGGCCATGAAAGATAATCTTGTCAAGTCCACCTCTCACATGTAATATTGAGGATGGATTGTTGCACCATGTGTCCTGTGAATGTGTTCACAAGCAGTGGCCCGATTCTGGCAGTTTAGCTCACATCCTTGTAATCAGACATATTTAGTTTTTAGATTGGAAATAACCTATTCAAGTTTACATCACCATTCATACCATTCAATACTTGACCAGGATCTCTATTTGCATTCTTGCATTGAAAAGAAAGACCCGGTTTCAGATAACAAGTACAGAAGACTGATTACTTGTTCTTTACACGGATGAGAACAAATACAATTCTTGGAAGTTAAATACTAATTTTTGAACAGTAAGATCAATTTCGGCAGATTGCCCATACCACTTAATGGTTGGAAGAAATATTTCTCAAAAATGTCCAGCATTGCAGGTTTCCTGTGGTTGAATTCAAAAACCACTCCAAGGAAGATTTTACATCTCTCTTGGATGGCACTCCTCTATCTGACAATAAAGAATATAACTGTTGGAATCATTTCATACCTAATCTGGAGAGAAATGCATCCATAGGCTTTGAAAGCAAAGCTGTAAACACATCCTCAGTATCAATAATATAAATGAAACAAATGAATCATAAACAAAAGTGGATGAACACTTCAGATATTGATGAAAACCCTCGGTTTCTATCGAAAGCAATATTCCTGCCATCTATGTGATCAATAGAAAGGTGGCAATAGATCAAAACCATTATAACTACCTCAATGGAACATACAAAAGTCAAGAATAGGAATAATATACAATATAAAAGAGTTATGTACCAAGTTGTAACTTGTTACAATGTATGATGTGTCATTATGGTCAATCTTCAATTTATGATTAAAACCATAAACTACAATTTATGATTAAAAATTTGAAACAAACAAATGGTTGGATAAAGAAAGCTGAAGCTCTGGTAAAGGTGTTTGAGATCATACACTTCTAGGTGTTCTGCTTCTTCAGGTTTGAGAAAATCCCCATAAAAAATAGTTTATTATGAAATTAAAACCCTTGAACTTCTTAACATATCTTTGTCTATAATGAGTGTTACCCATGGTTCTATCGATTTTAATAAATTTTGATAGACCCCAACTTAATAACTTTTAGAAGCATCTGCCACAATTTTAAGCTGCAAATACCAAAATTGAACGATATGCATCAGCAGGAAAACTAATAGTATGCTTGGATGTGCAATTGACTTGAATACAACTACATCCTCTATGTTGCCATACAGATGGATTATCTAATACTCCTTAAATTATATTACTTTGGGGAGTACTGAATATTTCTGGCCATTGGGGCATCCCTTGAACTCTAGTGCATGGTTGGGAATATCCTAATTAACCCCACGAATATATCCTCCCCACCATCAGGTATATGCACCTATGCAACACTGCTCATATATTCCTAAAATAGTTTGTCACCCTCTCAAACGATAAAACCTTATGATGTCCATTGGGCAATTGAGCAGTTAAAACAGTCAACATAATCAATAAATATATGACATCTCATAGAGAATGGTCTTCTTCCCTTGTTGAAGGTGAGATCTGGAATCAAGTTACTGCACTTTTAGATAGAATGCAATATGTAGTGAAGAAAAGTGGCAACAGACATGTTGATGAGGTAAGCAACAGAGAATCAGAGGTTTCTTATATGTTCCTAGATTACAAAAGAATTTGATTTTAGTAACTGTAGTTCACACTTGATGAAAAGGGATCACAAGTTTAGAACTTCAGCAGTAATGCAGCAGATCAAGGCTGCAACAGTAAAAGATGCCAAGCATCAGAGATATTGTCATCTCAAATTTCATTATTCAGAGTTGTTGACCAAATCGGAGATGATGTGAGGCTCACCCAGCTTGCAAAGGGCAGTAAAAGTATATGAAACATACCTAGGAGGCAAGCAGCACCAGAATGGTTTTGAGAATCATGTAGCATGGTTAGCTAACCCACAGCTCGAATCATTGCACACTGATATGTCAGCAAATGCAGACAAATCTATTAGAGGTCTCAGGAAGTTTGTGACTTTTGTAGATGACCTCGCAAAGAATATTTGGACTATTTTCTAAACAGTAAAACAGAATCATTTTTCTAATGGATACATGCTGAGAACCATTACTGGAATCATCACTGACAACAAGTGACGTAAACAATCCTAGCGGACCATGAGAAAAGGGTCATAAAATATAGCACCCTGAATCATGATGTCCTATACCCTAATGAGAGGTGAGCTCATAGAGATAATACCCCTGAAAACTCTCCCTGTAGCCAACGAAAGTCCTATGAGGAATATAATGGACAGGTGATATATCTCGCCTCTGATGAGGCTGGTGGAACATGCACCTGATCCAAAGATAAAGTAGTGTAAGATAGAAGCCCACAGCTATGTAACTGCTCATAAGCAATCATATAGGTGACTGGATGTCTAGATGTGCAACTGATGATATGTGATATACACAAACAACAGAAAGCTATTTCTACAATATGCCCTATTCTTACGCTCAACCACTCCGTTTTTGTTCAGGAGTATGAGGAACAATGTTTTGCCAAGAACTCCAATCAGAGCAGAGAAACTATACTAAAGCATTACTAATGTACTAAGCTCCCCCATCAACCAGTAGACACTTGATTCTTGTTGCATCGACCTTCAAGAGTTTTGAACTCCCACAATTTGCCAAACACCTCATCTTTGGATTGAATGATATAGAGCCATTGGAACAATGAATAATCATCAATAAAAGTGAGAAAGTATTTGGCTCCCACAAGAGAATAAGTGGCCATGTGACAACAAATATCGCTATGAAATAATTCAGGGAGATTAGATACACGCCTCAAGTTATTCAATTGAAAGGACTCTCAATGATCTTTACCCATCACAAATCCCCCGAGAACACCACTACAACCGTTGACTGGGCACAGGAAACTCATGTGTCTCTAGAATACATAAGTGCCATCGCTTACACACATCCTCAGCATTGGCCACCACTGCAATCAATTTATTTGAAGTTATCAATAAAGGAGAGTTCCCCAACTTGTACATATGTTCAAATTCATCACAATATCCGAAAGCAACAACTCTGGACCGATCATTTAAGTCATTAACGACACACCAATCAGACCAAATTCCACCCTTTTATTCGTGTGTGATGCAATAAATAGATAGTAGATTTGGTCCCACTATAAGAACATGGAGAGCATCTCCATACCTAGCATTATCAATAATGACAGTGCCACAACCAAAGATCATGAGAGTTGAGTCACCATCGATTGTTACTTACTATAGCCTTTAAGTTTATCATTGTAGCTAGAGAGAAGGTTGCTTATGCTTCATCATATAAATAGTTGTTATTTTTTACTTTGTTTAGCATTATAACATTAAACAATATATTCACCGAAGAAAGACAAGCACAGCAAACACAAAGAACACAAAATTTCTCGCGGGGAAACCACAAGGGAGAAAACCCCGGCAAAAATTCCTCAATATAGAATTCACCAAGTACAAAACAGCTTCTCTGCTTCACTTGTGCGAACTTCTCTCTCTCCTATGCGAACTTGAGTGAGTGAATTGAGTGATACAAATGAGCAACTCAACCTCCTATTTATACTTAACAAGTGACTTGACCTTTTTATTAATTAGGTCGGCTTGACTCACCTAACTGGGCCGACCTATACACTTTACAATAAAATATTCTTTTCTAGTTATTTCCAGGCCGACCTAACAATTAGGGTTTGCATTGACTCTTTCAATGACTCTTACATTATCAATTACATCAATGACATCTCCCGAAGGAGCAATACAATAATACAATAGACAAGTATATCTAGAATATCTTCCGCAGTTACATTTCTTTAACAATAGTTAACTCAAAATCTCCAATACATCCATGTGAAGAGGTGAAAACCATAAAGAGGATTGCATAGCTAAATGAATTCAATTACCATCCTTTTCATTGAAGAGGGCATTTTTACGAGTTGTTCGTCGAGCAATTTCTTCAATCCTTTGAAGATGAAAAAGACAATTTTCAAATGCTTGGCCCACCATGTAGCAATAAAAGAAGCTTGATTTCTTCTTCTGTGAGGATATGGGAGTGTCCACAAAAAACTCATGTATATATGAGGTAGAAATCTTAAGAATGGGCTTGATCTCTAGAGGGTGACTTAATGTTGAATAAGGTTAGAAAACACATTCTTTTGAAGTAGATGAACTAGAGGCCTTGAGAGAAAGAGGAATGTTGTAAAAGAGGCAAGGAAAACTTCTTAATGCGAGACAAAGGTTATTAATGATAATATTGCTATACTGAAAGTCATGTTTACCTAACCCACCAAATATAACAATGCCAATGTTCTAATTTTACAACCTAGCAGTATACACCTCAAAAGAAAAGTAGCCTACGATTTTGAGGTTGGAGGGTTTAGTCTAAAGCCAATTAACTTCAGTAGTGTTCACTGCGCCAAATAAATTGTGCAGAGCATCGCAAATCTACTTCGCACTCTTGCTACTCTTCGTGTGTGGAACAAGGTCTCACTCCACATAAAGAATGATTAACCCTAGGTCTTCATCCTTTCCCAAATGCATTAGATCACAATTGTAATCATCTTCAACCTAAAGTGATTTCTCCATACATCCATAAGACTTTGCTATGAAAAATGGTTATACTTTGATCATCCCACATATGATGATTGGCCCCATTAAGATAGGGAAACAAACATTTTCCATACAAAACACTAAGGTTGCCCTAAAATTTACAATAGCTTTACTGCATGAAGAAAAATGGACTACAATTTCATTCGAGTGGGCAAAAATCTGTAACATAACTACTTAAATCCACAAAAAACGACCAACCAATGGCCAAGAAAGGAGGGAATTTGTGGAAATGGGGATAGAAAACCTTTAAAATAGCCTGATGTCAAAAACGAGATGATAAAACCCTAATTTCAAACCTAAAATGACCCTAAGACAACACTAGAAACCTTAGTCTCAAGCCTGGAACAACCCTAAAACAAAAAGAAAAAGAAGAGTCCACGCTAGCTTTGGAACCATGTTTAGATCATAACATTGGAGCTATCATGAAATTCCCAATAAACCCTAATACAAAGAGGTAAGAAGAAAAAAATAGCAACATTTCAATAATGATCACAATAAAGATGAACCCACACCAAGTGCTTCAAAGAGAAATCCAACAAAAGATATAAAATCGTAGTGCCAACACTAGTTCTCAAGAGACTAGTGTGGTAGGTAAAATTTCCCTTAACCTTTTTATCAAATAAAAGCCTCATTGAATGATTTCCAAATGAGAAGGTTTAAAAATTAAGGATGATGTATTTATGGTATATACACCTATACTTCCATTAGGGTTAAGGTTGGTATACAAAGGTTATATTAAAAAGAAAGTACAATTGGAAATACATATATACAAAGGTGTAGTATATTTTTATTATATATTACGAGTTTACAAAAGTGAACTATTAAGTAGCTTAAAGAAAAAAATAAAAATAAATCCAATCACCAGTTAAAGAAAAGAATAGTCCTCTGCACATTTGAAGGAAAAAATTTATAAACTTTTAAATAAATAAATAAAAGAAAATGGAGTTTAGTGAAGAGAAAGGAAGATTCCCTAAAACTTCAAGAATTTATGCTTCAGTGTTATTTAGAGTAGAAGGAATAATTAGATCGAAAGATGCTATTGTTTCTATTGCTCCTATTGAACGCAATAATTATATTAGTGTTGAATTCACTAACGAGTTAATGATTCCTGAGTTGAATAAAAGAGAAAAGTTAGAATCTTGGGATAAGAAACATTATCAAATAAGTGATTTACAACTAAATGTTGGAGATTATATCGACATATCACAATTCAGGGTCAGATCCTTGTGGTGCAATGATGGTGACATAATTTTGGGATTACTTTGGATAGAAACATTGCGGACTTTCATCTTAAATGTCGAAAATAAGTTTTTGGCGTTTTCCTAAAAGAAGAATAAAATCACATTGCAAGATGTTACAATGAAGTCATATTTAGAAGTTCCATCATTTGAAGATTTTAAAGATATCTCAAAGGTAATATCGCAAGTAAATCAAATATCATTACGAAAGATGCAAAAAGAATTCGACGAAGCTATCGTGGATAAAGAAGAGATCTCTCGTCTAAGAGATCATAGTCAAAAATTAATTGTTCAAATCAAGAAGACAAAGGATAAATCGCAAAGCAGTCAAAAGTTAAAGAGGAGACTCAAGATTTTCAAAAAAAATTAGTAGGAAAAGACGAAAGAAAATTCTTCCTTGAAGAAGGTTAAACAAGAATTGCTAGAACAAATAAAAAAGTTAAGAGAAGAAGAGCAAGAGAATCAAGATACTCAAAATGGAGTCGACAAGACAAATTATGAGGAAGAACTCTTATTCTTAAAGAGCAATCAAGACTTACTTACACAAGTTAAGAAGCTAAGCCATGGTAAGACATCTTTACAAGAAGAGTTGGATTGCAAAAGATAATTAGTCGACATAGAAACGATGACAGGCCCAATAGAGAAGTCATTAAACACTCAAATTCAAACATCGGAAAGGGGAACCAATACAGAGTCAGTCGACGCTCAAATTCAGAAGAATGCTCATATTTACAAATCACTAAAACATAAAAAAAAGATGGTTCTGAGGAACAATCAGAAAAGATTAAGACGCCTTATCATCATCCAATCATAAGAATCGATATGAACAACAATTAGCAAAGATTAGGACACCCTATCGTCATCCAAATTATAAGAGTCATTATGACCAACGACAAGGTCAAAAGGAACATAAACAGATGAGTTGTGATTAGAAAAAAGAATGGAGACAAAATCAACAAACTAGATGGAAGCCGAAAACGAGAAGTTCCAACCAACAAATCAATCATAGAAAGGTCCCAATGAAGGTTAACTTGGGATGGACCACTTCACAAAATATGTAACATTTTTACTTGGGAATTCATAACTCATATCATCTCGTTTCATCAGGTGTCGCGGATACCTGTACAGAAGATCAAGAGAAAGCGTTACGAGCAAGAAAAAGAGATAAAGTCTTCCATAATTATGCTTTGAGGACAAAGCATTTCTAAGGGAAAGGGAATGTAATAAACAAAGTATATATAATATATACATATTAATAATAAGTCAATAATTAATATTCAATATGTAATGAAGAGACACCTTAATGAGGAAAGGTCATGTCTCTTTATGAAAGGGCACCCTATATGGGTATATATATGAACCCACATTTGTAATGTATCATCTCATTCATTCATATAAATTTATTCAATATATTATTATGGATTACCTTATATTCCAGATATTTTAGAGATATTTTGGATAATTAATATGAACGAACATTGTTCGTCTCATGAAGGGTTTGACTCAAAGATACCCTCCATTTTGTTAAAACACACAATGGCTCCTCTAGTGTCCTTTCTGTCATATTTTGGTAGTTCCCCTTTAATTCTATGGTAATCTTTATCATGAAATAGTGGGTTGTTAGTATTTTCGAAGAGAGATATCATCGGCTCTTTTCTATCTATTTCTTCTCTTTCTGCAGATAGAGAAAACTGAGGTGTTAGTGGGCCCATTTTTTCCATGATCGTTTTTAAGCGACGGTCAATTGTAACATTTGTGACCTCTTTCTCCTTTCTTCGCCGCTCTCAACGCATGTATATCATGTATTGAATGTGTCACTTCTTGCAATGCCATTATATGCTCCTTTCATTGTTTGGATAACAATTCTTCTTATTATGATGTTTGTGTGTTCAAGCCAACTTCAATGCCTTCTAACCGAGACTTCAACACCCTTATTTCTTCCTTGCGGTTAAATAATTATTTCTTTATGTTGTCATTGGTCACAAATTTATTTTTTCAAATTCCATTTAATTCTCTGATTTTTGCAATTGATTGAACAAAATCTGCAGGCGGTACAGTGCATGGACTATACGTGTGTACGAAATGTGCAAACTAAACGGTTGTACATACTCTACGAACTGCAATGTTGTACGTACTGTCCAGACGTGTTCTTGTACTGAGTATACAGACATGTTGTACAGACTGTGAGATCGTGTTGTTGTATAAAATGAACGTATTCTACATGTTGTACGGAATGTTATGTACAGATGCACCATACTGCCAATCTAATCTATAGCAAGCTCTAATACCAATTGAGTTGGAAGCATAAAGCCTTATTTGATAATAAATATCAAGTTTGATAAATAAATAATTGATTAAAAATGAATGATGAAAATTATTACAATTGAGACCTTTAAATAGATCTATTCGTGTCATTCCAATGAAAAGACATGTCTTTTAATAATTAATAATAGTCTTTTATTATTAATTACCACTATTAATATTATACTTTATTTATATCTGTGATTATTTTCTCCTTATTATTATTATGTATTAATTTAGCGTATGCAGTTTTATATACATAACACAACATGTAAAAGATGTTTACATATTCTTGTTGCTTGCAAACTCACGATTCCATTGATCTTGTTTTCAACAACATGTAAGCAATGGCAGACAACTTCTATCTTTGGCATTTTGTTTGCATAATGTTTCGAAGCACATATTTAAGTTCCTTGTAGGAAAGCAACTCTAATCCGACTGCTTTCATAGACATGTGAGATGTTGCTATTTTTTATAGTATCTAATTTAGACATGCTATAGTTGGCGACACTCTAATAATTGTTACATTCATTTGCAATCATTCCTACTTTTTTCTGGAGCTAGACTACCTTTTTGGGCAAGTCTATATTTAGTGGTTCCTCATTACGACATGTACAATTTGTAATGTCATGTTTATAATGTGCGATGGTGGACTGGCCCGAAGACTTCCATGGGTGAAGGGTGATCAATCAGAAGGGTGATCAATCAGAGGGATTGTTCTTCAAGTGTGTCAAGTAGCAACTAGTTGAATGGTTTCCACTGCATTAGCTTCTAAAGTTGACTTATGCCAAACCCTAAATGATTCCTTTAAGCACTGAGTTGAGTTGTTATTGCTTGGATGGCTCATGTATGTTAAATTTTAAAAACCAGATCTGATTGATATTTATTCAATGATTTTTATACTCAATCTTAATTTAACACAAAATTAAATCAAAAATAGCAATACATTGATTAACGTAACAAATAATGCACAATAAAAATTCAACAGGAAATCATCACCACATTTTACCCTAGAAACCCCAATCCCTGGGGAAAACTAGCAACAGATTTTCCCCTCATTTCAGATTTAAAACAACACTTACAGTTACAGAGCTCTAGAGACCCTACTGACTCCCTACCACTGCATTTTGTGCTCAAACCATCAAACCCTCAATCACTGAAGACAAACCCAGCTTGAGAGAATCCCTTTCTCCAAAGCCTCTAAGAGAATCCCTCTCTTAGATATGATCACTTAGTGATCTCAGCTTCAGACAATCCCTCTCACGAAAGCCTCTAAGAGAACCCTTTCTTAGATCTGACCACTCATTGATCACTCACTCTCAATGTATCTCACACACACTGACAGTGATCAGACGATCTATATCTACAAATCTCCATAGACTTTTTTTCTAACATTCACTTTATACAAATACCACAGGCTCAATACCATGGGCCCTTAAATTGCATGAGCCACATACTACTGACTCAATGTTGAACCTTAGATCTAGATCTTAGATATAATCCAATGCCTAGGACTTAACTCTCGTTGAGATCACTCAAGTCATAGATCAAGGGCTACAACTTAATCTCTCATTGAGATCACTTAAGTTACCATTTTTACATTTACATAAAGTGTTATAGAATACATTTGTCTATGTTAGGATATTTAGACACTTAAGAGTTAGTTAAGATCAACTTGTGTAATATATCCGTTAGGGATAGTGTGTTTCTTTAGTATGCATTAGTATGCATTTGTAAATACTTAATCTGACGGTCACGATATGTTTCCGACATAGAGTGATCCGACGGCTCAACTTCTCTTAGATCAAACCTAACCTTGATCCGTGGCTTAACACCCGATTGGTCCATGATCTCTATTTAAAGAGCATGGAGGGTCATTGTTTAGTTGATCGATTATGAGAAGCTCATTTGTAACTTTCTTTCTTTGCATAATAAATTGTCCCGTAGAAGCTATTTGGCCAGGGCCGTGGAGTGTTTCCCTCAAGAGGGTTTAAACCACGTCAAAACATCGGTGTGTTGATCTATGATCTGTTTGTGTGAAGTGGTTGCTCTTGGTGTTCGCTCCTTTGGTAGTACCCTGTGTACCCGAACAGTCTAGAGAGTCACTTTTCCAGACGACTTCTACATGCAATGTAGAAGTACCTGTCTGAGCTAAAAAATCTAACAATGTATAAGTCCAAAACCCTACTTCGCCTTGCAACTTTTCTTAATCCAAAACCCTAATATGAATTGCAATATTTAATGGTCATTATGGTCATTATCACCATCTCTGACTTTCCAAAAACATAATCTATCTTACCATTTTTGTCAATCCTAACCCTAACTCAATTTTCTAATTGTACCAAAGCCAAGCCCTAAATCAATATTCTTGACAAGCTTGTCGAGCAAAAAAGCTACAGCAAATTTCTGTGTAATTGGCAATTTTATTAATTTTCTTAAGCTTAAAAACCTTGTTTGACTGCTTTATCCTATCCTTGCATGGTAACTAGCCTTGAATCCTGATTTGATTTCCTTGATCCACTGTTTTTGTTTCCTATGATTGGCATGTAGTTTATCCTCGAAAGGAATTCATGGGGTGATGGTCTGGCACACATTTTCTCAAAGGAATGTACAAGTGGACCAGAGATCCATGTACAGGTTAGAAGCTAAGTCACCTGACACGAGGACACGGGACACAAAGGACACGAAAATACGAAGTCACGGACACAGACACGGTGACCCCCGGAATCAGGACACGAAGGACACGTTTTATATACATATATTTTTTTTTAAATATATTAAAATTTAAAAATATGGACATATAGATCCAAAAATCTTTAGAAACTAGAACATTTACAAATATTCAATAGAAATTAGAATCAAAACACATTAATGATTACACATTTGTCATTCATAAATCACAATGAGACTGTCGGAACCATATTTCTCATTAAGTCATCAAAATCAAAATGTATACATATATGTCGGAATGCCACTGGGCACTGGCAAATGCTAAATAGACTAATAGTAAATACAAAAAGGGGTGGATCAAGATGGAAGAATCCCATATGTCAATAGTCCTCCTCCATGCCTGAATCAACATACTCATCACTGGCGCTGCCCTAATCCTCCTCTCTTCCCATCTGACGATCTGCATCTACTACTCTGGAGGATGACCCCTCTATACGATCACCATCATCAAAAGTAACCGGCTCTAGCACTGGATCATTAAGATCCATGTTGGCTAATGCCAACTCAGTACCATTGTCCAAACCCATATCCTCGGGAAAGACATCCCACATCTTTGTCTTTCCTTTCACCCACTCCTCCCTCTTCCTATAAATAAGACGAAGGTTGGAGTGCACATACACCATCGACTCTGCCCTGGACTGCTCAAGCCTGCTCTTCTTCACACTATACAAGTTCCCATATGTTCTCCAATTCCTCTCACAACAAGAGGATGATGTAACTTGAGAGGTGACCCTCAAGGCTAACTTCTATAGAATAGGGGATGTTGCCCCATGAGTTGCCCACCAAACATAGGGTTTCTTAACCCCCCTGTCTCTAAGCACATCATAGCCTCCAAATCTCCAGTGCCGGTGGAAAAATCTACAAAGCCCTCCTCCACCTCCTCAAGTAGGTCTCTATCATGAAATAGTCGTCTAAGTCCTATCTACCTCCCATGTGCAATCTCTACATCCATGTGAGGAGGAACTCTGTGTAAGGGCCCCGATCCACCAGTCAGCCACTCCTGAGTGTAGAACTTGGGGTTTAAGGAGTGGACCAAGCAATGCAAAGGTGTGCAATTCTTATCCCACCTGGAGATGAGAATATCCCGAATCATGGTCACAGGACATGCAGAGGGTTTAGGGCGAATCTGGTTTCTTAGGTTAGAAGTAATTCAGTCAATGGTAAGGGATGACGTTCTGATTGTAGAAAGTTTGCAGTTTCATGTAGACAAGACAGCAAAACAAAAGCTGCAATTGGCATTTCCAACTTGTTGTCAACGAGAAAACCAGCGCAGACATTTGATTTAGAAGGTATTGACCAAGGAATAAGTAAACAGTAGCTTTATGCCACTCAAACTCTTCCAAACAGCAGCTTTATGCCACTAAAAGCTCATCTAAAGCAGCAGGTTAACACAGTTGGCAGGCATGCATTGCATCCCCAACTTTAGACTGTTTTATTTCAGTGGTGAACACTCTCAATCAATTCATGGTGGAGCCTAGGAAAGTGCACTAGGTAGCCGCGAAACATGTGTTGAGATACCTTGCAGGGACAGTGGATTATGGTTTGGACTACAGGAGTTCGGGTGGAGTTAGCTTGGTTGGCTTCACGGATTCATATTGGGCAAGCAGTGTGATGGATCGGAGGAGCACTTCCGGTTGTTGCTTTAGTTTGGGCTCGACAATAGTGTCGTGGTTCAGTTGGAAGCAAAAGTCCGTTGCTTTGAGTTCTGATGAGGCTGAGTACATGGCAGCCAGTCAGGCTAGTTGTGAGGCACTGTGGCTTCGCAAATTATTGGTAGATTTATTTGATCAGGAGCTGAGACCCACGGTGATATACTAAGACAATCAGAGTTGCATACAACTCTCTGAGAATCCAGTTTTTCATGACAGGTCAAAGCACATAGAGATCAGATACCACTTCATTCGAGACTATGTTCAGAGAGGAGCTGTGGAGTTATAGTACATTTCCACTGATGAGCAGGTAGCAGACATTCTGACAAAATCCTTGCGGCTGGGCAAGTTTGTCTTCTTCAGAGACAAGTTGAGAGTGGTGCAGAACAGCTTCCTCAGTAAGAGGGAGTGTTGAAATTTTGTACCTTGAAAGTTGTTCCCCTAGGTGATTTTGCCTTAGTCACCAAAAAGGGGAAATAAAGTGTGACCCTTGCATTTAAATGACTTGAGATGAGCATTTAATTTTCACTTTAGAGATTAAAGTGACTTTTTGATAAATTTAAGTGAAGTAAGTGAAATTAATTTTTATGAGAATTAAATGTGCATTAATTCTCATCCACTCATCTGAGCCATTCTGAGCCCTTGGATTAGATGACTTTTCATTCACCCTAACCATTCACACAAAAAGGCAAGGGAAAGGCATTTTTTCATTCACTTGAAGAAATTGAGAAAAGAGATAGGTCGACTTCTTGAGATGAGGAGCAGGGCGCAGCAGGAGAGGAAGATGGGCACATTTCCCAAGACCACCGTACAACTTTAAATGCACAGCACAATTCCCAAGGCAGTTTCTGGGCACAGATTTCAAGGGCCATACAGCAGCATTAATTTCTGATACCATACAGCAGATTCTGGGCGTGATTCCCAAGGCAGTGGGCACAGATTTCAAGGGTAGTGCAGAAGAAAATCAGTGGGCACACATTTCGAGGTCAAAGTACATATTCTGGGCACAAATTTCGAGGACCATACAGTCCTGTTTTTCCCAGTCTTTACGCTGTTATTTATGGCACGTTTTTCGAGATGCTGGCTGCACAGAAATCGAGGCACCAGTGACACAGAAATCAAGACAGCTTGCTGAGTTTGGTGGTTGAGAAAAGTATAAATTTTGACTGAAATTTTTTGCTGTAATGAGTCATTTGAAGAAATAAAATTTTCCTCCATCTCTCTGACAGGTTTCCCCTTGTGAGTTTTTCCTGGGCATTTGCCAAAAATTTCTGAGTATTGAAAATTTCATGGTGTGTATTCAATATTAAATTTTCTGCCTGTAATAGTGATGTTCAATCAGTGTTTTCAAGTCTGAGAATGTGATATGTAATTTCCAGCCTTGATGTAAACTGGGTTGGGCATTAAACTCTCAAAAATTTTGACTTGAAACCGGGCTGGGTTGAATCACAGAAAACTTTCAATTTTGAGGCAGAAATTTCATGTAGCAGCTGGCACGAATTTCAAGTTCTGTACAGCAGTTAATGAGTCCATACAGTCACACATGTGAGACCGTACAGTTCTCAATTTTTGCAGTCCGTACAGCAGGCATTCAATTTGATTCTGGCACGATTTTTTAGAAGAAAATAAAGGATATAAGTACTGCTGTGTTTTTGTAAAAGTTTGTCTGAAAAAATAAAATCTCTCTCAAACAGGTTTTCCCTTAGGGGCTTTATCCTAGACCAATTTGGTCAAAAATACTGTGTCATTTTAATGTGTGAATGGCTGTTATAATTTTCTGAGTTTGAAAATTTAGGCTGAAAGTGAAAAAATTCTGAGTTATTATTTTTTAAAAGAATTTCATGTGTTTCAAGAAAACAATTTTATTTGAGAAAAATAAATACATGTTGGGGTTTGGGCATTAAACCATATGCAGAGAAGTTGCAAAACTTGGAACAGGGTTGGAGTTCTAAAACTTTCTAGCACCGCGCAACATCCCATTTCTAGAGGAGCAAGCATAGCCAAGTCTAATGACTAATGCTCATATTTTTTGTCTTTTGCATTACAATGTCCGTCTCGTTATGTCTAAGTCTAAGCTTTAGTTTTCTTGTCCCAATTCCGGAAGAATTGCAATAGCACATTAAACTTAAATATGGATGACCACATATGTTACATTATCACTGGTGAATCACATATTGCCAAGCACGGAACTCTTGCTCTATGCTCCCAAAAATGCTCATCCCATTGAAATTTTTTGAAAATTCAGTTCACCCTCTTGCTCCCCATTCCCAACAAGCATATATGTTTCCAAGGTTAAGTAGCATGTCAATTTGAATGTTGTCTATGTATTTTTTCTTTCTTATTGCAGTGGTGATGACTACAAATCCTATATTAAAAAAGATCAGAGCTCAACCAGACCCTAGCCGACCACTCTAGGTGTTTGTAACATTTTTTGTATATTTGAACAGATACAACCTTCGTTATCTGCAAAACAAAATATTCTTATGATATTTTATTAAATCTTTATTCAATAGCAAAATAATGTTGTTATTGATAAGTATTATTGCCTTTCGAAATACATGAAGACAATTATAATTTATACGATTAGGTGCTAACAAAATACAAACATGAAGGAATATATTAAATGAAAACACGTGTGCAATGTTAAATAGATTACAACTAAATAGCATATTCCACAATAGGTACATTCGATAAAACACCTTAAGTCAAAAACCGGTTTTGGATACATCCAATTATCAGAAGTCGGCTTCACTTTACCCCACATGTAAAGTTGACCACCACCTGCATAAAGTGCAACAATAATCAATTTCAAATAAAATGATAAATCATTCTAAACAAATCCAAAATTTAAAATGCAGAACAAAACCTTTAAATAGAAACAGATACACAAAAAAATCACAAAAAACCAACTTTACTAAAAAGATACCCATAATATACAATCCATATACAAAGATCATATGCATCACATGCCTTACCAAAACATCTTTCATGCCAATTTCATCCAAAATGTATTAATTAGTGACAAAAAACCTAAAGCAATTTGTAATTCATCTATGTAGCTTAAAAAGGATAACTAGGAATGAAATTAATGACAAACTAATTTGCCTTTCATGCATCGGGCCCCGCGATAAAAGACACAATCAACAGAATGGACAAGAAACTCACCACTAACAAACTTGTCTTAACAATACGTATAGAGAACTTGGTTATGAAAATACAAAAAAGTATTAAAAACTTGATGAGTTTGTAACCATGGTTATAAACCAATATAAAGTTATTCAATATAAGAATTAAGATTATGTGAAATCTTAATTGGTAAGGGAGGTAGGTGTGGGGACTTCGCATGTGACGTAGAATGAAGAAAAGACTTAAAATATGTTTGGAGACTTGATATCAACAACATCAATGAGGCAAGAGCACATGTTATCTTGTACGGGCTCCTTGCTCTAAAACAAAAAGAACTTTGTAAAGTCACAGTTATTGGCAAGTCCATGATAATCATAAGAGCTCTATACTATCAAAATCTTCCATCTACTTTTCCTTTGGCCAAACTTTGTCAACAAGCTATAGTTCTTTGGGAAAATTTTGGCACTATAGAATGCTATCGTGTTTCTTTATAACCGTTGTTTGAAGGCATATAAAAAACAAGATGAGCAAGTTCTTGGTCAAGGGAATTTAAGCACAATAGTAGTGGGCAACACAACACTCACCACATGCCCCCTTCCAGAAATTGCCTTAAGGAGGGGGAACCTCAATCCAACATGAGTCTAGCATGCAAATCACAAAAAGCAATTCAAATATTAGGAATCACCCTTGCTCACCTATCTATTCCTTCCCCTCTAGCATAGTAATGAACAATACACAAGCATTGAAAACTCATTCATGTGAGATGAATTGGTGGACAATAGTTTTCATTAAGGTCATGTCGATGGCAACAGATATTGTTTGCTTGGAAGAGACCTAAGTTGTGTTACCGGATCCGTCGGGGGCGAGTCAGGGATCCATGGATCTGAGGTTCTAAACCGGATCCGGATCCGCCAAGATCCACGACAAAACCGTGTGTGCACCGGATCCCTCAAATGTGGAAACGGAGTGTCAGCTGGGAAACGGATCTTGGGAAAAACGGGATCCGGTTGAGAAAAAAAAACATGATCCGGTCAGGAAAGAAAACCGTGCTGCGACTTTTGATCTGCCACAATTTCCTGCTCGGATGTATGCCATTCGGATGATTATGAATTAACAATAGTAGGGCCTATGGACTGGTGTGCCGCATAGGCCATCTTTTCTTTGTTATTGTTTAATTTTTCCTTTAATGTTTACGTATAATCGATGCTAAGAATAAATCATGGGCAGTGGCATACTACACTTTCATCCAGCCTCATGATAAGTGGTACCGCATCAAAGGTTTTCCCTCGGCGTTTATGCAGCGGAATCCCGTTCAAATAAAAGTAGGATAAGCCTGCAGCAAGATCAGGCTTGCATTTGGCCCTGATTTGTTTCTCCGTGTCATGGGATAATTTGTATGATACATAATGTATAATAAAAGGAATTTTAAATTGACAGTTTGAGTATGTCACTGTTTCATATTAATTTATTAAATTGTTATTTTTCTAAGTTAATAAGCAATGTTTCATATTATTATAAGTTAATTTAAATTTTATAAAAGTTATTATTTGTAATATTTATAGTATTATCAATTATAAATTAACTTTTATTTATATTTTTATATATTTTATATTTATATTTTTTATTTTATATATATTTTTAAATTCTTATAAAAGTATTTAAAATATATATATAAATTAATTTATATTGTTTGTACTTGCCGTATCCTGGCTTTTCAAAAATGTGACGGATCCGGATCTTGGTAACTTAGGACCTAAGTCACAGGGTTCTCCAAATTTGAACCTTCAGGTTTAAAATTCGGTGAACATAAAAAAAAATCGAAGTTCGTTGAGGTTCGACAATGAAGTTCGTTTAAAAATATACACCACGCATTAACCCTGTGTTTGTCGGCATTGTCTCAATTTTCTATCGAGCCGCAAGCCCTGTCGCTGCAAATCTTGCCCCATAGAGTCTTGTCGGTGCTATCTCCGCCGCACCACAATCCATTTTCTCCATGTATTTTTTTAAGTTGTCCGCATCTTCAATAGTTATTGACTTATCACCTATCGGCTCTATAAAATTTTAAGGAAATGTACTAAAAACTCATTCAGACATTTCTTCAAATGCTTTGCTTCACAAATGAGTTAATGTTGCTCTAAGTTATTTAAAGCCAGAAATAACTTGAACAAAAAGTACGCAATGAAACAATCACACAATCAATGTAGAATGTGAACACATGTGTTTAGGGCCAATGCCCAGGGCAAAACCCCCAGTATGGGGAAAACCAAGAGAGATGTCTTTTATTAAATGAGAGCAAAATTGAAAATTCTCACAACTCAGAAATTTATCTTCCACTCAGCAAAATCATAAATGCAATTAAAAAAACAACTTATCTCAGCAAAAATTTCATACTGTTGTATGGACTACCTCGATTTATGTGCTTACAGAGGACTGTACGGATTGCCTCAATTTTTGTGCCAACTGAGGGTTGTACGAACTGCCTCGATTTCTTTGCCAACAAAGGACTGTACAGAGTACCTCAATTTCTGTGACAGCAGAGGACTGTACGGAGTACCTCAATTTCTGAAACAACAGAGGACTGTATGACAGAATCTCTACGAATTGTTTGTTGATTGTCTTGGGAAATGTGCAAATGATTTCTAGGGAGTTGTGCTCTCATAAAATGCAAAAAATGACTTCTCTATAACTGTGTGTTTTCTCTTTCACTTAGACTTGTATTTGTACTTTTGCTTTCCCAAAACCCTAACTCAAAAACCCTAACTATCTTTTCATCCAATGGTTAAGATGATTTTGATTTGAGGGCTTATATTCAATGTTCCTTTATTAATTACATCACATAATTAATAATACATTAAATAACTTTTAAGGCAACTTAAAGTACATAATATTGAAGTACTTTATTAAAAAAATTCACTTTGAAAATATAACAAGTCTAGGAAACACAATGTTGTGTCCCCCCATGGAAAATTCAAAAACATGTGGACCAGCACATCCCTCATTACATTTTTCAACAGGGTTGTCCGCAGATCTTTTTTCTGAAACTCATTTCTAAATCTGGCTCGACTAGATTGGTAGATATTGGCTCGTCACTAGCGGACAATATGTTTTTTTAAATTTTAATATTTGTGTTGGTTGTTAGGTGTAGAGATTAATAATTTTTGTAGGTTTATTAAGTTATTAAGTATTTATTAACATTATGATGATTTTACATTTATATATACATATATATATATATATATATATATATATATATATATATATATATATATATATATATATGTACTTATATTTATATATTGATTATTTATTTTGATTTGTGTATATTTTTATTATATAATATAAATATTATATAATTATATTTCATAATATTTTATGGTTATATTAAATTATATTTTATATTATCACTCAATATGGCAGAACTTAATGGCGAACGTCATATCAAACCTCATCCAAAAAGCCGAGTTCGAACCCAAATCTCAAAGTTGTCGAATTCGAATTCGAACTCGAACCATGTGACATAGGAAGAGACAGTTGTAAGCTCAATCACTGCCATGCATCCTTGTCTTGGGAAACCTTAGTCACCATGGGTGCACAATCATGACACATTGTCACTACCCCAACCGCTATTGCATTCTCTATGATACGAAGGATTTGTGGAAAGAATTGAAAATAATGAGAAAAGGATGTGGCATAAATGAATTGGAATGCAACACACTAGGCTCTATAGTGGAATCATTAGAAAATTGAGTTTGAGTGCCAACTAAAAAAAACAGAGATAGGGATCAATGTGACATTTAAACTGGGGAGTATATGCTCAGTCTTACAGATTGAGAGTCAATGTCTTTCTCTTTCATTGTTGTTTTCAAGGGAAAACAATTAGAGATACCCTCCATTACCACGTCACTTCAGTCCTTGGAAGCAGCCATGGGGCCCCATCTTGACCTTCGCCCTATCCTCATAGTCTCTCCCCCACCAAGTACTCTGGACACCTCTATGGATTCAACTTAATCTCACCCACCAAGTATCTATGCGGAACCTCTTATTGTTCATACTAACCATGCTACCAAAATCTCTATGGACCACTATGTCACCTCTACTTAAGCACCATCTACAACAAACATCCACAACAGGCAATGCGGCAAAGGCACATGAACACACTACAATGTAGGTGGATCCAAGAATAGAACCTCACTCAGGGTTTTGCTTATTTCTAGCTTTATTTCAAGTATTAGCGGGTCGAAGAATGTCCTCACAAACTACCATCTCTACTTGTGAGGGGTAGTGATCGACGTCACACTACTTAAACAGATTTGGGTGCTAAGTTCTCAAGGACAAGATTCACATTGCTACCATCTCTACTTGTGAGGGGTAGAGATTGATGTCACACTACATAAACAAATTTGGGTGCTAAGTTCTCAAGGACAAGATTCGCTTTGCCCTTCTTTTGTGGCATTCAAAAGTTGTCTCTCAAACTCGATGATACCAAAGTCATGATCTTCAACAAGTTAAAGAAGCTTCTCTTGGATTATCATTTATTTTCCAAAGGAAAGGAGATCGAGATTTCCAACACCTATACTTACTTCGGGGAGCAACTCTCAAGACCTTGTTTCAATTTGAAATGTGCTCCTCGGCCCCAAGTCAAGAGACATTGCTTTCGTCGCCATTTTCAAGACATCCACAGCAAGATGTCTCTCATGGACACCCTAATCCAACCCACAATCCTATATGCTTCTGAGGTTTGAGGGCATTGTTTCTAAAGTCAAATTGACCCTTGACCGAGAAGGTGCAAACCTTTCTTCTCCGTCACATCATTAAATGCAAACTAATAGTCCCTCTATTGATCATCTTCGTAGACTTTGGGGCCTAACCCCTCTAATTTGAGATTGTCTTCAACATGGTTTCACTTCTACATAAGGTTTCATGTTTCATAGACTCGATAGAGGGATGGGATCAATATTTGTACCTAGCTTAGCACTCATCATAGTCCGATCACTTTAGTGAGCCCCCTCAAACCTTGCTTGATGTTCGCTTGCAAGGTCTCAGTTCTTCTAGAGTCTATGTGTATTTCAATGGACTAGCTTCCTCCATTCAAATACTCTCTTGACTTTCCAAGTCACCTCTTAGCTACTCAACAAGAATTGAACAACATCATCCAAAATGACATGTACAGGCAATTCAAACAAATTACATGGAGAATCGCACAAAGTCAATTACATCCAAAAATGACTTTATAGGCCAAGCACCTCATGGATTTGAGCGACAAACTCCCATTATACGACCTCAATGCATGCACCATTAATTGATGCACACTATTTCTACTTCTATGGGATAGTTTAGAGCAATGTTGCATGGATCGAACTCAGCAATGACTCGGCTAGCACTTGACTCGTCGACTCGGGAAAGACTAGAGACAGACTCAACAAGATTCGGCAAATATAAAAAAACACTTGAAATATGGAACCTGGTCTTGACTCTTAATATATATTATCCTGATGAGTTCAGATGGGGATATGTTAAAAGCACTAATAATTGCAGTGACTCGTATACATATATATATAATTGTGAAGCATTTAAAAGTTGGAACGCACAATAAACAAGCTATTCCTATACACTCTACCATAAGCTAAGTGCACAACATAATAGAACAATTTGTCAACCTGCAAATTATTAAGAAATTGTACTACTGAATCCTGATGTACCACTTCTACATTTCCTGAAACTAGCTAGCAAAAAAATAAAGACAGAACAGCAAGGATTTCTGTTAGGTTTGTCTATTGTAAGTAAATATTGGAGATGGCCTATATATATATAAACTATTAAGCAATTACAAATGCTGCTCTCCGAGCATGAACACACATACTCACATAACTAACCTCTTGATGCATCTTAAGGTTAAGTTCAGATGGGAATATATTAACGTCATCAATAATTGCAGTTAAGTCATCTACATGTATATAACTGGATAGCATTTAAAATTCCAAACGTGCAATAGAAAAACAATTACCTATCCAGTCCACAATAAGGAAATTGCACAAGAGAATAGCACTATTTGTAAGCCTGCCAATTAGGAAGAAATTGTACAACTAAATATCGGTATACCACATGTACATTTCCTGGAATTAGTTAGCCAAATGATAAAGACAAAGGACTGATATTTCTGTAAGTTTGTCTATGGCAGGTAAATATTTGAGATAGCTTGATCACATCCTAAAAACTGATTTTCAAACCACACAACATAATCTAATCAATAGCTTCTCTAATACTTACAAAATATCAAAGACCTTTTAAAGTAGATAAAAACAAAGACAGTGTCACTTGCCTGCGGTACATGCAGAGTAAGTGGCACCAGCTGCAACCACAGCTGTAGGAGGAATCAGATTACTCTTTTGAAAAGTATCCACAACCCGTGGACTCCACTCATCTTTCTGTTCCCTATGCCCTAGCCTGTACATAGAACATTGACAATGAAAAAGGAACACCAACTAGGAAAATAATAATATTGCAAATAAAATGTCTTGGCCCACTAGCCTAATGAACAGGTTTCTCAAAAAACTATATATTAATAAAAAGAAGCATGCAAATTTTTCAGTTGCCAGTGCACATGTATGAAGTGCAATAATGTAAAGCAATCTCGAAATTTATTTTACCTTCCATACCCTCCAAATCCCCATCTGCACACGCACACCAACCAAACAGAGACAACAATTAAGCTCCATAACCAATAAAATCTCCCATCCTTAATGGTAAACTACAGAGTATAGTAAACACCAGAAAATAATATACAAACATTATTCTTGAACAAAAATCAAATGAATATCAGGCATCATCTGCAATTATAAATAATCAATGAAACAATCTGCTTTTTGCAACAAAACTTATACAAAGTTATTACCAAAAAGAGTTGCATATAATCTGCTCAATGATTCTTAAGAAAAAGTCTGTTAGTCCATGGTCTAGTGGGAACTTGGATCACTTGTTGTGATGAAGACCCAGGTTCAAATCTTGGCAAGCATTCCCCTTGACTGTATGTGGCCTGCCGATTGTGGCTATTATTGCAGCCTTCCAGCATTTGGATTCACTCCACCCTTGTTAAATAGGTCCAATTATAACGATTTGCATACTATTTCATATCCTTGGGAGCAGTATTGGCAAAAATTAATTTAATCTGAATTGGCTGATTACTAGCAATCTCACCCAGTAGCTACGATGATTGCATTGTGTGGGACTGGGATTTTATGTGTTTACCATCCAAAATACAAGCTAGCTTCCCTTTAAAAAGATATGCAGATTGTAACAAATATAAAATACATAAATAAACATAACATAAGAGTAATAATAAAATAAGAAACTAATAGACACAACTCTCTACCATCGTGTCCAGTCAATGTTTATGCTCATTGTAAAATCTTCTCATTCATTCAATTATCAAATATATATCTTATCCATCCAATATGGATTTCAACTATTTGTCCTTGTTGTGTTGGATTATTCATTACATTTGTATCACACAGTTTCAGCTGATTCTGGCCCTTGCCCCACAGAATTTTCAAGGTTTTTCTATCTACGGGCCTTTCAACACAAAGGGACCTCTGGCCATTTCAGTTCAGATATCCATTGAAGAAAGACCATTCTACTGCAAAAACTCATAGCAGGAAATTATTGTTTAGTTCACATCTGAATTAAGGTGAAGGATAGTTAACATCTCCATACGAGTTTCTGTTTGCTGCCACAAAAGAGTACAAAAATTGTAGCTGCAAGGAAGACAGAGTATTGCTTGCAAGACGTCATAAACATCTACAGGCATCTGCAGATTTCCATCTGTAGGCTAAGGGTTTTTCGCAAATCCTGCGTGTGCACATCAAGCAGGGGCATGTATGTGAGGAACAATCCTGTATCTCGTTGCATAATTGCAAAACAAGAATTAAAACACTGTATCTCTGTCAGAAGAGAAAAGAAAACACAGAGATCAAATCTACAGAGAAACTCGTAACTGTAGGAATTACTGTCAGAGCCCATAATCAGGTGCAGAAGAGGCACAAAGCTTGCCTGAGTCACTGCAAAGTAACCGATTGCAACAAAAAGTCACATACGCTAACAAATATAAGTCAAACGAGTTCAGAAATATAGACAATTAATTTTGCATTCACAGTCACGCAGATGCAATCATCTTCGAAAAACTTCGTTGACCATCAGGACTCCTTATTTGAATAATTACTTAAGGTCCACCGCTTGAAAATCTCCTTAAAAAACATGACGGGTTGAATTTCCACGAAAATGCTTGTTAACTTGAAGAGACTACTTCATAAAGCTTTTACCAATTGTTGGCGATTAGAAAATTGATTTTAAATACACATATATAAAAGGAAGGTAAAGTACAACAGAAATAAAAAGTTAAAGATTAGTTTAATTATACATTAAAACACAAAAATTAGCATATGTGTATAAAAAAGGGAAGGTACGTATGAATATAAAGCAAGGGCTTCATTTGATTATTAAAAAACAAAAAATCACATATCATATCAAACTAAGAAAAAATGGCAAAGTATTCCAGTAAGGAATGAAAAGAAAGAACAATATTAAAAAAATCAGCAAAACATAAATTAAGAGAAAGTCTATACCATTCAAAAAGGTACATAGAACATATTGTTTAAAGGGGTATAACCGTATAAACCTTTTTCAATGTCCAACTTAAAGTGGACATGCGCACCATTAATTATGCTGAGGTCTATCGTGATGCCCTTAGATCTGATCCAGTCTGCTGTGTGAGAACCTGTGAAGGCCATGAACCTCTTTGATCTAAATCTGATTGTTGACAGCTCATTTAAGTAGGCCCCAGAGTGTATGATTAGTTTGGTCTGACCCTTGATTACTCATTTATGTTAAGACCTGTCTTTGATCAGATCTACTGTTGTGACATGTTTTGACCAGATCTATATTATTGAGACTTGATCTATGAGCTGAAGTTTAACCGTGATTTTTTTGCTTGGGGTTCAGACCTATTGTGCTGAGTCTTAAACTGTGTTTTGACTGTAATTGACCATCCATGTTTGACTATATCCCAGCCCAGTCATCTCTCTCTCTCTCTCTCTCTCTCTCTCTCTCTGGTTTGTAGTTACCCTCAAAGTCAGGGTCTACTGGTTCCTAGAGTTGACTGGCCTCTGAGAGGTTCAGCTAATTCTGAAAGTAAAAATGTCTGAGTATAAAACAGGAAGGATCCCACACCCCAAGTAAGTATCCTAAACTTGTCTTCTTTATTTATGTTATTGTTAACGCACACTGTGTTAAGTTATAATACTGTGAGTGATTACATGGTACTAAAGATTACTTTAACACAGTGACCCAATTGGTAATATTAAAGTTGAAAAGTTGAAAGAGATGAAAATTATGTTTTGTTGAAGTTACTGTTGTACTGTTTAGTTTTAGTACTTGTTTATTAAATATAATTTTGCATTAAAGTACATTGATTTTCTATTTTACTGCATCAAACCCTAACCCTAACAAAATTTAACATGGTATCAAAGCTTAGCTTAGCTCTTGTAGCTAACTCTGTTTTGCAGGATAACAGAATCTACATAGATCCTAATGTAAGGGTTTGTGCTTCAAACAACCTAACTGTAGATTTAGAAGTGTATTTGACAAGTTGATTGTAATTGTTATGCAACAAGTTTCCAAAAAGAATATGAAAAGAGCAGAAATAGATCAGAAAAAGTACTCCACGACTTGATTGAAGAAAATCGCTGAATAACAAGCGTCTTCGAGGGGTCAACCTCCTTATACAATGTACTAAGTACACAAGACAAGATACTCCAAATGAAAGGTCTCATTCCTATATATAGGAAACTAAGGGGTAAAATCCCAACTAACTGACCCAAGCCGACATAACTAATATAACCATACTAATGACAATTACCACTAATGGACCAAAGCCGACATCAAAACTAATGTAATGAACCACAATATGGGGGGAAATGTGCCCATATTTAGGGCTTAACAGTAGTGGTTTGAGATGGCTTCTAACTCAATGAAGGCAGAAGATAGGCTTGAAGGAGCCTCAAAGTTTAATGCATGGAAGGTTATTCTTGTATATTTTGGAGGAGAATAACTTGGATGATTTCGTTACTAGAGTTGTGAAAGAGCCCACAACAGCCCAAGGAAGAGCAGCATTTAAGAAGAAGCAAGCCAAAGCAAAGAGAGTCATCTTTGACTCAATTAAAGATAACTTGAAATCTGTAAGAGCTCCTCTAAGGACATCTAAGGAATGCTTTGATGCCCTAGCAAATCTTTATGAGAAAAAGGCACCTACTCAGAAGAGGGTCTTGAAGAAGCAACTTCACTCATTGAAGATGGAGGAGAAGGAATCAGTTGCATCCTTCTTCTCAAAGATTGCACAGACAAGAGATCAACTCATGGCAATTAGAGTTGAAGTAGATGATGATGATCTTGTGCAAGCAGCAGTAGATGGTCTTTCTACATCTTGGGAGACATTTCTTGCAACAGTGAATGGAAGAGAAATATAACCAAGCTTTAATAGTTTGTGGCATGATTGCCTAGAAGAAGAAAGCAGAATCCTGAGTAGATCTGGGCCTCCTGCTGAAAAGAATCATGCTCTTGATGCCAAGACGAATAAAGGAAGAAGCTTCCCTCAACACCAGATCAAAGGTAAGCACATTCATAAGTCAAAAGTAGGATGTTATAACTGTAGCAAGCTTGGTCATTATGCAAAAGATTGTAGAAATGCTCCTAACAGGAGATGGCAGAAAGGTAAGTGTCATGCTTCAGCTGCTAAAGAAGAAGAAAAACCCCAGCAAAAGAAATCTAAGGCTGAGACCAAAGAAAAAGATCAAAGTGAGTTCATCTTGGTTTCAACACTATCGGGATCCATCTCCAACTCATCAAATTCATGGTGGATTGATAGTGGGGCCACCAAGCATATGATTGGATACAAAAGGGCTCTTGTGGGTTACAAGGCCAAGAAGATCAATGTGAAAGTGGAGATGGGAGATAGAAGTACCTTTGCAATAAAAGGAGTTGGTTTAACTACCTTAAAGCTTGATTCAGGTACGTTAATTCGAGTTGAGGAAATTTTGTATGTTTCTGATTAAAAGAAGAATGTTCTTTCAATGGCAATTTTAGAAGACAAGGGGTTTTCTGTAGCCTTCTCAAAAGGAAAGGCACTGATATGGCCTAAGGGTGGAAATATGAGCTCAGTTATTGAGATTGGTGTCCGTGAGGGTGACCTTTACAAGGTCTAAGGACATGTTGTTAAAGCTCTAATGAATATACCCTATCAGGATTCAGAGATCAAGAGGGAACCATCGGTGCTCTTCAATCCCAAGCAGAATGGGGTTGCAGAAAAGCAAAGTAGATATGTGATCTTCCATCACTCCAGGGAGTCTTCAAGTGACTCAGATATGGAAGCTTATGAGACATCGTGTTCAGAGAAGCAGAGGGAGAAAGGCCAAGAAGCCTTCAATTGATCTCATTGAGGAGCAGACTCTTATATATGCCAATATTTGAGTTTGTTGATTTCAAATTGTTCCAGATAAAATGAATGCCTATTAACTGAAATCAGCTTGTGTTTTTGCATATATATATATATATCTTCCCCATTGTATCATATCCTAGTTTTTATAAAATAGTTCATATTAGTACCACCTGGTATCCATATCTGTTTAACGAAAATTTCAATGAAAAAAATTAATCTTAACAATGAAAATAGAGAGATTTTTTCATGGTTTTGAGACTAACATCGCTATTTGTTCAAACGACAAGAACAATTGCATAAATCAAGTTGGCAATCCAACTATTAATTCCATAACCAAATATATTCAAAAAGGTGAATTTTTAACCCAAAAGATATGAAGTGAATAATCTCCAACTAACAATTAACTATTATATTTTCATATCCCAATTCAATGTGAAAACAATGCATCTAAAAGATCTTGACGTATTTAGGTTCCCCACATATGGTGTTACAACTTTAATTAGCACGTTATGCTATACAGTCATAAATCACTAGATTCAAGACAAATTAAACTAAGAGGGGACCATTGTAACTTGACCACCCTCCTTTTCTATTTACTGCTAGTTCTCCTCTAGCATAAGAGAGACTCCCTTAATGGTGACGATTGCTTAAGGCTAGAAGTGACAATCATGATGGCCTTACTAAAGAGGATCTAATGTAGATAAAGCTCAACATAGATGGGTGCTCATGTAGTTTTGGCATTTCGGAATTCTAAGAATTATACCCATGCAAGGGTGATAAGACAACTTGGAGCACTGTGGATGTAGCTCAACATGGATGCTTTTCAAATAATTCAATAGAATCATAGTTCAGAAGTCCAAGGAGGTGGAATCTGATAACTTGGAAATTCAACTTGGGCGCTACAGCTTTACAAGGGTGATGAGGCAGCTTCATTGAGTTCAACTTGGTCCAATGACAGTTTTCAAAGAAGAAACTTCGAAAGAATTTTTGGAGTAGATTATTTCCAATATTTTATTTTCAGTCAATTTGTGTCTGCTTTCAAATGGTTTGGGGTTTCAATACTATAAGCCTTAAGAGGGGGTATTTGGATATAAGGCCTACATGTTGTAATAAAAGTCACTTTATGACTTACTTATGTTTTTGTCCTTTTTGTGTAGAGTAAATCTATCCCACATTCACAAGTGGAAATGATTTGCACCATGCGTAACCTGTATGAATGTGAACTTTTATGTAATAATTGCACCAGTTACTCATAATATCAATTGTATTAATACGTGCACCACACTTGTGTTCTATGATGTAAGCTCATTTAGAGTTTCCCTGGGGTTTCTGGCTTTTGCAATACAATAGACTTGGGCAAGAATTGTTTTCTTTTTCACAGTCCATAACAAAAGCTAAGATTTAGGGTTCCTCCAGATCATGTCACTCACTGATAACGAATAAAATCAACTAAATTAAAATTACCAACATGATCATTAACCTTAAAGTACAAGAATTGCAGAAGAGCAACTTGGTATATACTACTAAAAATTCGTTTAATTGACTAAAGAGATGGGATAAAGGAGACAAGCTACATACGTGTAAACAAATCCATCCGAGTCCACTGCAACTGCAAGCATATCAGAAAATGTAATGTCTAAGTTAACTAAGACATCAATTAACATAAACTCATAATATGTGCTACAGTTAATTTCATGTTTTGAAAAAGAATGTTCTATAAGATGTGTTAGAAAGTAGCAGAAACAAAATGATAATATCTCTTATTTAATATTACAAACTGACCTGTGTGATTGTTACCACATGCAATTTTAGTGATTGTTTTTGCTGATAAGGCAGCAATTGCTCGAGGACGAGGCTGTGCTTCATAGGCCAGTTTTACTGTACCCTCTTTTGAGTTGTACTGCACATAAAAACAAGGCTTTACATTAATTCAATGAATCTCTACAATTTCTTAGCTGCATCAGCAATAAGACATTCATTTAGTAATATTACAGCATGGAATGCCAAATATACCTCATTATCTGATCCATGACCAAGCTGACCATATTGCGGAAGACCTGCAGTCCTGAAATGCACCAAATTGCATATTTATTGGTCACAAAACATGAACAAAATAGATGAAACTGCAATGGTCAATTAAATTTTGAAATTATAATCAATATGAGCTTAAGAACCACAAAAAATTCTAAAGCTAGAAATGATTCACTAACTAGCCCAAAATAAACAGGAAAGCTGACTCTTCACATTCAAATAAAAAAAGTGGTCAATATATAAAGTAGAATTCCAAAATTCTTACAAGATAGAAGAGCCTTGTACAGTAGATAGCCACACAGTGAAATCAGCTCCACAGTAAGTATTTGTGGCATCTGATACAAGGCACCGTACTGGAGAGCTCTCCATCTCTGAACACAATGATCCATTATAAATAGAACCAGATAAAACAGTATGTCCGGATGTAAATTTGAGAACAGAAATAAAGGTGACATTAAAGTTTAAACATATAAGCATTAAAGATTGAATTACATAATAATCAAGTCAAGATGAAAATTATAGAATACAACAATAAAGAGAGGAATAACTTATGACAACTTGTTTTGAGTAAATTTCCAAAGAATACCACAACAAAGTACAAACATTTCTGTACTTACCATTTCTTGTGGATCCGGTACCTAATTGCCCATGCTTGTTCCAGCCAAATGCAAAAGAAAGTCCATCCTCTGTCACTACAACTGTATGCTGCCTTCCACTTCCTGCTTTTACAATTCTATGGCTGGATTCAAAGGCATTGTCAAACCAACCATCAAATTTGAAAACTTTCTTATAATGATAATATATAGTCAAGTAACAAAACAATTTTGTGGTAATGAATGAAAATTACACATAATATAAATTAAAAAAGGCTTTGGCAAACATAGCCACTAATATCTTCATCTGCATCATTCAAACTTAGAATATATATCACATCTGTCTTACGGTCCGCACTCAAATACCCATTTAACACATTCAAAACCTTATGTCCGCACTCAAATACATGATTCTTGGGGGGGGGTGGGTGGGGGGGCAGAGATCATCACAATACTATCAAAAAACCTGCCTCACTAAAAGTTAATTTTTAAATATATTGTGTAAAATACCTCAGTGAAAACCTAGCATGCTCAAGCTTGATCCACACAAATAAAAGCTATGTTTTAAAGACACAATATAAAATTTGCTCCACATTCCATCAAGACATGCATTAAACAAACGTCTAATTCCATGAAGCAGTGTAAGGATACAGATCATGCACAGTAGATACAGCCATAAGCTCAGCAAACCAGGAAGCGCAGCCACCAAAGAGACAAGAAAGGCAGAAGCAAACAAATCCTATAGCCCAACCACAGTACACAAGAGGTGACACCTACACATTGGCAATGGTATTGGGCCTCATCAAAGAAGCTTGGCAACCGTGAAAGGATTAGAACATTTAACTTTACACCTTGTTTAGATATGGAGTTTACTGGGGACAAGCATCCTGCATATGTCCACTATTGCTTATCTAGTCCAGGTTGCCTTGAGCCAATATGACCAGGAGCACAACACATTAGGGCATGTGTGGGCAATGTGTACTTGTCCTATCCTTTAATCAGAACAATATTTCAACTCCTGAAATACAACAAGCAACACTTCATTCCCCGGATCTGGGTGGAAATGGCAGCACGGAGAGCCTGCCAGGCGACCCTCACCTGGCATATGCTAAGCCAATGGAAGGACACTTGGATGAAGACACAGAGGATACATACAGGCAACCTCGAGTGAACGTAGGGTTGCATCGTTGAGGGAGGATGTACAGTGATGGCGGAGCTTGGAGAATGATGATAGGGAGAGGGTTTAATTGGAAGGTGATAGCTCCCTTGTTGAAACTGCCAATGGCACAATCAAGAGAGAACGATTTAAAGTACAGAGTAATGATGGAGGAAACTAACTCATTGTAACATAATTTGGGTGCATCCAACCCGATTGGTATTGTTATCTTGCTGGTTTTGCAGACTGAGTTAGAGAAGTTCAACTCAAATAACACCCCCTGGCGTGTTAACAAAGTAAGAGCATCTACAGTGGGTTGCTGCCAACAGGTTTTAATTGAGGGTTTGAGAGCATTTACTTGGGAAACAGAGGCCTGTAGACTGACTCATTAACTCCCTCAGAGTCGGTCTTGGCTAAAAATTTCAACCCTTTTTCCATAAGTGTGGAGGATATCTTATTATCTGCCATTATAAACTTTTCAAGGAAAATCCTTGCATATTTTGTTTGTGAGACAACAATCTTGCTACCTACTTGCCAAACTTCTACATATAGATAGTAATGTAAGAGGCCTGGATCAATTAATTCAAAAGAATTAATCATGTTTTACTTTATCTATTTGCCTCACTATCTATAATAATTATGTCATCTACAAAAATGACAAGTAGGGTGATATCTGCTTTTGATGTATAGGCTGGCATATGAAGGACTCCACTGGAACCCCTGTTCAACCAAGTTGAAAATCTTAATGTAACATGCTATGGGTGCCAACTTCAACCCATATAGGGCCATATTTAATCTACAAACAAAATACACATTACATGGAACCTCAAATTCTTGTGGCTAATATACAGACCTTTTCCTCCAAATCTCTATTGACAAAGGCGTTATTAACCTTCCAACCACACTGTGCAGCCATGGCTAGAACTAATCAAATGGTGCTCATCTTTTCTATATGGGCAAAGGTCTCCTCATAATCAATGCTCTCTCATTGAAAAAACCCTTTAGCTACCAACCATGCCTTATACTTGTCAAGCATGCCATCTACCTTGTACTTGATCTTGTACAACCATTTGCAACCAATGGGTTTCTTCCCTAGTGGAAGTATAGCGAGATCTCAAGTCTTATTTTTCATCAAAATTTCATGTTCAACAGTCATGTCCTTTTGTCATTCAAGTCTTCCTATCTCAATGACTATGTACTCTTCACCACCATTGAATATCACTTAATCTCTAGAGATACTAGGAGTGAATTTGTGAACCAATCTAACCAATCTTGTCTATTGGTGAAATGGCAAGATGCAGCCAAATCAATGTAACAAGTAGATGACATGCGGTTATCTATTGGTTGCTTAGCCATGAATGCATAGAAGGTTGACTCCTCCTCCTCCGTATGTTCTGCAACTTGAGCCTTCTATTGAGGCCCTCTCTGGTTGGTTTTTTGTTCAACCAACCTCTTTCTACAAAACTTCTTCATAACGCCTGCCTTGCCAAAGTAGTGACGAGTGATGCTCTTCTGACTCTTTGTGTTGATGTAATTGTAACTTCAGAAGATATTCACTTGTATTTTATATTGTTATTATTATTGTATTTTATATTGTTATTATTATTGTATTTTATTTGTACCTTCGACGAAGATGTTTATTCGTCCTATCGGAGATGTCATTATTACATTTGGTCATGTAAAGTCATTGAGGTAAATCCTCCTTTGTAAGTCGGGGCAATAGTCCCCCCTAGAGTCAATTGTATTAGGGTTATTGAGTCCCCTAAAGAAGTCGACCCAATCAGGTTTAGTTGGGGTCGACCTAGCAAGTGAAAAAGACTAAGTGAAAGTAAAGTATAAATACAGAGCAAGGCTCTCTCATTTGAACACACACTCACTCACTCAAATTCACATAAGTGAGAGAGAGAGGACAAGTTTGCATAGGAGAAAGAGAGGAGCTTCAGAAAACCATCTTTGTTTTGGGGTTTTACTTTTGTGATATTTGTTTTGGTGACGATTCTATCTCTGAGGAAGTTGCGGGGTTTTCTCCTTTATGGTTTCCCCGAGGAAAATCTTTGTGTCTATTGCATTATGTTGTGCATGTTATTCTTTCAGTTCAGATCCTAGATAATATTGATTAAAAGTAGAAAATCTAACATGGTATAAGAGCTAACCTGAAAAGAAGACATTGTGTAGCTGCAGGTAGCTAGTGTTTCTAAATTTTGGGTCTTCTCTCCACAATTCATCAAGGAAAAGAGGCTAGGCTAACTCGCCCCAGGAGGGCGCATCTTTCTGTGGAAAAAGAATTGGATTTCATCACGAAGATTCCTGCGTTGAGTGTTTAGTGAAGTGCTCGGGGATAACGCAGTACTCATTATGAAAAGATGACGTTTCGAACCTTAATCACGGTTCATCATCAGGACAATGAGTCAAGGTGAGGATAGCAAAACCATAGCATAAATATTCATTGATGTTTGTTTGTTTTGAGAGAGTTGAGATCCAGGAAGTGTCGGCCAAAAACCCTAACCTAGATGTAGTTCATTTAATTATTTACTAAATTATAAAATTAATTAAATGAAATAGTTATTATAATATAGTCGATAAATTTAGTTTATTCATAATGTTTCAAAAAAAAAAATTATATTAATATATTAAGATTAATAACATAATATTAATTTATTAAATATAAGAGTTTTATTAGAATATTGTAAATTTTTTAACTAATAACTTTAGTTTATTCGTAATGTGTCAAAAAAATTTGTAAAATCAAATAATATTATTAAATTAAGATTGATAAAATAATTTTTATTTTTTTTTTTAGTTTATTAAATATAAGATTTTTAATTAGAACATTGAAAATTTAAAAGTTTTATTCATAATGTTTCAAAAAATATTTTGTAAATTGGTTTGAATATTTTAATATAATTAATTAATTTATAAATTTAGACAATTAATTAATAAATTTAATAATTTACTAAGTTGAATAAAAATTTTCTTTAGAAGCAAAAGATTAATATAATTAATTATTAGTTAATTATAACAAATCGACATCTAGAAGTTTTTATCAGTTGATTCAACTTAGTTAAATTAAAATCAACCATTATTAAATTTAAGTAATTAACTAATAATTAATTATATTAATCTTTTGCTTCTAAAGAAAAATTTAATTCAACTTAGTAAATTATTAAATTTATTAATTAATTGTCTAAATTTATAAATTAATTAATTATATTAAAATATTCAAACCAATTTACAAAATATTTTTTGAAACATTATGAATAAAACTTTTAAATTTACAATGTTCTAATTAAAAATCTTATATTTCATAAACTAAAAAAAAAAAAAAAATTATTTTATTAATCTTAATTTAATAATATTATTTGATTTTACAAAAAATTTTGACACATTACTAATAAACTAAAGTTATTAGTTAAAAAATTTACAATATTCTAATAAAACTCTTATATTTAATAAATTAATATTATGTTATTAATCTTAATATATTAATATAATTTTTTTTTTTGAAACATTATGAATAAACTAAATTTATCGACTATATTATAATAACTATTTCATTTAATTAATTTTATAATTTAGTAAATAATTAAATGAACTACATCTAGGTTAGGGTTTTTGGCCGACACTTCCTAGATCTCAGCTCTCTCAAAACAAACAAACATCAATGAATATTTATGCTATGGTTTTGCTATCCTCACCTTGACTCATTGTCCTGATGATGAACCGTGATTAAGGTTCGAAACGTCGACTTTTCATAATAAGTACTGCGTTATCCCCGAGCACTTCACTAAGAATTGGATTACAAGAATTTTCATTTTTTGACCTGTCACTACTGCCGCAGGAAAACTATGGCATCCGCTATTTTGGGTTTTTGTTCATGATTTGGATAAGTGAGTACATTGGGCAACTTGCCTTGAGGAGGCGCATCTATCTATCCAATCAGAAGTTCCAAACTCCAAGTTTGGAAAATTAGGGTTTCTCTAACAAACCCTAGGGCAGCCAACTCCATAACCAGTTTGGGCATCTAAAAGTGGTAAGACCTAAAAGCTTTGTTATTTCCATTTGAATTTCTAATTAAAGATGTCTCACACCACACCAAGCTTGAGGATAAGCTTGAAGGAGTTGATAACCTCTGAGCATGGAAGTATAGGATTGCTCTTGTCCTTGAAGAGAATGAAATGGACAAGTTTGTAAATGAAGAGGTTCCAACACCAGAGGGAGATGAGGCTAAAGCCTTACATAAGAAGAACTTGGTTAAGGCCAAGAGAATCATTGCAGATTCCATTAAGGATCACCTCATCACACATGTGTCATCTTTGAAGACACCTAAGGATATGTTTGATGCTTTGAAAAAGTTATTTGAAGGGAAGAACATAAATCGGAAGATGACCTTGAGGAACCAACTTAAGAATGTAAAGATTCAAAATGCAAAAACCATACAGTCTTACTTACAAGGGTCTCTCAGATCAAGGAGCAACTTGAAGTTGTGGGAGAAAAGGTAGAAGAAGGAGAAATTGTGATGACCACCTTGAATGGTCTCCCAAGATCATGGGACTCATTCATTCAAGGATATGTGCCAGAAAGAAGTTGATTACATTCAGTAGGCTATGGGAAGAATGTTCACAAGAAGAAGCTCGACTTCTGGCTCAAGAAGAGAAGATGGGAGCAAATGATGATCAAGCTCTCACAGCACACACTAGAAGGAATAATAACAAGAGGGAGCACCATCATCACAGTAAGAGGGAGAAACACCACCACCAAAGTCAGAGAGAGAACTTTAGAAGATCCAAAAGAGCTCTATCTAACGTTAGATGTTATACTTGTGATGAGTAGGGACACTACTCCAGAAATTGTCCCAAAAATAAAAATGGCTCCCACAACAAGAAAAGGCACCATGCTCGCACCACAGAAGATGATGAACCTCCAACGAAGAGAGCCAGAGAACAAAGTGAAGAATCTTCAAGTGCTGAAGAGTATGTCCTGATATCAGCACTCACGGGTGTTGAAATATTGTAACTTCGAAGAATATTCTATTGTATTTTATTATTGTAATTTACTCGAAGATGTTTTATTCCTCCGTCGGGATGTCATTATTGTATTTGATTATGCAAAGTCATTGAGGTAAATCCTCCCTTGTAAGTCGCGGGCAATAGATCCCCTTTGAGTCAATTGTAATGGGGTGTTTAAGTCCCCTAGAGGAGTCGGCCCAGCCGGCATTAAGTTGAGTGTTTAAGTTGTTAGGGTCGACCTACTTAGGGAAAAAGTCAAGTGGAAGATAAAGTATAAATAGGAGTGATGTGCTCCTCATTTGGACACACACACTCACTTGTGTAATTCGCATAGGAGAGAGAGAGAGAGATATCTGCAAGGGGAAGGAGCTCTTGTTTGGGGTTTTGTCTTTGTACTTTTGATCATCTATATTGAGGAAGTTTTGCTGGGTTTTCTTCCCCTAGAGGGTTTCCCAAGATAAATTTGTGTCTCTTGTGTTTATGTTGTGCTTGTTATTCTTTCAGTGATCATGTATATATGTTATTGTTGTGAAATTGAATTGAATACTGATGTTATCTATCTTAGCATATTGAATCTTAACATGGTATCAGAGCTATCCTGAAAGAAGGCAATGTATGGCATTTACGACACTTGTTTCACTTGCGACAATTTGAAACCTAAGGCTTTGTATAGCAAAAACTAGTCATATTGGAATTTTCGCTATAAATTACTTTTGGCAAAAGTTCAAGATCTAAAACTTGGACAAGCCAAAGATGAAATGTTCATGCACCTTGTGTCTGAGTTTCAGCCTCAGATTCATTGTACTTTGTGAGATATGATCTGTACATGTTAGGGTTTCTGCCTCTTCCAGAATGCATCCCTAAAACTTGGACAGGCCGAAGATGAAATGTTCATGCACCTTGTGTCCAAGTTTCAGCCTCAGATTCATTGTACTTTGTGAGATATGATATGTACATGTTAGGGTTTCTACCTCTTCCAGAATGCATCCCTAAACAGGTGACCTAGGAAAAAAGGTCATATCTCAAGCTAGGAAGCTCCAAATGGAATTCCGTAAAAAGTGACAGTTAAGGCACAAACTGTAGTTTCACAGGTCCGAGTATCAGAGGCCGAAGTTGAAACAGTGACACGTGGAATGCCGTACAAGTTTGCTATGTGGTTTCATCCCATAAACAGGTCATGTTGGGAAACGTAGCATGTCTCTCTGATGGAGAATCCCATGAAGCTCAAACCTGTGGGGTTGGAAAGATGACAGGTTAGGCTACCACGGGTCGAAGTTTTAGACCCCAAGGATCTGAAATTTCAGAGATACACCAGAAACAATACTTCACATCTAAAATGCATCAACGGAGGAAATCAAAGAAGAGGAGGAAGAAGTTCTCACTTAGGGTTTTCAGGTTTTTTTAGGTATGGCATGACCTGATACAATGTTGGAGACACCCGATGCAACATTGTAAACTTTGAAAATGGATTTGGAATCCATTCATCATAGATATTAATCTTCCATCAAAATGTTGTGGGAGGAAGGAGATTGAAAATTAGGGTTTCCAAGTAAGAAGAAACCCTAGCAAAGTTGGGAGACTCATAGGACAACAATGAAGGAGGTTTAAATGGCACAGATATTCTATCATCCCAGTACCATGAACCTATATAAGATGTTTACAAGTGATCTACCTTGGATGATTAGGGTTTTACCCTTATAGAGAAGACTACAAGCAATCTCGACAGGTATGACTTGAGGAGATGCAGGTATGTTTTGAAATCTGTTTCATTTATCTGATGATTAAGTTCATGATATGTTTGTCTTCATATTATTGAGGTTAATACAATCATGATTAATTTTAGACTTGTCTGATCACCTTAGTAAAAGTATGAATGCATGTGAATGATAGAAGACATTCATTGATTAGGGTTATGACACTTATGATTGTACTAATGCAATTGTGGTGTTGTATGAGGATGATGTTGTCTGCTAACATGAAAGGTACATCAAGAAAGACAAATCAAGTTCTAGATCAAGAATATATGACCATGATGACATGAAGACAAAGACTCATCCATAGTCTTTGATCACATAGAAGCTCTACTTACAAGGTATGTATGATTTGGTTCTACTATGCTTAACTTATGAGACATGCAGGTTACTAGCACAAGGTATCTATTGAAGAGAACAAAGAAGATATTGTTTGAGTATGTTGTTAGACATAACTAGCAAGCATGCTAATCCAAGTATGTTTTCCTATATCGAGTAAGAATCCTACTTTGTGTTAGGATCTTAGATAAGTATACTTTTGTATGATTGATAATGATTATTCTTGAAGTTAGAAGTTTAAGTAATCAAGGGTTTATGCATATTATGTTTCTTAGTTTGATCAGTGATATGACAAACTAGAAGAGTCCTATGCTCAAATAAGAATATGCATGAGTAAAAGAAGTACTCCCTAAAACCTTGAATACTAACGCTTGTGATAAATTATCTGTGTATGAAATGATCATGACCATACATGTTTAAGATTATTTAGGATTATAATGTTTTGATAGTATTGAGATTATACTGATGAATGTATGATTATGTATGAGATCTTGTGGATGACACAATGATGAAACTAGTGCACACTTAAGCATGCATAGTGGTACAGGATGGATAGAAGTTCAAAGACATATAATCATGATGCTATCATGAAGGGAAAATAGAGATCAAGAGGGAGGCAACAACACAAACATAAAAGATAAGTATTTGAGTTGTTATTTGAATTTCTTCTTGAATCTCTGAATAGTTAATGATATTGCTCGTAATACTTGTATGCATATTTGTATTCCTAGAATCAAGAAATATATCATGCATAGTGTAAGCATTCATATAGCATTGAACAATATACCACTAATATGCATATGATGGGTAAGTTGGACAAACATTCCATTGTTGCTTGTCTAGAATGAAACCTCTTTGCTAACATGTTGGGAGCTGTGCACGCTCTTGATAGTATGTTCTAGTAGAGATAGAAGGCATCTAGATAGCCACTGTATGCATACAGGATATGGAAAAGTGTTGTGCCAAAGTATTGGTGAAGATAGTTGCATAACTATGTGAATCATATCAGTATGCATAATAGGTTATCATTGAAATGTCAACATGATTTGATAATTATGAGGTGTTACTAATCATGTAATCGTATTTGATTTGTAGGAAAGATCGTGTGCTATGATCTACAAAAGAAGGATGATGAACACTTGTTATGAAGAACAAGTGATGATTGTTCAACAAGAAGACTTACAAATCAAACATACTATAGAAGTACAAAGCAAGGCTCGTGACTAGAGGATTCTCTTAGAAAGAGGGAGAGGATCATAATGAGATGTTTGCTCCAATGGCTAGACACACTTCCAGAGATAGATTACACCCATGGATGACAAGACCGTTCTCTTGAATGGTGTAATTGAAGAAGAAGCGCATAACGAGCAAACTCCAAAGATTTGAAAGAGAATCACATGATTGAAGATGGCTTTGTATGGGTTCAACAAGTACCTAGGATCGATAGTCATTTGACAAGCTTGATGATCACCATGGGTGATGCAGATTTCAACCTTTTCTACAAGGTTGAAGATGGTTTCTATATACAGGTGACATGTTTCTCTCAAATGGATGCAAGTAGGAACTCACCATAGAGTTCGAGTGATCTTGAGGCTCATATCAGTAGACCCATCTAACAGAAGATGGCACGGATAGATATGCAAAAGATACAGAGTGTGAATGATGTTCAGTCACAGAGGGAGGACAATACTCAGATGTAGAAAACTCCACTTTAGAGGGAGTAGATCTCAGAGTTAAAGAATCTTGGCATGATTCTTGTGATTAGATATGTGGCTGAGCTCAGATGAGATTTTTCCTTAACCAAGGAAAATGTGAAGTAGAAATCTGGGATGATGGACAGTGGTTCCTACAGTTCACAGACAGATGACTGGTTCGTTGAAGTATTTGATGACTACTAGGCTAGATATATGCTTTGCTGTGAACACCCTGAGTCAGTATCTAGTTGAGCCTAGGCGTGTTCACCTGATAGCTGCAAAGCATGTGATAAGGTACCTGAAAGGTACAATAGACTTTGGTCTATACTATGTTGGAGATCATGACTACAGATTGTATGGTTATACAGATGCAAATTGGGTCGGAAGTGTCTCAAACAGGAAGAGCACCTCAAGTGGATGTTATTGTCTGGGATCCACCATCATCTCATGGTTTAGCAGGAAGCAGTCCAATGTTGCTCTCAGCACAAGCTAAAGGGGAGTATATTGCATCTTGTTCTGCTAAGTTGTGAGGCCATATGGCTCCAAAAGTTAATGTCAGGTCTATTTGACTTGGAGTTGGATACCACGGTGATTCTATGTGACAACCAGAGTTGTATAAAGATGATGGAGAACCCAACGTTCCTTGACAAGTCAAAGCACATAGAAATAGAGTATTTTTGCATACGGGATATGGTACAGAAGGGAGCTATAAAGCTCCAGTATGTGAGAATTGATGAGCAAGTTGTTGATGTGTTGACTAAGCAAGCCTCTGTCTCGAGTGAAGTTTGAGTACTTCCGTGACAAGCTTGGTGTGGTTCGAAAGGACCTTCCTCGAAAGGGGGAGCAGTGATGATGATGTTGCAGTGGAATTGTATCATCCCTGGACACATGGCCTAAAGGGATCCGTAGACCCTTGTCTCTGAGAATGTGATGATGATGATGTTGCAGTGGGATTGTATCATCCTTGGAAACATGGCCTAAAGGGATCCGTAGACTCTTGTCTCCGAGAATGTGATGATTATGATGTTGCAGTGGGATTGTATCATCCCTGGACACATGGCCTAAAGGGATCCGTAGACTCTTGTCTCCGAGAATGTGATGATGATGATGTTGTGTTGGAAAATCCTAGATTTGATCTAGGTCACATCCAGTATGAAAAAGCACTAGCACTGTGGTGGAAAATCCTAGATTTAATCTAGGTCACATCCAGTATGAAAAAGGACTGGCACTGTGGTGGAAAATCCTAGATTTTATCTAGGTCTCATCTAGTATGAAAAAGGATTGGCACTGTGGTGGAAAATCCTAGATTCGATCTAGGTGACATCCAGTATGAAAAAGGACTGGCACTGTGGTGGAAAATCCTAGATTTGATCTAGGTCACATCCAGTATGAAAAAGGACTCGCACTGTGGTTGGATTATATCATCCTTGGACTTCAATCTAGAACTGATCCGGTGCCTTCCATCCTCGAGAATGTGGTTGGATTGTATAATCCTTGGAATTATGTCCTAAAGTGAAAGGGATTGATCATCCTATAACTGGATCATGTGTGTTGCAGCTCATCTTGTTGCTAATCGAAAGATCAATATGATGTTGTTGATCGAAAGATCAAGATGATGTTGTTGATCGAGAGATCAAGTATTGTTGTAGACGATCGAGCGATCTAGTGCTGCAGAAGATGAAGACTCAGTGTTGTAGAAGATGATGCTCCAATACTGAAGATGTTGAAGATATGAAGATGTTCCAGTTGCTGATGTTGTTAAAGAAAACTTCCAATGATTTATAGATGTATCACCTTGATGTTGTTGATGATGCTCTCTCTCCTTGCTCATGTAGTTGATGTTGTTGTCAATAGAATACCATTCTCGTTAAGGGGGAGTGTTGATCTATTGTAACTTCGAAGAATATTCTATTGTATTTTATTATTGTAATTTATTCGAAGATGTTTTATTCCTCCGTCGAGATGTCATTATTGTATTTGATTATGTAAAGTCATTGAGGTAAATCCTCCCTTGTAAGTCGGGGCAATAGATCCCCTTTGAGTCAATTGTAATGGGGTGTTTAAGTCCCCTAGAGGAGTCGGCCCAGTCAGCATTAAGATGAGTGGTTAAGTTGTTGGGGCCGACCTAGTTAGGGAAAAGTCAAGTGGAAGATAAAGTATAAATAGGAGTGATGTGCTCCTCATTTGGACACACACACTCACTTGTGTAATTCGCATAGGAGAGAGAGAGAGAGAGAGAGAGAGAGAGAGAGAGATCTGCAAGGAGAAGGAGCACTTGTTTGGGGTTTTGCCTTTGTACTTTTGATCATTTATATTGAGGAAGTTTTGCTGGGTTTTCTTCCCCTAGAGGGTTTCCCAGGATAAATTTGTGTCTCTTGTGTTTATGTTGTGCTTGTTATTCTTTCAGTGATCCTGTATATGCTATTGTTGTGAAATTGAATTGAATACTGATGTTATCTATCTTAGCATATTGAATCTTAACAACGAGCACTGTCACACATGGAAGTAATGATTGGCTTGTAGATAGTGGAGCTTCCAAGCATATGACGAGATATAAAGAATCCTTCATAAACCTATCTGAACATGAGTCACCTCACAAGGTGAAACTTAGGGATGATTACCAATACCCCATAAAAGGAAGCAGAGAAGCTTCAGACAAGCTAGACTCTATAAAATCTCTAAAGATTAAGGATGTCCTATATGTTCCAGGACTAAAGAAGAACCTTCTCTCCATATCAGCACTAGATGCAAAAGGTATGAGGGTTGCATTTGTTAATGGCCAAGTCCTAATGTGGCCAAAGGGAAAGACTATAGATGCTGCAATTGTGATTGGAGAGCAACAGGGAAGTTTGTACAAATTGAAGGGCCAACCTGAACAAGCATTGGTTCATGACTCCATGGAGCCAAGTGAATTATGGCATAGAAGGCTTGCACATGTGCACTATAGAGCACTACCCATTGCAAGCAAAGCAGTTGAAGGACTTCCAGAAATCCAGTCGAAGCATGAAAGGGTTTGCAAAGGATGTACAAAGGGAAAGAACGTAAAGAAGGCATTTCCAAGTAGCAAAAGCAAAGCGAAAGGAATATTGGAAATCATCCACTCCGATGTAGGCGGTCTTATGTCATCCAGTTCATTGAGTGGGTATGTATATTATGTTTCATTCATTGATGATTTTTCCTGTGAGACTAGGATATATTTCTTGAAAAATAAAGATGAAGTATTCAGCATGTTCAAGGAATTCAAAGCCTTGATCGAGAATCACACTGAGAAAAGGATAAAGACCTTTCGATCAGATAATGGCGGAGAGTTCACCTTGGAAGGATTTCAAGAACCTATGCATAGATTCTGGGATTAAGAGGGAGTTGACCACTCCATAAAATCCACAACAGAATGGCATTGCAGAAAGAAAGAATAGAACAATAATGGAAGCAACAAGAGCAATGCTTCATGCCCAGGATCTTCCAATGCACCTATGGGCAGAAGCTGCAAGGACAACGGTGTATGTACAGAACCGTACTCCTCATAGAGTACTAGACAACAAGACTCCAGACGAAGTGTTCCCTGGTGAGAAACCAGAAGTCAGCCATCTCAAGATATTTGGCTGCCGAGTGTACATACACATTCCGAAGGAGAAGAGGACGAAGCTAGATCCTTCAGGAAAGAAGGGTATATTTGTAGGATACAGTGAAAGCTAGAAGGCCTACCGAATATATTTCCTAGGATTCAAGAAGATCGACATCAGTAGAGACGTAACATTTGACGAAGACTCGGCCTACAACAAATCCAGCAAGTTACCTATTGAAGACACTAAAGACCCTGAAGTTCACAGGATCAAAGATGCAACAATGGAAGAAGCAGTTCCAGAAGATCATGAAGACAGCGAGAGGGAAGAACCACAAGAACCTGTAGATCCACCTAGTGGGAAGAACTCCCACAAGAGGAAACCAGCATGGGTACGAGAAGCAATACAAGATGTAGAGAAGTATGGCGCTCCAGAGGGGATGCACAGAGAAAGCAAGAGACCTAGGCCATACTCCAGTTATGTAGCCCTGTTGTGTGACATCATTGACAAAGAACCTGCCAACTATGAGGAAGCGACAGAGAAGAAAGAATGGAAGGATGCCATATCAAGGAGCACCAGTCGATGATGAAGAATGATGTCTGGGAGGTAGTTCCGAGACCAAAAGGGAAGTTTGTTGTGACTTCGAAGTGGATCTATAAGATCAAGAATATTGCAGACGGTGGCATTGAGAAACACAAGGCGAGGTTCGTGGCATGTGGCTTCTCCCAGAAGGAAGGCATAGACTATGAGGAGACATTTGCACCTATAGCCAGATACACTTCCATCAGATCAATACTTGCATTGGTTGTAATGATGAAATGGAAGGTACACCAAATGGATGTCAAGACAGCTTTCTTGAATGGTGTAGTAGAATAGGAAGTGTACGTGGAGAAACCACTCGGATTTGAGACACATGACAGGCAAACTCATGTGTGCAAATTGAAGAAGGCCTTGCACGGATTGAAGCAGGCACCCAGGACGTGGTACGGCAGGATGGATAATTTCCTGATGAGCTTGGGCTTTACCAATAGTAAAGCAGATTCCAACCTTTACTACAAGGTTGAAGTGGGAAATCCAGTGATACTTCTACTCTATGTAGATGACCTGTTTGTAACAGGGGAGGATGGGCTCATTGCAGATACGAAGAGGAAGCGTGCTGCAGAGTTTGAAATGAAGGACCTGGGTATGATGCATTATTTCCTAGGCATGGAGGTGTGGCAGAGTGCAGATGGAATCTTCCTTAGACAAGGGAAGTATGCAGGGGAGATTCTGAAGAGATTCGAAATGATGGACTGCAAGGCTATGGCCACACCTATGGCATCGAACTTGAAGCTATTGTGTGATGCTTGATCAGAGTCAGTTTATGCCACGATGTATCGTCAGATGATTGGTTCATTGATGTACCTGATGAATACGAGACCAGACATATGCTTTGTTATGAACACATTGAGCCAGTTCTTGACGAATCTGAGACATGTTCACCTGATTGCTGCAAAGAAGATATTGAGGTACCTCAAGGGTACAGTTGATTATGGGCTCAAGTATGACGCAAATCAGAAGATTAACCTGCAAGGTTATGTTGATTTGGATTGGGCAGGCAGTGCCGCAGATAGGAAGAGCACTTCGGGATGTTGCTTCAGTATGGGATCCGGTATGATCTTCTGGTTTAGCAGGAAGCAGTCGTGCATGGCACTGAACACAGCCGAAGCAAAGTATGTTGCAGCTTGTTCGGCTAGTTGTGAGGCAGTATGGCTTAGAAAGCTACTATCTGATTTGTTTGATCTCCAGTTAGAGGCGACTTGTATATTCTGTGACAACCAGAGTTGCGTGAAGTTGTCCGAGAACCCAGTGTTCCATGACAAGTCGAAGCACATTGAAATCAAGTACCACTATAGCAGGGATATGGTGCAGAGAGGAACAATGAAGCTGCAGTATGTTGCAACGGACGAGCAGATAGCCGATGTGTTGACCAAGCCGCTAGCTAGAGTGAAGTTCGAGTACTTCAAAGAGAAGCTTGGTGTTCTCCAGATCGAGGTTCCTTCCAAGAGGAAGTGATGAGTCCGGAAGATGCAGATGCAAATGGGCCATTCTCGCATAGTGGTAGGAAAGTCCTCCTATGTTGGTAGATGTAAGGGTCGAGCCATTCTCACATGGTGGTAGGAAAGTCCTCCCATGTTGGTATATGTAAGGGCTGAGCCATTCTCACATGGTGGTAGGAAAGTCCTCCCATGTTGGTAAGATGTAAGGGTTGGGTCTCACATGGTGATAGGTTTGTGCCTCCCATGTTGGTAGACGAGGTCTCGCATGGTGGTAGGTTTGTGCCTCCCATGCTGGTAGACGGGGTCTCATATGGTGGTAGGTTTGTCCCTCCCATACTGGAGACGTCCACTGGTCATCAGACACTATGTGTGTGCCTAGGAAGGATCTCGCATGGTGGCAGGTTTGTCCTTCCATGCTGGTAGACGCGGGCTGACCGTTGTGGGACATGTGATGTGCATCTGGGTTGTGCTCCGTGTGACGATCAGATGATCTGAAGACGATGAGGCGACAGTAAGAGACGTAGGTGTTTGCAGTGGCAATGTAATGACTGGTCCTAGGCTATACCTACTTGATGGACTGCTCGTAGAGATGATGAAGACCTACATGAGGGCTAGGCCTACATCCATCATGAAAAAGGGCTAGCTCTGTACAATTTCCTATGACGAGTAGATTCAAGAGATGTCACCAATCAATGATCGACATGATGAGGATTGCAGCAGCAGTGACGATGATGTTCCAACATTGAAGATGATCCAACAATGAAGACTTGTGTCTAGATGTGTTGATGACTGTGGCAAGAGAATACCTTCCTAGTTAAGAGGGAGTGTTGATATAATTGTAACTTCGGAAGATATTCACTTGTATTTTATATTGTTATTATTATTGTATTTTATTTGTACCTTTGACGGAGATGTTTATTCCTCTGATCGGAGATGTCATTATTACATTTGGTCATGTAAAGTCATTGAGGTAAATCCTCCTTTGTAAGTCGAGGCAATAGTTCCCCCTAAAGTCAGTTGTATTAGGGTTATTGAGTCCCCTATAGAAGTTGGCCCAGTCAGTTTTAACTGGGACCGACCTAGCAAGTCAAAAAGGTTAAGTGAAAATAAAGTATAAATACAGCGCAAAGCTCTCTCATTTGAACACACACTCACTCACTCAAGTTCACATAAGTGAGAGAGAGAGGACAAGTTCGCATAGGAGAAAGAGAGAGGAGCTGCAAAAGACCATCTTTGTTTTGGGGTTTTACTTTTGTGATATTGTATTGGTGACGATTCTATCTCTGAGGAAGTTGCGGGGTTTTCTCCTTTATGGTTTCCCCGAGGAAAATCTTTGTGTCTATTGTGTTATGATGTGCATGTTATTCTTTCAGTTAAGATCCTAGATGATATTGATTAAAACTAGAAAATTCATGTGTCTATTGTGTTGATTATTGGTCTTGTGGTACCTTGTCTTTGACTTGTGGTTAGTGGGGTCTTCTACCCACCTTGAGTTGTTTTTTATTTGTACCATCTTAATGATTTTGGTCCTATGGGTACTACGATTGTTTGTCCACTTTGTGGTATACCCTTGGTCCTAGGGTTTATGGGTCATGTACCCACACTTATCTTATGTTGGGTCATGTGTTGGTCCTTGTACCCTCACCTAACTAATTAAATGACCCTAGTACCCACCTAATGTCACCCTACTTATATTTTATGTTATTAAATGTGATTTTATTGTTTTGACCATAATGTGTTGGTACCCACCTAAGTCATTTATATTTTATATTTTATAACTTGTGACTTATATTTTTATGTCCTAACTAAGTGGTACCCTCCTAAATCTATGGAACCCTAACTTAATTAAAAAATTAATTTAATGATCATTCTAGAAGACCCTAATCCTATATATTGAAGTCTTCTTTTTGCAATTCAACATCTTTATCTCAGCTCTGCTCCTTCCTCTGCTTGACATCAAGGTTATCACTGCTGTTCACCCAAGTTTGAAGACCGCCCACCTGTTGAACAAGTTCAGATCTGGTTTTTGTTGATAGTGATGTTTGATATGCATCCAGGTTTTGATCTATGATCAAAACATGATCCATTTTGATGACTTGTGACCTGATTGAAGAAGGTTGTGATAGCTGAGTGCCTGTGACTTTGTTAACCTAGCCATTCACCCTTTTTTCTGCTCACCTGTGAGATTGTGGAGCCCGATCTGCCTGTATGAGGCTCGATCTGTTGCTAGAGGAACCTGATCTGCTTTGCTTGAGTTCAATCTGTTGTTGATGTAATCCGATCAGCTGTGTGAGGTCTGTTTGGGGTTTAATCTGAGGTCTGATCTACCTGTATAGGGGTCCGATCTGTGTGATAAGGGTCCAATCCGCTGAATAGAAGTCCGATCTGCATGTATACAGGTCTGATCTGTTTGTTGTGATTTTATTGGAAGTCTGTTTTGCTGTTGTATGACTCAGCCGTGAGCTTCGGATCTCTGTCCAGCAAACCGTGAGTCCTTCTAGCCTATTGCTATTTTGTTTGTGAAGGCCGTGAGCCCTTTAAGACTGATCTGAGCCTGTTAAGGAGGGCCGAGGTCTGCTGGTCTGATTTTGGAGGGGGCGCAGCCTCTAAAAGTTAACTACAGCTCCAAGGAAGGTGGCTGTGAACTCTTAGGTTCAGATCTAGGATTGTATTTGCTATCTGATTAAGTTCAGACTTGTATGTTGCTATTTGATTGGGGTTCAGATCTCTAGTGCTCAGACTTATTGGGGTATGCTGAGTCTTGTCTGAGACTGATACTGTGCTTGAGACTATCACTGTGTTTCTGACTGTCATTGACTATTTGGTTATACCTCAACCCAGTCATCTCTCTCTCTCTGGTTTGTACTAACCCTCTAGCAGGGTCATCTGGTTCCTAGTGATTGACTGGCCGCTGAGAGGCACAGTCCTTTTCTGAAAGTAAAAGTTCTGAGTATAAAACAGGAAGGGTCCCCCCACACTCCAGGTAAGTACCTTCACTTGACTCTTTTATTGTTAACTTAACATGTTAGTTATTCTGCTATTGTTGATTACATGTTACTGAAGATTACTTTCACACAGTGACCCAATTGGTAGTGTTAAAGATGAAAAGTTGAAAGAGATGAAAATTATGTTTCAGTACTATTTACTGCTGTACTATTTCGTTTCAGTATTAGTTTGTTAAAAGTAATTTTGCATTAAAGTACATTGATTTTTATTATTCTGCATCAACCCTAACAAAAATTTAACACCTCCAATGGTGTAACTAATGGCTTACCAAGGGAGGGCATTTGACTCTAGTCAAGGCAGTTCTAGAAGCAATTCCAATCTACTAGTTTCTGATTGTTCACATTCCCAAAGGCACTTCAGACAAGATTCAAAAACTCTAATTTGATTTCCTATGGCAAGGCAACAGGAATAAGTGAGATTCCATTTGGCGCGATGGCAATTACAATCAAAGCCCAAGCACGTAGGGGGTTGGGGCCTCAAACAATTATTTTAATTTGGCATAGCCTTGGCAGCCAAGAGTCCCTAAAATTCATTACCAAAGACGACCTATGGCAGAGAATACTTTCTCAAAAGTATTTAGCTCCTCAATCTATTGAAGATTGGATTCAAAGTCTTGAGAAGCATCATAGGAATGCTTCTAACCAATGGAAAGCATTGGTCCTGGCCTTCCCTCTCATCGATGCCCATCTGGTTTGAAAAGTTGGCTCATGATCACGGAATAGGATTCGTGAAGAGGCCCTTATGGGTTATGACAATTCCATCATTCCCTTAGTTGAACTGGGCCTTTATCACTTTGCAACAGGTGGCAAAGGAGATCCGAATTGACCTATCGCATCAAGGCTGCAGGAACTCTATGGAGATTGGATTGGATGCAGATCTGGCAATCTAATGGGATAACTTCACCTCTGTTTTAAATCTTTGTCATATAAGCTTGAGAGATGAGGCCGATGAATTTGTCTAGAACAAAAACAAAGTGGGTGGATACAATACTGCCAACCTAGGATATGAAGTGGCAGTCTCCACCGGAAATGGAGCAGTTACGTGGTTGTGGTCTAAAATTTGGAGAATGTATGCCCCAAAAAAATCTAAGCTTCTTATGCGGTTGGCCTTGATGTAATCCCAACTTGGAACTTGCTCCAAATGAAAAACAAGTGCGGTCCAGGTATTTGCTTTTTAAGTGAAAATGTGGATGAGACTATTCCTCATATTTTTGCACAATGCCCATTTACACTACAAGTGTGGAAGGATATAGCTCAGTGGCTTGAGTCTTGACCATAAAAACATCTGGAGATGCAACTCAGTCAAAGTAGATTTGACCCAATAATTCAATCAGGCAGACTTGAAGCCATATAGGGCCATCCCCTTTCTCACGTTGTCGAGCATATGGCTTGCCCGGAATGCAAGTCTCTTTGAAGACAGTATTATGACAATTCAAGTCTCCACTTAGATTTGCATTAGCACTGTTCTACAAATCAGACAATTCTACAAAAAGACGTAGAATTGATGGCAAGTTGGTCTGAAAAAAATCTCTCTCGTGGGGTTTTTTCGATGGCGCATCTGAAGTGGATGAATCTGTCTGTGGCATTGGAGGAGTATTATATCCACAGGAATTTTACTACTTCAAATTCTCTGCCAAGGAGGGTAGAGGTTCGAATAGCCAAGCAAAACTTCTTGCTCTACAAGCTTTACTTAAATTGGCACTTTGCCGCAATATCTTGTGGCTACAAGTATTTGGAGATTCCTCTTTCGTTATCAAAGGGATGCGGAATGAAAAAGAGGTGCTGGATATAACTCTTTAAACTTTAGCTTTACAATTAAAAGAAGTGGTATCTATTTTCAACTTTATTACCTTCAACCACATTTTTAGGGAGTTGAATACAAAAGTGAACTCCTTGTCTAAGGATGGATTGTCACAAACTCCAGGTTTGTTGTTCATTACAAAAGTAAAAGGGGACCAGTGCACCGAGTTCTCAATGAACATATAACATCTGCTACTCCTGCTCTTTTTGGTACCTTTAGACTCTTTGCAGTCAATTTTAGAAACTACGTTTCTATTTTCAAAAATTCTCTCTTAACTCTTTCGTCGTGGCTTATTAAGAGAGACCAATCGTAGATATCCTTATCTACAGTGCAGATAAACTATTTTTTAATCTTTTTTTATCAAAATCCATGGTTATCTTATGGACAGACTTGATCGCTATATTTCCCTTGGGAGCTGTCTTTTTCAACCTTCTCAAAAAATTGCAACTGCACCTACAGATTGTATTTCATATTCTTCTTTGAATATAAATATAGTTTTTTCCCGAGAGAAAATAATGTATTACATAGATGAGAAAGTATTAACTTTCTTATATGGCGTTACAACGAGGTCAAGTAGATCAACCTTATAAATATGGGGTAGACCGAGAAATAACATAAAGCATAAAAGCTTAAAATAATATAAAGTCGAAGGTGACTTTATTAAAGCCCAAGTCTAATATCTATTTGAATTTTGACCATTATATAAAGCTAAGTTCTATATTAACAGCTCATCCTTTGATCTATTGTACTTAGCTCTTTGATATTAATGGAAAGCTCAAGTCAGTTGCTCTTATGGATGGATATTATATATTTCTTTTTCTTTGTTTCGCTATCAATGTTTTCAATTGTGTCCTTGAATTTGATGAATTAGCTTATAATTGTATTGTTCATATCTGAAGCTAGCAAACAATGTATGTCAAGTGCATGTTGAGATGACCATCCATGATTGGCTAATTTATGTCATAAAATAGTCTCGGATATCCTTTTTAGCCATAAATCTTCATGTATGCAATGGGGAAAATTTGAAGGATCCATACTTAGCTAGGTGTAGAAACCATGGCAAATCTTATTAATTCTTAACATGCCAACTATAACATATTGTAAAAATATTCAAATTTCAAGATTTTATACTGTTTCTTGCAAAATTATACGATTTTTTAAGAAAAATAATTTTATTCTATAGAAATTGGACAGAATGGAAACAAGTGAATCATTTTGGGAAAGAATGAATAAAAAATTGGCCAAATGGAAATAGTTAGCCCAAAAAACTTTCCATGGTATTCATCCAACCCCAATGACAAAGATTTCCCATTTTAATAAAGAAAACAGAATTCATCTCCAACATTAATTGAACTGTGATTGGAACACAAATAAGTAAACAAAATGCAAACTGCAATTTACTAAAACTTACTTTGACAATCCTGGTACCCTGGTTGGCATGTCACGCTGTACTAGGTCCCCGTGTCCAAGTTGTCCCTTCTGTAAACACAAATATGTGAGGCTCCTATCAAAAATATTCAAATATAATAGCAAACATACTACCCAAAGAAAAAAGTTGGAATACCTCATTGCGGCCCCAAGTGTAACAACGCCCATCAACATCCAGCGCAACACAATGACTTGACACTGAATCAATAAACAATAGGAAATAGCTCAAATTCAATTCAAGTTTCAAACAAGTTGTGAATTTTTATCAAATTGCTACCCAAAAAAGCCTCTCCATTTGACTCATTGAAATTCCATCAATGCTAATTAAATGCACACTTCAGCCAACAACTGCAAAAGAGATACATAAAGATGAAATAGTAAGCACCTAAGCACAAAGAATAATATCGCCAAACAGCCAAAATATATTATTCCTACACCTGCTTTGGCTTGTTTGCTTTTTATATAGATACTCAGCATTCAAAGGCATTTAAGAATGCAGGTCATTCATCATCTATTATGCAAGGGAAAAGATCAAGCTTATTTGCTGTCCTTCGTGATTTACCGTCTTCAATCATCCTTTGAGAATATTCTAGCAACCTCTTCAGATCTTTCCCCCCTAGCTGCTTCATCATCCCTTGGTGCTGAACATTCACAATTTACTTTATTTCTTTGAAATAACAAATACCATGAATCGTCAGTTACAAGTATTTATACTGGACAAATTTTAACATGAATGTTTGTTAGAACTGTAATCCACACTTAGTACCATAATCCATAAATTTTTATTGCTCATGTGCTTAATTAAACCATAGTTTGGACTAGGTGACTACAGTTGGTCAAAAACCCACTTTTGAGAGTGTTCACACCCACTTCCAAGCAAACCAGTTCACCCAGCCTCCTGTTTTGTCCACAAGTGCGCCCTCATTAATTGCTGGTGCGCCCTCTCTCCTTGTTTTGGGGAATTTTAGTTGACCAAGGGCGCTAGGGTGGTTTTTTGCCCATTTTTGGCTAGATTTGGAGCATTTAATGCTCCCTTGGGCCCCCAAACCTCCTCTACTTGCTCACCCACGCCTGCCTTGAGCTCATTTATGACCCAGCATGCTTCAGCCACCTCCACACCAGAATTCGTGACTGTTTGGGGTGATTGGGATTGAGTTGGACCCACCTAGGGGGGATTGAGGCCAATTTGGCATTGTTGACTTGTACACTCAGCTTGAGCCACCTAATGCTCTCAAATTTCTCATGGATGTAATAAAAACCTGTTACTAACATTTTCACATGTTAGACAGTCAGTTAATCAAAGGTTTCAGCATACATTGTGTGTAAATTTATCTTTTTTTTCAAGTTTTTCCACTGTTTTTGCAAATTAATTCGATTTTGTGAGGTTCTCCATAGCTCCTAGATCTTCTGTGATCAAAATACTCATAATGTTCGTTTCTTTCATTAGCAACAAACTAAGCACCCAGAAAATGAAATGATGGGCACAACAAACAGAACATTTTATTTTTATTTTTCACTAAATTTTAAAATCAAAATGCGAACGTAGAAAAGAAATAACTCACTATCAAAGACATGTTACCCCCCATTTTGCAAGGGTGTCCACTTGTAATTTTCATCACAATTCTCGATGGGGGTGACATGTTGATGATGACTTGGATGCTAACCAATGGATGACTCCTGAAATTTGATGCCTTTTGTTCTTGTTGATTGATGACGGCTTGCATGGTATGTTGATGACTTTCATGTTGGTGTCGAGCTCTTGGCATTTGCTCACATTTTGCAGCTGGTTTTTCATGGTTATTCATGAGCAAATTGAGCAAAACAGGACCTTGCTTTCAAACCCTTGGTTCTCCGATGCCTTAGCTCAGATGATGGCATGAGATATATGGTTGGAAACCTCTTTCCAATACTTTCAAATGGTACATAATGCTCAGTCAGATTTCTAGTAGTTTGGGAGTGAGGGAGTCATCTTTCAGGCCATTTTTGCTCATTTATGTCATTTTTCAACTGTTTGGTACCTTGTAGTGTCGATCTCATTCATCCTAGCTCTGTTTCTGAAATGCCATATATGTTCGGAAAGCTCTTTCCAAGACCTTTCCAAAGGTATAGAATGCTCAACCAGATTCTTAATAGTTTGGCAGTGCTGTAGTCTTCTTTCAAGCCATTTTTTACAGTTTCTAGGTCATTTTTCAACAATTTGGTATCTTCAGGGGGTGGATCTCCCGCATCCTAGCTCTAATCCTACTTATGTTTGGGTAGTGTCAAATATTGTTGGAAAGCTCTTTCCAAGACGTTTCTAAAGGTGTAGAGCGCTTAACAAGATTCCTAGGGGCTTGAGAGTGCTGAGGTCAACATTCAAGCTGTTTTTCACCTTTTCGAAACCATTTCAAGCTGAGAGTGCTGAGTAAACCATTCAAGCTGTTTTTCATCATAGTGGGATGCCCTACTATGATGAGAGGCATCCCACTTCTTTGGAATTATTTACTCCTTGCATAGAGAAGCTTATGGGCTGATTCATGTACATGTGGCATTGACCACCTCATATTATGCATGTTTGTGAGTTGCTTAGATTTTAGAGGAGTATTCTTATATGTTTACTCCTCCCTAGGATAGATCTTGGGTTTTAGTAGATCTATTATTATTTTATTGTAGTAGATCTATTATTATTTTATTGTGAAGCAAGTTGAGCTCCTCTCCTATATAAGAGAACCTCTTCCTCAGTTCTACTCATGGTTGGATTTTGAAAGGTCTCTCTCTTTTGGAGCCTAATAGACATAAGTTTCCTAGTGCGACTTGAAGTGTAAGGGTTTCTTCTCCATTCAAGTATGCCATCCTTGTTCCTATTTCTAATGTTATTATTGGATTGTGGAACAACCAAGAATTTGTTAATTAGGGCGAATTACAAGGTAAAATTGACTCAATATATATGTATACAATATATATGTATATATGTATACATATATTTATATACATATGTATATATATATATATATATATATATCTTTTATAATTTTAAATACATTATAAACTTTTATCTATTAATATACAACTTCTTATAAGTCTATAACGAAAGTTTTTATTTTTGAAATATATATATATATATATATATATATATATATATATATATATTAACAATTTAATGAATATATGAATATGAAAAAGCTATGTTGCATGGGTACCCATACCCAGTGGTAGGATACACGAACTCGTACTGAGTACTTAGGGTACGTGTAAGGTACATTTCCTGTCGTACCCCGCACTGGATCCATGTACCTGATACGTTGTTATAAAAAAAGGGGTACTTATAGGCTAAATGGTACGACGTACCAAGGGTACGGCCGACTCAACAAAATGCAAAGCCGTAGGGAAAAATGTAATGACCCCCAACCAAAACTGAACTAAATTTTGCTAGCTACATATGGAGTGTGGTCCAGGACTTATGTCAAGCACTTTGCAACACTGTTCAAATTCCACTGAATATTGTCCAAATCTGGTACACTGATTTTGCATTGATTTACAAGGAATGCTTTTATGGTTTTGTGTTGAGCACTCATGGAACATAATTTGACTACCAAATGTGCACATAAATAATATACATATGTATTTAATACTGAGAAATAGACTGACATCGACCAGGAATATAATTGCAACTTTTTATTGCTTGTAACCACAGTACAAATAGGTGTTTAAAATAAGATTTCAATTGTACCTTCAGATCTGAGTTTGATTGTTTGTTACAGCTGCTTGGTACAATGATTTATCAAATTTTATGTAACTTCCAATCTAACACTTGATATCTGTTAAAATTGCAGGTTATGTACATTTTATTACATATAACAACCTTGATGCAAGAACATGTAAACAATTGTACTGCAAAATTTAAATTTAAACTAATTTAAAACATAATTTTCATCTCTTTCAACTTAATGCTCCATTTAGTCACTGCATTAATGTTGGTCCTCGAGAATCATCAAATGCTAAGTTCAGAAAAAATAAAATAAATGAACTATAGTAAAATAAACATGAACTGCATTAAAGAATTAAAACAACCATTTGGATTCAACTTATACTCAGATAGTTTTGATCTTGTCACTGAAAGGACAAGTCAAACTAGATAAACCATATACATACCTTAAGAGAGAGAAGGTTCAGGTAGAATAAAACAGACCTCAAGTTCTTCAATTAAAATGACAGTAGTAAGAAAGACACACAGGTGCTGGAGACTACAAAGGTCAAGCACGTAAGCAAAACACTCACTCAGAGTTCAATTATAGTGATGACTGCTGAATGCTACAGGCAGAATAGAGAAACTGTGATACTTCTGAATGCTACATCCAGAATAGAGAAACTGTGAGTCAATCAAATGCTACAGCAAAAATAGAGACAATCACATGCCACAGCAAAAATAGAGAAGCTGTGAGACAGTCACAAGCTACAGCTGGAATCAAATGCTACTGCAAAAAATAGAAAAACCGTGAGAGAAACCCGTGAAGGATAAAGCCGTGAAGACAGTCATGAAATCCAAATAGGAGCAGACTTCACATGCTACAGCCGGAATAGAAATGATGCTACAGTCGGAATAGAAATGCCGTGAAGGATAAAGCCGTGAAGACAGATCCGTGAGGATAAAATCGTGAAGATAGAGCCGTGAAGAGAAAATCGTGAAGGTAGACCGTGAAGAGAAACCCGTGGAAGGGATACAGCCGTGAAGTAAAAACCGTGAAGAGAAACCCGTGGAAGGGATACAGCCGTGAAGTAAAAACCGTGAAGGTAAACCGTGAAGAGAAACCCGTGGAAGGGATACAGCCATGAAGTAAAAACCGTGAAGAGAAACCCGCGGAAGGGATACAGCCGTGAAGGGATACACTCGTGGAGAGACAGCTGAATCAACAAGTGACAATTAAATGCAGCTCTAAAATTACTCGTGAAAAAACAGACCGAGAAATATATCCAAGAAGAGCGCACGGGAAGATATGTGAGAGCATAGTCTTTTTATATAGAGTTTTAGAGTTAGCAAACTTAGGAATAAAATAATAATAAAAACTTAGGATTAAAAAAAAAGAATAATAAGAAATAAATAAAAATAAATAAATAATAAGTAAAATAAAAGGTAGGGTACCAATGGTCCAAAGGTTTTCAAATAATAAAAAAGATAAGACTTTAAAATAAATAAAAACTTTATTAATAAACTCATAAAGTCTTTATTAATAAAATCATAAAGATTTTATTAATAAGACTAAAATAAATATTTAATGAATTTATCATAAAGTGAAAAACCAAAGGTCCAACATAAAGTAAAAAGACCAAAAACATAAGTGGGACAAGGCCCTATAACAAAACATAATAATACATGGTCCAATGGTCTTTAATAAACTCTTAGGTAAAAATATTCCATAAAGTAGGAATCATCAGGGTCAAGTGTGCACATGAGTGAGAGTGCTAGGACCAAGTAAGAAAATGACCATGAGTCAACAACCACAAGACCAAGGTGGGCATGCAATCAAATAGGACCATCAAGACCAAAAACTTTTCTCTCTCTTAAGATACATAGTTTATATGTTTTTGTCATCACTGTATAAGGGAGAAGATCCAAACCGATGGTGCAATCCTTTTGTCCTTAACGCTGCTCCTAAGGGTTAGGTACTAGAGACATCGCCAAGGGGTGGCCAGTCCCTTGAGAAGCAACCTAGCAATAACCGATTAGGAGAGGGGACAACAATATCTTCCATTCTCAATGAATGGCTTTCAGCTCAAGGCTGAACCTCAGTCCTAGACTGGGACATGTTGATCAACCATCTGGTCCATGTCCAGGATCTCCATTCTCCCAGAGAATGGTCCTCAGCCTCAAGCTGAGCATTCAGTCCTAGGCTGAATGTTGATCAACCATCTGCAGGACCTAGGAAGTCTCTGTCTCAACCTGCAGGATCTGCTTGGTCATCATGACCAAGAAACCGTCTGGTTCTAGACCAGAATACCCTAGAGACAAATAGGGGCCCTAGCCACATGCTAGGGACTTTGCCATGGCATCAATCTGCTTGGTCCTAGACCAAGAACCCCATGAGACAGCTGGGGGCCCTAGGGCACCTTCTAGGGTCTTACTCATACTCTGCCCGGTTAACTTGACCAGGAACCCTAGTCAAATGACTAGGGTACCATTCTCTCTGAGAATGGGTCTCACAGCTGCACTAAAAAAACAACAATATCTACTATGAGTCTATGATTTATCAAATTTTATGTTTCAAATTTTCAATGTAAATGTTCATTGTTCAATGAATCATTGAATTTAGAATTATGAATCAAGATTCATAATTTATGAAGAAATCCGAAATATGCATGTATGATGTGATGTGACATGTTATATATATATATACAGTACCCCGACGTACCCAAGTACCCTGTTTCAAAAAGTGGTGTCCCCATCCCCGTACCCAAGTTTCCTGGCAACTTAAATGTTAAGTAAAAATCCATTATGCATTAATTATTATATTAAATTTTATAGAACCTTTATAATTAATAGTTTAAATTAAAAACGAAAAACCCTTAGACCATATTTCGTGTCTGCCTTGCTTGGTATGCATAGCCCCTCTAGACCGTTGTTATGTCGTACAGGTACCTGCTCACTTTCAGATATTTGGCGAAGGAGGGGTCGTTTTTTTCCTTCTTCAAGGCCAGGATGGGGGTATTATCTGTAGTTTTGAGAGTTGGTTATGGTTGGACCCCTTGATTCTCCCTCTAGGTGTACTATGGCTTAGTGGCACTGTTGACTACCTCATTCTGGGGCTTGTAGCCCTGAGGTTGGTGTCTGGGACTCTTAGGGGCAGGTCACTGGGTCAAACGACCACCTGCTTAATCTCTTCACTGGTGATAACGCTTCACTCAAAGGCACTTGCCTCCTCTTCCAGTCACCTTAGGCACCCCTCCTGGCCCCTTTTCAACAAAGCACCCTCTCTCCTTAGGCTCAGAGCAAGGATGGCATCATCCTTGATGCCCAAGCCTGCATGCATGATTGACGGGGGGCGTTGAGGGTTTTTCAACACATTTGGGGTTAGATGGGGCATGATGTTCCCCCCCTGCTCACTCCATGCTTCGGAGTGGAGCCATTTGTTCAGTTTTAGCTATTTTTATCAGTTTTGGTAACTATGGGGAAAATACCCCAAGTTACCCATGTATTAGAATATTTTAATATTACTTTTGTTTAAATTTCAAATTGACATGTAAGCTTGGATAAATTAAAAGTCGTGTGATAAGATGGGTATCAATAGACCATCTTAATTCATTTGTAAATCATAAGACTTGGGATCAAATATGATACTTCTTCTTTTTCTCTTGTTATATGGGTTTATGATGTGATGCACACCTCTTGGAGAGTCTCTTTCTTGGCTTGTGAAGTGAAATGTGGATGAATGCTAGGGCTATGTTGCGTGAGAGCGCCCCCCCACCCCCTTGCTCCAGCTCCCGAAGCTTGCTCCCAAAACACTTCCAGTTTTGGGAGCACGCTCCCAAGGCGCTCCCTGCCTCTCCTATACTAAAAGCTCCTATACTAGGTTAATCATTTGATGACAATGTTATGGTACCTCCCTTCATTGCCAAGCTCATATAAAAGTAGTTATGGTTGATCATTTGATGATAATGTTAGAAGCAATGTTGCACGACTCGAACTGAGCAAAGACTCGGCTGGCATGCGACTCGTCGACTCGGGAAAGACTCGAGAAAGACTCGGCAAATAGGAAAAAAAACTTAAAATATGATCAATTTTGGGGAAAAAAAGAGGTTAATGGAATTTCCAATCCATATAAGTTATAAAACTACAATCTATGCAATTATAACATCCTCATTGTAACTATAGGCAAATTTTTATGATTTGGCTGTGTGGTTTTGCCAAATGGTTTGCAATTTATATTGGTTTAAATTTTAAATTGCTTAAAATTATAAATGGTTTGCTATTTATATTGGTTTAAATTGCTTAAAATTATAAATTATATTTTATAAGTCAGTAACATATTACATATAATATATATTATCCTTCAATCATATTTTATAATCCATTCATTTATATATATAATCCTAAGTTACATATATAATACTTATTATATACGAGTAAATGTGAAACATATAATATATTATAAGTTATAACCTATATACATTATAACCTATATTGTGAACATACCCGTGAACTTAAATGCGTCATAATTTTTTTGGGTTGTTCCGAACTTCGTCGATCGATTAATTCGTGCTCGTTCGTTCGTGGCCCTGGGCGGCGATACAAAATTGTTCTTACTCGCTACCCATTCTCCACATTTTCGCGGGCGAGTCCGTCTTTTTCCTAAAATTGTGAGATCAGCTTAAATTAAGCTTGTCTAGATCTGTTGTTGCGTGTGCTCATGGAGATCAACGTTGAGCGATCTGTTGTGCCCTTCTTTGTTGTCTCCGCAAACATGTTGCGATTGGTCATGTACTCAACCCCCCCTCGCCTAAGGTTCTCTGATATTATGAAGGAGCGGAAATAATTGGGTTCAAAACTAGGAAGCTACCCCCATCACCAAATCGCCAAGCGTTTGATTCCTGGAGGCATAAATGTCGCCGTTGGTAATCTCGTGGACAAAGCCCTTGCCTTAAAGCACTTGAAGAGTTTCGTCTTTTTCCTTAGCACAACTCCAATGCCAACTCTGATGCTCTGATGCCGAGTTCGATGTCGGTTTTGCCGAGTTTGATGTCGGTTCTGCGGAGTTCAACGAGTAATCCTAGTCGTCGAGTCTTGGGGCCGAGTCTTGTGCGATTACCCGTTCCGGCAGGCCGCTCGAGGGGACACGCGAGTACCCGCGAGTCTCTCCGGAGTCATGCTTCACTACTTATAAGTTATAACCACTAGATGATTGATGTTATATGGTTGAATCCATGTTTTCTATAGCTAATTCAACATCCTACATGTTTTCAAGATATAAATCCATCAAAATATATACTATATAAAAAACGTTCCCAAAATGGGAGCTTTTGAAAATTTCGCTTTTCGCTTCGCTCTCGCTCCCAACAGCATAGTGCTAGGGTTTTCTTTGCACATACATGTTGATGCTAGAATGGTTGGAAAAGCTCATGCATAAAGGTGATCTAGGGTTTTGCTTTCCTCATCTTTGTTGAATCTTGGTAAGAATATATCTTTGTTGAATGGTGCCAAGTTGGTGCATTCTACTTGTTGATTAGGGTTTAATTATCAAGATTTTGTCAATTTTGTATGGTTGAAAGACGTTCTCTTGAAGAAGTCTTGTTCGTAAAGGGCCCTGGAACTCTACTTTGCTTTTGTTAGGCTCTCCCAACGAACCCTTGGGTTGTTGGTTGATGCCCTATTTTTGCAAGCCTAGAAGAACTCTTCTCGTAGGGACGTTGATCATCGATCCCTTATGCCCTGGGATTGAGAAACGCACTATATCCCCCTTGTCATTTTTTATACTCAAAATTCATGCATTTTCATGTGTAATTATCATAGTTGATAGAATCGGAATCGAAAATAAATCGACGAGGCAAAAGAGCGAAGAGTTTGAATCGAATCAACAAAAAATTGGCAAATACAAAAATTAAATATATACACATATTTTGAATTTAAAAAAAAAACATTTTTCATAGATATTCACATAGCACATAGCAATGTCCATATACTACAAGTTATCAATAGTTATCCAACAAATATCAATAGATGTCCAAAATATATCAGTTCTCAGACATAAGATGAGTCAATAATGTAGATAGATGTCCAAATATATCAATCTCATCCATAAGATGAGTCCAAATGCCAAAATACACAAGTGACAAAAGTAAGGATCCAGATACTAACGGTCTAAAAGTAAATACTAAATAGTAAAAAAAAGCTAAGTAGATGCTCCTATGTCTCCACTTGCTTCAGCTTGACCCTCAAGGGTCTGTAAGTCCTTGAGTCTAAACACAGGAGCCCCTAATTGGATCCAAGTAGATGTAGGATCCCCATCTTGATCTAATCCTAGCTCTGTGTCTTCCATGTCCAACGAAATAGATGAATGATCCAAACCTATCAACATCAAGATACATTGAAAATGTGAATTGAAAATTTAAACCAATCCTTCAAATTCAAGTTGCAAATGATTAAGCCATTAACTTTTAAGACTTAAGTGTCTCACCAAGTAACTACTTGTTGTGAAGCTGAATGTTGTAGTGGACAAAAACAAGGTCATTCAAGCACGCTTGTGTGTCAAGCAGTTGCACTCACAACCTGAAGCGTTGCATGTTTGATTTAAGATTCTAGTGGTAAATTTATGTAGATCGAGCGTATCACTGCCAAAATTTTGCCGCCAAAGACCTGCCAAGTGGCATGGGATTCAAGAGTCAAGATTAATAATTGAAAATGAAAAAAACTTTAAAAAATCAGGATAATAAATTATAAAACATAATACAAAATACCTGGCAACACTCTTGTCCTTGCCCATATAGCACTAGTAAAGGAAAAAAGTTCTGAGGCATCCTATAATCTTGCAGCTGAGAAATGATACAACTTTGGACTTCTTGATCTGGGTTCATCATCTCAAGGCAAGTCATAAGCCCTCGACCAACCTCCCCATTCTTACTAAACTTGGTCTTATCATAATAATATGTTGGATTTAAAAAGTATCCGGCATGTAAAGGCGAGTGCAACTGCCTATCCCATAGCTCATCAATGATGTCCCAAAGAGGCATATATTTGGACTCATCATTTTGATATTTTGCTTTGATGGCCTCTTTGGCGAGATCCATTGATTCATAAATGTAACCCATGACAGGTTTCTCACCATCAAACATCCTGAAAGACCAATCATCGAAGTAAATTATCAAACTTTTGATTTTTTTATATCAATTTAAACCTTTAAAGTTTAAAGTTTTAAACATTAAATGAAATTTGAAAATATAATGAAGTTTGACTTCAAATTGAACTAATGAAGTAATGAACATTGAAAAGGTTTAGAAATTAAGTACCTAAGCACTTTGACAAGCGGTTCTGTCACAACAATGATCTCTTCAACATGTCTCCAAAAAGCATCATTGAAGACAAGAGCAACAATTTCAATGCCCTCAAGAGTTCTTCCATGTCTAGAGGCCATCCACTCAGGCCCAATACATTCTCTTCAAGTTGACCTTTTGCTCTACTACAGATTGCAAGGATATGAAGTTTGTTGCAAATCTCGTCGCCCCAGGACGAACAAGTTCCTCGCCTTCTATGTATATTCCCATGGTAGAAAGGACATTTGTGTGGTTGTAGATGAATTTGGTTATGGATTTTTCCTTTTCCACAACCTCTTGTATCCACTGAAGTTTACCAATGTCCTTGAGCATCAAGTCTATCCAGTGCGCAACACAAGAGGTCCAAAATATAGTGGGGTGCCTATGCTGAAACAATCTACCAGCAGCCATATAATTAGCTACATTGTCGGTAACAATTCGCACAACATTTTCTTCTCCCACTTCTTGAACAATTTCGTCCATCATTTCACAAATCAATTGAGCACTCTTGACTTTGTCTGAGGCATCCACTGATTTGAGAAACATTGTTCCCTTTAGGCAGGAAACGAGGAAATTGATCAATGGTCTATTCCTTTGATCTATCCATCCATCACTCATGATAGTACACCATGTTTCTAGCAACAAATCAGTCCTAAGGCTCTCATATGTAGGGGCTTTGAACCTCGGACCAACAATAGCCACTGCATCAATCATGGCCTGCCAATAAGGACTTCTTGCATAGTTGAATGGGAGGTCACAATAGTACCAAAAAGTGGCAACGGCTTTCCTGGCTTGAATATGAACATTCTTTTTCCAACATGTGCCATCCAAGCTAGGTTGGGCATCGAGTTGTGTGCGGGTTGCAAAAAAAGAATGTATATTTCCACCTCTAGTATTCAAATTTGTTGGAATGGGAGGAATAGGATGAGATGGATTTGGAATATGACTTGGGCCCGATGGCATTGATGATTCATTTGTGAAAGGTGACAAGGGGGTATTGGAAGATATTTGGGCACTTGGAGCACTTGAAATTGCAGCATTTATACATGTTTTTTTTCTCTTCAGCTCATTCATGCAGTCAATGGCCAACTTGGCTTGGTGTTTAACATCTATGGGAACACTCCTACAAGGGCCAATGTCATGAATGGGAATACATGCAAGGTGGAATTTGAATCTAAAGATGCCCCCGATGATGAATATGGTTGTCATTGATGACAAACCATTAATGACAAAGGATAAATATGATTGATGTCATGGACATGGGTGAAGTGTGAAATGATGACATGGAGAACACATGACAAGCATGACAATGACTGGACCACCTAATGAGCCAAATGACCCATTCTGTGGTCATTTGGAGATGGCCCTAATACCCTAGATGATGAGTTGGACAAAGGTCTTGACAAAACAAGCAAGCAAGACAAGGCTGGACATGATGACAAGGATAAAGACCAAGGACAAGTTAGCTTGAAGGACAAGGACATGGACAAATGCCAAGCATGGATGGACAACATGGATGGAGAAGACATGCCAAGCAAGCATGAGCTTGCGGGCATGCTTCATGAGGAAAGAACAATGCGGGCATATGAAAAATGGACAGTGTGGGTATCATTTTGATGGCATCCAAAATAGAGCTGCGGGCATGTTGAGAAGTGGTCGAGGGCATGCTATAAACCCTCGCTGCGGGCTCATCTCTTGAGGATGCCCACCCTGTGGGCATCCTCATGAGAGGTTACGGACATCTCCAAACACCACCTGCGAGCACATTTAAAGACAAGAAGATGGCCTTTGCGTGTATGTGGAGACCACCATGAGATGGGATAAAGTGGTTTTTAAATCCACTTGGCAAAACAACCAAACAATTATATGTTTGATGAGTAAAACGTGGAACAAAAAAATATATCATTTAATGATGAAGTCGGCTCCCAGATATTGTGGAAATAAAAAATATCATTTAATTATTAAATGATGAATAAAACTTTGACAAGTCGGCCTCTAAACATGATGAACAAGTCAAGTATAAATTAAGATCATTTCGTTGGATTGACGAAGCGAATTGTTAAAAAAGATTTCTGTGACGTGAAGGGTTCTCTGAGTTCGGTGGTTAGGTTCAGGTGAGGACAGTTCGGTGGAGAGCAGCAGCAGTACGGGCAGCTAGATGAAACTCTTATCTTTTATTTCTGGGTCAACTGAATGATGAATATATAATGAAGACATGGTTTCTGGGCAGCTTGGATTTGAATTGACAATTCTGATGACATGTTTTTACTTTTTAATAATGCTGATATGCTGGACAAATGAAGTACTGCTGAGGAAAAGTGCTGATAATATGCTCGTGGTCTGAGTTTTCTGGGTTGACTGCGATGAAGACTTGATGCATGATGCTGGACAGCTAGTTGATATGTTAGGCCAGCAGAATACTGGTGATTGTTGAAGATCTTGATGATATTATTTATGCTAGGGCAGCAGCATGTTTTGGATGATGAAGATTTGCTGATCTAAGGCAGCACCTAATGGACATATTTTATGAACAGCATAAAATCATACATGAGGATATCTGTGCTTGAAATTGTTAGAGCAGTAATGATGAAAACCAACTGAATGATGATGACACAGTGCAGCAGTGAAGATTTCGGTGCAGCAGTAAAGATTTCAGTGAACTAGTGAAGATTTCAGTGGAGGTGTGGAGATTTCGTTTTGATGTGCATGATGAAGATGCTGGGCATGACTGAATGCTAATTGTTCATGGACACAGTGCTGGACAGTTTGATTTGTATAATGTGTCACAGTATGCTTGACAGAATTATGATGACAGTGTGGTCAGATTGATTGATGTAATATGTACATATAATTTACAAGCAGGGTCTTGTGATGAATTGTACTAACAAATACAAGCAGGGTCTTGTATCCATTTATTTGGCTGGGTCTAAGAAAAACTAGGCAGGGTCCTAGATAAAGAGTTGGTGCTCTTTTGTTTCAGTTGGTGCTGAATTGCCTCACGGTTGTAGCCGTTGAACCAAATACAAAAAGATTACAAAAAACTATATCGTGTGTCTCGTATTATATGTTGTTGTGTTTCATTTGTTGATTGACATATGGATTGATAGTTAGTTAATTGAATATGTGAAATGATGATATATGAGTTGGTGATTGAAGTTGAAATTAGTTAAAGTATAGGCTCACTGATTCACCCCCCCCTCTCAGTGAGCATTGTGTTCAACACCGCTGCATTTCCTTGCAAAATTTACACAACAACTTAATTGAACCATGAATCTTTTCAAAGTAAGCCCATGCAAATCTTTCTCTCTTGGCATTTTCAATTTCACTAAGGATCAAATGACTAGTCAATGGTAAGGCTGTGGCAAGTTGACGTTGGTAACTGGGATAAATTTAATGCCCCTGTTGGCTGCCTGCAAAACAATGTAAAATAAAATTTAATGCCTCTTAAAATCGGAGTTTGAGACCAGATTTTTTACCAAATTTAGAGTCTGCAATTTTTTTTACCAACTTTAGAGTCTGCAAAAATTTTTACCAAATTTTAGACCAAGTTTATGCCATTTTAAAAACTGAAAAAAATTAAAAAATGCAAAACCACTTAGTTACTAGCAGTCTCTGTCTAGCTATGAAGACTGAAACATTAATGTTTTTATTTAAATTTTAAACCAACAGTAAGTACGTAGGTCGTAGGGTAACCAAGGTTACCTCCAATCCTCAAGGCTGAACCCTAAAGAAGATGGCCACCGAAGGGCCAAATCTCTGTCGAGTATGTCCTGTTGAGCTGCGAGCAAGTGACTAAACTTGGAAGTGGTTGAAAGTTTGAAACTTGAGTTGTTAAATTGTGGAGTCCTGCGGCCTACCAAATTTGCTGGCCCTTCACACTGTTGGAAGTTTGGAACAGTCAATGCACAACCGTAACTCCACAGTCGGGAAGACGGGGACTCGGGGCGCATAGTTGTAACAGTCAATGCACAGTTGGAACGTTCTGTGCACAGTCGGGACTCGGAACTTGAGACTCACATGCAGGCTGCAACCCTCAGTCACCACTCCCTACGTCCACGCAGTCGAGAGTCCCCCTGTCCACGCAGCCACGATGTCACAGCTCACAACTCTCTGAGTCCCTCCGTCCACACAGCTGCGACTCGCTCTATCCACACACAGTAGCACAGTTAGCCACCACGATCACAACAGAAGCAGATCAGTCACAACTCGGTCCGATCGCTCAAAACAACAGCGGAGTAAACACGCGGGCAGTGGGACGCGGAATGGAACAAGGAAAAACACTCAGTGAATGGAACCACAAAAAACCGGAGGGAAAATTGACGTTTTGGCAAATTTTGGGCACACGAACCAATAAATCGCGAGTTTAGGTCAGATCTGGTTTAAATTGCGATTCCAAGTCACGTTGAGCGGACAAAAATCGGGCAACCCAATTCAAACTCGCCCAAATTTGAATCGGATCGTTTCAGTCACAATTCCGATTTAAATTGGGAAATCACGGTTTAAACCACGATTCTGGTAACACGGGTAATTATTTGCATTTTCATGGTATATTAGATTAGTTTTTAGGTCTGTAATATTATTTCAGGAAAACCCTAAAAATTTGAAAAAATTCAAAAATATCAAAATATTACAAAATCCAACTCCACCAAGGGCTACGCCCTAGGTATCTTCTCCATGAATCCCTAAGGGTGTCATAATTAGCCCAAGTTACAAGCCTCAAAACCCTGCAGCGAAATTTTACAGTTGACTGGCTAACAGGTTAGGGTTTCGGCAATTTCAAAATCAGTGAGACAAAGTTAATCCGACCTGCCTTCAATGTGATTTTCCTCATTAGGGCGAAGTTTTCAAGGTACTTTGGAGTCTCCTTACGCATGTTTTGACCACTAAAGCCCTAAACCGAACCCTGCAGCAGCTGTCAAACTCAGTTAGGATTTCAACATTTTGTCAAATTTGAGCGGCTTCCTAGCTCAACCTGCATAAAAGCTAGCCCTTTTCCACTAAAACAAGGCGATTTGGGCCATAAAAAGTCTTATGTAGGGATGACCATATTGTTACACCTTGCTGATATGGATTATGACAGTCAAACACTGATTGGTCACTGATATTTGTGACTACAGGTTGCTAACATTCACTGCTACAATTGTTTGACTAATATTTATATTGCAGAAGTCAATTGAACTCTTATTTCATTCAGTAAACATTGCTTAAAACGTTGTCATATATATTGATCTAAGTTACCAAGATTCGGATACGGATCCGTCAAGTTTTTGACAAGCCAGGATCCGGATACGGCAAGAAACAGCAGGTATAAATAGTATAAAAATATTTTTATAAATAAAACCTTAATCAAATTTCAAAATATACATATTTTTAATCTATAATACTTATATAAATTAAATAATAGATGGATAATGTTTATAAATAATAACTAATCTAAGTCATAATTATAAAGTTACTATATATATATATATATATATATATTATAATTCTAATTATTATTTATGATATACTTATTTATTTATATGACTTCTTGTTACTTATATATAAATTAATTGAAATTGTAAATACAAATCCTTATAATTTCATAGTATATTGATCCTTATTGATTAAATAAGCCAATTTCAAGTATTTAATTAATAAGCAATAAGCCAAGTATATTGTTAATACAGAAATACCTTGAAATTTTTAATACAAATCCTTCTAATTTTAGGTAGAATTAAATATAATTATGGATCATCCTTTCGGTCGGTCGTGGGTTCGAGACTAAGCATCAATAAATTATAGTCGCACCAATATGGCGATGGTCGTGTGTTTGAGGTTGACGGCACTGTCATTTTCTTGTGTCATTTCAGTCGTGGGTTCGAGGCCAATGTGAACATACACAAATTCTAGCCAGCCAAAATCGTGGGTTGGAGACTGTGAACATACTCGCTTAATGTGGTCATGGTCGTGTGTCTGAGGAAAACGACATTGGCATTTTCTAGTGCGGCTTTTGTCATGGGTTTGAGGCCACCATAAATTATAGTCGTGTTAATATGCTTGTGGTCGTGTATTTGAGCCCAACAGCACTGGCATTTTCTGGTGTAGTTTACCATAGCCTACCGTATCTAAAACCAAGCGGTCCAGCAAACCCATTAAAAAATCTGTCAAATCTCGAGTTAGAATGAATCCTGGGCGGATCATAGGTGGATCCGTATCAGATCCGCGGATCCATCACCTAGGGTGGACAGATCTAGTAACACAGATATTGATATACAACTCCTTTGCATGTAAGACACTGAGATCTGATTGAACTTAGACCTTGTCAAGTGCTGCTTATTTTAAACTGTTGATTAAGACTATGCATGAGTGTTGATGATAGCAATATTGAGATTTGAGGGGTAAATAACCGTCATTTGCCATTTTACACGTCAAAATACTGCCACTTCATAAAATTAAACGTCATTAATGAAGTGTGAATTTTAATTTCGCCCGTCATTTTGAAGTGCATTTTTATTTTTACACGTCATTAATATCTATATACCAAGCATATATGTGTGTGTGTGCGTGTAATTTATTATTATAACTAATTAGTTATTAGTAATTAAATGTGTATATATATTTTTATATTTTCTCTTTATATTTCTATTTCTAATATGGAATTTTTGATTTTATCAACTCGTTGTCTCACTTGTTAGGTAAACTTGACTTGGTCATGGTTTTTTGGGCCCATGGTATTTGGTGACCCATGGTAATGGCCCATTGTATTGCTTATGAAGAAGCCTATTTAAAGGTTTAGAGGATAAACCTTCTTTGCTAAACTTGGTTTAAAGGATTGGTGCCCAAATTTGCTAATCTTGAAGATTTTGTTATTGATTTCATGTTTTTCAATAAAATTACGAAGAAATTAATTGATTTGCTTTTGGTTTTTATCAAATCTCACTATTTTCGAGCTATTTGTGAACAAATCTATCTAGATTTGTGTGTTTTACAACTATTTGAGTGTATATCCAAGGTTTACGAGGTTGATTTTGAGAAGATTTGTCAAAATCTATGTTTTTTAGTTGTTTGTGGGCAGATTTATTAGAAATTTGATTGTTGATTAGCAACACTTGATTGCTACAATGATTTGCCAAGGATTTTTCAGCATTTTGCTCTATTTCAATATATTTTAGTGCATTTATGACTTATAATTACAATTGCTTTGACCAACATCATGTTGGAAGCAAGCCAAAGGTTCTCAAGCAAGAACTACCAATATGTGGATGCAACATATGTTGGCCATGTTTTAGTACAAGTGCTTGGCTAATATTGTCTTCAGTACCGATATATGCCCCACAATTGCAAGTAGAGATGAAGACAAGTTTGATGAGCAAGACAAAGAAGAAATAATGTTTCTTTAATTGTACATTGCAAATGCTATGACTCCTAAAGTCTAAACTAGAATAACTTTCAGAACCATTTGGAAGTAGTTGAAAAATCTACATTACACTTCAAATAAGGGTCGAGCCTTCTTCCTAAAGAACATGTTGTTTTCGTTTAGGATGGATGGGAGTGCCTCGTTGTAGAAGCATTTACTAAAGATCAAAGTAATTCGAGAACAACTGGCTACCATTGAGTGCAAGATGGAAGAAGACATGGTGGTTATCATGTTGAAAAGCTTACCACGTGCTTATAAGCACTTTACTGAGACTATGAACATCACCTCTATAGGTGTTGACCAAATTTAATGCGCTTTGCACTAAGCTCTTGCAATAGTAGCGGTGAAACAAAGAGTTCAAACAAGCCTTTGGTGCAAATTTCAAGGGCAAAGGTAACTGGGCCATGAAGAAAGGTCAAGGCACTAGAGATGATGCCAAACAGAGTCAAATGACCATCACTTGTCATTACTATGGCAATGAAAGCCATCTAAAGAAGTTTTGCAAAAAGAAGTTATTTGAACAAACAACCAACCACGGAGAGCCTCAACAAAAGGTTCATGTTGCAATACATATAGAGAAGGAGAAGTCAACGTTCTATGTATCCATGACCAAGCATCCAACAGATAACTACAAGTCATCTACTTGGTACGTTGACTCAAGGGCATCTCGCCATATCACCAACAGACAACATTGTTTCTTGGATTACACTCCCAATGACTAAAGATTCAATAATCTTTGATGGTGGTAAAAGCAGTGTTACAAATATCGGCCGATTTATCGACGACTAGCGATAAATCGTGATTTTTCAAAGCGCCCGAATTTTTAAGGAAAAATCAGCCCAAAAATCAAGCCGATTTTTCAGCGATTTTTACCCTGATTTTTTGATAGGGCGTGTTTTGGCCGATTTTTTGTCGATTTCTAGCCAATTTCTAGCCGATTTTTCGCCGATTTATCCTGATTTTTCCCGATTTTTTGACAGGGCATGTTAGTGGCCGGAAAAGTGGTTTTAAAGGCCACGGATTCACTTTGTTTTGGTTCATTTGGATGCTACAGCCAAGGAGAGGAGAGCCAAGGAGACTAGGAGAGCTTCTATTTTGCCCAAGGAGGATTTTATTCATCATTTCACACACCATCAACGATTAGATTTGAAGATTGGAGCTTTTGCATTTGGACTATTTTTCCAAATTTATCATATTTGATATATTTTTTATGATTCAGTATTCAAGAGTAGGACACGATCCATTTTAATGTGTGATGTATCTCTAGACATCTTATATATCTTATATACCGGTTTTCTTTCCATATTCATGCGGCAATGTGTTTATTTGATGTTATTGTTTCTTTAGATGTTTAAAAAACTACAAAAAAAAAAAGAACCAAAAAAAAAATGTATTTTTTAAGTTTGTCGATGTGCTATCGAGATATCCCGAAACAATGTTTCCTAGACCCTGTCGGTTTTTTCGCCGCGTCGATATTTGTAACATTGGTGAAAAGTACATGGTCATTGGGAAAGTAAATATTTAGGTATCCTTAGGAGGAAACATGCTTATTTTCCTCAATGTGCATTATGTGCCAAGTATGGAGCTTAATTTGTTATCAGTTATGAGGGAGTATCACTAGCTTCTTGTCATCTTTATCAATCATAAATGCTATGTAATTGACAAGGAGAATAAGAAGAGCATTGCTAATGGTCTGGAAGATCATGGACTATTCTGACTAGTCAAAAATGGATAGATCAGAGAGCATGCATTTGCATCCAAGAGTGGATCGTGTTAAATTTTGGTTAGGGATAGGGTCTGATGCAGAGAATTAAAAATTCATGTACTTTAATGCAAAATTACATTCAACAAACTAGTACTTAAACAGTAAAAGTACAGCAATAAATAAACAGTACAACATAATTTTCATCTCATCATCTTTAACACTACCAAGTAGGTCCTCGTGTTAAAGCAATCTTCAGTAACATGTAATCAACGGTATTAATAACACATTTAATTCATAATAAGAACAAGTTAAGGGTACTTACCTGTAGTGTAGGACCCTTCCTATTTTATACTCAGAAGAAATAACTTCCAAAGGAACTGAGCCTCTCAGAGGCCAGTCAAACACTAGGAACCAGCTGACCCTAACTTAGAGGGTAAGTACAAACCAAAGAGAGAGATGACAAGTTGAGGTACAATCAAGTAGTCAAAGACAGTAAAAAACACAGTGACAATCTCAATCAAGTCACAGCATGATAGAAGTCCAAAATATTTAAGTACAAGAGGTCTGAACCCTAGCAAAACTATGACCTCAATCTGACACAAAGGATCAGCACATAGATCAAACCAAGTCTCAACAATATGGATATGGTAAAGACAAATTTCAGTCGTATAGATCTCGTAAAAGAGAAAGGCTCAACATATTAAACATGGTCTTATCACTCTAGCTATGTCCACCAACACTCATGGCTTCCACGGACAAGCACACAACAGAGTAGGACAAACCCCAGGGCCTTACGACCTCCATAATTTTCACTAGTAAACTGGATCAGACCTGCAGGCCTCACGGTCTCCACAATTAATTAACCAGCAAGCAGATCGAAGATCAAAAAAGGCTCACGATTGGGCTTTATTGTCACGGCCTTCTCAACAAGTAGGAATATAACAGACCAGACCTCAATGGCAGCTCAATGAGCAGATTTGAGCTCAACACAAATTCAACCAAGCAGGTAAAGGCAGATCGAACAACACAACAGGTAGATCAAATCCCTTAATGGTCAGATCAAACAGAACGAGCCTCAATCTAACCCACAGCAATTAGATCTAATCAGTGGATCTCACGGCTCAGTCAAACAAAGATGGCAGCAACATATCGAACCCCTTATCAACCAAATCTGACCTCAATCAAACCTCTACGAATAGATCAGACTCCAATCAGACCTACGACACAAGTAGCAACAGCAAAATAAACTTTGACATCAGCCCTATTAGTCAGTAAAAATTCAGATCTAAGGTATGTGGAAGACTTCGACAGGTGGGCAGCCTCCAAAGCAAGTAAACAAGCAGCAGTACAACCTCTTAAACCCTTGAAGTCAAGCAGCAGAGAAGACGGAGCTAAGATATGGAGTTGTGATGATGTTATGACATGACAAATGAGGAGTAAGGGACTTCAATAAACAGATCTTAGAGCCTTCTAGAAAGATCAATAATTAAATCTTTAATTAAGTTAGGGTTCCATTAAATTAGGAAAGGGTACCAACAATTAAGGACTAAGACACCAAATAGTAAAAATATAATTAATGTGTCTTAGGTAAGTACCAATACATAAGAGTCAAAGCAATATGGTCATAAAATATAATTAGGGTAAATTATGTGGGTACTAGGGTCATGTTACCACACATATAAATAATTAGGTGAGGGTACAAGGACAAACACAAGGTACAAGTAAAAACATACAACAAGGATGGGTGCATGACCCACAACCCCCAGGACCAAAGGGGTGAACCACAAAGGTGGACAATCAACCATAGTACCCATAAGACCAAAACATCAAGGTGGTACAAATCAAAACAACTCAAGGTGGGTAGATGACCCTTCTAACCACAAGTCGAAGTGGTGAATAAAACAAGGAACCACAAGACCAAAAACAACATGGTGTAAAGACCAAGGATGACCAACCAAGGTGGGGTACAACCAATCATCTCTCTCTCAAATGTACAAATGTTCCATACAACCTGAAAGTTCATCATCACTGTATAAAGAAGGTCCACACTGGATGATGTGATCTTGTGGTCTTCTAGACTGCTCCTTAGGTCAATTGCTAGTGACTCCATCAAGTGGTGGCCAATCCCTTGAGAAGACCATCTAGCTCAACCATCTCAAAGGCCTAGGAGAGGACATCACACATCATCATCTTGGTCCACTGACCAAGATTGAAGATCCACCTGGTTAACTAACCAGGTATATCGCTGCAGGAACTACTTGGTCCTCGTGACCAAGAATTTGCTTGGTTTCGAACCAGGAAGTCTCTGTCTCAACCTACAGGACCTGCTTGGTCCTCATGACCAAGAAACTGTCTGGTCCTAGACCAAAATACCCTAGAGACAAATAGGGGCCCTAGCCACATGTTAGCAACTTTGCCATGGCATCAACTTGCTTGGTCCCCGACCAAGAAACCCAGGAGACAGGCCCTACGGTACCTTCTAGGGACTTACCCTTTACTCTGCCTGGTTGACTTGACCAAGAACCCTAATTAAGTGACTAGGGTACCATCCTCTTTGAGAATGGGTCTCACAGGTGCACTAACTTTAACAAATCAAACATCAATACACTATGACATCAATAATGTGGGCACCTTAACCTCACCTACCTCTCTCAGTTGTCTCGAGAGAATATGGTAAATGAACTTCCAAACATCCTTCATAAGATTCATGTTGAATTAATGTAACTTCAAAGAATATTCTACTTGTACTTTATTATTGTAACTCCGTCGAAGATGTTTTACCTCCGTTCGAGGATGTCATTATTATATTTGGTCATGTAAAAGTCATGAGGTATAACCTCCATTGTAAGTCGGGTCGTTAGTACCCAAAAGAATGTAGTATAAATATTAATTGAGTCTTCCTAGAGAAGTCAAGCCCAGTTAAGTTATTAAGGCCGACCTAGTTGGGTTAGAAGTCAAGTGAAAAGTAAAGTATAAATAGAGGGAGTATTTCACTCATTTGTACCATTCACTCACTTATGCATTGCGCATTAGAGGAAGGAGACTAGCGAAGGAGGAGGAGGATTGTTCTTGGCTCTTGTTTTTGGGTTTTGTCTCTCTTCTTTGTGAGACCTATCTTTGGGCATTGTACTTTGGTAATCTATATTGAGGAAGTCCTTGATGGGTTTTCTTCCCATGGAGGATTTCCCAGGATAAATTGTTGTGTACCTTGTGATTGTTTGTCTTTCAGAGATCCTATTTGTGTTGATGTTATTGTGAAAATGTATTAAATGCTAATGAAGTAGGAATCTAAGTTATTGCAACATATAGACTTAACAATTCAAGGAGTATGCAAAGCTTGCCAAGCAGGGAAGCAATATAGAATGTCATTTGACGAAGGCAAAGCTTGCAGAGCGACCCAAGTCCTTCAAATGGTTCATGCACACATCTATGGACTAATGAACACGACATCAATAAACAGTGCTAGGTATTTCCTTTTATTTGTTGTTGGCTATAGTAGGGAAATGTGGGTGTACTTTTTGAAGTTAAAATCTGAAGTGTTTAATGAATTTCAAAATTTTAAAGCATCAGTAGAAAAAGATGTTAAGATCCTAGTGGGCGGCCTTCACTAACATCTCGAGGTTTTGGTGTAACGGTTTGTATCATTTGGTATCAAAGCCTCCACCCAGGTTCGAGTCACAGAGCGGGTGGCAACGTCGGCATTGCAGTGTTCGTCTGGGGCTCATACGGCTCAAAGGGCACACCACCATACTAGCGCACATCCAGCCCAGAGTCTGGACTGCGGAGCGTGGTGGGATGTTAAGATCCTAGTGGACGGCCTTCACTAACACCTCAAGGTTTTGGTGTAACGGTTTGTACCAAAAGAGTCTGGTTGTCCTAAAATCACTCTTAGGTCTGATAATGATGGAGAATTTTGCTCCAAAGGCTTGAAATGCTTTTGTGCTAAACATTGGATTCAACAACAATACACTACACCTTACTCTTCAGAGTAGAATGGAGTTGTTGGGGGATGGAACCACACAACCATGGAGATGGCCAAATGTATGATGCACAATAGGTTTGTTCCCAACAATTTTCAGGCTGAGACAGTGCTAACTACAATATATATGTTGAACAAATCTCCAACAATGGTGGTGAAGCAGAAAACCCCTGAGGTAGCATGGTCCAGGACGAAGCCCAAAGTCAATAATCTAAAGGTTTTTAGCTCTATTACATATGCCTAGATTCCAAATGAGAAGAGAACCAAGCTAGAACCTAAGAGCAAGAAACTAATGCTTTGAGGGTACAACGACATTCATAAAGACTACAGGTTGACAAATGTGAAAACCAATGAGGGAAGATTTAGAAGAGATATCATAGTTGATAAGGAAGTTGGACCATTCCATTCTTCATTTCAAGAGTTCAAAATAGGTGTTCAACTTTAGATAGCTCCACCTAAGAGGGTGGTAGATAATGAACATTACGAGGAATCTCCCAAACACAATCCAATAATTTTTTATCCACATAGCCCAAATCAGCATTTGGGTGACACAAGTACAAGCAACCCAAGTTATAGTGATAATACTGACTTGGATGAAGATGTTCCAAAGCAAAGACCCAAGTGGTGACACAACACCATTAGAGATATTCAAGCAGCAAAATTGATCGAGGGATGATCATTGAGAGGAAAGAGCAAACAGAAACTCAATGCAATAAACTTTACTCTTATGGCCAATGTCCAAGAAGTATTCGAGCCACATGGCCAATGTTTAAGAAGTACTCGAGCCACAAGTGTTCAACGGAGCTAAAGGGAGACTTAAATCGGAAAAGGCTATGACTGTTGAACATGAAAGTTTGACAAAAAATGAGACTTGGGATCTCACAACACTTCATATGACCAATCTCCCCTACATCAACTAAGGGGCATGCAAGCATTCTCACAACTACAAACCATTTCAGAAAACAACCCAAAGTTGTAGCTTTGAAATAGTCTAATTAAGAGTAGTTGAATTCCTTATGCAAAACTTTATATATAATTTATGAGTTGTTTCCAAACTTATCACTACCTATGATCTTGAGTTCTTAGCTCAAGTGATTGGATTCTATAAAAAATCAATATATTGACAAGCTAGCCATTCAACAACCCACACGATGATGGGTTGTCAATGTCCACAAATAAGGCAAACATCAAAATCGCCATAATAACAATAAAATCAAAATAGAGGGAACAAGCATGCAAAGCTACCTCAAGCTATTTGGACCTACGCAATCACTCCAAGGCAATCCCCCTACATCTTGTTGTATGGCATGGAGGCAATATTAGATATCAAGTGTATGATCATTCCTCTATCATTATTGGCAACCATCATAGATGTCTAACGGAAGGCAACGCTAGAGAAACGATATCTTCAAATGTTAGATAGTGAAAAAGAAAAATAGCAAGTCAAGACACTTATAGTAAGAATAAGAAAGAATGGAGAACAAGTTTGTCAAGAAAGCTTCTTTGAGGGATTTCCAAGAAGATCAATTAACCTAGCTTTCATATAAAGATGGAGAGAATCCTCCAACATAAAATCTTGATTCCCTATGATTGGGACCCCACTAAATTGCAAAAAACATTAACTTCAACACTTAAACAATAGCATCTAAATGGATCTTTAGCACCATTCCCTATCAAAAAACAATATCTAACACACTTATTTCTATATGTTTAGGTCTTAGATATTGGAGAGAAAAAACTTTGGGTTCTCCTTTAATAAACCCAATTTAGATTCTTGTAAAATGAGAAAAGAGTTTGTATAATCCATACATCAATATATGGAATTCCATAGCCCAAGGAATGATGGTATGGACTCGATACACCCTACTAGGGCATGCTATTGTTTTTACAATAGGGAGTTGCATGTTGCACCCTATGTGCTTTAAAATGTTTTAAAATTATTTCGAATGCTCAATCAAATATTTCGTAAAGTCACAAAGCTACAAATCTTTGCATAGTAAATTCTTTAGTTTTAGTTGGTCTTAGGTCAAATTGCAAAAACATGTCTACTTGGGAACTTCTTTGAAGTAAAAGATAGTCACCTTACATACAAGCCTTAGCAATCAACAATTTATAATGTATGGGGGTCAACACTTCTAGTTATGAGGTTTCTAACTGAAGGATCTTCCAATCATCAAAAATACTTTTGGTAAAAATCACTAACAATCGAGGACATTTCAAGTGGGGAATAGTGCATTCTTGTACTAGAAACGCATCTAGAGTAGGTGTTGTGCCTAAAACAAGTAATCCAATATCTAAAGCCTAGGTCAATCTTAGGGTGCATATTTGTAATTACTAAACTTAAATAAGGGCTTACTAGTTAATTAAGCCTCGAGTAAATGTTAGAACCCTTATCAATAGAAATGCCTCTAAATAACATAGGGAACACTTCCAACTAAAAGGTTTCTAGCTCAAAGCTTTTCCAATCTTCAAATTGTATTTGGTTCAAAACACCACCAAATGAAGGTGTTTAAAGTAGGCATTAATGATTCGTGCACAAAAACACATTTGCACAAGCATCGTGCGTCGAACAAGTAGTTCAATTATCCCTAGCCCAAGTTAATCCTAAGGCATATAATTGTGATTAGTAGACTAAATAAGGGCTTCTAGTTACTTAAGCCCCAAGTAACGATTTCAACCTTCGTATATAAATTGGGGTGTTTCCCCTCAATTTATATCCCATCTCAAACGTAATACATGTCTTTTAGAGAATTCTTCCTCCCAATCTTCAAAATTCCGAGTCAAACTCTACCTTTAGAGGTGCCTGTACTTCTTTGATTATGTGTACACACTTGTAAATATTTCCTTGCTAAAGATATATTTAATTATTTTGGTTTGTATAATTCTACTATTCATTGATTATTATTAATTAGGGTTGGTGAAGATTGCAATTATTATCTCCCAAACAAGTAATATTAGGAGAGAGGTTTCACACCCCTAATCCTTGATTAGATAAAATAAGATATGATAAGATAATCATATTAATGTCCAACTAAAGTGGATCAAGGGCACTATTGGTTACAATGATGTCAATCCAAAGTGGGAGCGCTAAATAGGCTCCTGTAAAAGGCAAGATGCAAAAAGTAAAATGTAGAGTTAATCTAGACCATAAGAAAACAAGAGGGCAATATGGGAGAAAGGCGTACAACACAAGTAGATCCAAGATCTGAAATACACACCATAGAATGGGCATGTCATGGTCTATTTGATCTATCTCTCCTAATATCCAATTTTGAGGAAAAAGACATTATGGAGAAGACATCATGAACAGATGACCTATGTGTTCTCAAGTAATTTGGAGCATTAGAAGGAAACAAATAGTTGAAGTTTGAAGATCATGTTCCAAACTCATCCTATCACCATTACATATCACAAAAAGAAAAAAGCTTTTGGCTTACAAAGTCTAAATCAAATGGGACTTGAGGCATTTGAATGAGGACATCTCACATTATATGTCCCCAAACTTTGATATTAAGAAGCATAACAAGGTGAGATATATAGTTCATATAAAGTAGTATGCAGTTAGAGGTTTCCATGAAAAGAATAAGGTGAATCAGAAAAGCAATCTTACATTTCAAAACCTTTTCTGCAGCATACATTGCCCAATCTTGAAAGTACAACATCAATTAAAAAGGAGACCATTATTATCACCATAAATCTCTTATAAAAGAGATAATTGAATCTATGTGATTTAACAAAATACCTACAAATTCTAGTCAAAGGCATTATGGAAGTAAATGTGTTGCATGAGAAACCTAAAATACTTGATTATTCAAAAATAGCTATGGACAAATATGCTTTGCATCCCAATTTTATGTTACCTAAATGGATGGGTCCAACATTATTCTTGGACCCATTATTGGATCCTCGTAGATGGTAATGTTAGGAGACTTCCATTTGCTAAAGAAATGTTTGTATAGAGAATCAAGTTGATGTCAGCACAAGCAATTTAAATGCAAAAGGAATTAAGATGTGTAATCGTTGCTACCTATTGAAGGGAAATCAAAGCGCAAACAATATTATACCCACTAGTTACCAATAAACTAATTTGGAACCAAACCCTCTACATTCTCTATCATTTTGACAAGCAAAAAATAAAATTTGATTATATCCTTCTAGTAGCCACAAAGTAAAATAACCCTTGAACAAAAAGAATTCACATGTAAGTTAGGATGTCAAAGCCAATTCTAGTCTAAAAGCAATGGCAAAGCTACTTCAACACTCAAAAATAAGATAAATGAAACATGAAGTCATTTTTGTGAGCAAACAAGCATTCTTTGTTGATAATCTTATTTCCCAAACCTTTATGAGAAAATACTTTTCTATGTGATACAATTTTGAAGCAAAGATATTTTTCAATCAACTATGTTGGTTTGAAGGTTACAAACCAAGTCAACCTAATGCAATTGAACACAACTTTATCTCTCTACACTTTGTATAGCCAAGACATTCAATTTTTTCAAGTTGTGTTAAGACGTTGTTGGACAATAAAAGGCCAACATTATGTGAATGTAGGTGAATGCAAATAGCTTTAATTGACTTGTGTAGGACATCCGCAACAATCAAACATTAATGATTTCAAAATAAAAATAAAAATAAATATTTGCAAAAGATGTGTCTCGATGTTACGTCCATCGCCAATGTATCATTGGTATCACAATATATCACACAACTTTCCCCAAGCCAATATTATTGGCACAATATGTTGTGATATTTTCTTCTAATGAAAGTATTGCAACAAACTCAACATATCACAATATTTTAGGTATATATTGAGTGTCAAAGGAAAATATCACCTATTGATGCCAATAATGCTTTATAACATGATTCTCAGCCTTTTTACCCTCATTTTGACAAACAGAGATAGAGGAGAGGATTATGCTCCAAGGAATTTCTCACCTTGGTAATCATTGGTAATATTAAATTCTTAAGACTTAATGTAAATGGATTAAAAAGGAAAGATAAAGGAGAATGTCAATTTTTATTTAAATTTTTAACATTACCAATCATTGTTTTCAAGATGTTTAAGAGTGGTTTCAACCTTATCAGACTTCCTATGGAGAAAATAGAATTTCATATCCCATTCAGAATTTCGTAGACTTTACAGCGTTCAGGATTGCAGAGTTTCCTTTTAATCAAGTGCACCAAGCACTCTAATGTTGGTGGTAATGATTCTTGAAATCCTCTGTCATGACCATAATAAATACTAAAAATGTACCCTTACACTCCAACAAAATCCTTGATTAGGCATGCTAAACATTTTCTACCTTATTTTAATGCTTGGATTAGGGAGTTTCAACAAAATTGGAGGGTGTTGACTAATGTCCTTGGAAGACCGAGGTAGAAGCAAAGGTTAAAGGAGGGAGCACAGGGTGCTACTCATTATGAAGATCCCAATATAAGTGATGATTTTGATTATATGTATTTATTTATAGTAGCATGTTGTTTTTCGAGCTCTGTAAGCCATTTAGCGGTTTTTGTCTTAACACTGCATTAGTTCAATATTAATCAATTTTATTTGCACAATAGCACCAGGAATGGGTTCTCGTTTTTTATCCCGTAAACCATAGCCCTGTTTCTTGTTATGTTCCCATTTTCGATGACAAGGATCATATACTTTACATATAGAATTCACTAGGGCACCAGTTGAGCAAATCTCTTGACATCGACCCTAGACATCTTGAGAAATTAAATAACTTAACGAGGTTCTAAGCTATGTTTTAAAAATCGGCCAAATCGGTTTCGGAATCGACCGATCTACCGGTTTGATAAGGAACCGAATCAACTCGGTCTGCAAATCGGTTCGGTCGATACTGAACCGGTCTAATCAACCAAGTTATGTAAAAATCGATTGGTTTGTGTGGAATTTTGTGTGGGTGCCCGGAGACTCAAAAAAAAAATGCAATATCCCCATGGTGCAGTACTACTTGGTGATATCAATGGTAATGTTAAATTCTTAAAGTAAGAGGATGGAAAATAAAAGATAAGGAGAATGTCACTTTTGGAAAATAAAAGATAAGGAGAATGTCACTTTTACTTAAATTTTTAACATTACCATTAATTGTTTAAGGATGTTTGAGAGTGGTTCCAACCTCATCAAACTTCATATGCAAAAAGTAGATTTTTAGATCCCATTCAAAATTCAGCAGACTTAATAGTTTTCAGGATTTTAGGATTGCAAGGTTGCCACCAGATTCTATCATGTATGAGGGTGTATGGAATTGGCATTTAATCAAGCACATCAACCCCTATATGTACCTTGATGTTAGTGGTGTTGATTGTTGAATTCCTCTGTCATGACCTTCATAAAAATGTACTCTTCACTCATGCAAAATCACTTATCAAGCATGGGAAGCTTTTTCTACGTTATTTTAGCAATTGGATTAGGAAGTTTCATCAAAATTGTAGTGTGTTGAGCCGTTGACTAATGTCCTTGGAGGATCAACTTTGAAATTCGAGTTAGAGGCAAGGGCTAGAGCCTAGAGGAGGGAGGCATAGGGTGCTATTGATGAATAGGATCCCAATATAGGCAATGATTCGTTGACATGTATGATTGATGATTTATATTTCACATTCATTTTCGTAAGTCTTTGCTAATTTATAAATTTAATATATATATATATATATATATATATATATATATATATTGCATTTCTTCATTTCCAAAATTTTGGGGGGTCACGTTTCCCCTATTTCGAAGTTTCACCATTTCGTCTTCGTTTTCCCATTTCATGCAACTTAGGTTGAAGCTGTTCAAACACTTGTACAACAATTTTGAAGCAACCATGTGCCTTTTATGACCTTTGCAGCAGTAAAAAGTCATGAAAATCACCTTAAAGGCTTAAAATAAATTGTGGGCAGTACTGTGGATGAAAGCAACCCTAAACAACAAGTATAGGTGCTCTTTGGCCTTCAAACAACAAATCTGGGTCATATCAACAGTCCTAAAATCTTGAAAATGTTGTTTTTCTTTAAAATTTAAATATTTTATGTATTTTCGAGTAAACTAATTCATTAAATTCAAATCGGCCGATTTATGACCGATTCTGATTCCGATTCCGAGTCTGATTCCGATTTTTCAAACATTGGTTCTAAGTTCTCTAGACAACCTGGTTAACAAAGGTGTGCACATTTAACACCAGCAGGTCACCAGTTAAGCCAATCTCGACACCGACACTGAGCAGCTCAGGAAACAAGGTTAGCTTGAACCACGTCCTAAACCCCTCTAGAAAGTTGTGATCACCAAGGTTGCCATCTCTGACCCGACCAACTTTAGCTACCTAGACCCCAGTCTGCTACTGAACATTTTCCTCTGAACAAACACCATTTTCCACAGAATTCACTGGATCGCTAGTTGAGAAAATTTCTTGACAATGACCCAGAGCATCCTGAGAAATAAAATAGCTTGAACCAGGTTTTATGTTCTCTAGACACCTCAGTTAACAAAGGTTTGCACAATTAAGACCAGCAAGTCACCGATTAAGCCAATCTCTTGACGCCAACACTGAGCAGCTCAGGAAGCAAGGTTAGCTTGAACAACGTCTTAAATCCTCTGGAAAATTCTGATCACCAAGGTTTCCATATCTGACCCGACGAACATTAGCTACCTTAAACCCAGTCTGCAAGTGAACATTTTCCGCTGAATAAACACCATTTAAAAACCTCAAACGAAATTCAAACTTATAAGCTGCTTCCCGCCAAAATTACCCTAAGAATCCCGGAGAGTTCAGCACATTTAAACCCTGATATAAATTAACATTATTATACACAGAGTCCTAAATCCGCTGGAGAGCTCATGTAAACTCGGTTGACTCATTTAACCTGACCAAGGTGAAGTATCTAAATCCCACCCTGCAAGCCACTGTTTCCTCCTAAAGGCCGTTTAAAAACCTCAAACGAAATTTAAATTTCAAAACTGCTTCCCGCCAAGAATACATGAAACAGCTAGCATCCAAGATATTAAAAACCCAGAAAATACTTTAAAATTCAACATAACGTCGCTCCACTGAGCTGGTTAACTTAAGTCGTATTCCCTTAAAACGGTTAATTTTCTGAACACTTATTGATCTTTACCGTAACATTCTTTGTACAGAAAAGTTCCGACGAATAAAAACATTACTGACATGAAAATACTATAAAGAAAGAGATCTAGAGTTCGAATCCCCCGCATTTGCAATACAAAGCGCTGGACGCAAAAGATCATGATAAATATTAGGTGAAGAATTGTAGATACCAGAACCAGCTGCTACGAAACATATGTCGATCCCCATAAGAGGCCGCAGACGTGTGGGAGACATGAGATTTGTAGCGCTTGCGTCCGCGGTCTTCCGGCCGACTAACTCCCACTGCGTTGCACCGCAAAACAGCAACTCGCCCGCCTTGGGAGCCTTTTCTTCCTGCTTAGAGGCCGCTTCCGTCGCCATCGCGTGGATTTGAAAGGTGTACCGTTCAGTCCAGCTCAATGTCTGGGTTTCGAAACCCTCGGGACCGTATTTAGCAGGGACCCGGAGACGACACCAGGAAAACCGAAGCGCGGTGATTTGAACCCGTGACGTCGATGGGGAGAGGCCTTGAACCTCGAGATTAGTTACTGCGTTTGCCGTTTCCCGGGCTCTCTCTCTCCTCCTGCTGCTGTGCTTTTGATTTCTGCAGGTTTTTTTTTCTGTGAATTATAACTTTCTTTTGGTTCTGAAACCTAAAACCGGATGTGAATTTAAAACCGGTTTTGACAAAACCGCTCACGGGAAAAGCAGGTTTAAATTTAATCCGGGCCCATAAATATTAATAGCTTTTATTATCATAAAGCGCCCATCACTTGTAGTTGTCATTATTACCAGGAGACTGTCTCCTCAAGGGCCTTTAGAGTTCCGGTCGTCAACGGATCCCCAATAAGATGTTTATTGTTCAGAGTTGAAGTTCTATTTTGTATTATCTTTTTTTACATAATTAAAATAATAATAATAAATAAATAATTACAACTTGCTTGATTTGTAAATTTCGTACGGAAAACGAAATAATTCAGGAAGCTAGCAATTGTCTCAAGAGGGGCAAAAGAAACCCGAGAGGAAAAGATTATTGGAAAGAAAAAGTTGTTTGATCTGTATTATCTAAAACACAAGTATAATAAATGCCCTCAAAACATGATGTCAACGCTTTCAAAATAACGTTGAAAGCTAACAAGGTGATACAACTTAGAATAAGATACAAACATTTATATTATTGTGTCGAGAGGCGCTCTACAGCCCAGTACAAGGGAGATCTTTTAATGTGTGATGTAGCGTTACATCTAATAAAACTTAAAAATGTAGCGTTACATCTAATAAAACGTAAAAAGTGATAATATGAGAGAGATCTTCTAACATGTGTCTTTATTATTGTCCGCCATTAATTAAAATGTAAAAAAAAAAAGTAAAATGTAATGGAAAGTATTTAATGAAAAGTAAAAAGTAAAATGTATTGTCAGTCATTAATTAAAATGTAAAAGAAAGTAAAATTATGGAAAGTATTTTAAAAAAATCCACCTCGGCTCATAAAATAAAATATTATCAAAAGTAATTAATAAATAGATGTTCGTTTATAAAATAAAAACTTAAACCTGGATCTATCAATCAAGAGAGATTAAATATCTTGAGTTTAAATTAAAAAAAAGAAATACACCTCAAAAAATTGGATCCCTCTTGGTACTTGATAGATAGAGTTTCAGATGGATCTATGGTGGTTATTATCTAAGCTGAGGTTTAATCTTTCCATTATTATTTTCACATTAAGTATCAATTGTACTATTTGTGTACATGCTTCTCCAAGTGTAAGTTTACTCGTTGAACAATATATCATTGTGTTATTTTCGAGCGAAATATCATTGTGTTATTTATGGACATAGAAACGCATTTCTAGCCTAAAAATATATAATAAAAAAAATCAACTTTAAAAAGTGTTGAAAAGCAGTCTCATCCAAATTCTCGTTCAGCATTTAAATGATGAGCAAATAGGTACACTACGAGAAGCTTTCAAAGAAGGAGAAGCATTTTATAGCATTCCCATCCATTGTGATTTTTTTAAGTGGGCCAATCATATTTGATATAATTTATTTATTTAAAAAAAAATAACAAAAGTGAATAAGTATAAGAAAGAATGACCAACCTGGATGATTATATTTAAATAAATAAATTATCCCATTTATGAAAACACGTATTTCCAATTTCTCTTAAATTTACCAAATTCCCTTGGTAAAAAATATTCAAATAAATAAACCAAAACATAAAGAAGAAAAATAAATTAAAAAATACACGGGAAAATGTGATGCATCAATATCCCTTGTGAAGTTGAATTTCCTTTGATTTTTCTTTTAAAACTAAAATAGTATATTTTATAATATCATGACATTTCAATAAGAATGTGCTCCTTATTAAACTCTACATTTGCATTGTCCACATGAAAAAAAATAATAATAATAAATAAAAAAATAAAAAATGCTTGTCCATAATGCTCAAGTTTTAAAATGGTATCTTGTGAATATTTTTTGAAAACACGTTATTAAAAATATTGCAGATTAACATGAAATTGTAGATAATACCAAAGAATGTATATTGCAACTCTGTAAGTTTATAAGTAAGCAAGACCAAAATTTATGTTTTTACTAGATAAAATTGGGAGGCAACAACAAAAGGCTTATTCACAACCAAGAAGACCAACTAGGCTTCTTCACAACCAAGAAGACCAACTGGAGACACTAGAAATTGAATACACCTTCAATTCAAATGAATAAGTTATAAATATTTATAATAGTGCGATGTCTACAATGCTGCAAATTCAAATCATAACAAATCGAATTACAAAGCATAGCTTGGTAATATCGTCAATACCATCTAAAGTCCTAACAAACACTAATAGCAAGATGTACTTCATCATCAACATTACAAATTCTTTCATTTACACAGTCATCCTGAAAAAAGCCTTTAACAAGAGAGTGAAATTAGGACAAATATAAGGCCACACATAATCACCCATGATATAGGATGAAATAGATGCTTTATTGTTGCTTGCACTTGGGAGGCTACTCTCCAGCAGGTCCACTTCTTTGTACAATGTTGCATTTCTAAAATAGGTAAAAAGATCCATAAATATTAAGTTTTCAATGTAAAAAAAGATAAAACAATGGGAAAGAGATTCCTAGACTAAAGTTGCATCTCACCTTAGGTACAGGTTAGCATGGCTACATAGTTCAAAAGAAAGAAAAATAGATTCTCATAAATAAATAAAAAATTTAAAAAAAACTGTACGAATAGCAAAAAAAAGTAATGATCTCATATACAATTTCAAATCATTGTAGAACCAAATCAATAAGCTATCAAGGCTTGCACCACAAGAAAAAATAACCCGAGATAACTTAAAACAGCCAGCAATCACAATTTTACAAGAGATTATAATGCACCATGCTAAAATTTCAAACAACATTTGTGCAATGAAAGAGTACCTTTGAATATAGTGGTTCATATAACTTTTGATATTTAGCTTCCAATGTTGCTCTTTCTTCAAAGATTTTTTGCTTCAAGTTCATCATGTTTACTCCATAATAGTATGATATTTCAAAAACTCACATAGTAACTTCTCAAGAAAAGCATGAAAGAATCCACCATATGTTGCGGCCATAAACTATTTTACATGACTATGACAGAGAGTGGGAAAACACAACTTGTATGTATGGTTTAAGTGGCTCATAAGCTATGCCTCGAGGTTTGAACGTTTATCTTGGAACAATAAATAAAAAGAACTTTGATATCATATACAGAGAAAGTACATCGTGCTAGCCTAGAGCATATGTTGACCTTCTTAGAGCATTACTTAATTCTTTACTTCAGTCAAAATCTCGGGAAGGTCTATAAATAAACTTAATTATGAGATCGATCGACAAGGAAGAGCTAAGGGCAAACTTGAGTATGAACATAAATAAAATAATTCCACTAGACAAATTTCAATCATTTTCAATGAATTTGTATCAAACTGCCTAAAAATTAAAAGACAATATTATCTTGGCTATTGAAGAATTCAAGGGATTCGAAAGTTGTTAGCTATTGAAGAATTATACCTTTATCATGAAGTGTAAAAATGCTTTCTCAAAAAAGAGATAAGGGAAAAAACATGTTAGTAATTTTTTGATTAATCTTTGAACTCACCATGTCACCACCTTCTTCATCAATCCTAATATGTTTTTAACCATTACTGTAATTATTATTATCATATAATCCCAAACTTAGGTCATCAGGCATGTATTCTTCAACTTGGTCTACCTCATCCCAATGTCATTTAATGGGATTTTCAGGGGGAGCGTGATTGCCAGCAAGGGCAATGAGTTCAATAGCATCAATGGTACTTATTTTTCCTTCTGGGTAGTCTTGCAAAGGCTTCTTGTCCGTGAAATGACAGTTTGGAGCTTCTACAATCAACCTTGTTGCATGTATTCAATGTGCTTGAGATGGGCATTTTTTAGAAAGAAGACAAGGCATTTAAGAGTGTAGAGATTGCCCTATTTGGATATGTAGGCTGTGTTGATGTTGGAGGGGAATCTGTAGTCTTCCCTAAAGTGGGATTCCTATCCCACGACCATGATGTTCTCCAAGTCTCCTTTGATTGTGTAATCATGTGGTACGGAGAGAGGATCCATCTCTCTAGTTTAGTAATTGGCAGCTTGACTTCCAGGCTTGTAGGTTTATGATTTATCATCTAACAATGCTAATTCTTAATGCCATTTAGATGTTGAGAAATATAGACTCTAGAAAGAAACCATGAAAGTAGAAATGTAAGTAGAATACAAACACACTTTGCATTGCTTCCCTTTCCTAGATCTAGTTCCTTGTCCCAAAGAGTGACACACTTGACACCTTGCATAATAAACCCCACAACATTTTCACAACCGAAAGGGGTGAATAATTTTGTCCTAAAGTGGTAAAGCAGGGCCCTATCCAAAGTCAATATTGTGGGCAACTCATGCTTTCTCAATCATAGGTAGCCCCATATCATAGTTTTCTTTGTTGATTTCCATGGCTAGTATATGCATCCCAAACATTAACCCTTCATTAATTTCAATTAACCATGATTCAAACATTTTGAGGAACTTTCTCAATATGAATCTAAAGATGACTAGATACATTTCCATCATCGATCAATGCAAAGGATGTGCTTAGAAGCGAGTAACCAGTGTACACCCCAATATCCATGGTGTTCTTGGCGTTAATGAGCTTCAGTGAGAGGCCTAGAGAGATTGACCCTCATCCACAGAAGTAGTCATGAGGTGATTGTTAAAATCCATATAAACAATCCCCAACTTCTTCACACCATGAAGACTAATTTTGCAAGCATATAACCATCCATTTATATTTGAGAAATTGGAGACCGATAGGTTGGGGGGGATTACCAGGGATGTTTGGCATTCACTTCCCGGAGCTCCTTCAATGGATCTGGCTCACGAGGGTACACACTTGTTTCCAATATATACTGCAATATTCACATTATTAGCCATGAGAATCTATCCACTAGGCAAGGATTGAATAAAATTAATTAATGGCTTTACTAAATTTATATAAAAAGCTTAGAAGCAAAAGGGATTGAGAGTAAACATGATAGAGGGCATCGCTATGCAAAAGACTCTTGTGTCCCACTTCTTGATGGTGGGCAACCTTAGCCGACTCCTCTACTTGGGTTGTCTCTGCCTTCACCTTTGGTTGTTGAACAAATGTGCTTTCCATCTTATCGGATAATTGAAAGCAGATCCAAAACTAGGTAGTGTTGCAATAATGTAGCACATTACATTCAATTGAAGCCAAGTGATATATACATGCTGCATTTTTTGTAAAATTAATAGTAACCCAACAATGACGCACATTGGGACAAATGATCAACTAATTACAGAGAAATCAAAACGAGCAAAACAAATGTGATTGACCTTGATCGACAAAGTTGAATTGTGCATATTCAAATTCTTCATGTGCTGAGATTAATGTGAAGATATAGAGAAGTTGGGGATGAGGGAATTGTCTTGACTGTTGGAGTGGAGTGGTCTTATGCTAGCTGCGAATAAATGAACATGAGTCATGGTCATCATGGATGAGAATGAACACGGTATTTGGGGTTTTTTCCACGATCAAAACTGTGGCGATTCTAAACTCTTAAAGAAGTGTAGGTCATCAAACAAACCCCCAAAACTCTATTTTCGGCATCAAGCCCTAATAAAACCTAAAAAGTAAGCTACCAAAATAGCGATCGACCGTTAAAATAGCAGGAAGATTCTCTAACAGATTGATCGCCAAAATAGCATGAAGACGCCTGCACGTGGTTGTTTTTATTGCACCAACAAATGAGGAATCTGTTATAATAGCTAGACATAATTTCTCATTGAAAGAACACCTTTGGCGTAATTAGCAATTTGGTTTTTCTGGGGCAAAGGAACACCAAAAAAAACACTAATAGAATGCAATATGTATGGTGTGGATTCGAGTGGAATATATGCGTGGAAATAATTTCAAAACATCAAAGGTTACATTGTATGTTTGAACATGAGACATAAGGAGACTATGAGGTTGGAGAGAATTTCATGGCATGGACATAAGGAGACTCTAAGGTTGTTGAATATACTAAATACTTGTGGCATGACATCGAGTGATATGTCGTTGTCCACTCCAAATACAAATTGATGGAAGTCGTCAGTATATAAGAATGCCAATATCATTTGTTATGCTTGTGTGTGATGGTGACTGTGTAGGGTGCATCTCCCCATATGAATATGCATCAAAGCTATTTTATGAATTCTACACATCTCAAGTTGTTATTTTCCTCACCCTTACAAGTCACCCACAAGTTATTTCAAGGGGGCATTTTTTTGTGCACATGTCAAAGCTTCATCATTTATCAATGAAGGCTAAGCTAGTATCCCTAAGTAATGTAGCCTTTTTCTTGTTCTAGGGAACAAAATAGCTTATATATATTTATAAATTATATAAATAGTGCCTACATAAGGGTTCCATACTAAAATAAGAATGAAAAAATGTCAAATGGTTTCTACATGTTTGAAAATATGTCATTTAACAATGTTTCTATTACTATTCTCGATGACTTATTTAAATGTTAAACACCATCCCATCACATAACAACCATATTTATTTTGATTCCTCTCCAGAAATCCACGCATCCATTGCTGCCTTCTTCTTATCGCAATGTTAGAGTTTGTCTATGTTAATCCTTATATTCTAATTTTTTTTAAGAAGTTAATTTCCATATAACCAATATATTGTACGCCCTGATGTTGTCTCATAGCTCTCAAACCTAATACCACTCTTGAAAACTTAATAATTATTGAAGATTGTGATGAATCTCTTGAACTGGTAGGTGTAGAGTCACTTTTGTTCTGCAGATATTTGATCGTTTGAATAATGCATCATTGTTATGTACCAAATTCCCATAAATAACATAAGAGATGAGATGTACACATCATGTACAACAATGTGAGCATGGAGCACAACTCCAATATAAATAAGATAGATAAGTTACATGATAACTCCTTAACGAATAGGATATTCCTCTCCTTTTACCTCAAGACATTTACATAATCCATGTTCTCAATGATGAATACATTACCCCTATATATACCTATTCACTCATTGCACATGTGGTCCTTTCATTAGGTCACTTCATTAGGGCCGACCACTATGACATATACATTTACATCAATACATATACATTTAGCCCCATATTTGCCCCCATTGGGGTCATATCATGTACCTTTAACCCCATATATGGCCCCCCTTGGGTCATATCATAGTACCCTCCTTTGAAAAGCTTTGTCCTTAAAGCTTTGTGGTTTATGGCTTTACATGTGATAAAAACAAGTACTAAAATGTCCTTATATTATTGCTTTCTTGTTGCCCCTGATGAAGATCCATCCATCCAAAGTTGATTTTTTTTGTCTCAATCCTTGATAGCTAGTTTTTGCATAATTTTGATGTCATGTGTTGTGAATGTGAGTTATCCAATTTGTTGTAGTTTCTAGTCTTTCATAATGTCTTGTTGAGTAATAGTTTTTTGATACCCTGTTCCATGAATATTGTTGAGTATTCCATCTTCTTCCTTTATAATGTCGATGTATATATTTTTTCCTTTCTTGGAATCTTTCTAGTAATGAGGATGTCAATATGGTTTCACAGTTGATGGTTTCTCTTCCTTATGTACATTGATGTCATCGTTCTTCTTTTCAAAGATAATTGCATATTTTATCCTTTTGTGCTTGGGCTTCGATCACTCTCACTTTTGAGATAATGCCCTCATATTTGTCATGTAAATATTCAAGTTGAAGCTCAACTTCTTCAAGTATTTTTTGGTGTACCTGTAGAATCTTGCCTTCCTTCTCCTATTGAAGTTGAAATGTGATGTAATTCATCAATTTCTCATGTCCTCCTTCATTTCTAGATTGCATTTATTCTTTTATGTCATCTTTATTTGGAGCTTCTTCGACCTTCTTGCAAATCTTCTTTTTGAGTGTTTTGGTAGTCTCTTCATCTAAGATCCTTGATTTTTCTTGATTTTGCCTATGTGTATTTTCTTCTTTCAATCTCTTGACCTCGTCAGGTAATTTTTTATTATGGTTTCGTAACCTGAATATTTCTTCATCCTTGTTTTTCAGTTCTTCTTCCTACTCCTCCTTTTCTTTTCTCAAAGTATCAACTTTAGTCATTAGTATCTTATTACGAGAACTACATATTTTTGCTAGCTCCAACAATTCCACAAAATTGATCTCCTCTTTATCTTCATCTTTAGTAATTGTAAGTATTGCCATTGATTCTTAATTGAGGTCTAACCAAAACCCTGAACTTCCAACCTCAATATATTGAAAACAATATCACAATTTTGATAATGGGATTTTTCCAACATATTCTCTTGTGTTTCCTCTTTCCAATGGCTTTTGAATGAGACATTGAAGCATCTTTGGAACCCATAATTGTAGAAGTTTTACAAACTCCATTGTGAACTTTATCCATATTAATAACAATCATCCTTTGAGAAGTGAAACAGGGATGACTGGTTTCCTGTGGGCTTTACATGTCATCTACACCCTTATGTTTTCCTATTTATAGATCAAAGGGAAAATCCCCTATCAAAACTGGTCTTTGTGAGCATAAATTGTTAATTAGTTGATGGAATTGCATTTAAATTAATGCGACGTTGTTTTGGTCCTATCATAACTTCTTTTTATAAGTCCTATATTTTCTTGCAATAATAATCTTAGCTAGGACTACCATGCGGAGTTTTAAATGAATAAAAGAATGAAAGGTCAATTTCAATCTATTCATGGCATGAGGACCTGCCATATCTTCGGTTTGGGGGGATGATGGTCTCCTGAAATTGCTCTTTCTTTCACATCATTTCACTATTTTTATCCTCATACTCGATTATAAACCATTAAATATATCATTAAAAGCATATCATTTATTTAAAATATATTAATTAGAAGCATTAAAAAATAAATGATGTGAGTTTATACTTTTTAATGTATTTTACATGGTTTTAGCTAATTTGTTGATGATAAATTTAGTATTGTGATTATGGTACTCATTCCAACACCTATTATGATATCTAGTTCTGCACTAGAATTGATGTCATTAATTAAGTTCAATTGCCAATGGCTTGATTTTACATGATGTATTGGAGCATGTTTCTTATCGGTTCTTTGACTTACTCTTTATGACATAACGATATGACGAGTTGATTTACCTTTATCCCATGGCTCTCGTTGGTCTTGTATTACCTGCATATGCAAATTAAAATCATGACTTGATGATGAGTTTGGTACACTATTTACATTATTTTAAGTTTAAGCAAATCAATAGTTTTAAAAGTAATGTATTAAAATGACTATCCACATTAAAACTCATTTTGGTAAAATTTGTTTTAAATTTAAAATATAAATAAAATTATTATTATTTAAACAAGAGCCACAAGGTGGCAATGTCCCTGACATTGTCAATAGGTGTTCTTATAAAATGGAAGCTATAGAAACAAGAATGTAGACACATTGCCAATAGGTGTTACTAGAAGGCAGAAGCTATATAAACAAAAATGTAGATGGAAAAGCATGCTTGGATTCCTTTGCAAAGGTAGAAAGTAAATGTAATCCATTTGTCATGCGATTTAGGTTATGACCAATACTTCATTCATCATGCAAGTTGTGCACATGTCATCTACTTGGTTTCACAAATTCCACGACTATACATAAGTTTAAGATGATAAGAAATGCTTGATTGGAAACTTGTCAACACGAATTAGGTAGTCTCCTTCAAAACATTGTTACTATATTCCTTTTTTCAAGTTTGTATACCTTACTTTTGTCTAATTATATAATAGTAATTTTAATCGTATATCTAAATATGTAATTTCAAATGACAATGGATTACATCTAATGTAATATAATTGTTTCCTATATAGACAAAACAATATATTATTTTTTTTACCACTTATATTATTTTTTTACTATAAAATTGGTTTTTTCATAATATTGTTTCCTATATAGACAAAACGATATATTAATTATTTTTACAATTTATATTTTTTTTTTACTGTGAAATTGGTTTTTTCATATGTAGATGTAAAAATCTTACTTGCATTAAGATCCTAAGCCGATTACACAAGAAAGCCCTTGCAATATACATCCTCATGCTTAGGATCTTGCTAGACTTCATACCTTTGATATAATAACCAAAACTCACCACATAAGCTATATTTAAAGAATTATTTAAACATTTGTGAAATCAAATGTGCAACCCAATACTTTATTCATCATGCACCTGGAGTAAAAATGCCTTAGCTCCATCTAAGAGTGAGTGAAAAACAAAGAGAAAATAAAATGGAAAATAAAATTAAAATGCCTTAGTCCATCTAGCTCTTTTTAAGAAGAGCTAGGAGTTGGCAAAACATTGAAGAAAATAACATTTAAGCAAAAAATGAAAAGGTTTGTGTATGAGCATCTAAAGGAAAAATTTAGCACATAATCAATTAGAAGAGAAATATCAATACATTTGCATTGATGAGTTAAATGTTGTGTTTTCAAAGAAAGTGTAATATCAATACATTTTCATTAATGAGTTAAATGCTGCATTTTCAAAGAAAGTGTCTAGGTTGGAAAAAAGAGTGAGGAACTTAAAAAGTAGTAATAGAAGAATTTGGTAATTGAAACAGTATACATTTGCAAAAGTTGAGAGTTTGTTCATATCAATTCCATGGAGTTCTATAGTTTTAAAATCCAAATAGAGTTCATGTGCAACTGCAAATGAGCAGATTCCAAAAAGAGTATCTTACACATCCAGTGCATCCAACAAAGATCCATTTTAAGTTCGATCCAACATTAGGAATAATTCAGTTCAAATTTCTTTGCTGCCAAAACAAAATAAAATGGATGGACAAGATACTGTGGCTGCAATGACTTAAAATATCTTAAGGCAGATTGCAGTCCCTTCAATCAAGCACAACGTGTTGATCTATAACAGGTGACATGTATTTGAACAAGCAAAAATTGCAGGCATCTTGAAAAATACATCTGACAATAGCATAGAAAGTGATGCAATGGCATTGGCTAATGTTTTTCCTGCACATTTGCAAATAAAATGTAAGCAATTTTGTTTTCATGATATTAGCAATATAGACTAAAATGAATTTGCAATGAGCCTTACTTTTTTTTGCTTCAACAGGTTGCTAGCATATTTTGCAACAAACATTGAAATGCTATTTAAATAAACACATATATAATCAATAATAAACCAATGTTCAAGTATAGTGACTTATATGTTGTTCAGGTTAGCTTGCTTTCTATTTGAAAATCATGGTGCAATGAGTTTTATGTTGTATTAGTAGGCCTACCTAAGTTAATTTAAAATCCATGTAAATTGTTAACAAACATTGAAATGCTATTTAAATAAACACGTATATAATCAATAATAAACCAATGTTCAAGTATGGTGACTTATATGCAGTTCAGGTTAGCTTGCATTCTGTTTGAAAATCATGGTGCAATGATTTTTATGTTGTATTAGTAGGCCTACCTAAGTTAATTTAAAATCCATGTAATTTGACAATTGACTTTTACACACAAGCACAGATGTTGCACATTGAAATGCTTTGTGCCAGGCGTAGATACACAAACATATAAATTTACTAATATATTTTCATCTACTTTAATCCTACAAAGTGTTTTCAGATGCCTATTTGAAAGCTGAGTACTCGAAAAATATGCAATTAGGAAGAGATGTTTTGTATACATTCACCGTAGTCAATTCATTGAAAGGAGCAAAGGTGGAAAACTTCTTTTAAATGCATATGTAAAAAAAGTATTTGTTGTACTAACCATGACATTGAATATTTTAAAACTGGTGTATTAGCTATTGAAAGGGAAATTGCCAAGTGGAAAAGTATGGAGCTATGGAGATTGAGAAAACTTCAGAAAAAAGAGCATAGGGTCTGGCATCATGGGACATTGTTCTCATCCTAAGGGTTCTTAGTAATAAACAATTTTTGGCCCGCGTTTTAGAGAATTAGATTTTTCTATAATCCTTTGCAGCTCTAGTTAGAACTGTTTGGAATTTTGTTCAATGTCTAATCATGTCTTTGTGCGATATACATGATTAATAACATTGGTTGTATTAAGCATGTTCATTTGGTTTGGCTTTGTGGTGGAAAAAATTGTAGTTAGGTCATGTTATTATGAGTTTATATCATTGAAACGGTGTCTTAAGGTTGATTTTTCTTGTAATTTGTCTCTCTACAAGCACTTTATCATGACATTTCAACGCCAGGGAAAATGTTCAAGATGCTGCCATGTGGACAGCATCAATACAAAGAAACTGATCCATCTTCACCAGGTTGAGAGGTTTGCACTTGATTTTTTATATTGATTTTTTATATCCTTTCAATTCTTGATGGATTCTTTCAATTCTTGATGGATTCTGAGATTGGTTCAGATGGATTGATGCTAGTTGCTAACTTCACAAACTACGCATTATAGTTGCAGAAAAGAATATGCAACTCACTATAGAATATACAGTAACTGTACGCATTGAGAATGATATGTACGATGAATTTTGGACAAAAATGAATAATCAAGTCAATTTGCTTTGATGACAAATTCATATGTTGAGGGAGGAGGAGCTATTTTTTCCTAATAGCAAGATATTTTCGTTTTAGCGTTCCGGCCAATTTTGCCTCGGTTTTGAACTTCCAAGGCACTACGTTTGCGTTTTCTGAGGTATCCTTCATGAAGTGGTCAGGAGATCTGATATCTGAAATGCGAAATGTTGACTCCTTCCTTGGCGTACTGAGGGTTGTCTTCCAAGAATTTCTCAACTTCAACCCTGGACCTTAATTTTTTTCCAGATGGAGCAATTTAGAAAATGTCTGCAAACCTGTAGGTCCGTTCTCCCCCGAGGGTGAGCAACTGCTCCCATCCTTGAGGAGGGTGAGGTATATTTGGCTTGTCAATTATCCATAGACGAGTGATATCCTGTGAGAGTTCAGCTGGATCACCACATGAAGCATTTGGGCGCCAGGAAGAGGCCTTGTTACACACCCAAGGATCTTCAGAAGCGCAATAACTAGGGTTTGTTCTTTTGCTAAATCACTTTTTAATAGATGTGACATTGACCAATATTCAGGGTTGGGTTCGAAACAAAGAGTCATGCAGTGCAATGAGAGAAACTGGGAATCCAGAGATGATTAACTTTGCCAATTGATTCAAGTAAACCCATTGTCTTAATTGCCGAAATGCTACTAACAGAATACTCATCTCACACCATATAAGAGCTTTTCCAGTAGGCTTGGACAAAGCTCTATTGATTGAATTACCAAGCCTTATCATTGTCTTTATTGCTGCAATGCTATTCATAGAATACTCATCTCATACCATATAAGAGCTTTTCCAGTAGGCCTTGGATAAAGCTTTACTGGAGGAATTCCTAAGCCTCTCATTATTTTCAAATTTATCATTATAGTTAACTCATTGCTGCAATGCTAGTGACAGAATACTCAATGCTCATCTCAGTGCTACACATACCATATAAGAGTTTTTCCAGTAATCCCTTGTGAATTCTACTGGATGAATTCCCAAACCTCATCATTAAATGCAATTGCTCTTTTTCTGATATATAGATGTATTCCCGAGTCTCTTAAATTTTAATAGATTAGATGTCTGTAGCTCTACAGTGCATACCATATACGAGTTTTTCTGGTAGACCTTTGGAGAATGCTTGCTGGATGAATTCCCAAGCCTCATCAAATGTGCATATGTTCATCCAAACATGATCGGTATGTGCAAATTCTTTTTAGTTGCGTTGATGACTGTCCAAGCATCTTCATAGTTTGGACTCCTATATTCAGATTTGGTAGTTCTAACTTCCGGTATTCTCCCACCTAATAAAGAAGTGAAGCCCTCTAAGTTAGTAATTAATTGGATATCCTGGTCAAAGTGGGATAAATCCATCAATATCCAGGTCAAGTGCGGAGTCAAGCATCAACACGGTCCAATGAATGGTAGACAAGTATAAGCGTGAACATTAGTCCACCTAACGGGAACCGACTAGAAGCTTGGAAAATCTTTGCTGTAAAGCTACTAGGTTATCTAAGGTTGAAAAGAGCTGTGATAGTTTGAAGTTGAAAAGTGCTACCGGGCTATCTTAGCTTGAAAAGTGCTCTGTGACTTAAACTTATTATAAAATAGAAGAACAGTCCATTCTCAACAGAGGAACAATGCCTATTGCAATGGCACACATGAGGAAGGCTATTGGTAAAGGCGACAATCCGAAAAGCAACAAGCAACTTGCAAAAAAAGAAAATTCGAAGAGCGAACACAATGCAGACACAAAAGACAGAAAACGCGATCCTGAGACAGCACAGTTCACATCAAAAACATATTCTACAGGACATATGCAAGCGAACGGCTAACAAAACTCATCCTAGACATATTACATGGACAGACCCCAATGAAAGACAAGCTAAACAAGGATTTGACATGCAATGCAACATAACAAACCAGAATGAAGACATGCATTTGAAACAAAAACAAAGAAGAACTTACCAAGTAAGCTCCTGCAAGCAGGACACCCGAAAACCCAGAGGAAACTTGCTTTTTCAACAGCAAATCCGAACCAATCTTCATGCAAATGACGGACCAGCTTCGTCTCTCTACCAAAGGTTGCAGCAAACGAAAGAACCAACGAAAACAGCTAAGGTGAAACCCAAAACAAACACAACTGCTCCGAGGAACAACCAGCAAGAACAAAAACAGATGTTGGGAAGACTTCTTCAAGAACGAGGCCAAAAGAAAGTGTGCACGAAAGCAATTGCACGACGCAAGCATTCATGCTCTCATAACTTAGACAATCCGATTTGGAGGGAAAAAATTGTGACAGATTAACACGTACACACCAGAAAGAGCAAAGTCTATGGTGGATGCAAGTGAAATATGTTGCTTGACCCTGAAGAATGGCCAGTCAAAATCGAAATAAAAAATCTTGTTTGGACGATTGGTTTCTTAACGATGATATGATTTGAATGTGCAGAAATGCATCACTATTAATATGCAATGTTGATATGATGTACTATTTTGGAAATTCAGTTTGACAACATTATTGCTCAATTCAATGTTAGATAGGTTCTTCAATCTACCTATCTGGGCAAAAATATGGCCAATAAATTTGCTTCCACTTAAACAGGGTTTTTGCAAAATAGACAAATTCCCTATTGCTGGAGGGAGAGACCCACTCTTACAATCTGCAGTCATAGAACATATAACATTTATGGGAGTGCCTATACATCAATTAAACAAAAATATGCAACCCATTTACTACAAAATTGTTGGAATTCGAAATTCGAAATAGGAACATAGCAAAACTGAGAATGAAGACTATTTGAGAATAATCTTACCTCTTTTTCTCAGTAGTAGAAAGCTCGGCTTCTAGACGTTGTGCCAAGTTTTCAGAGTTTCTGTACCGTGTTGGACTTAGTGGCTTTGGCCGAGCTTTGTTTGCAAACCACCCATAAAATTGCTGCAAATTTTAAAACATAAGGGGTTACTTACTTTCAAAAGTAGTTTAAATGTAAAAACCCTAACATATGCAGAATTGGTAGATTCAAAATTTATGCCAAAAATGGGAAATGAAACCCTGAGAATTCCTGGAGTAGGATATTTCTAATGCACAAACTCTGTTCAAATATAACAAAATAAAATAATCGTTAAATCTAAAAGTAGGTAAATTAACTTTACCTGGCGCCTTAGGTCGGCTTCTTTGAGCTTAGCTTCCATTTCTTAAAGACTTGATGGCATCCTGGCGTTATTCTCAGGCGTCTCCAAGTGATGTAATTCGACCCTATTTGTGCTTTGGGGCGACCCATTGAGAGTCCGTCACGTCTACTTAAAAGGCAATTGCCGCCAATACCCACAAAATCCAAGCATGTAGAAGTGGCCATTTTTCATAAAAACTCCAGAGAATCGAAGAACGCCGAACAGATCAAATTCAATTCAATGTTGAAATAGCAGAACAGGGACCTCAGAATATAATAAATCCTAATTGACAAGCTTCCTTCAGAAAAAGAAAAAATCCCTTTTCTGGGCCAAAGACTCTGCAGAGTACAGCGAAACGGAGATCAAATGAAAGCCTGAAACGAGCTAAGGTGATCTGAGGGGAAGTCACGCGACGAATATAAAAAGCCTGCAAATAGTCCGTATTGATTGTCGGCCAAGGTTTTGAAGTCTTCATTCTATAAACAAACAAATTTTTCCAAGGGACGAAATGATTCACACAAGGACACTCATTTTGTATGCAGATACAAATGACTCAATGCCCTAAGGAAGCCGTGAAGCAAAGAAACGTCTGCACCCGAAATCCTAAACTCCATGTGGAAGGTGTGCTTTCAATTAAACTCAACTTCCCCTTCTAATCCCACTATCAAAACTCCACCATCCATGTTTCCTCTTTTATATGGATTTTTTTTTTTTTATTAGAGACCATACTCTTAAAACCCCAATGCCTCACATTAAATTTGTACTTGTCAATGACCCTAGCTGGTACAATCTTCAAGCATTTCATCCGCTCTTGCTAGTGCTACTTCGAGGCTTCGCAGAAGATACACAGATAGCATTGGCACAACCATATATATTCACATTCATGTATTTTACGCATAGATGTCAGATGAGCTAGAATGTATCTCGGCACCAAGTGTCCTCAATCTTCAATATTTGTAACTATTTACGGCACGCTCTCATGCAGCATAGCAGCAGCGGCCATTAGGTTTACCTGCACAGTTTGTGTGATATCACATAATAAAAAAGCGATAAAAACGGCTGCCCTTCTCCTTGTTAGGGTTTCAGGCAACACAGCGTTCGACGGTACGAGCGTTTAGCAGCCATTGCGATTGGCGACCCCCGGATTTAGCTACAGTTGAATATCATAGAAACAGAAAAGTAAACCCTCGTGAATGTTGTCACAGTAGAGTTAAATACAGTGGATGGGGGTTTTGAATTGGGGTTCCACCAGGGGATAAGTGTGGGAGAGCTGTGTTCTAGCGGCAACAATAAACAACCCCTCTGCGTGTTACAGACACCATACCGCGACATGCATTAATCCCCCTGCAGACACCATACGACACCTGCCAGAGAACCAGCATACATACTACGGATTATGACGTAATATCGCCGCCGCCTCCTGGAGCACACAGCCCCAGGGCCAACGTCACCTGTACGTGACCAATAAGATCACAGTTAAATACAATTTTAAAAAATTACAAATAAATAGATATTATTTAAACTATAGTATAACTTTACTCCACTACAAAAATCAAAATTTATAGCTGAAACTAATTCATCCTGCCGATTTATATATGTCAGGACATAATAAAAGTGAATTGATTATTTAAATACCAAACTCATACGTTTCATGCTTCCACGGATTGAAGGAGCCATTCACCAATAGTTTGGATCCAACACAAATTCTAGGAATCCATCCAAAAAGCAAGGAACAATTTCGAATTGTTTTGGTAATTTATTTGATTTCTGAAATAGTCCGACACTCAATCTTGCACTTTCGTCATTAATCCAAAAGTCTGATTTTGGGATTCATTTATGAGCAAACCGTATATAATCTGGAGAAACGGTTCAGAACCCACTTCCCAAATAGGCTCATTTACCCTCAGAAGCGAACAGTTTTTACAATTTCTTAACATATATGGAGAAAAACGTGCCCGAAGAGACGTGATTTTTCCAGAATTAGGGTTGCGGACATTTTGTAAAATTAATAATTTTTTGAACAATCCAGAGCTTTGGGATTTGGTTCCATTACATTTTGTGTATAAATATATGATTGTAAATCAGTGTAGGGGATATAGAAAAAGAATTGTCAGTTGTATTCAGAGAGAACTGATCTTATTATCTGTATTTATGCATTTATTTTGAATGAGAACTCAATTGTGGTGATCTTCTGCGCATCAACTTAGCTTGGATTTCTCTCATAGGTGCGTTTCTATGGACAGGTAGGGCCCCCCGATCCAGGTGACGTCTTGTTCTTTATTTGTTGCTCAATTAGATTAGCATAGTGGAGTGATCATTACCTATTTCATCACAGTGTAGTTTTTGGTTTGATATTCCTTTCATTTCCAATCTTGCATTTTAATTATGTTCCAATTTGATTCAGCTCATTACGTTTTCTGTACTGTGCATTTAGTTTTAGAAATTAAAAGCTCATAAATTTTATCTTCCATTTTGTGGTATCTGCTTGCAAGAGTCACCTGGGAGTCCAAGAGTCCACTTGGGAATGTGAAACTCAAGGGACATTTCTCATTGTATTTATATGTACAATTGGTTAATGTGAAATATAATGTGTAGTTGTATTTCTCATTGTATTTATATATACAGTTGGTTAAGGGACATTTCATGCCTATCCTTTTGTCTTAGTGAGTCATTGCTTATGTGCCCTAGCTGGCACCTTACAGCGGTATCAGAGCCATCTAGTGTTCTTAGGCATGTGCTAAGAAGTATGCCTTCTTCCTACCAATTCGTTTAGACATGCGCTCCCATCCTTCTCTATGTGAATGCTGATGAGAAAGAAAATGTTGTGTGTGAATATTATGGAGTGAACCCTAATTCTCTCATTCGCACAGTTGTTAATCATTACTGTTGAATGCGTGAAGAGTTTCTTTGTTTATTGCCTTGAATCTGTGCACGGAATTGGGTATTGCTGAGAATGCAGCATTAGAGTGTCATGGAGCAAGCCAGAACGAGGATCTACAGGCTTCCAATGAGTCTGGGTAAAGCCACCATTTTGTCTATGTACCATGAGTTGTGACCTCTCCTCCATTGATAAAGAAATGTGACCATTGGTGAGTGCATTCTTTTTGGAGCTGTGACCTCCTCTCAACAGAGTTGCGTCTGTGACCTATCATCTCCCTCATATTATCAACCAGAAACTTCTCCTGTGTGGAGTTCTTCTCTGGCTTTGGAAGGTGAAGAGACGTTAGTCTTGGTGACGCACCCTCCTGCGTTGGACTGGGCGTTTGGAGCTGCTACACATCTGCGTACTGAAACCTGTCAATGATCACATATGGAGAGCCATATGATTTAAATGATGCAACGCTATGGAGAGCCATGCTTCTCAATCTCTACGTAAATTTCCCCAACGCGTGTTTGTTGCGACCTCTGCGTGAGGACTGGTGATGCGAAGAGTTCCTCAGAACACTGTATGGTAGCTGCGTGGAGCATTCCTCTACGTCTATCATGGTTGGAGAATTCTCTTATATCGTGCTTCACTCACCAGCTATCGTGATCTGCGTGGAAGACTTGTCATGAGGAAGATCCGCGTTGAATGCTGTAGAAGACTGCTTTCCATCCATCTCTTTATTGAGTGTGGAGTTGTTGCATGAGATATGGTGAAGTCTGTTCATCTCCTGTGTGTGAGTGCAACCAACTATAGCTGCTACCATCTTTGGAGAGTTGCGATGCCTTGAAGAGTTTGCTATACTCAACTGATGTGAGCTGCGTTGAAACTTGAGTATGTATGTTGTATAGAAAATGCTAGATCTACAACCTTGGAACTGGAGACAATCTTCTATTGCTGCGACTCCACTCAACATCAAATCTTGAAGTGGTGAATTCCATCTCTGCTGCGACCTCGAACTAGCACGAACCTGCTGCTTTGTAGCGTATTGAAGAGAAGTCGACCATGAAGACTATGATGTAGCTGCGCCCTTGAGAATGCTGCGTCCGAGCCCTTGAGAAGAGCGTTGGAGTGAAAGAACTGCGACCTTTTACCTGGGTTCTTCACATTGTAGTGCGTGGGATCTTCACACTGTTGCTGTGACAAGTATCAAATTGACAAGTATGCTGACTTGGTTTTCCTAGAACAGAGAAAGAGAAGGAAAATATTATGCTCGAATATGGAATTGGCATGGTAGTTTGATGCATCTTTTCAAAACTATTATTTCCAAGGTAGTCGAAATATACCAGCCTAGTGCCATTGTTTGTCAATGTAGAGTTGATTCTGTCTCTGCGTGGATACAGTTGGTTTCTTTAACCTATCCATTGATTGGGGTGCTCTATTTGCTTGGCGAACATTTAATATTGAAGCATTTTCTTACTTGTGGATGCGTTGGTGACTTCTTGTTGAGGAGCTATTGGCCCACGATTTGGTGCCTCCACATTGGTCTTTATTGTGACTGCATATCACTTCACATTTGATTGCGTATGGTGTATGCTTGGAGATGTGCGAACGTTGAATCCGTGAGAGTTCACACTTGTAACCGGAGTATTGAACACAATCTTCACATGAAGACACACAGAACGAGCATCTCTCTTTACTCGAGATTGAGATGAAGACATGCGATTGAGTGAAGACCTTCGAACCTCCGTGTGTTTGATATTTTTGTCTTACACGCTCTTCACATTGATGAGTTTACCCAGTAGTGGAGAACTGAAAACTGAGCGTAAAGATTCAAATGCTAAAAATAGATGCGTAGAAGTGTCGGTGATCTCACTCTCTCCTATGTATGAAAACTCATGTTGGCGTGAAGATTGTACGCATTGAAATGTGTGAATGCTCTCCAGATATCTCTTGGTGACTGCGTGGTGCTCTTTGTGTGCATATTGCTGCATGGAGGAACCCTCAATTATTGTTGGATTTGTTGCATTCCATTAATGTTGTTGTTGCATTGATATTGCTTAGAGTTATCAATCTGATGTTGGTGTTGCTCGAGCACTCGTTGAAGAACTAGCCTGTGGGGCTGGTGTCAATATCTATTGGAGCTGGAGGGCTTGGTAAAGACATTGCTACATTCATAACATATGCAAAGCAGCTGCAGAACATGCTTTTGGACTGGCTGTAGATCATTCATTTGAAGTGGTTGTGAATCATCTTTTCAAAATGGCACTACTGCAGATCGACTTAGTGTGTTTTCTGCATTGAATCCTTCTTCAATAAAAGGTTTTGCCTCTTTCAGAAATTCAGAGAATAGGTCAGAAGAATGTGTAGATTGTAGCCTGCTCCATGATTGCATTGTGTTGCATATATTGTCCTAAATTTGGTGATAGAGGCATATCTACAACAACAGAGGTAAAGCATCATAGTTAGCAATTGTTTTGTAACTTGCAACTAGTTTCTTGTGTACCTTTCAAAATCAAGTTGAATTGCATTGTAATTGGGTGCACTCTCGGCTAAGATCGACACCCGTCATTTTTCTGAGTTTGTCAAGTGTTTGTAAAAGGGTGGAATTGCAAGAAGCCCTTCTCATTTGAGTGAGTCTTGAGTTTTTCAATGGCTAAATTAAATGGCCTTGTAGAGTTACTGAACACTCTACTATTTTCCTCTGTCGACAACACTATCATGATCAACAAGAGCACTCTCACTCACATCCGAGATTGTGTAAAAGATTCACAAGAAACTATTGATTTCCTCTAACTTGAGTTGCAGCTTCATGTAACATACCCTTTAAGCTGGAAAACATTTTATGTTTAGAAACATTATGATAACTTTTATTATAAAGTTTGTATTGGACAGGTGTCCAAGGATGACTGTAATTTGCACAATATATTATTATTTAATAAATAAAATAGGAGACAAACACCTAAGAGGACTGTTGAAAAAGTGGTTACTGATCCATTAGGTGGAATGGAATCTGTGGTAGAAGGCAATGGACAAGTGGCAACATCATGATGCAACTAACTAGCTGTTGGTATGGGACAACTCCCTTGAAATGTGGTCATAGTGCCCTGAAAGATGGGACTGGAGCTTGAGGCTCATTTATTCTAAACTGACCACTAAAAGACCTAGGCAGTCTATATAATAGCCATCAAATATTGAATTGAGGTTCAATCACTTTTCCTGATGAGGAAATTTACCTTGAGATTGCTGTGTTTGCACCCAAGAGATTTGATGAGGGGATATGCTGTTGTTGATCATGTTGTGAGTCTGCCAAACTCTTATTGAGTTCAAGAGTTTGATGCTGAGTGGAGAAGGCATTTTTATTTTCAGGAGGTTAATACTGAGTGGAGAAGGTATTTTTGAGTGCCTTGCTTCTACATAGATTCCACTCACTTACTGGATCAGTAAGCAAGCTCGGGGGTTCATTAGAAGTCAGCAGTTGAGCTGCTTCTTCTGAAGCAGGTTGGGAGGAACATGCCTCCTTGGGTGTTTGTCGACCCTATCATCTCTTACAGGTTCTGTTGTCTTATCTACTTTTATTTTTAAAGTTCTATCATCTATTTAAACTTTTACTGTTAAGTTCTTTAGTTTAGTTTTCTTGAATAAATTATTAATTATGTATCATTGAATGATTGAATAAAATGATCTCTGCATTTTTCCCCATGCAAAAGAAACAACATCGTACTTCAGTACATAGATAGATTAAAATAGATAGGTATGATCGGCAAGATAGCCAAGTGGTAGAAAGAATGCAAATGATGTGTTTCTTTAAATTACTGTTTACTGTTAATTTTCTAAATCTACCTATATCAATGTTTCTGTTTATATTTTCTGATTTAGACAAGTATTTCCAGAAATTTCAGTAGTGTTTCTTTAATTGTTTAAATAGCAGTTTGTTTAGAAATACATAAATTTCCTCCTGAAAGTTTAAATGAAAATAATTTATATTCCCTACAGTTACAAGATAGAATTTCATTAGGTAGTTTAGTTATATCAAATTCTTTTAATAATAATGCATAGAATAAACACAAATTATTTATGTACTGACTATAGATTCTCATACAAATATTATCTATGTTTAAGAGTAATTATATTTCTTAAACAGAGTCGAGTTATAGATGTCCTTCATAAACAAACCAAACACTTGTACAATAACCATTTTTGTAAGTCAAATAGTTAAATTTCACAGACTCATTTCTAGGGTTTAGATAATACTTTTATTGCAATTAAAATCAAAATAGAAATAATCAGAACGACGGTAGAAGACTTCAATAATTTAATGAACATAGTTTATTGCCGAGACTTAACTAAAGCATTGCTAAGCTCCATGTTCCAAAACAAGGACTAAACCCTAACACTAGAAATTATTTCCCTATTTCTCTTTATGACGCAGCAACAGTTTTATGAACAAAAACGAAGCACATACAGGCTGTAAGCCTCAACAACAATTTCATTTATCCATTGTCCTATAAAACAAACAGTTATATTATCGTTGCACCAAAACATCCATTCGTTGATCAACAACCAAGATAAACATAAGGGTTGTTTAAACATTGCTTATCCCCATATCATCAACAAGTTACAACTCGTGAATATAGACCCAACACAAATCAATAAAAAGACACGATTACAGTAATATAAATCTTAAATATTCCATTTGAATTTCTTTCGAAGGAGTTTGAAAACTTAACCTACAGTTTACAAATAAACGAGACATCACACAGGTTATAAGCCTACACCATCTAGCTGGTAGTAACCGTCATATCGTGTTATACATTTAAAACAATTACATTCTATCTAGCCATTTACAAAGAAAACGATAGCCATAGTATCGAAACATCAAATATTGTTTCATTATATTCTGAGGGTGAACCCTACCTTAACACTATTACATTTAAAACCAGTACCAACAGTTACCATATGGGTCGAGGGATATCCTCCCCTACTTTCAACAATATTCACAAAACCCAAATCATAAAACCCTAAGAGTTTTTCAAAACACGATGCACAGAACTGCCAAACAAGACGGCCATCATCTTCTATACAGAGTATCCAAGGCAACCACCGAAGGCTTACCAGTTGGTATAGCTGAAACCCAACTTCCAACGCCCAGAAGATTGAAACCATTGCACATTGTACTTGCGAGAGTTTTGCAACTATGGTTAAAAACAATATTGAGAAGGAGGGGTCACGGTATTGATATTAGACTAACTATTGATATCATCGTATGCTTATAACAGAGATAAAAACCAAACACATTACCTCTTTTCGAAAGCCATAGTAGTATTCAACGCCAAGCCTGGTGTAACAGCGACAAAGCCCCACCTCGCCGACAGTTGAAGTAACAGGAGTCCATCGAAACCATTAACTCTCCACAGTATCAAAACCTGGAAACAACCATAGAGATAGGTTGGCTGTTGCCCAACCGAAATCTTACAACTCTTAACAGTCTAACTATCAAACCTTGATAAGTTACAAGTTCAACTGGAAACTCATCAAAAGAACTACTGTACAAGAAACTGAGAGCTCGGCTCTATAAGTTCCAGAGATTCAATACGAGACTCAGGAGCTACAGCCACAGGCGGTTCAAACCTTGCTACAAACCCTCGGCCTGTCGGCCAGTGCAGAGCCACTACCATCAAACAACAACGACACAATATTCCAAATCAAGTAGGGTTTAACCACTACATCGAAACCCTCAAAAGATCGACGATGCAGATCTTAGGCAGAGATTACGAAAACTTACAACCAGTCAGTCATATTAAATGAGCCATCATTACCAAAACCACGGAGGAGCCAACTCTACAGCAATTGTCCTCGTGTCAGGTTACAACTCAGCACTCTAAGGTTATTATTAGAAACTAGCATGTAAACCAAGCCTACCGTATCATCCACGATGGATTTCCATTATCTTGTTAGCTGTGTGCATTTAATACTGAAGATTACGATCTTACTTGCCAACCGATAACGTGGATATCCACCATATATGCAATTAATACACCTTGCATCGCTTGGGTATTGTCGACATAGTATAAACCTGTCAAGGCTCCAAGTTATAAATTAAATTCATCAAGGTTTGCATATAATACCTTATAGTATAGTTTGTATATATATATTCGACCATTGCACGATATTACAAGGTTTGTATGCGTTTAAGCATCACCTTGTTTGTATTTTCTTACATACCATATATTGTAAAGAAGTTTTCACATATCACCAAGTATTACAAAGTAACATCTAACCTATAGATGTGTACATGGTTTCATACAGTAACACCTAAACAATAAGGGTCGTACTCAACTTACATCATTCACATAAATAGCCAAGAAGATGTTAGTGCACAAAATAAAATAGGATCTCCATAATGCACATATGTCCTATAGTTGCACATGAACCATATTACACATATAGTGTTGTACGAACATATAAGTGCCGCTTAGGGTATCATGTTATTTACAACTCACATTAAACCATTGCGATAGTTGTTAGAATGGTAATAAAACTCCTTACAACGATGAAATAGTAACCCTACAAATAATGGTAAGACATACCTTAAAAGTTATACATGATGAACAGATCTCATCACATACACTTACACAGCTATTAATGAATGGTGTAAGAGTAAACAATTCAGAACGATACTATCATCGCAGGATGTAGAGTCTAAACTATTTCAACAAACAGTTGAACATGAATTTGCATGAATTATCATTGAGATAGAAAGTAAACAAGTTACATACAGAAAACATGACGGAGACCAAATAAATCGGGGTACAATATTGTGATGTAGACATTGTAGTTCTTCTTGATAACTGTGGATTCTCTTTCGCAACTCTTATCTCTTACCTGTCAATCTGTCACAAGTACGAGTTCACATATTTTAGCACGAATGCTAAGTAAGCCTCGGGGCGTCCAAGGAACTCCTTCATCAACCAAACAAAGTACTTTAGTTAAACAAATATTTCAACATCTATAAGCAACAACAGAAGTGATATGTAACAGCATAGTTAATTATAGATTATATTTCACGCATTGTTATAATTCCGCATTATCAAATAACGTTTATTGTCATATAAAAAAAGTTTTTTAATTTTTACGATTTTTGGGATGTTACACTTCAGCAAGAAGAAAGACATTCTGAACCTGTTCATGCTCAGAAGAATCCCCTTCATGATTCTATTTAGCATCCTACACAGATTGATGCCACTTCAGAAGCACATGAGCAAATCAGCGGCACGCCATCAGAAGTGAAAGAAAATGACGATGAAGACATGCATGCAAAGGTTCTGATTGCTCCTTACAAGCCCATCATCAGACCATGGGAAGAGATCATCCATAACAAGCACAGAACTGGTCTTGGATATGACAAGGAAGTGAGAGTTCAGATTCCTAATTTCTCCAAGCCTATCCAATTTCAAAGTGTTGGATTCATCAATGAGAGTCCATCTTCATCCACATTAGTTCAGAGTTTGACATGCCAACACTGTGATCGAGTTGGCCATATGAAAGACCATTGTTTTGATCTTCACCCTTGTAAGCAATGTGGAAGGCATATACATTCATCAAACAAATGCTTCATTCTGAAGAAACCTGCAAGAGAGAAGATTCAATATGGGTGGATCGCTTCTTAGCAATGGTCATCAACAACCGAGAAGATTTATAAGTCATACCGAAGAGTTCATTCACGAGTATTGACACATCTTGCAGTTGAGACATCTTCTTCTCCTCACTTTGTACCTGACAGAGGGGGAACATGAAGTCAGGCGTCAAGTTTCGAAGCCTCCATCTAACAACAAGCAACCATGGCCCTCTACAAGTAAAAGTGAGATCAAACAAGCATGATTCACATTCAGTTTCAGAGGCCAGATTCAGTGATGTAGACACTCAGACAGAAGAGAACCATGACATAGAGTACTCATGTGTTTTGTGTCTAGTTGTGACAGCATGAGACTCTCCTCTCCTCACATTGTTCCTGACAGGAGGGAATGAAGACCGTTAGTAACAAGCAAGCCGGAACAAGCAAGCCTGTGAGGAGCTATGTTCGATTGAGTTCCAGAGTTGGTGGTCATCCTAAAACCACTGGTATCGAGAACACCTTCATTTAGCAGAAGCATGTGCAACATTCTAGCTAACTTGGAAAACAGTTGTCAAGATGGAAATGTTCAGCAAATTGCAGCCATTCACTTCCTATTTTCAGCTCTCCAGTTGGTTTGGTGTCAGCCCATCCCAACCATTCCAAACAAAACCTCGGATCCTTTGAGCCAAGTTCCAGAGAACCTATGAGCGATTGTTATCGCCAAGTTCGAGAGTTTGTGGTCAACATTGAACCACACACATAATAGAAGATCTCAGCCTTTTGCTAGCCCATTTCGGTTGATGGTCATCCTAAAAACCATCCCTTCAGAGAGCCATTGTATTTAGCAGAAGCACGTGCAAGCTTCTAGCTAACCATCTTAGTAAAGGATGTTTGAGATGGAAATGTTCCGTTGGTGGTAGTTGTCCAGTTCCACTTATTCAGCTCTCTTCTTTTCTTGGACTCACTCATATACACCCTTCTAATTAAGGGGGGATTTGTTGGAGTCTAATCCTCAGGGAGACCAAGAGTCACCCAGGAGTCCAAGAGTCCACTTGGGAATATGAAACCCAAGGGACATTTCTCATTGTATTTATATGTACATTTGGTTAATGAGAAATATATTGTGCGCTTTCACACCTATCCTTTTGTCTTCGTGAGTTATTGCTTATGTGCCCTAGCTAGCACCTTACACATTTGTAGGCATCAATCATATGGTTTTAATATTCACATATATTTTCTGCTTTAATACGTTATCATCCATTGATGCACAATGCACTTATAAATGTTCCTGCATTGGTAAATATATGATTGCACATTTGGATAGTCAGTTATCAACACTCTGTTAACAATTTACATTTATCACCTTGTATCATAAAACAATTTACCTCTCTCACTCTTATGTTTCCATCCATGTATATGTTAATCGTTGTAAATTATATTGACATCACATCATTTCACTATTTTTATCCTCATACCCGATTATAAACCATTACATATATCTTTAAAAGCATATCATTTATTTAAAATATATCAATTAGAATCATTAAAAAATAAATGATGTGAGTTTATACTTTTTAATGTATTTTACATGGTTTTAGCTAATTTGTTGATGATAAATTTAGTGTTGTGATTCTGGTACTCATTCCAACACCTATTTCGGTACCTAGTGTTTAAATAGTCTCTTCCTTCGGAGGTGGGTGTTTGGGGATCCAATGCGGGTTGAGAATTATAAACACCTAGATATCCAACTTGAGCTACATTGGATTGGATTTGACATTGACCAAAGGGAAATGCTTGAACCAACGTTCTAATTTGTGGCATCTGAAGCACTTGTTTGGGTTGACATCGAGGATACCATATACAATGGAATTTATAGGTTGAAAATATTGCCATGGCTAGCCCCTAAGAGCATTTGTAAGGAAAAACCTTACATGATGGGTTATCTTTTGATAACTATATATTTGTATAATTGATTGATGAATGATTATAGAGAATATACCATATTAAATATGGTCGATGGGGGAAAAGACATGTCTATTTATAAATAGACATGTCGATTAATAAATAATAAATAATTAACCTACAACTAATTAATACCCGTAATAACTAGTTAGGTTTATTACAAGTCATCCTTCCTTGAAAAGATTTGTCCACGAATCTTATATCCTGCATAATTAACTACGACATTAGAAAGGCTTCCAAGCTTGATGATAGAACAATCCTTATTTATCAATTTATTTCGGATAATAGTACCACGATTGAGTAGTTCTTGAAACAGTCGGTCACACTTCCATTCAAATCTCTTCATGCATATGATTCTGTACGTAAAAACATAATGAATAAAGGGGGTGTTATTCTGAGTTTCCGATCTATTATCATCACGATGAACCTGCGTCGACATGTTGAACTCTGGTATTTTTGTATGCTTTGGTGTGACATTGATTTCTATCTGACATATAATTTATTTAGTGTTGCTCAATGAATCTTCAAACATGGTTGGATCTGCAATTACATTTGGTATGGTCTTCTTATCTATAGAGGCCACTACTAACAACATACTTACTTCATTCTGATTGGTTAAGGTGTCTTCATTTGGAGTTTCATCATCTACTTTTAAGTTCGAAACAACATTGAATGTTTTTGTTTCATTAATTTGGGTTTGATTAAAAAATTTCAAATGATTTGTTTCCTTGTCTTTATCAGACGAGTTTGTCCCTAGTTGTTCCTTGGGAACCATTTGATCTTGAGATTCTCGAACATCTTGAGTTTCTACAACCTATAGAACGTTTATCTCTTCGTGTGTCGAAGAATCTTCGGGGTTTTCTTCTTCTACGTTATCATGATTAGGATCATCTTTAATGCTTTTATTTTCATCGGTGTATCCTTTCTTTCATAATTGTTATTAATACCAACTTCGTTTTCATCAATATTTGGTGTTATATTATTACAATGGATGAGATCGTTAGCTACTTTACAATTGATATTAACGTCTGGATTGTCAATATCTGGTGCATCTATCTCTTTGTCATTGTTATTCTCAACTGATTTTTCTCTAGGTTCATCTTGATCTTCCATACTCAAGACTTTATCCTCATCCACTACATCTTTTGATTCATCGTCCTTATTATCATCTTCTTTACCATGTCCTTGGCTTTGGTTTGGAGTCTAACCAGGGCTTCCAATTTGACTTTGTTCTGGAGCTTCACGAGCCATTTTCATTGATTTTATAGTTGTGTAGGTTGATGATTTATGCGACTCGTTTCTATTCCTTGTATGAAACTGCAACAAATTTATGGCATATGTATATATGTTTATGACTAGGCATTGCTTTTTGAGTCTTGTATTTGAAACATTGATTCTTATCCTTTCTTGCATCTGATGACCCAAACCTTTTGTGAGGGGGGACGTAAGGTGTCGATGTATGATATTTTTGTACTTCTTTTGTCATAGGTGCAAAAACAGTTTCTAGCTCTTCCTTACTTAAGACTTCGGAGATCGTAATTGCTTCTTCATTGTTTTCTCTCATCATTGGCTCAGTTTGAGCATTAATTTTTTTGAAGTCTAATCTTAGTACAAGTTCTTCCTCGATTCTAACTTCGACAATCGTTTCTTCTTGGTTGGTTTCTTGTTCTTCTTCTTTCCTCTTAGATATCTCTTCTTTTATTTGTAATAGCACTGTTTTCATCTCTTCATATAGTTCTTTTTCTTCACATTGGCTTCCTTTTATGTCTTTAAACACTTTGCTTTCTATTTTTCAATATGGCTTCTTTTTATGTCTTCGACTTCAAATTTTCCTTCTCTTCTAGGTTTATTGAACAGGTTAATAATGATTTTATTAAAGGAGGAAAACATGGTGACCTAGTTTAAAAATCTTCCAAAAAAAATTCAATTTTTTTTCTTTTTTAAGAATTTTAAATGATAATAATATATATTTTTTCTTTTTTAAGAATTTTAAATGATAATAATAATAATTTTATTATTATGGTTTTATGCATAATAATAATATTATTATTACTCAATAATTATTATTATTATCATTGAAACTATAATGGCAATAATAATAATTATTGAGTAATAATAATATTATTATTATGCATAAAAACCATTATAGTTTTAATAGTTTTTTTTTTTGAGAACTTCAAACATTAAAATAATAATAATAATTATTATTATTATAATTTTTTTTTAGGAGAAGGGAATTGGGTTTGAAATTTATAATAATAATAATAATATATTATAATATTATATTTTTTTGAATGTTTGAAATTTGGTATTTTGAACCCTAGGACATGGAGGGAGATGGCACAAGGATGGAGGGAAGAGAAGCTATGGTAGGGTGTGAGGGATGGAGATTAGAGGGAGGCAACCTAGGGTGGTAGAGTGTAGAAATGTGAGGAGAAGAGATGCTTGTTGAAGCGTGAGCAAATGGGCAGAGTGTTGGGATGAATGCGCAGATCGGGGGGAGAGTATGAGGCTGTCGTGCAGGTGTATGAGGAAGGTCCCTTGCATAGGTTAAATGTAGCAACGAGTATGGAAGATGGATGGAGCTGCTTGAGAGCAGGGCGACGTGTGGGATAAGGCAACACGTAGAGGAGAGCTGGCAGTGGGGAGAAGTGTATGGCAGCGGCAGTGCTGGAGGGAGATGTAGCCGGAGATGGGGGCGTGCGCAGATGAAAGGTCAGGTGTGCGCGTGGTTAGCACAGGAGAGAGCTAGAGTATGGTGCAGGTAGGTGCGTGAGGAGACTAGGAGTTGGGAGGGTGCAGGTCGCATATGGAGGAGGACGACGTAGCTTTGGGGTATGATGTAGAGAAGAGTTGTGCGTAGGGAAGGTAGGATAGGTACGAGCAGGCGTGGGATGGAGCACAGGGTTGGAGCTATGGTGTGGGATGTGGAATGGTCGAGCTGGGTGATTATCGCAGGTGGAAGGGTGGTTGGAAAGGAACGCGGAAGTTGTGAGCTCGTGGAGAGTAGAATGGGAGCGAGGGGTGGTGTGAGCCCAGAGGAGAGAGCACGCGCACGGAGAGGAAATGGAGTGCAGGCGCGAGTAGAGGGATGCGCATGAAGTGTAGCGGAATGGGGGCGCCTTGGTGTAGATGGAGAGCTAGGGCAGCGATGGCGTGGGAAGAGTAGTGGAGTGAGGTTGAGGAGGGGAGAAACATGTGAGGGACGAAGTGGATGTGGCCGAGTAGTAGAATAGGAGTAGAGTGAAGACGCTATGGAGAGAGGTATGGTGTGGGAGGATGTGTGGGGAATAGGGAAGCATAAATGTGAGGTGTGTGGGGATAGGAAGGAGGGAAGGGAGAAGAAGGTGTGCACGAGTGAGTGAGGAAAATGGAATGTTGAGGGTTATGGCAGCCGAGTGGGAGCGAAGGAGAGGGCAAAGAAGAAGGGTATGAGCCGATAGAGAGAATGGAGGGCGCCTTGGTGTAGATGGAGAGCTAGGGCAGCGATGGCGTGGGAAGAGTAGTGGAGTGAGGTTGAGGAGGGGAGAAACATGTGAGGGAGGAAGTGGATGCGTAGGAGTGCTAGGCGTATGTGGCCGAGTAGTAGAATAGGAGTAGAGTGAAGGCGCTAGGGAGAGAGGTATGGTGTGGGAGGATGTGTGGGGAATAGGGAAGCATAAATGTGAGGTGTGTGGGGATAGGAAGGAGGGAAGGGAGAAGAAGGTGTGCACGAGTGAGTGAGGAAAATGGAATGTTGAGGGTTATGGCAGCCGAGTGTGAGCGAAGGAGAGGGCAAAGAAGAAGGGTATGAGCGGATAGAGAGAATGGATGGGAAAGTGGAATGAATGGAGAGAAATGAAGCGTGGACGAAGACTGAAAGATCTGTAAGGAAACACCTTACATGATGGATTATTTTTTGATAAATATATATTTGTATAACTGATTGATGAATGATTACATAGAATAGATCATATTTGTCAAGGATACGATGGCCTATTGCTGGGGTTAGATGGCCTCTAGTTCAATTCCGTTGAGACATCCTCTGGCTTGGATTATCAGTTGACAGTTTGCTCAACCTACCATCCACGATATGTGAGGAAGTTTGTTGAGATTTCTCGTGTGTTGTTAGCTTTCCTTGATTCCTTCGGAATAGCAAGAAGGTGATTTTTCCGCGGAAGAGACATGTCTATTTATAAATATACATGTCGTTTAATAAATAATTAACCTACAACTAATTAATATCCGTAATAACCAGTTGGGTTTATTATAGCATTTGAGTAGTCTCTTGCTTCAGACGTGGGTGTTTGGGGATCCACTATGAGTTGAGAAAAATTTGCATCTAAATCCCCAACTTGAGTTGCATTGCATTGGGATCTCACCTTGGCTATAGGGTAATGCTTAACTCAATGCCCTAATTCATGGCATTTCAAGCATATGTTTGAATTTGCAACACGGATACCATCTAAGGTGGGTTTTGGAAGTTGAAGGGACTGCCATTTGCCATGTAGGAAAAGGTCAAATAAGATACTCGAGGAATAGTGTTTTACACGTGTTGAGGTATCTGTCCTTTTTTAGGAGCAACCTCTATAGAAGGGTGACACATGGAAGCAAATGATCATTCAAATTTGAAAATCATGACAAAGTCATCCTAGAAGATGAGTAATCTAGCATAGTAGGCTTCTAGGAGTTTCTTTATAAGAAAATCACGAGGAGGAAGTGGATCTAGATCTCTCCAATTTATATTTTACTGGAAAGTAAGGCTATACAAACAAGAGCACCTTGTACATGCCAACTTAGTATTATTCCTTCATATTCTTCTTCAGCAAGGTAATTGCTCTAGCACTTGTCAAGTCTCTTAGCTAGTTTCACATGTTTCACATAGAAGGCCATAAAAGAAGTTGATCCAACTTACCATACCTCAAATCACTATCACATTTCCAAGCACGAGTAAGAATGATCAAATATGTTGGTTGGACAAGATAGACTAAACTAAGCGAGGAAGATACGATTTTGCTGTAATTATTAAAAATGAAGGGCTTGGAATTTTTTAATAGATACAACCCTAAGTGATGGGTTTCAGTGTAAATGCCATATGTATTATAATACGCTTCTGCCCCTTCATGTGGATTGAACAATATTATGGCATGGCTATGCAACTTGGATTATAATAACATGGATTCTTGCATTACAAGTTGTTGATGCTGGGCAAAAGGGATAGCCATAGAAATATTTCCATTCCATATGAATTTGCAACAAGGCTATGATCTACAATGGGTTTTGCAAGTTGAAGGGATTACCATTTATCACGGAGGAAAGGGTGAAATAAGATACTCCATGAAGAATGTTTCACACTTGTTGAGGTATTTGACCTTTTTTAGGAGCGACATTTACAAAAGGGTGACACATGGCAACAAGGCTCTCATTCAAATTTGAAAATCGTGACATAGTCATCCTAGAAGATGAGCAATCCACCATAGGAGGCTTCTATGATTCTCTTTATAAGAAAACCATGAGGGGAGAGTGGATATAGATCTCTCCAATTAATATTTTATTGGAAAGTAAGTCTATAAAAGCAAGAGTAGTATGTGCATGCCAACTTAGTATTATTCCTTTGTATTCTTATTTAGCAAGTTAACCGCTTTAGCCCTTGTCAACTATCTTAGCTAGTTTCACACGCTTCACATAGAAAGTGGTATAAGAAGTCGATCCAAGTTACCATACCTGAGTTCACTATTGCATTTCCCATTGAGTGATGGGTTTTGGAATAAATGTCATATATGTATTATAATATGCTTATGCCCCTTGATGCGAATTCAACAATAACATGGCATGATATTGCAACCCAAATTATAATAACATGTATTATTGCATTGTAACTTGCCGATCCTCGGCAAAAGAGATGACCATAAAAATAATTCCATTCCATATGAAATGTCGGTGGATGAGAGGTTTACCAAGACATTTATGATTTTCATAAAAACCACCTTTTGTTTTAAACTAGAGTACAATTTAAAACCCTATTTACCATGAAATTGTGGGAGATTGTTGTAATTAAGGAGTTATTCTAAATCAATAGAAAAATTCGAGGAAATTGAACAAATTAATTTACTTTTTCTTTTGTTAATGTAAAAGCGAGTTATTTAAGTGGCAAGGTGTAAAATCCAAAAGCTTGTGGGATTGGCACAAAGAAACGTTTTGATTCTCGACTCCCAACTTGAACTTGTGTGAAATTTGAATGGAAAGGATAAGTCACCGTGTAAACCCCGTTGTGCAAGTTGGGTGCATAATTAAAATATAATATGTGCATTTGACATGGTTTCCTCATCTACATGTGGAATCTCTTATGGCGGGAGAGGATAAGCATATGCAATGGAGAGATGACGTAGCATTCAATATAGGCAAATGCATGTATTGCTCCAAACCTAACTTAGTTGGTGATTTGAATCTTGGTTTGCCCCCAAATTTTTGGCCTCCAATAGAGTAGTGGCAACTATTTGTTGGCATGCACGTAGGTGCCCATTTTTAGCCTGCTATATTTTCCACTTCCCATACAATATGTGACTGTGGTAGTATGGATTCTTTTCATCTAAAACATCATTTTCCACTTCCCATACAATATGTGACTGTGGAAATATGGATTATTTTTTATCTAAAACATCTTTCCAATTGATTGAAGTGAATCTTTTCAGTTTCTTTGTTGATTTTGCTAGTTTTCTAAAAAACCTTTCATACTCAATTATTGAGAGATCAAATCAATATGCTAGCCAGAACAACGATCTTTGTGACTCTTGATGGTTGCAAGGTTTGTGAATACACAAGTCCTCATTGTTAATTAATTTATACGATTGAAGAGATGCACCATGCAATGGATGACAACATCCATAGGGTCAAATATGCGTACAAACCAACATAGATCCATCTTAAAAGGGGATCTACCAAGCGTCGAAAAGCATCAAATCTCTAGAGGTGCAAACCCACTTTTTAGAGTGCAAATGTTGAGGAAGAGTTTTAATTTGTCTAATTTGTGTAGTTATATATATATATCGTTGTAAATGTTTTAAATCTAATTTGAGCCAACATGTTATTTTTTTCATAATATTTTATTATTTTTTAAAAAGGACACGTGTCAACTCCAAGATGAGCACAGAAGGAGTTACACATCGCCCTACTAGGATGTAGAATGTGTCCCTTCAGTGCAACCATAGTAGAAAAACAAGAATTCTTTTAATGAAACGTAGAAAGATAAAAAAAATTGGTGACTAGGATTGAAGGGATTCTCCATCTAACGACTGATAACACCCACATGGTCAAATCTGCATAAATATGTTAGAAGAAAAACTATATAGTTGTTTCAATATGAATGGCCCAGATTGAAGCCATGGCCATCTAAAAAACCAGACAAAACTGAGCAAACAAAAGGTTGGTGGAGAAACATAGTGATTAGAGGAGGAAATGCCTTACGAAGTAAAAATCTGTATATAACAAAAAAAAAAATAGTTGTTTCAATATGAATGGCCTAAATTCAAGCCATGTGCGTTTAACAAATCGGATGACACTGAGCAAACAAAAAGTTGGTAGAGAAACATAATGCTTAGATGAGGAAACACCTTATGGTGTAATTAAAACTAGCAATTGCCCCAGAAGGTGCTAAAAAACGTCTAAAGGAAAAGAAAATGGACAATAAAGTAGATACGACGAAGTGAAAAAGAGAGTAGCAAAACATATGTCACGAAGAGCTTGCTTCATGGTTTCCTTTGAGTGGTCTAAGAGTGGTTCAATTAAAGTTTCAATTGAAATCTCTTGGTTTAATTCAAATATTTTCCTTTAAAAAGAAGGCGGTTCTATTACAATCCTAATCATTCATGGTTGGTTAGAAGATGAAATATGTATTTTGATCTGTTTGCTTATTCACCATATGTGGAAATTTTCACACTATAGAATCTACAAACAAGAACTGGCAATTGTGCTTCTCTTAAGTATATGTTGTGTTGATTTTGTATTGGGAGGTCCTCCTCTACTCCAACACATTAAAAAGCTTGGGGTTTATTGGGAACCCAGATGCATGGTATTTGTGGAGATTGAGTTTGTGTCAATGAAGAGAATGACTGATGCAAATAGGATTTCTTTTACATATTTGCATTCGAGTGTCAAGGCGTGCACATTGTCTAATGATTATAGGCATATATGAATGGTGTTGTTCTCTATGGAGGAGTTCAAGTCGTCCATATTTCTCACCAGGTTGTGGACATTCTTTAGTATTTTGTTGTTGATACCACAACTTTTCCTGAACAAATATCCATATCCACATGCACATGTTGCAAGATATATACAAAGTCAAGCTCTGACAAAATCCTATGGGAGATTGAACATAATAGACGAGACAAATGAGCACAAAAATCCACCTAACTCTGATGGACAAGACAAATGAACTATGAATGGAGGACATAATAGGAAAATGACTTTGTGAATTTGGAGGAGAGGGAAAAGATGCATGTGGCACTTCTCTATTCACCCAAGAGATGAGGAATCTACTACAATGCCTCATGAATCAATCTCACCATGAAAATGTTGATGTATATGTAACTTCGGAATGTATTTCACATATATATGTATATTGTATTCCTATAGAGATGTTATTATTCCTCTATACGGAAGTGGTTGTATTCCTATAGAGATGTTATTATTCCTCTATACGGAAGTGTCGTCATTTATATTGTAAGTGTCTTAACTTATACTTGATGGGTTATTAGACCACCTTGTTGGGGTCGGCCTTGTATAAGTCATGTGGGTCAAAGGGTTATTAGACCACCCTATTGGGGGTTGGCCATGTGGGTCAAAGGGTTATTAGACCAACCTAGTGGGGGTCGACCCAGTCAGCATTATGTTAAGTGGTTAAGTTGAGGCCGACCTAGTTGAGTAAAGGTCAAGTCAAGTTAGTGTATAAATAGAGAGTGTGTCTCTCTCATTTTACACATTCTATTCTCACACACACTCTTTGGAGAGTGGCGCACTTGTGGAGGAGGAGAAGTTGCTGCTAGGAGAAGACTATCTCTTGTATTCTGGTTGTATCATTACTCTATCTATCTCTGAGGAAGTTATTGGGGTTTTTCACCTTTATGGTTTTCCCCAAGTAAACTCTGTGTCTCTTGTGTGCTTGCATTATTGTGTCCATGATTGATATGCTGTAGATTTGCTGTACATGTTGTTCTCTCAGTTAAGATCCTAGATCAGATTGAAGTAAATTCTGAAAATTTAACATGGTATCAGAGCTAGCCTGAAAGAAGGCATGATATGGCATGTATGACACTTGTTGCACTTACGATGCTAGGACTTGATATAGCAAAAACCAGTCATCGTAGCACTTTCGCTATAAATCCGTTTTGGCGAAGTTTTCAGATCTGAAACTTTTATAGGTCGAAGATCAGATCCCCATGTAACTTGTGTCCAAAGAAAAACCTCTAATTCATTGTACTTTGTGATTTATTATCTGTACAATATAGGGTTTCTGCCTCTTCCAGATCTGAGTCAAAATCAGGTGACCTTGGGAAAAGGTCATAACTTGGGCTAGGAAGTTCCAAATGAAATTTCGTAAAAAGTGACAGGTAGTACACAGACCGTACTATCTCCGGAAAAGTGTTCAGAGGCCGAAGTTGAACCAGTGACATGTGGCACGTTGTACAAGTTCGCTCTCCTGTATTATCCCATAAACAGGTCACGTTGTGACATTTGACATAACTCTCTCTCAGAGAATCCAATTGAGGTCAGACTTGTCAGGATGGAAAGATAACAGGTTGGGCTATCTCAGGAAAAATTTTCAGACCCTGTGGATGGAAAAGTTCGGAGTTACACCAGAAACAATCAAGTACATATTTCTGTCAAAACATAATTATTTTTTAGCACCTTCATTCATGGCTTCCAGAATTTAGGGCTTCGGAGAAAGTTGGAATTTCTCTAATCGGAGACCACGGCTGGATGCTACTCATCAAAATAGAAATTTAGAGACCAAGATCAGACTTTTTGCTTGGGCAGAAGGCCGAGCTTGATCAAACCCCAGTTCGGGACTTTGATGGGAAAGATGGAAAATTAGGGCTTCTGCAAAACTTGGAATTTTGGAAATCTGTGACCACGGCTGGAAGCTCCTCAAAAAAATCGAAGGTTAGAGCTTTGAATCAAATCTTTTGGTTCGGTGAAGCTTCAGGAAACTCAAACCCTAATTCAGGGACCTCCCGAGTAAATCCAGAAATCTAAAAGGCAATTTTGAGGGGTGAAACTTTGCAGTTTTCAAATTCTGAATATACCAACTTGATCAGCTCATCAATGCGCATATTTCTATCCTTTCGGAAGTTTGAAATTCAAAGTTTGAATTTTTGGGGTTTCCATGACAAACCCCAATCCAGCTCCAGGTCCAGTTCTTGCAAATCAAGTGGATTGGGTTAATCCTAGAAGAAGATGGATTGGTCACCTGCATAAGTGAAGAAGTTCCTGTCTCAGAGGGAGATGAGGCTAAGGCCTTCCATAAGAAGATTACAATCAATCTTTACAGGTATGGCTTACAGGTATGTTTCATGGTTAATTTTATCATATGTTTGTCTTCATATCATTACAGTACAATCTTGATTAATTACTAGACTTGTCGTATCACCTTAATAGAAGATATTCATTGATTAAGGTTTTGACACTTATGAATGTACTAATGCATTGTGATGTTGTATGAGGTTTATGTTGTTCGCTAACATAAAAGGTACACCAAGAAAGATAAATCATGTTGTACTTCAAGAACATATGATCATGGTGACATGAAGACAAAGATTCATCCATTGTCATGGATCACATAGAAGATCTACTTTAGAGGTATGTATAACTTGGTCCTACAATGGTTAACCTATGAGACATGCAGGTTACTAGCACAAGTCACTGAAGAGAACCAGAAGACATTATGCGGGTATGTTATACATAACTAGCTAGCATGCGAATCCAGGTATGTTTTTCCTATATCAAGCTAGAAACCTACCTTGTGTTAGGATCTTATACTGTTGTGTTGTTGATAATGATTATTCATGAAGACATAGGTTTGAATAATCATGGTTGTATGCATATTATGTTTCTTACCATAATTGATGATATGACTAACCAGAAGAATCATGAAGGTATAGGTTTGAATAATCACGGGTTTTATGCATATTATATCTCTTATCTTGATTGATGATTCAACTAACCAGAAGAGTCCTATGATCAAATAAGAATATGTATGAGTAAAAGAAGACTTCCCTGAAACCTTGAATACTAATGTTTATTATCTGTGTTTGAAATGATCCTGACTATACATGCTTGAGATTATTGTGTTTTGATAGTATTAAAATTATACTAATAAATATGTGATTATGTATGAGACCTCAAGGATAACACAATGATGATACTAATAAGCATGCATAGTGATTAAGGATGGATTTAAGTTCAAGGACGGGTAATCCAGGAAGCAAAGATCAAGAGGGAGCACACTCCAATTGTTCCTGCAAGAAAGCAAAGGAGCACACTTCAGTAGTTTCTGCAAGGATGCAGATATTCAGAGGGAGTTGACCATCTCTCTACATTCCACAACAGAAAGGTGTAGAAGAAGCTACTTCAGCAACTCCTACAAGGAAGCAAAGACTCAGAGGGAGTCCACCCAGCAACCAAACAAAGATAAGTATTTTTAATTATCATTTCTTGCATATTTGTTTGTTTAAATAAAATTGTTCAGTGATGTATATGCTCATGTTCCTAGACTTAGGATATGTATTGTGCATATTAGAATGATTGCATTAATGAACAGTATACTACTAATATGCATGTGATGGGTAAGTGGCCTATGGCACTGTACAACATTCCAGTGCTACTTATCTAGAATGAAACCTCTTTGCTGACATGTTGGGAGTAGTGCAAACTCTTAACAATGTTCTGATAGAGACTGGAAGGCATCTAGAAAGTTGTGGAACATGGATAAATGTTGTATTGAAGCATTGGCTAAGATAATTGCATGACTGTATGACATATTTCTTTATGTGTAAGAATTTGTCTGAAAATTATGAGATGTTTCTAATCATGCAATTTAACTTGTTTTGTAGAAAAGACGGTATACCTTCACCTACAAAAGAAGGACTACAACATTTGTTCAAGCAACAAAATTATCTATTGAAGATATTGAAGTTCCCAGGATACGGGAAAAATGCCATGATCCGTCAATCATGAAGAACAATGTTTGGGATGTGGTCCCAAGAGCTGAAGGGAAGTCTATTGTGACTTCCAAATGGAACTATCAGATCAAGCATGCTGCAGATGGCAGCATAGAGAAATATAAAAGTGATGAAATAAAAGATACACCAGATGGATTTCAAGACAACCTTCTTGAATGGTGTAGTCATATATGTGTGCAGAACTTGGTAGGATAGACAACTTTATATCCAGTTTGGGCTTTACCAAGAGTAAAGTGGATTCCAACACCAGATGGATTTCAAGACAGCCTTCTTGAATGGTGTAGTCATATATGTGTGTAGAACTTGGTAGGATAGACAGCTTTCTATCCAGTTTGGGCTTTACCAAGAGTAAAGCGGATTCCAACACCAGATGGATTTCAAGACAACCTTCTTGAATGGTGTAGGCATATATGTGTGCAGAACTTGGTAGGATAGACAACTTTCTATCCAGTTTGGGCTTTACCAAGAGTAAAGCGGATTCCAACCTTTACTGTAAGGTTTAGGAAGGCAATCCAGTGATACTACTTTTGTATGCGGATAACCTGTTTGTTACAGGCGAAGATAGATTGATTGCCGACACGCAGTGGAAGCTTGCTGCCGAGTTCGAGATGAAGAACTTGGGGATGATGCACTATTTGTTCTTGGCATAGAGGTGTGGCAGAGTGCAAATGGAATCTTCCTTGGACAAGGGAAGTATGTAGTAGAGATCCTGAAGAGGTTTGGGATGATGGATTGCAAGGCCATGGCCACACCTATGGCATCGAATCTGAAGCTTCTCTGTGATGCTTCATCTGAGCCGGTTGATGTCTCTATGTATCGTCAGATGATTGGGTCCTTGATGTACCTGACGAACACAAGACCAGATATTTGCTTTGCGGTGAACACATTGAGCCAGTTCCTGACGGATCCGAGGAGTGTTCACCTGGTTGCTGTAAAGCATGTTCTGAGGTACCTGAAGGGTACAGTGGATTATGGGCTCAAGTATGAAGCGAATCAAAAGTTTAACCTACAGGGTTATGTTGATTCAGATTGCGCTGGCAGTGCTGCAGATAGGAAGAGCACATTTGGATGCTGCTTTAATATGGGATCAGGTGTGATCTCTTGGTTTAGCAGGAAGCAGTCTTGCGTAGCACAGAGTATAGCTGAGGCAGAGTATGTTGCAGCCTGTTTAGCTAGTTGTGAGGCAGTATGGCTACGGAAGCTATTGTTTGAGTTATTTGATCTCCCATTGGATGCTACTGGTATCTTTTGTGATAACCAGAGTTGTGTGAAGCTGTCCGAGAACCTAGTGTTTCATGACAGGTCGAAACACATAAAGATCAAATATCACTATATCAGGGATATGGTGCAGAGAGGAGTTGTGAAGCTCCTGTACATTGCGACGGATGAGCAGATTGCAGATGTGCTGACGAAACCACTAGCCAGAGTGAAGTTCGAGTACTTCAGAGAGAGGGTTGGTGTTCTTCGGATTGATGACACTTCGAGGAAGAAGTGATGGACACATTTGCAGAGGCCATTCCAAGCATGTTGGAAGGAGGATCCTTCACATGGCTGTGGATGTAAGTGCTGGATGATGAGCATCAGGACGATCCTCCAGATACTGCTCTGTATATGCATCGGGATGATGCTGGATATGATCAGTTGGATCATTTATATGTATATGTATGTATGCATCATGTTGGATGCTGGATATGATCAGTTGGATCATTTATGTATGTACGCATCATGTTGGATGCTGGATGTGATCGGTTGGATCATTTGTATGTATTTTGTATATGCATCATGTTGGATGCTTGGACCATGTATCTGTATATGTATCAGGTGGCTACATTGTATGATCAAGTAGATCATGTATGTTGATATGTATCATGTATGATCAGGTGGATCATGTATTTGTATTTGTATCAGGTGGATACATTGTATGATCAGGTGGATCATGTATGATGATATGTATCAGGTAGATACTTGGTATGCATCAGGTAGATGCATGATATGATTAGGATGATCATGGATGACAAGCTTCAGGATGTTGCTCCAGATGACTTGCAGTAGGATGTTGCAGTGATGATGATCAGGATGATCATGTATACATCAGGATGATGTATGGTGAGTATCAGGTTGATACTCTGTGGCCATGGAACAGGTTGTGCAGATAAGCATGTAATTTGTGCCCTGGGAGATTTGCAGATAGTCTTTCGAGGTTTTGCCTATGGCATGTAATTTGTACCCTGGGATATCTGGAAAATGCTCTTTCGAGGTTTTGCTTGGGAGGACATATAATTTGTGCCCTGGGATATCTGCAGATAGTCTTTCGAGTTTTTTCCTATGGCATGTAATTTGTGCCCTGGGATATCTGGCAAATACTCTTTCGAGGTTTTGTCCTATGGCATGTAATTTGTGCCCTAGGAGATCCAATAGGTTGAGCCATGTGCTCGTAATCAGTCCTGGGATGCTCTTTCGAGGTTTTGCCATGACCACATGTAATTTGTGCCTCGGGAGATCCTATAGGTTGAGCCTTGTGCTCGTAATCAGTCCTGGGATGCTTTTTCGAGGTTTTGTGGTGACCACATGTAATTTGTGCCCTAGGAGATCCGATAGGTTGAACCTTGTGCTCGTAATCAGTCCTGGGATTCTCTTTCGAGGTTTTGTGGTGGGGTCACATGTAATAAGTCCTGGAGATCTGGACAGGATGAAAAAGGCCTCAGATGCTCTTTAGGGTTCTTTCTAGTCAAGAAACTCTTTTAAGGTTTTGTGACGCACGTAATAAGTCCCGAGATTTCCACAGTATGGCCAGTGATGATGAAGAACTGCAGGTGGTGGGCCTACATCCAGTATGAAAAAGGATTGGCTCTGTAGAATTTCCTATGACGAGTAGATTCAGAGATTGATTGAGATAGCAACAGCAGTGACGATGATCCAGAGAAGATGACTTATGCTAGAAGACCTGTGTCAAGAAATACCTTCCTAGTTAAGAGGGAGTGTTGATGTATATGTAACTTCGGAATGTATTTCACATATATATGTATATTGTATTCCTATAGAGATATTATTATTCCTCTATACGGAAGTGGTTGTATTCCTATAGAGATGTTATTATTCCTCTATACGGAAGTGTCGTCATTTATATTGTAAGTGTCTTAACTTATACTTGATGGGTTATTAGACCACCTTGTTGGGGTCGGCCCTGTATAAGTCATGTGGGTCAAAGGGTTATTAGACCACCCTATTGGGGGTCGGCCATGTGGGTCAAAGGGTTATTAGACCACCCTAGTGGGGGTCGGCCCAGTCAGCATTCTGTTAAGTGGTTAAGTTGAGGCCGACCTAGTTGAGTAAAGGTCAAGTCAAGTTAGTGTATAAATAGAGAGTGTGTCTCTCTCATTTTACACATTCTATTCTCACACACACTCTTTGGAGAGTGGCACACTTGTGGAGGAGGAGAAGCTGCTGCTAGGAGAAGACTATATCTTGTATTCTGGTTGTATCATTACTCTATCTATCTCTGAGGAAGTTATTGGGGTTTTTCACCTTTATGGTTTTCCCCAAGTAAACTCTGTGTCTCTTGTATGCTTGCATTATTGTGTCCATGATTGATATGCTGTAGATTTTCTGTACATGTTGTTCTCTCAGTTAATATCCTAGATCAGATTGAAGTAAATTCTGAAAATTTAACAGAAAACACCTTTGGTGTAATTAAAAAAAGAAATGAAAGTATTTTCATTTTTTGGAAAAAAATAGAACACCAGAAAAAACTTGTTGGCTAAGAACTAGGTCATAATTTGGGACAAAGGTTTAACCTCAAGTAAGAGAATAGGAGATCATTAGAGATAGTAATGTAGAGGCATGTTCCAAGAGAGAGTTCCTTCCAAGAGAGAAATGGTTTAAGGACCTCCTAACCTTTCTAAATACTATGAATAGTCAAGGCCGCAACAATTTTGACCTTGCTAGGGGTGATTAATAAACTTCGAAAATAAACCCCCCTGCCACACATTTTTCTCCAAAGAGAGGCCTAACCCAAGTCAATGTCTGAAAAATACTTCCATAGATCCTTTTCATATAACTGCATTCACTACCTATCAATTAGCACAAAGGGCCTACACTTGCCAAAACCTCCCAACCCTACGGGATGCAACAAAGGTCCCAATTAATTCTATGAAAGTTGTTAGCATTGAGATTACTCATAAGAATTTGGAGATCCTTTTCAAGATGATAGGTGTACCCAACTTGATGGAACCCAGCATGAACATAATCTTATCACATTAAGTATCTTTGCATTGTCTTTTTACAATTATCAATATTTAATCAACTGTAAATATTAAATTATGATTAAAGTAAAATGTTTAGTATCATTTATGTTTTAAAATCATAACCTTATCAAACTAATTATAATTACATTGCGTTTCCATATCAACATTTATTATATTGTCTTATGTCACGTCCCCTCCCATCCTACCAGCTAGATGGAGAGGATCGTGAGGTTTAAACCGGGCATTTAGCCCCCATATCCATTCATTAAACAAGCATTCAAATGAAAATGAATATATATATATACAAGTATATGTTTATACAATGGAAACACAACGGAAGTTAAGTAAATGCTGTTGATATCTATCATACATTCAAGACTCTGTAACAGCCAATTAAAGACCTTTGCAGATTTATAAAAGATCATATGGAATTGCATAAAATCGTAAAAACACAGCGGAAGTAAATTCATTTACACCATCACCCTACATTCAGATATCCATCAATTAAATCTTTGCAAGAATATACAGGAGAATACTTATCTCAATAAGGCAGTCCCCAGCAACTAGCTATGCAACTGCAACGTTCCACCCAACCATAGGCCAGTGTGCTCCTCAATCTCTCAGCACCACTGCCACCCCCGAGCTGGGCATGATCTCTACAAGGAACCAGGGAACAACAGACTCACACATAGCCAAGCATACACCAAGATGAGCCCAGCCAATCTGCAATTGGGTTTATCAGGCTGCTAGGACATGGAAGGGAAGAATTGCTAAGCTAGTGAGCTCCAGCACAGAGCCAGGGATAACCTTGCAAGATCGATCTAGCTTGGCACCCACAATACCTACACACCCAGCACAAGGAAGTATTCTTTTCACTGCTGTACAGTCCCTCAAGCCATACCTTCCCTATCTAGTGCTCTCAGGGTATGCATAGAAGAATAACCAAAGCCCTCTTGATCTTCTTGAGAGGTTGTCTCCCCCACTAGGTTTATCAAGCCACTTCTATCCACTACCACTCCAAAACTTCAATTCACAAGTTCAAACAAAAAACGAGGATGCACACAACAGCAGAACACCATTATGGGGCAAGATAAAACGTTTTTACAGTGAGATGCATGAGATGGGTTTTCAGCTAACTCAAAAAAACGTGGGAACCCACAAAAACGAAATGGGAAGTTGGGAAACAACCCAGGGAAGCCAAATCCATTTTTAGAAAAACGTCCCTGGGCATTCAGGGGCAAAAACGACCTCCATACAGTCCCCAAAACGTGGCCCTTCTCTCCCAGGCTGCTATATATGCAAAAACGAACTTCCAGGCATGGAAAAATGCAGGATTTGGATGAAAAACATGTAGGGAAAGGCCCAGCTAGCTCCAACTGCGTGAATGAGTGAAGACTGCCTGTTCACAATGGCTTTGGGCATCATTTCGTGGGTGTTCCCTTGCCCAACAAGCAAAAACACGAATTTCCAAGTTGATGGCTTGCCCATGCACGAAATTGGCTACCATACTTCTTCATTTCCAAGGCATTAACTGCCTTAACCAATTTCTTGGAAGAATTAAATGATTGGGTGCATGAGACAAAATGGGTAGTTGGTGGTTTATGGGTTTCCCCATTGACACGTGGATTAACACCATTGGCTCAAGGGTTTAAATAATTTCCCCCCCTTTCCCTTGTAGAATCATGCCCCATCTCTTTTGTTGCATTGCATAGCTAGTTGTGGGTATTTTTCATTAAAATTCGTATTTACATGATGTCTTATATACATTGTGCCCATCTCGCACAAGAACCATAGGCATCTATTTTTAATTGCCGATACATAAAATGCCAAATCAATGGTGGGGCCTTGGCCTTGAGCTCCTCACCATGATTGAATTACCATATTTACATCATTTACGATTTAATACAAAGGGGGTCAAAATGGGGACGTGACATACCCCTCCCCTTACATTAGCACTGTCCTCAGTGCTCATCAAAATTGAACAAAAATGGATATGCCACCCTCATGGCATCCTCCAGTTCCCATGTAGCCTCATCGGGACCGTAGTGCTTCCATTGCACCTTTACCTGTCCGATGGCTCGGTTCCGGAGCAATGTTACTTTCTTGTCTAGGATGCGCAATGGATCGGTTTGGAATTCTCCCTCGGGTTCCACCTGGATCACATCCCAATTAATCACATGGTTAGGATCATGTACATATTTCTTTAGCAAAGAGACATGAAAAACATTATGAGCTTTAGTGCTAGCAGGCAATGCAAGTCTATATGCAACTGGCCCTATTCTTTCAAGCACTTCAAATGGTCCGCAATATCTAGGTGATAGTTTGGCACAACTCCCAAGCTTCAAGGAACTCTTCCTTGATCTCACTCTAAGATATACATGATCCCCAACATTGAATTCCCTATGCATTCTATGTTTATTTGCATAGCTTTTGTGTCTATCCTGGGCTGCTTTCAAATTTTGCCGGATCCTTGCAACCTCTTGTTCCATTTCCTTAAGCAATTCTGGCCCAAGTACAATTCGGTTCACTGGATTGTCCCAAGTCACTGGTGTCCTGCACCTTCTGCCGTACAAAGCCTCATACGGACTCATTCCCAATGATTCTTGATGCCCATTATTGTATGCAAACTCTACCAGGTGTAGATAATCCTCCCACTTGGATGGCTTGTCCATTACATACATGCGAAGCATGTCTTCAAGCACCTGGTTTACTCTTTCTGTTTGCCCGTCTGTTTGAGGATGGTACGCGGTGCTAAAGTTCAACTGTGTACCCAAATCTGCGAAGAGACCTTTCCAAAAATTGGAAGTGAACTTGGTATCCCTGTCAGAAATTATTGCCTTAGGCAACCCATGTAATCTGAAAATTTCCTTCATGAAAATATTTGCAATGGCATCGACTTTATGTGTGGACTTAACCGGTATGAAATGTGCTGCCTTGGTTAACTTGTCCACCACAACCATGATGGAATCATGTTGTCTCTTAGTCATTGGCAATCCTGTAATAAAATCCATGGAAATTATTTCCCATTTCCATTCTGGAATTGGCCCTGGGTGCAATAAACCTGCTGGGTGTTGGTGTTCAACCTTCACCTGCTGACATTCCATGCACTTAGAAATGTATTCAGCAACATCCTTCTTCATGCCTGGCCAGAAATAATATTTTCTTGCTGTAGCAATTGTTTTCTGATATCCTGGGTGACCAGAGTATGGAGCTTTATGGATTTCATCCATAACCATTTCCCTTAAATCTGCCGCATTTGGAACATAGACTCTATTCTTATAGGTAAGAACTTCGTCTTCCTCCAAATGATAACCTTCATACTTCTTGCCAAGGTCTTGCTGCTGCAAATTTTCCTTTATCTGCTCATACACTTCATCCTCAACCATATGGTTAACAATCTGCTGCTTCAAATCTGGTTGGCAAGTACTAAGCGCTACCACATACATTTCATGTACCTTCCTGCTGAGTGCATCAACCACCTTGTTTTCTTTCCCTTTTATGTGTTTGATCTCAAAATCAAATTCACACAAAAATTCCAACCATCTAGCTTGCCTAGCATTTAACATTGGCTGATCAAACAAGTATTTCAGTCCACAATGGTCTGTCCTTAACTCAAATTTTCTTCCCATTAAGTAATGCCTCCACATCTTTAAAGCATGTACTATGGCTGCAAGCTCTATATCATGAGTAGCGTAGTTCTTCTCATGCTCCTTCAACTTTCTTGACTCATAGCATATCACGTGGTTGTATTGCATAAGAACTCCTCCCAGTCCTTGATTGCATGCATCGGTACACACCACAAAGTCTTTTTCTGGGTCTGCAATCTTCAAAATAGGTGCACTTGTAAGAAGATTCTTCAACCGCTGAAAACTTTCCTCACATCTTGGTGACCATTCAAATTTTATCCCCTTCTTTTGCAAAGAGGTGATCGGGTTTGCAACCTTGGAGAATCCCTCGATAAACCTCCTGTAGTAACCAGCAAGGCCCATAAAAGATCTCACATCAGTCACATTCCTTGGAGATGGCCAATTCATAATGGCTTCAATCTTCTCAGGGTCTACAGATATTCCTTCGTCGGATATGATGTGACCCAAATAATGAATTCTATCTTTATAAAAGTCACATTTGCTCAACTTTGCATACAACTTATGCTCCCTTAGTAACTGCATTGTCATTCTCAAATGTTCTTCATGCTCTTCCTCATTCTTAGAATAGATGAGAATGTCGTCTAGGAATACAAGAACAAACTTGTCCAAATACTTGCTAAAAACATTATTCATGAGACACATGAATGTAGCTGGTGCATTTGTGAGACCGAATGGTACCACTACAAACTCATAGTGTCCATACCTTGTTCTAAAGGCTGTCTTGTGAATATCTTCTTCTTTGATTCTTACCTGATGGTAACCAGACCTCAAGTCAATCTTTGAGAATACCTTTGCTCCTCTCATTTGGTCAAAAAGGTCATCAATCCGGGGCAATGGGTATTTGTTCTTCACAGTGACTTTGTTCAACTACCTGTAGTCAATACATAACCTGAGTGTTCCATCTTTCTTTTTCACAAATAGAACGGGCGCTCCCCACGGGGATACACTGGGCCTAATATATTTCTTTTCCAGCAACTCTTGTAATTGCATTTTCAATTTGAGCAATTCTGGTGTACTCATCCTGTAGGGTGTCTTAGACACTGGTGCCGCCCTTGGCACAAGTTCAATTGTAAAGTCAATGTCTCTCTTTGGAGGAAGTCCTGGGATCTCATCAGGAAAAACATCCCTGAATTCTTGCAATACATGATAGTCCTCCAATTTAAGAGTTTCATTCTCAGCTGCCTCTAAAATGTGGGCTGCATACAATTGACATCCCTTCCTATAGAACTTCTTTAGTTGCATGGTTGAAACCTGTCTAACAGAAGTCACCTTTGGAATGCCTTTTACAACCCTCAGGTTTCCTTCTTCGTCCATGCATTCGAATGTCTTATTGTAGCAGTCAAGTTTAACTCGGTGTGCTTCTAACCAATCCATTCCAATGAGAATATCATAGGAACCCAGTGGAAAAATATTCAGATCTGCATAAGTGAATAGCCCATCCATCTCTAATGGACATTTCTCTATTATTTCACTAACTTTTCTCTTGGTCCCAGTGGCTAGTTGAACTAACCATGATTTACTATGCTTTAATTTCTTGAAAGCACAAACCTCAACAATTCTAGGGGTAACATAACTGTGAGTAGATCCAGGATCAATCAAAATAGAAACAGATTGCTTAGCAATCTTACCTTCAACTTCAACCACAGTTGACTGATGATCTGCTTGGCGGTCTTCTACTACTGCATAGATTCTAGGGATTGTCCTCGCCACTTGACCCACAGTTCCAGCTCCTTGGATGTTGTGAACTTGATTCGCGTTCCCATTCCGATGTGGACAGTTCCTAAGCATGTGGTCTCCTCCACAACCCCAACATTGAAGTGGTTCTCTTGGCTCCTTTGGATCTCTTGGCTTGTCTCCCATCATCCTGGTTGGCTTAGTCACAACCTGTGATGGCTGCCTTTGCTGATTCTTGAATTGAGGAGGCTTGAACCCTTTCTTCCTTTGATCAAACTTCTCATTTTTCTTATCCTTCCATGCCTTATGGAATTCTGGTTTGCTTCTGTTTTGATCAAAGCAATACTTGGCCTTTCTTATGGCCTCCTCTAGAGTTCGAGGTTCATCAAACTCAATTCTGTCTTTATATGACTGGGGCAGTCCACTTAGGAAACGCTGAATTTTGACCTTATCATCTCGAATATACTTGACATACCTCAGCAGCTCCAAGAACTTGTTTGCATATTCTTCCATGGTCGATTGCCCCAATCTCAACTCATGGAACTCTTTGATCTTATCATCATAGTACCTATCAGAGAGGTACTTCTGCTTGAAGTATTTCTTGAACTGCTTCCACACGATCTTCCTTTCGTTGATCTTCTTCACTTGTCGGGTGTGTTCCCACCATATAGATGCTCTTCCATTCAAGTTGAAGATGGCTACCCTTGCCTTCATATTCCCCGAGTAGTCTTGGACTTGGAAATACTTTCTCATCCCAAGAAGCCAAGTCTCAGCTTCTTGACCCGACTTTATCTCTCCATCAAATGTAGGAGGTTTTGCCTTCTTAAATTCCCCATGTGAATTGTTCTTGTAGTGTTTCTTCCTCTTACTCATGTGAGATGAAGAGCTTGAACCCTCAATGGATTCTTCCGAATCAGATGATTCATTAGAAGATATTTCTGGAGTATATGTCCTATCTGTGGAAACTCTTCTTGGGCTACTGGCCCTCTTACGATAATTTCTTCTAGAGCTACTCCCACCCCTTTCTAGATTTGATATCTGATGCCCAGAGTTTATTTGTCTTTGGATGTCTGTCAAACTCTGCAGCATGGCTGCATTCAACTGATTTTGTTCTTCCTGAGCTTTAATCATCCTTTCATTATCTTCCCTACAGCTTTGCAACTCCACCCTTAGGCTTCTCATGGTGGCTACAACATTTGGAGGGGTCTCTTGATTTCTTCTCCCATTAGATTCTGTTTCAGCATTCTCAACCTGTATGTTCTCCCCCATGGCATCTGTCTCAGGCTCATAGGGATCCTGTGCATCATTCATGATGTTCATTTTCTTGGCCCAACCAAGATCCAAAACTCTCTGACTGTATTATCTAGAGTGTTACCTTGCTGTAACTGTGACTCTCTGAAATGTGTTCATCAGCACAATTGTTAGCTGCATTATATTCTCAGAATTCATAACTTACTTCATGCACGTGGAAAAATGCCATACTGACAATTCGTCAAATCACAACAACGAAATATGAGGGGAAAAAGAAAAAGGGGGTCAAGGGGGCTTGCCCCCTTCCACTGCAGGGCGGGTCGAGGGCAGCGCCCTCGTTTGTTTGTTTGTTTGTTTTTTTTTTTTTTTTTTTTTAGGAATCACGCCACATCGGGCGGTTCGCGAAATCCTGCCGCAATGGGCAGTTCGCTGAATCCTGCCGCGATGGACGGTTGGCTGATTGCTCCCGCAACTACGGGGCGGTTCACTATATGCTCCCGCAACTGTGGGGCGATTGGCTGTAGCCTTCCGTAGTTGCGGGGCGCTTCGGTGACGGCTTCCGCAATTGAGGAGCAGTTCGCCGAACGCTTCCGCAATGGCGGGGCGATTTAACGAGCGGAGCCATTCGGCGAAGGCTTCCGCAGTTGCGGAGCCATTCGGCGAATGCTCCCGCAATTGCGGATCCATTCGACGAAGGCTTCCGCAGTACCGGAGCCGTTCGCGGAATGCTTCCCCGTTTTCGGGTGTTTTTTCAGAATGATTCGGCGAAGTCTTCCGCAGTTGCGGAACGATTCGCCAAAGTCTTTCGCAGTTGCGGAATGATTCGGCGAAGTCTTCCGCAGTTGCGGAACGATTCGCCGAAGTCTTCCGCAACTTCGGAACGACTCGCCGAACTCTTCCGCGTTTCGGAACGATTCGCGGAATCCTTCCGAAATTTCGGAAGAGAATTCCTTCCGCAATTTCGGAAGAGAATTCTTTCCGAAAAAATTCCGATACTTAGAAAATTTTTCACTTAAAAACATTTTTCTCCGCTGTTTCGGAGCCATTGGCTGAATTCTTCCGCAATTTCGGGAAGGTTCGCAGAATCCTTCCGCAATTTCGGGAAGGTTCGCCGAACTCTTCCGCAATTGCGGGAAGGTTCGCGAAACCTTTCCGAAATTTCGGAACGACTTCACGAAACGGCTTAAAACAAAATTCTTTTCAAAAACAGACTTAAACCAAATTTTTTTCAAAACTCATAAGACAACAATTTTCTTGTAATTGCTATCAGATTTGGCCCATAGAGGCCCAATGCTGCAACGCTACTCTGATACCATTCTGTCACGTCCCCTCCCATCCTATCAGCTAGATGGAGAGGATCGTGAGGTTTAAACCGAGCATCTAGCCCCCATATCCATTCATTAAACAAGCATTCAAATGAAAATGAATATATATATATACAAGTATATGTTTATACAATGGAAACACAACGGAAGTTAAGTAAATGCTGTTGATATCTATCATACATTCAAGACTCTGTAACAGCTAATTAAAGACCTTTGCAGATTTATAAAAGATCATATGGAATTGCATAAACTCGTAAAAACACAGCGGAAGTAAATTCATTTACACCATCACCCTACATTTAGATATCCATCAATTAAATCTTTGCAAGAATATACAGGAGAATACTTATCTCAATAAGGCAGTCCCAAGCAACTAGCTATGCAACTGCAACGTTCCACCCAACCATAGGCCAGTGTGCTCCTCAATCTCTCAGCACCACTGCCACCCCCGAGCTGGGCATGATCTCTACAAGGAACCAGGGAACAACAGACTCACACATAGCCAAGCATACACCAAGATGAGCCCAGCCAATCTGCAATTGGGTTTATCAGGCTGCTAGGACATGGAAGGGAAGAATTGCTAAGCTAGTGAGCTCCAGCACAGAGCCAGGGATAACCTTGCAAGATCGATCTAGCTTGGCACCCACAATACCTACACACCCAGCACAAGGAAGTATTCTTTTCACTGCTGTACAGTCCCTCAAGCCATACCTTCCCTATCTAGTGCTCTCAGGGTATGCATAGAAGAATAACCAAAGCCCTCTTGATCTTCTTGAGAGGTTGTCTCCCCCACTAGGTTTATCAAGCCACTTCTATCCACTACCACTCCAAAACTTCAATTCACAGGTTCAAACAAAAAACGAGGATGCACACAACAGCAGAACACCATTATGGGGCAAGATAAAACGTTTTTACAGTGAGATGCATGAGATGGGTTTTCAGCTAACTCAAAAAAATGTGGGAACCCACAAAAACGAAATGGGAAGTTGGGAAACAACCCAGGGAAGCCAAATCCGTTTTTAGAAAAACGTCCCTGGGCATTCAGGGGCAAAAACGACCTCCATACAGTCCCCAAAACGTGGCCCTTCTCTCCCAGGCTGCTATATATGCAAAAACGAACTTCCAGGCATGGAAAAATGCAGGATTTGGATGAAAAACATGTAGGGAAAGGCCCAACTAGCTCCAACTGCGTGAATGAGTGAAGACTGCCTGTTCACAATGGCTTTGGGCACCATTTCGTGGGTGTTCCCTTGCCCAACAAGCAAAAACACGAATTTCCAAGTTGATGACTTGCCCATGCACGAAATTGGCTGCCATACTTCTTCATTTCCAAGGCATTAACTGCCTTAACCAATTTCTTGGAAGAATTAAATGATTGGGTGCATGAGACAAAATGGGTAGTTGGTGGTTTATGGGTTTCCCCATTGACACGTGGATTAACACCATTGGCTCAAGGGTTTAAATAATTTCCCCCCCTTTCCCTTGTAGAATCATGCCCCATCTCTTTTGTTGCATTGCATAGCTAGTTGTGGGTATTTTTCATTAAAATTCGTATTTACATGATGTCTTATATACATTGTGCCCATCTCGCACAAGAACCATAGGCATCTATTTTTAATTGCCGATACATAAAATTCCAAATCAATGGTGGGGCCTTGGCCTTGAGCTCCTCACCATGATTGAATTACCATATTTACATCATTTACGATTTAATACAAAGGGGGTCAAAATGGGGACGTGACATACCCCTCCCCTTACATTAGCACTGTCCTCAGTGCTCATCAAAATTGAACAAAAATGGATATGCCACCCTCATGGCATCCTCCAGTTCCCATGTAGCCTCATCTGGACCGTAGTGCTTCCATTGCACCTTTACCTGTCCGATGGCTTGGTTCCGGAGCAATGTTACTTTCTTGTCTAGGATGCGCAATGGATCGGTTTGGAATTCTCCCTCTGGTTCCACCTGGATCACATCCCAATTAATCACATGGTTAGGATCATGTACATATTTCTTTAGCAAAGAGACATGAAAAACATTATGAGCTTTAGTGCTAGCAGGCAATGCAAGTCTATATGAAATTGGCCCTATTCTTTCAAGCACTTCAAATGGTCCGCAATATCTAGGTGATAGTTTGGCACAACTCCCAAGCTTCAAGGAACTCTTCCTTGATCTCACTCTAAGATATACATGATCCCCAACATTGAATTCCCTATGCATTCTATGTTTATCTGCATAGCTTTTGTGTCTATCCTGGGCTGCTTTCAAATTTTGCCGGATCCTTGCAACCTCTTGTTCCATTTCCTTAAGCAATTCTGGCCCAAGTACAATTCGGTTCACTGGATTGTCCCAAGTCACTGGTGTCCTGCACCTTCTGCCGTACAAAGCCTCATACGGACTCATTCCCAATGATTCTTGATGCCCATTATTGTATGCAAACTCTACCAGGTGTAGATAATCCTCCCACTTGGATGGCTTGTCCATTACATACATGCGAAGCATGTCTTCAAGCACCTGGTTTACTCTTTCTGTTTGCCCGTCTGTTTGAGGATGGTACGCGGTGCTAAAGTTCAACTGTGTACCCAAATCTGCGAAGAGACCTTTCCAAAAATTGGAAGTGAACTTGGTATCCCTGTCAGAAATTATTGCCTTAGGCAACCCATGTAATCTGAAAATTTCCTTCATGAAAATATTTGCAATGGCATCGGCTTTATGTGTGGACTTAACCGGTATGAAATGTGCTGCCTTGGTTAACTTGTCCACCACAACCATGAAACATTTGTCAGGATACCAAAATTTCTTATTTTTACTTTGTCCAACATGAACTCATAATATGGCACAAACCATAATTTCTTATGTTTACTTTGTCCAACCTGAAATCATAGTTGATTTCACTTGCTTTAAGCCTTCTTAGCCATGTCAAAGGTGTAACTACTTCGATAATAAAACATTGTTGATTTTTTACCACAAAACTAAATACAAGTTCCTAAGGTGAATCATTTTCTTGCTATTGTACTTCAGGTGCAACTATTTGTTACAAGTTGGTTTAAGCATGCTGACCACTCATGCATGCATGCACATAAAACATTAAATTAACATCCATTATTAGATATATTCACAGAGGAAATGTTTTCATGTAAAGATGCATGCTACACATCTCACTTAAACACTTGTTTCTATACAAGTAGGTGGAGTGTAATGCATTGTTTTAAAGGTAACCAGTTTCTATTGGTCCAACAATCTTGTGTGTAAATGGCTATTGTTTTTGCTAAACCTAACCATAATTAAATGGGAATGTATGATAGTATAATCCAGTAAATTAAGACAAGAAGTATTAACATTAGCTTCTTCCCATTTAATGCTACAAAAGGGTACACTTAAGAAAACAACATCCACATGTTTAGGGTTTAATAAGCTCAAATGCCATTAGTCTCTGCCCATATATGATAGGGCCAACTAATCTAGATGTTTTGGCTTGTCAAACCAGAGGGGTTTTGGATGATTCCTTCTGCCAATCAAAGTGGTTGTCGTGTCATTCTAATGACTGATTCTAACCCTTATTGAATCAACTGTGTCAAACAGTTACATGTATAAATGCATTCTTGATGATGTTTCAACCATCACATTACCTTCCAAAACTTAATAATCTCAACTACACATGAAGACTAACTGTTGTACATTTATTGATGATTCATTAGTTGTTGTATGTTGTAAGAAAGAGCCTTCCTGCCTTCATGTCCATCCTTAGTAGTGAACATGCTTGAGCAACATCAACATTTATGTAGATTTCCTGTGTACATAGATGTCAATATTCCAGAAACATGCAAGATATGGGGTAGATAGCTGACCCACAAGATTATAAGTTTAATGATCTACAAGGGATACAAATAAAAAAGGGTCGACTGGTCTCGTAGACAAGGGAGAGATAGAAATGGCATGAATGGAGTGTTGGTTGTCGATAACCCATAAGGTAGTGTGACATTTTCCTCATTTTATTAATTGGGTGGGAGATGACCTGGTACATATTCCTTGTGTATAGTAAGAATTCAAAACCTCAAAGGACTTTGGTATTGCCTTTACTTAAACGAACATGATTATGCCATAACTAAATTTGGAAGCTGCATGTAATTTCAACATGATTATAGTTGACATCATTTGGCCCCTTCAAACACCTAATAAATTTGATTTGTGATATTTTATGAAATTGGGTCACAAACTCCAATCATTACAGGAGCGCGTTCAACACTCACACATTGCACTAGAAACTACAGAGAACAGTTCAACACATCAAAACCATTTTTGACTTGGACCGAGACTCTCATATTACCTGCAACTCTAAACCAAAATATCCCATATAACCACGAAACTTATACACAAGCTCAAAGGCACACTATATAACTCTCCATCATGTTCCAAGCTCCAAAAGAAACTCGAAATACATCAAGAACACTCGAACTACATCACCCTCCATAAAAATTTCCAACACATGAATCAACTCGACCGACACGAAGACACACCACAACAAGCTGAAATAAAAACCCCTAACTATAAAATCCGAGCGAAGGTAGCCAAAATCAAACCAAGAAAGTTGTTGGTTGTCGATCACCTTCTTGAGGTTTCCAGTGTAGACATAGGTACTTTGCGGTTCAAGGAACCAACAAAACCCCAATTCACCAGCCCTTTCGGCAACAGGCTGCGCACAGCCTGAGGTCTGACCCAAGGCGAAGCTAGAGGGGGAGGTTGCGGAATCAAGTTTCCACAACCGGGTGATGCGATGGGGGGAAAGCTAATAAGTAGCGCACTTCTTGCGAGTTGCACGGATAGATACTGTGCGAACTTGCTGTTCCGCATCAGATACTTCAGCGTGCAACTGCGCTCGTGCACGTGCTCCTTCAGCGCACAACTGCGCTCACACCTCCAATGACTGTGCGATACATGATACCTTTGTGTTACGACAGTAAGCTATCAAGAGCTACCTCATAGCAACCTTCAATGACTCAGCGCATCCATGAGACTGCGCATACTTGCCAAGATGTTCAATTCTAACCATTCTACTTAATGTCCTTTATCCCTTTACTCCATTCAAGTCTTATTAGTAAATTGTGGATGGTTTAATAACATACGTTACTGCGCGCTCCAACGCTGCGCTTAAACTCAATGTTCACTACTTGACCAATAGATAGCTTCATACATTCCAATCGACAGATTCATACATGTTGAATACTTAACAGTCCTCTGCGCATGCATTACTTAACATATTATTCCCATTCACTGCGGCAAATACATATAAAAGCAATCACATACAGAAGTTTCCAGCATTAAACATACATATCAAGCAATTAAGCAATCGTAAAAACACATTGGTCACACAACACAGAATTTAACGTGGTTCACCCCTCGGATGGAGGCTACGTCCACAAGAACGGTTGTTAATATTACTCTTAATGGGAAGGGTACAACCATTCTTAGTCTACACACTCAGCTACAGACTCTCTTCTCTCTCTCAGATAGGTTTCTGCGCACTCAGCTGCAGAGCCTTTACAATGGCTGTCTAAGCTTAAGATTCTACAATAATCAACACTTAACCAAAATGAAGAGTTCATCAACCCAACCAACAACCCTTTCCCATACAAAATCATGCCTATTTATAGATTATGCACACAGGCATATCTTTACAATTCATAAGCAAAAACCCTTAGGTCTACAAAATCGGCGTGGCTAACTGCCACCCTAGCTGTCGCCGTCGACAGCTTACTCGGTGTGTTCCAGATGGGCCACTTGTGGCTCACACGCTCTTCTGACAGCCGCAGTCCTCGAAGCGGTTACAACTGCATCATGGCCTGTCCCTTTCCACTCCTTCGCCTGCCTGTCGCCATCGGCATCGTCGCCTAGCTTCTCAACTACTTTCCGCCATACATTTGAACAAGTCGCTTTCATCTGCCATCCACCTATTCCTTACCCAAACTAGGTCATATCCTCATTTGACCTTTACCCATGTTTTGCCCCAAAAGTAGCTTATGCGCTACTATGCGCATCGACCTGCTGCGCGACTGTGCCTTAGTCATTTCCATCGCGCGACACACGCAAAACCTCAAATTGTTCGTCTCCTGCCGCCGTGCGCAATGCGCTGTCACCAAAACTGCTTTCTCTTCCTGCCGCAACGCGCAATGCGCAATGATCAAAATTGCCTTTTCTTCCTACTGTAGCGCACTACGTGTGATTTCCCATACTTGTATATTTTTCCAACCCACTTGGGCCCCGCCCAACAGGCCCCTAACACTCACCTGTGGCTCGTCCCGAGCCAATTCCACTTGCGGACTCTGGTGCCACGTCTTTCATTGTCCCAAGCTTTACTGTGAAGCTTTGCAGAGTTTGCTGCAACTCCGCAACTACGTTCTTGGCTTTTTGTTCGAACTTAGTGGAAAATCCAGATAGGTTGCGATGAACATCGCATCGACATCCCTCTAAAGATGAATATCATGGTGATGTTTCTCTTGAAACGGACTGACGAGGCGCGGCTCGCTGTCATGTACTTCTTGCCAACGACCGTCATTCGCGCAGAACCTTGAACATCTACCTCTTGTGTGCCTTTCTAAGTGGTCCATCGGTTGTCTGGCTGGCGCACAAGTTCTTCCACATCACCAAGTCGGGAAACAGGCTGGATGTTCTGGCACATCTGTTTCGCAGCTCAGGTTGTCTCCTGTTGAGCTCTATCCGCCCTTGCTCCCGGTGAGTCTATATGCAGGGAGACCATGGTTCTTTCCATGATCAGTAATCGCGTAGACATCTCGGATGAAACTCAATGGTTAAGCCTACCGAGTGCCGCATTACTCTTATCGGTTAGGAACTCCATAGACATCTTGGATGAAACCCCAGGGTGATGCCTCCTGAGGACTACAGCAGATGCCTCTGCCGATTGCTCATGGACGCTTGTCATCCTAGATCTTAGAGAACCTGTGGTGCTTCTACTGGAGATGAAGTGCACCATGGCACCTGGTCAGTTATCTCGTCCAAGGCCTTCTTGGCCTGTCTCTCAACTAGCAACTCTCAGGGTATATCCCAGGCTCAGTCACGACCCTGGTCAAAGATGATAACTAGGAATTGTGTTCTCAACGCCTCTAGGGTTCAATATATATAGCCTGCTTCATTGACGTTCCTATATGTTAGAATCCCCGGGGAGGATCAGCTTCGCATGATTCGCGTGCTCTGAACTGAGGTAGCCACGTTGGCATTCATGTAAAATGATTAACGGGTGCCGTCCCGCCATGATATGTGATTAGTGCTAATCATGCGTCTTTACGGTGGCTGCGTGCCAAGTGTCGATTTAGCGACCTGCCGCGTGGGTAGCTAGACAATCATTTCTAAATGTGATGGGCTTTTACTCGTGTCTTCTGGACGTCTTGTGTCATGTCGATCTGAACCGCATCTTCCGCCGTCGGTATCTCAGTTGTGACCATTATCAAGTATTGTCAAGTGGTCTGACGGTCTTCTAATGAGTAGCTATGACAGTGCGGGCATTTCAGATAAGGTCGCACTGTCTCTGGGGAACAACTTTCCCTGATGCTCTTCGTGTCAAGCATTCAGCTACCTTTGTGAACAACATCTCGGCCTAGTACCGTGTTTCTCCTTTCCTTTTCCAACGGTGCTGAACTTTGAACCAGTTATGTGTGGGAACGTAAATCTCAGTCTCCTCTTTTCTTGTACGGGCTGTGGTGCAGCTTCAATACTCTGGTTCCTGCAATGTTAACAAAATCATCAAACTCTGCGTAAAGATAGAGAGCTATAGTGCTAAAGAGGGTAGAGAGGTCCTGATGATGATGTTGATTGAGGTTGTTAATTACTGTCATCGCGTTGCAGTCTTCAATGTCAATGTAGTCAGCAAGACTACATTCCAAAACTGTCACGGCTATGTGGAATATATCAAAAACTGTCATTTCATCCGCTTGATCGTCAAACTCGAGAATGTCAATGGTACCAGTGAGGAATTGATTTATTGATATTACCTCCCTCCTCAGCAGAAGTAGTTCCTCTGGACTGAAGGTCTCTTCATCGTAGATTGGTCCCGACAACGAAACCATTTGTTTGCTGTCGATCACCTTCTTGAGGTTTCCAGTGTAGACCCAGGTACTTTGCGGTTCAAGGAACCAACAAAACCCCAATTCACCGGCCCTTTCGGCAATAGGCTGCGTGCAGCCTGAGGTCTGACCCAAGGCGAAGCTGGAGGGGTGGTTGTGGAATCAAGTTTCCACAACCAGGTGATGCGATGGGGGGAAAGCTAATAAGTAGCGCACTTCTTGTAGGTTGCGCGGATAGATACTGCACGAACCTGCTGTTCCGCGTCGGATACTTCAGCGCGCAACTGCGCTCGTGCACTTGCGCCTTCAGCGCACAATTGTGCTCGCACCTCCAATGACTGTGCGATACAGGATACCTTTGCGTTATGACAGTAAGCTATCAGGAGCTACCTCGCAGCAACCTTCACTGACTCAGCGCATCCATGAGACTGCGCGTCCTTGCCAAGATGTTCAATTCTAACCATTCTACTTAATGTCCTTTATCCCTTTACTCCATTCAAGTCTTATTAGTAAATTGTGGATGGTTTAATAACATACGTTACTGCGCGCTCCAACGCTGCGCTTAAACTCAGTGTTCACTACTTGACTAATAGATAGCTTCATACATTCCAATCGGCAAATTCATACATGTTGAATACTTAACATTCCTATGCGCATGCATTACTTAACATATTATTCCCATTCACTGCGGCGAATACATATAAAATCAATCACATACAGAAGTTTCCAGTATTAAACATACATATCAAGCAATTAAGCAATCGTAAAAACACATTGGTCACACAACACAGAATTTAACGTGGTTCACCCCCCGGATGGAGGCTACGTCCACAAGAACGGTTGTTAATATTGCTCTTAATGGGAAGGGTACAACCGTTCTTAGTCTGCGCACTCAGCTGTAGACTCTCTTCTCTCTCTCAGATAGGTCTCTTCGCACTCAGCTGCAGAGCCTTTACAATGGCTGTCTAAGCTTAATATTCTATAATAATCAACACTTAACCAAAATGAAGAGTTCATCAACCCAACCAACAACCCTTTCCCATACAAAATCATGCCTATTGATAGATTATGCACACAGGCATATCTTTACAATTCGTAAGCAAAAACCCTTAGGTCTACAAAACCGGCGTGGCTAACTGCCACCCTAGCTGTCGCCGTCGATAGCTTACTCCACGTGTTCCAGCTGGGCCACTCTTGTCTCACATGCTCTTCTGATAGCCGCAGTCCTCCAAGCGGTTACAACTGCATCATGGCCTGCCCCTTTCCACTCCTTCGCCTTCCTGTCGGCATCGGCATCGTGGCCTAGCTTCTCAACTGCTTGCTGCCACATGTTTGAACAAGACGCTTTCATCTTCCATCCACCTGTTCCTTACCCAAACTAAGTCATATCCTCGTCTGACCTTTACCCATGTTCTGCCCCAAAAGTAGCTTATGCGCTACTATGCGCTTCGACCTGCTGCGTGACCGTGCCTTAGTCATTGCCATTGTGCGACACGTGCAAAACCTCAAATTGTTCGTCGCCTGCCGCCGTGCGCAATGCGCTGTCACCAAAACTGCTTTCTCTTCCCGCCGCAACGCGCAATGCACAATGATCAAAATTGCCTTTTCTTCCTGCTGCAGTGCGCTACGCGCGATTTCCCATACTTGTATATTTTTCCAACCTACTTGGGCCCCGCCCAACAAAAGTATCCTTCATAAATTCCCCCTAAAACTGCTCCACAAAATCTACAAAAATGACCACATTCCTCTATGCCGACATCCTTACAAGTCTTCAAGTAACCTGCGCACTGAGCTCAAGGGTTTGCAACTCCATTTCTGTTGTTTTCTTTGGACCCGAGACCTTATCAAGGAATTTATCCACAAAAGTTATCACATAAATAGCCATACAAAAAATAGTATCTACAAACAAGAACAAATCCTTTTCAGACTATTTTATTCGGCCTATTCATCAATAAAACCTTGATGATTTTCTAAATGGAATAGTTGCAGAATATATATATATAGAGAGAGAGTGTATAAACATGTTATTTCTGTTAGGCTCGGACTTAAAATAATCATCTCATACATCAATAGCGTGCAATTGGGGGGCTATGAGAATTGAAGATCGAATGTAGTAGACAAGTTAAACTATTTAATTTAGAGGTTAGGAGCTCATAGAAGCTTTTCATCACAGATACAAATGCATTGATTGAGGTACCCGCTTCTACACATCAATCAAACATCAAACCTTTTTCAAACCTCAACCTCTATCGAAGAACCTCGATAGCATTCTTAAGGGAAGCACCACGTATCCCTAAGGCTAGCAACCCTCAATGAAATTGCCCAGGTGACCGTATTTAACCTCTGTTTATTGAGGTGATAGTTTGGTTTACCAACATTAAATGCTCTAAAAAATTTGTGCTTGGACAACCAAAATTTTACTTGGTTAGCCTCGTTTTTATGGAATCTTTATTTTGGGTTTTTTCATTCTTATTTTCTTGTTGTAAGCCTTTATCTGCTATGGGTCTATATAGAATGACCATTATAGGTCCACATAACTTATGCCATGTAGATCCACATGGATGATGCCTTCCAAGCCCACAGGGTGAACCCGCAAGAAGGAAGCTTGTATTAGCAGTACTTCATCCTGAAAAATAAAAACTACTATAAGCTAATGAAAATTACGACAACCCAAACACCATCTTTGCTCATGCGGACAAAAGGGAAAATAAGTAGAAGCCCATTGCTACTTGTTCTCTCCTGATTAACATTTAATTCTATAAGATAGATATTTTTTTCCACATGCAAAAAGCATTTCACCGTGATAACTAATAAGCAAGAGAATCGAATAAGGAAGTGCATTTTTAATAAAAATGGAAGGATCAAATAAAGCGTAAGCATATGCTTGTATAACACAGATACAATATACTAGAAACGAAGCACTTTTTATGAACAATATATAGACCCATCTAACGCCAAGTCTAATAGTGCACTTAGATGTTGTGAAGCTCGAGGTTGCATATCTTAATCCAATATTTGATAGTTGGCCATTTGTGCAAATTAGAGATATGCCTCCTTGAGATTCATAACATGGAGGTGCATATCAAACCAGGATGTACAAAAACATGTGCTAATGTCTATATTAAATGCACCCTATGACCTGTTACAAAACAAAAGTGTTAATGGATCCCCATCGCACCAGAGCTAGAACACCTTGCTTCTGAACGATTTCATTTTTTGATAGAAATGTAATTATTTAAAAAGAATCCTAAACATCTATAAGAAAACATCCTCTAAAGGGAAATTTGGAACTAAAATAGAAATATATTTAAAAGCTATGAATCTAATGGTGATCGAGTTCATAATATATAGCAGAAGGGGTGAAATGAATATATAGAGGAATTCTTACATGAGCATACTTCTCGGAGACCACAAATTGGCTTGAAATGCATGTGGGTAACACTGTTTCTAGCTCAAAACCAATGAAGTCCAATACAAGAGGTTGGACAAGTACGTAAACAAATTTTGTCACCTGAAATCTATTGGGCCCTGTCATGACAAGGCAACAATGGAATCCATCCTAACAACCGTTTCAATGCATAATCCAATTAGTCTTGTTTCCTTTAGGTGTTTTTTCAGACATAAAAAAGAAGATCCTTCTTGATGCCAACATGCTTGTTACTGGTCTTATCAATGATGGGTTTATCTGCACATGTGGCTTTCTAGTATCCTGAGTTGGCCATCTTGTTGGGGCGAGAGCCATTTGGATACTTCTTGTCCCTCAGAGTGAAGAAATACCTCTCCTTTCCCTAAACAAAGCCTTTTCTGCAAGGATGGAAAACGTGTGTTAGACCAGAGCAAATAACAATTTCTTATAATTGAAAGACAACAAGAATGAAATGAATAATGATCATTTCCAATTGCAGGAACACGGCATCAATACATTCATTTTAAGGACATGGGCATATGAAAATGCAAGGATGCTATAAAAATGGATTCAGCTTAAAACATAAGAATACCCATGTCCAAGAATGGGATATAACATAATTCATACCCACATATAATGAGATGATTCATTTTTAGATAAAGGGTTAATGAGATACATGTGAGTACCCGTTCTAAGACACATAAAGGCACTCGTATGCATAAATGGGACAAAATAATTCAGTTTTGAGTTATCTAAAAAACACTAACACTTCTTTTGTAATCCCCATCTTACACTAGCAAAATACCAAATTTAATGAGGAAACTGTTACATAAAAAGGTTTGTTAAGCAAGAATAGTAGTCAACCAAAGTTTTTTTGTTTGAAAAAGGAACAACAACAAGATCATAGTTCAAATAACCTCAATAATAAACTCTAATATCCATGGAAAGCGGTGAATTTGCAGGCAAAATCCCATTGTTTTGGAATTGGTATTGAATGGAAACACAGAGTTTCATATGCCTGAGCACACCGGCTCTTGAGCGACAATAAATTCTTGTGTCATAGCTACCTTACGATCGCCAGTTCGGCCTCAAAGGTCTTCCCTAGGTTGTTGTGCTCATCGTTCTCAGAAATGCATTTCATTACAATGATTGAGCCACCACTAGGAAAAAACGCCTTGTAAACCCTACCAAACCCGTGCCCATCCACTATGTCTAACTTCGACTACAACTGCACGACACTCAATCTAGTGACGCTTTAGAGCCTCCTGAACAACATAGCGTACGACTTCTTCTACAACAAGCTACAAGTTGTACCGAATGGACGATCAAGTATAATTAAAGCACCTCGCAGTGGACCGGCACAGGTCTCCACCACCGCCCAACTATTAAATGAGAGGAACATCCAAACGGTGAGACAACTGAACGACGAATGACGAACAACATATTTTCACCGTTGGTTGAACATGAACATAATAATAGGAAATTTTGTCCAATTTTAACTTTTCGTTTAGTTTAATTTTGTGTATGGTTGATAACCAATTATTCCTAAATTCAACCATCATACTTACCTAATACCGTACAATGTCAAAGTCCATTCATTAATAATATAGTATAATTTAAAGTCCTAACCTAAAATTTAGTGTCACTCCAACCATGGACACAATGACCATGGCATAGACCATAAAGTCCATCCAACTATCGACCATTTTGGTTGACCATGAACATAATGACCATGTTCATAGGCCATATCAATTTGCAATGAACATAATGGCCATGGTCAATGTTAACGGACAATCCATTCGACCGGAGGCGAGCCGGATCTCCCTAGATCAATGCGAGTCTAGAACAAATAAAACACACTACAAATGTGTTTCCTAGATCTACTTAAGGATCAAGTGCTAGATGTCTTACCTCTTTGATTCGCTATCATTTCTCCTGCTATGTTTCTCTACGTCCCACGGTCGTCAGATCCAAGCTGCAAGACCTGTCAAGACACAGAAAAGAGAAACGAGTAAAGAGCATCTATACAATAAGAGATCTATGTAAACAGTTAAGCAAGTAAACAAGACAACATCATCATACATAAGAGACAATATTGGTGGAAAGCATTTGTATTACTGCAAATAGATGAGTGCATGATAGAGATATAGAACTACAACCAATGACTTAACGTAGCATCCCTTCTCCACACAATCCAATTGCTAAGCCCTTCCAAGGAAGCATGTGAGTCTCCAAGAGGTGAGGGAAAGTGTTCAAGAGAGATTTCACCAGCATGTAGATACCATAGTCTTCCTCCCTTTGGTATGGGAGTGAGCCTCATATATATAGGACTAAGTGGATGAGGTTATGGATAGGATCGGATGAGAGATGGTAGGAGAGAGATAGGGGATCCTCCCAATGAGTTAGGGGTCGAGTACCAGCTCTCCAAGAGATTAGGGATAAGCCCCCTAAATGGGCAAGCTTCAAGAAAGATCTCGAAATGGCTATTTTTGTCCATTAACAGACCTCGTCGCATCCTGCTATAGAGCAACCTGTGACGTCTCATGTTGCTAGTGTGCAACCTACGGCGACCTCTCAAAAGGGTGTACAAACTGAGTACAAATCCTCCAAATGAGCACTTGGTCAAGATGAATTCAGGGATGTATAGACAATGGTCAAGATGACGACATTATCACAACGGTCATGATGAAAACACTTGGTCATAATGATGGTACTTGCAACGGTCATGATGACGACGACACTTGCAACACTTGCGACACTTGCACAAGGGTGACGACATTTTGGTGTAACAGAATGCCCCCCAAAGCATGAGGCTGTTAAGGATGTACAGGTGAAATGCTTTGATAGAAAAAATGGCAAAAGACTTGTCGGATGAAGGACGCTGCTGCAGTACAACTGACTCTGAATTGACAATCTCATATGTAGTACAACATGGCTGCCGACCAATACATTGCAGATCCATGGGAGTAATGACCGACTGAACACAATCATGGCTACTAGAGACAAGCGTAGATCCATTATGAGATGATAACACAACCACGACCAATACAAACATTGAAGGGCCCATTATGGGACGAACCCTTCCTTTCCTAGGTTCATAAAACATTTAGGATTGGACTCATCTATGAGATGAGCTATACCGAGCATCTGGTTACCCTCATCAAGCTCGCTAAAAAACAAGTGAGGAACTCATCATTCATGATGGGGAAAAAGGAAAGTGTTTGTGTTACATACCTTAGTGGCAGTATATAGTCATTCTTGAACATGGCACTCGTCTGCATTTGCATACTGATACTTGGGTCATCTGTTTGTCTATGAGTCCCCACTTATTTTCTGAGTCCTATTACTCCTCTGAGTCATTCGGAGAAAGCTTCCACTATCAGTTGCATTAGAAGTTTGCGTCATTCTCATGTCAATACTGCCAAGTCATGCCATGCCCATGTTCAAGAACACGTTCACTCATCATTTTCATTCAGTACAAACGTCGTCATGCCATTGTTACTTTGAGTCAGTCTCACATGTTATTGTACCATCCGATCCACTCTACACATTTTTTGTCGTGTTTCGTGTTGATTGATGGGGGATTCATCATGGACCTCCTTCGACGGATTCATCCTTGATGACTTCAACTCATCATCTGAGGACTGAATCTAGAAACCAACCAAGTACCTTGGCCCTGCATGCCTCAATGGCAGGTTACCTCGCTTTCATCATGAGTTTACATCATTGACTCTTGATTGAAAGATTTCATCTTGCGTTCGACTTCAACTCATTTATTCACGCTTAATGATATGTACTGTGATACCTTGGGAATCATCGACATCAATGGTGATCTCCCTCGCACTTGTTAATGGTTTACATCAATGAGCGGTAATCAAGTGCTTTCTACCATGTTTGACTTCAAGACATTTGTAATCACATGGATAGATTCGTATCATTGCGGGTTCAGCTTGAAGACCCTGGGGAGTCATGTTTTACCCAGGTTGCGATGGAGTTTGTATTGAGTCATATTACACGGATCCACTTTTGTATTGGTCGTGGCTGTGTTATCATCTCATCATGGATCTACAGTTGTGTCTAGTATCCATGATTGTGTTCAGTCGGTCATTACTCCCATGGATCTGCAATGTATTGGTCGGCAGCCATGTTTTACTACATATGAGATTGTCAGTTCAGAGTCAATTGTACTGCAGCAGCGTCCTTCATCCGACAAGTCTTTTGCCATTATTTATATCAAAGAATTTCACCTGTACATCCTTAACAGCTTCATCCTTTGGGGGGAATTCTATTACACCAAAATGTTGTCACCCTTGTGCAAGTGTCACAAGTGTCGCAAATGTTGCAAGTGTCATCGTCATGACCTAGTGTCGTCATCATGACCGTTGCAAGTACCGTCATTATGACCAAGTGTTGTCATCATGGCCGTTGTGATAATGTCTTCATCTTGACCATTGTGTATACATCCCTTAAGTCATCTGGACCAAGTGCTCATTTGGAGGATTTGTACTCAGTTTGTACACCCATTAACAGACCTCGTCACATCCTGCTATAGAGCAACCTGCGACGTCGCATGTTGCTAGTGTGCAACCTGCGATGACCTCTCAAAAGGGTGTACAAACTGAGTACAAATCCTCCAAATGAGCACTTGGTCCAGATGAATTCAGGGATGTATACACAATGGTCAAGATGACGACATTATCACAATGGTCATGATGACAACACTTGGTCATAATGACGGTACTTGCAACGGCCATGATGACGACACTAGGTCATGACGATGACACTTGCAACACTTGCGACACTTGTGACACTTGCACAAGGGTGATGACATTTTGGTGTAACAGAATGCCCCCCAAAGCATGAAGCTGTTAAGGATGTACAGGTGAAATGCTTTGATAGGAAAAATGGCAAAAGACTTGTCAGATGAAGGACGTTGCTGCAATACAACTGACTTTGAACTGACAATCTCATATGTAGTACAACATGGCTGCCGACCAATACATTGCAGATCCATGGAAGTAATGACCGACTGAACACAATCATGGCTACTAGACACAAGCGTAGATCCATGATGAGATGATAACACATCCACAACCAATACAAAAGTGGATCCGTGTAATATGACTCAATACAAACTCCATCGCAACCTGGGTAAAACATGACTCCTCAGGGTCTTCAAGTTGAACCCGCAATGATACGAATCTATCCATGTGATTACAAATGTCTTGATGTCGAACATGGTAGAAACCACTTGATTACCGGTCATTGATGTAAACCATTAACAAGTGCGAGGGAGATCACCATTGATGTCGATGATTCCCAAGGTATCATAGTACATATCATCAAGCGTGAATAAATGAGTTGAAGTCGAACGCAAGATCAAATCTTTCAATCAAGAGTCAATGATGTAAACTCATGATGAAAGCGAGGTAACCTGCCATTGAGGCATGCAGGGCCAAGGTACTTGGTTGGTTTCTAGATTCAGTCCTCGGATGATGAGTTGAAGTCGACAAGGATGAATCCGTCGAAGGAGGGCCATGATGAATCCCCCATCAATCGACACGAAACACAACAAAAAATGTGTAGAGTGGATCGGATGGTACAATAACATGTGAGACTGACTCAAAGTAACAATGGCATGACGACGTTTGTACTGATTGAAAATGATGAATGAATGTGTTCTTGAACATGGGCATGGCATGACTTGGTAGTATTGACATGAGAATGACACAAACTTCTAATGCAACTGATAGTGGAAGCTTTCTCCGAATGACTCAGAGGAGTAACAAGACTCAGAAAGTAAGCGGGGACTCATAGACAAACATATGACCCAAGTATCGGTATGCAAATGCAGACGAGTGCCATGTTCAAGAACGACTATATACTGCCACTAAGTTATGTAACACAAACACTTTCCTTTTTCCCCATCATGAATGATGAGTGCCTCACTTGTTTTTTAGCGAGCTTGATGAGGGTAACCAGATGCTCGGTATAGCTCATCTCATAGATGAGTCCAATCCTAAACGTTTTACGAACCTAGGAAAGGAGGGGTTTGTCCCATAATGGGCCCTTCAATGTTTAAAATTTAATGAGTCCAAAGAAGGAAAACTCGGCGTCATTTCATGTTTAGAGAGTCTGAAAAGAACTAAAGGAGACTCTAATGGTCCTTTTTCATAAAGTTAGCCTCATCGTCCGAAAAAGGGTAAAACAACGTGGGAGAGGACTCTTCCAGCCATGGTTGGTTGGAGTATTCCTTTTTCGTAAATAGTGCTTCCTGGTCCAAAAAAGGGGTAAACTATCACCAGAAAGATGATCATTCAAATGCTTTTACAAGCGTGAAAGCATCAAGTTCGCTTGGCAATCTTTTCCTATTTAGGGAGTCTGAAAAGAGCTTAAAAAGGACTCCATGAACAACTTTGTCATGGTTGGTGACCGAGTACGACAAAGGAAAAAGTAAACTTGGCACAATTCCTTTTTTGTAAATAGTCTAGCGAGGCTGGATAAAGTGATAAACCTATACTTGTTAGACACACCTTTTACTCAAATTTTTAATGACCACGAGAATGGTATCAAAAGCACTCGGAATCTTTTTCATGTTTGAACCAGAGCATGAAAAAGTAAAAATTAATCTCAAACCACTTTTCATGTTTCAACCAGAGCATGAAAAAAGTGAAAAGTAAGCTCAACACCATCTTATTGTTTTTAATGAGCTCGAAGATAGGTTGGAAGAATGCTCATGATGTCTGCTTCATTTTTTAATGAGCTTGTAGCAAAAAATGAATTATGCTTGAGATAATTTTCATGGTTTAATGAGCTCAAAACCTAAAAAAGGAAAGTATGCTCGAAAATGTTCCCAATGGTGAACTTTTACCCAACATGGAATCCAGAGGTTGGTGTGTGCCCCCAGCATGATTGCTAGAAGTAAGTGACTTAGCTCCAACGTGGTGTGGAGAGGCGATCAAAATGTTCCCAATGGTGAACTTTTACCCAACATGGAATCCAGAGGTTGGTGTGTTCCCCCAGCATGATTGCTAGAAGTAAGTGACTTAGCTCCAACGTGGTGTGGAGAGGCGATCGAGTTGACTTCAACGTGACTTTCAGAGGTTGAAGACATGCCCCCAAGATTCATTTCATTCTCCTAAGGCATAGGCAGGTGAAAAGAAGGTTCAGGTACTAAGTCTACGAGGAGACTCGACTTCAATGTGACTTTCATAGGTTGAAGACATGCCCCCAAGCTTCATTTCATTCGCCTAAGGCATAGGCAGGTGAAAAGAAGGTTCAGGTACTAAGTCTACGAGGAGACTCGACTCAAAGGGAAAGGACATGTTTCATTTTTTAATGAGCGAGCTTGACACAAGATTAGAACTCTACTCGTGGGAACCTATTTCATTTTTTAACGAGCTTGACATAGAATGGGAACTATGCTCAAATTACTGGTTTCATCTTTTAATGAGCTTGAAGCCAAAGTTAAACTCTGCTCATGGTTAAGGCCCATTGACGGGTTCCTTCTCAACATGATTCCCAGAGGTTGGTAAATGCCCCCAGCATGATTGCTAGCAGCTTAACATGGTAGTGTTCCTTCAACATGATTGTTGACGGTACGACATGTGACATGCCCCCCAAGCTTCATTTTGTCTAAAAATGATGCTTGCTAACCCAACTACCAACCTGGCTACTAATATGAAAATGTTCATTAAGGGGGGGAAAACGAGAATCAAATGAAATGAAGGTTCAAGTTCTAACTCTAGCGAGACACTCGAATCGATGGGAGGGAGATCTATTTCATTTTTACACAAGCTTGAAATAGACAATAACTATGCTTGAGGGGGCCCATCTTATTTTTTAACGAGCTTGAAATGGAATAAAACTATGCTCGAGGGGGCCCATCTTATTTTTTAACGAGCTTGAAATGGAATAAAACTATGCTTGAGTGGATGGTTTCATTTTTTTGCAAGCTTGAAACCAAAGGTAAACCATGCTAGGGTGGTTGGTTTCATTTTTTAACGAGCTTGAAACATAACATAAACCGTGCTCGTAGGAACCTATTTCATTTTTTAACGAGCTTGACATAGAACGAGAACTATGATCGTGTGAAATGGTTTCATTTTTATGCAAGCTTGAAATTAAAGAAAAACTTTGCTTGAAGGTTGGTTTCATTTTTTAACGAGCTTGAAACAGAACATAAACTATGCTCGTAGGAACCTATTTCATTTTTTAACGAGCTTGACATAGAACGGGAACTATGCTCATGTGAAATGGTTTAATTTTTATGCAAGCTTGAAATCAAAGAGAAACTTTGCTTGAAGGTTGGTTTCATTTTTTAACGAGCTTGAAACAAAACATAAACTATGCTCATACCCCCCATCCTCAGGGGGAAGAAACCACTAAAACATGTGGAACATTCAGGGAAGTCTGATGACTAGGGGTCATATGATGAGTGGGTCATGTAGGAAAGCTGGTCAATGGTCACAATCCTCCCATCATAGAGAAAATACATCACTCGAAAGAGTGTGGAAACGACGACTTTCATAGCATAGACATAATAACGTCCAAGGAGTAGATTGAAATCTAAAGGACCTTGGACAATCATGACATCAATATAAATAGTTTTACCTCTCAACATGACAGATAACTACGAGAGAATCCCTAAAGGTCTAGTAGGCTTTCTATTAAAAGCCAAAATCTGGTCAGTTGCTGGCACAAGCTGAGGCGAACCTATGGCTTGCCAAGCAGTTGAGGATAAAATACTAACAGAAGCTCCCTCATCAACTATCGTACGAAAGATTTCTTTATCGGAAACTCCTATAGATATTTGAAAAGGAATACTTGAAGGAAGACAAGATTCTGTTAGCTCATTCCAATCAAATGAAATGACCTCAGTACTTGGAGGGGGTCCTGTAGGAATGGACAGGGTTTCCCCTTGCCTATGACATTCCGAACTGACTAGGAAAACATCAACGGTTTCCAATTCACTCTCACTTGGAAGATAAGAATGAGATAAAGATTATGTCATGGTGACTGCTTCAGTCTGGACTTTCTCCAATGAAAGAGCGGGGTCGAGTGGAGATGAGATCGACTCGATCACTTCACTCTCCGAAGGAAGAGTGGGATCAATTACAGATGAAACTGAATTGATCACTTGGTCAACCAACGGGGGGTCGATGGACAACTTACTATCGCTTGTTGGAAGCACCTGTTGAGAACTAGTAATATCTTCCAACCACCATGAAGATTCATCCATGCTTGGACAAAGGTAAGTACGATGCATGCCCTTGCATATCCAACAAGGGTCTATGGCTCTACCCTTCCGACCCTTCAACAATGGGTCACTGGTCAAGGGAGTATCATCAACATGATGGTTAGAGGTTGACGATACAAGTGGTTTTGGTTTTTTAGACCACACTTCTGACACACGGAAAAGACTGGGACAATTCTTGAGAAGGTGATCACCCTTGCAAAGTTTGCAAGGGAACTTTGGCTTACGAGGTGTTCTCATAGAATGAGTGCCATCAGAGGCAGATGGTTGACGTTTGGTCTCTTTCTTATCTTTCTTCTTCTTAATCTTCCTTTTCTTCTTCTTCTTCTCACTCGCCTTCTTACTAACATCAGAGTGTTCAGTAGGAGAAGAGGAAGAGATGGAAGTCGATTCAAATTTCGACGGAGAAGGAGAAGGGTCATCATGAGATTGATGCTCACGTGGTGAAGGACCTAGGTCCGACACGATTGGTGCACTTGGCGTAACCAGATTGGAGAATAACCATACTGGTAATCCTATCGTCAATCCAGGAAGACTCAACGTAGCCATAAAGGGAGGACCAACAGTTCCATAAGGGGGAATAAAAAATGGCATACCTTGGAAAGGGGTGCCTTGGTTGGTAGTCCCGGAAGAATCTTGCATATCTAAACTCCCTAAGAGTCTCTAAAGTACCACACAAGTCAAGCACTACTCAAGTCTAAAAGCCACAAGCAAACTGTGTGAATAGGAGTGGATTCAAAGTCTGGAACCTCACGGGATTATCAAGGCATCGCAAATCGCTATATACTGCAGGGTCCAACAATATGATGCGACAAGGAGGATTGGGACCGTACCCTTTCCTACATACCCGATTAGCTGGACAGTATGTGCGTGCTAATCTCATCGAGTGCGGTTCTCAGTGTATTGCTTTGCCAAGACGGCCAAATGGTTAACTCGGTTGGTTTCAGGAATCCTAATGGTGTCTCCCGATATATGCAAGGTACGTGGGAGCTCAAATCCGTAGTGGTGCTGTCTAATGCACAGTCGTTGGCACGAGACCTTCCGATATACGTGTCGAGTACGTGATACACCCTTCGATATACGCCAAGTACGGATTATGGTACTTGGTGGGTACATGAAGGAGCTCGATATACCGATGTACGTGGAAGACTACAATACCCCCGGACTACAGTGCTGGCAAATAACGACAGCTGCCACGCTTAATGACGCCGGAACACGTCTCTAACTTACACACAAGTTGCTAAATGGTTTTAACCTAAGCTAGCATTAATTTTATCTTGTACGTTAGGTGGATGCATGAGGTGAGTACATAAATGTAAACATAATGCAATCCTCAACTACATGATAATGCACATTTTCCTTTCCTTTTCAATGAAAACTACTTAAGGTAGGGAGAGATTTTTCTTTCTTTCAAACCAAAAGTACTTAAGTAGTAGCGAAAAGAAGAATTCCTTCCTAGAGTGCAATAATTCTAACTTTCTGCAATAATCAGCCAAAAAGCGTAAAGAAAATGAAAGATGCAGCTAATCTTAACAACGCGTAAGACAAAATGATGAAGCACTTTTCCATTTTCAAATGCATGTACCAAAAATGAAATTTGATAATTCAATGCTTTTCATATCTATATATGAAGATATCTACAGCACTCTAATCTTTCAGAAATTCCCAAAGCAAAATGGCAAGCACCCAAACAACTCAAAGGCACTCAAGAGAGGCTCAAAATCTACCAAATGCAATAATTATAACTCATTTCCTATCTTTTTACACTTGAAAAAGACACATCTAAGCTATGGAAAGAAGGATTCCACAAACGTTTTCGATCAAATGCAAGACAAAGATAAGCACTTAACAATCTTATCTAACTCAAATGCACACAAATCTGAAACAAGCCTTTCTTCTTCTTATGGTGATAAGACCAAGAATATCAAATGATGAAAATAAAGTGAGAAGAAAATTTATGTTTTCCAAATTCATGAATATAGCAAAAGAGCGACAAAATCAAGCTTTTCTTTGAACTGAAGTGGAGACAAAGAATCAATCTTTCCCAAAAATGATTGAATAGCTCAGCATGTAAGGGAAACAAGATGCATAACCCAAGAAAGAGAGGGTAAAAAAGGCATGGATATCCCACACTTTTCAATTCTTTAAAACAAACTAGTCATGCCAAACCAAAAATGATCTCAAAACCTTGAGATGGGTCAAAACGACTGATGAATGCATGATTCATGGCCATGAGGGGGACTTTTTTTTTCAAAAATAGAATGCATTTCGCTTAAAAATGCAAGCAAAACACTAATTTTTACTCAAGGGGCCAAACATGAATCCAAAACTCAAAAGACCTAAAAACCAATACAAACAAGCCAAACAAAACACACAAATCAAAGATGGGGTCTCTGGCTGGATCTTGCAGCACAGAGAGAGTTCACACATCAAACCAAGGCTCAAACTGTCAGATGAGAGGATGAATGCCTATATGCCAACTTTTGGCAGATCGACGCACTCTAGATTCACCCACAGTGCGACGTCACAGTCTGCCTTCACGGGAGGTGCGATGATGTTGCAGTGTACCAATGCAAAAGTTGCGACGGCTAAGCAACAGACAAGGGACAAAGACTCATAAAAACACAGTGTTGCTCTGTTTTCACTACCCAGGTGCAACAGGCGAGTTCTACATTCAAAAATGAATCAGAACTCCTGATAATGAACCACTAACAAGTTTGAAGCTGAGTTGTACAAACTCAAAGGAAGAAGATCAGGATCTTCAATGCGAAGATCTAACAATGGAATCGATCCTAAGAAGGAAAAATGGAAAAAAAAACAACAACAAGGCTTGTGACAAGTAATCAACTGAAAATGACTCAGATTAACGATCACTAAACAAGAATACTCCCTAGTATGGTCGTCAGATTTGTTAACGGATAATCCACTCGACCGGAGGCGAGCCAGATCTCCCTAGCTCAATGTGAGTCTAGAACAAATAAAACACACTACAAATGTGTTTCCTAGATCTACTTAAGGATCAAGTGCTAGATGTCTTATCTCTTTTATTCACTATCCTTTCTCCCGCTATGTTGCTCCACGTCCCACGGTCGTCAGATCCAAGCTGCAAGACCTATCAAGACACAGAAAAGAGAAACGAGTAAAGAGAATCTATACAATAAGAGATCTATGTAAATAGTTAAGCAGGTAAACAACACAACATCATCATACATAAGAGACAATATTGGTGGAAAGCATTTGTATTACTGCAAATAGAGGAGTGCATGATAGAGATATAGAACTACAACCAATGACTTAACGTAGCAGCCCTTCTCCACACAAGCCATTTGCCAAGCCCTTCCAAGGAAGCATGTGAGTCTCCAAGAGGTGAGGGAAAGTGTTCAAGAGAGATTTTACTAGCATGTAGATACCATAGTCTTCCTCCCTTTGGTATGGGAGTGAGCCTCATATATATAGGACTAAGTGGATGAGGTTATGGATAGGATAGGATGAGAGATGGTAGGAGAGAGATAGGGTATCCTCCCAATGAGTTAGGGGTCGAGTACCAGCTCTCCAAGAGATCATGGATAAGCCCCTAAATGGGCAAGCTTCGAGAAAGATCTCGAAATGGCTATTTTTTCCCATTAACAGACCTCGTCGCATCCTGCTATAGAGCAACCTGCGACGTCACATGTTGCTAGTGTGCAACCTGCGACGACCTCTCAAAAGGGTGTACAAACTGAGTACAAATCCTCCAAATGAGCACTTGGTCCAGATGACTTCAGGGATGTATACACAATGGTCAAGATGATGACATTATCACAACGGTCATGATGACAACACTTGGTCATAATGACGGTACTTGCAACGGTCATGATGACGACACTAGGTCATGACGACGACACTTGCAACACTTGCGACACTTGTGACACTTGCACAAGGGTGACGACATTTTGGTGTAACAGTCAATGAACCAAAAACTGAGAAATCAATTTTTTTCACCATGTTTTACTCGAAGATATGGCTCAAAGAAAGTTCCTAGGTAGAGAAGACTTAAGTTAGTTAGAAGACTAAATTGCTTTGACAAATTCATATACATTTCTTGTATAAAACAATGCCATGCAACCACCATTTATCTCATAGTAAATAGATCTCACATTATGATAGAAAGTTTATATAATTTATGTTCAAAAAGTTGGGCCCACGAAACATACACCTTGATCAAACGTTAGTTTTCACCACTTCCAAAATAAAAAATTAAAATCCGTACTTCTCCTCACTACAAGGAAAAGACATTGTAGCGAAGGTTTTTAATGTTACAAGATTGGCCAAGATTCTCAAAAAAACCCTGCTGCAACCTCTGTTTTTGGTAGCATATGTTTTAGCGGAGGTTTTTATGGAACTTTTTACAGCTAAAAAACTCAGCACCTGGAGGTTGTAGCAAAGGTTTTTCAACGCAGTGCATTTTGTGTTACTAACGCACATGTGCTTTTCTATGTAAAACACATCAGTGCAACAACCAACATATTTAGCATCGATACTTTATAATATGTTGTGACTTGGGGCACACGTACGTATATATAGCATCAGTGCTGAAACACATCGAAAGCATCGGTGCATTACAATTAATACTGCACCGTTTCTTTAGCACATTACAAGCACCGATGCGTTACAATTAATACACCATCGGTGTTGTTTAATTTCAACAGCATACCGGTGCCTTTTAATTCCAAAAGTGCACTAGTGCTATTTAGTTCTAAAAGTGCATCGGTGCTCTTTAATAACGCACCAGTGTGTATATATAATAAAAAATAACTGGGTATTGTGACATAAAATGTTTGTCTACGACGTGTTTTTCGTTTGCAAGCACTAGTGCGTTATTATAGGGAACGCACGAATGCCTTACTATATATGGAGCACTGGTGTGTGTTGTATACTTATAAGCACTGGAATTGAGTTTTTCTTTTTCAAACAGTGACCAGTGACAAATGCAAATATATATATATTTTTTTACAGTATTCATAAAAAATTTAAATATTGCTTATAATAGTATTCATATATAAATTGAATTTTAATTATTGCATTTGGATACGATAAGTTTGGATTAATTTGTTATATATATTTTGTATCTCTTCATTGGAATATTTAATCATCCATATTTAATCAATGATGTAACATTTCACAACAACATTGAACAATGCAATAGAATAAAAACTTATTTTTTTATATATCAATAAGAAGCTCTTTGTTATACGTGACAACATAAAAGTCCCCAATAATCAACATGTCAATATGTAATTGTTACACTTATTGGTAACCTATTGTATTTCAATTAGGACAATATGTCCATTACATTATACAAAACGTCTGATTTTCATAGACGATTATTTCGCAAGATACAACAACTTGCATTCACATCCAAATATATTGATCATCATTCTTCACCGGACTGTTGTCAGTGCTCAAGCCACTTGCATCACTTGGGTTATTTGGTGAAATGTTTTTTTGATTGCCTCCATTGTGTTCCCCATCTTCTTCTTCCCTCGACAAACATAAAAATATAGCGTAATGAGTGTATCTACATTGGTAGACAATGCAAACTAAAATAGATAATATATATGGTCGTTATGTAAATTGAAAAGCATAACAAGGAAATAACTGTGTCATGAATGATACACATTCTTTCAAAACAAAGCTCATGCCATCTCTCAACAACTCTTTAGTTGGAACCTCTCCTTACTTTCTTTCCTGCAAGTTTTATACCCCATCATAAATCATAGATTTAATATAGGGGATTTTTGTTGCTTCATTAATTAAAAAACATAGAAGTAAAATAACATAAATACTTACAAAGTCCACAATTAATTTTTGATAAGCCAACATATACTCGCAATCCATACTTAACCCAATCTCAATCAATTCTTTTGATGGATCTTTTTGTATGTTAGCACTTGTATGAAGACATCCAAGGATGGTCACTGTAAAAATAAAACAAGATTTTAACATCACAACCAATATGAAATCTTAAGTTGTTATAAGGAAATCACAATTACTCACTGACTTTGCTATCAACCCTTTTCATCCTTGTCGTCTTGTCTTATGTGTTGAATGGGTTCCGTTTTCTTTTCTTTTTGCAAATATATATATATATATATATATATATATATTTGTAAGCAAGAAAAAAATATTAATATGAAGCCTTCAGTACATATAGGTCATGACTTATAGGGCCTATCTTGCCCAAATTTTCTACATGACTGTCTACACAGATACCTCAACTGCCTGTTTTTTTTCCTTCGACTATTCCTTCTACAAAAAATATCTGCCCTATTAACCCCATTACAATTATCACATTCAAAATATGTCAGATAATACCCCTAAAAAGATACAACATGGCTGTGGAAATTAAAAATAAATCTGCAACAAAACCCATCGAACTGCAAAGTAAGACCGCTAGAAACTGACAAACTGCCTAGACAAAATAATACACGGCAAAGAGGTAACCCTAACCTAGGTAAACAAACCCGATACCCATCACTTATGAACCTGGGTGACGTTCCGGTGGATCATTGTCCCTGATCAGAGGCCGCTAAGCTTGTTATATTTTGCAATAGCAGTCTGGACCGGGGAACCATGAATGGGGCATGTACCCTGAGAACGAGCCGCAAAAGTTCCAACCCCAGTACCAGGAATCTCTGACATCAAACCAAGATTTAGAGAAATACGGTCTATTTTCTTATGCATCATGCGATTGTCGAGTAGGTGCTCCTTCCAGGCTTTCACAGGTTCCAGCTCACCCATGGATTTATTCTCCTTGTCCATTAGAACGTGGGCAAGCAGTCCCTTTGTTACCCAGCAGGTGGTGATCACACGATCATAGGTGGAGAGTCTCTCGGATGTAGTCCCAGGGCCACTAATCCATTCTTCCACCTCCTCCTTGATTGTTTCCATTTCATGGCTTGCACTTGATTCTACAGGTCACGTTTGACCCTCTTAATTTCATCATGAATTAGTGGCGGAATGCGTTTACTGAAGAAATGGGCAGCCTGCCATACTTTCCTTAGCTCCCGAGAAGGCTTCCTTCTTCCCCCATCACCAAACTTTTTTCCCTTGCGCTCTTACCTTTTAGGGGCCATCAGAATAGTTACCCAGTAATGCAATTGACACCACACCAGCTTTTGCTTGCTCACAGAAAAACTCCTTAGAGAATGATAAAACAAAATGCGGAGAAGGGGCGTGTGCCTCGAATAAATAGTTGGGTTGCTCATCCCAATTCGGATAACCATACCAATTCCTCTGTAGTTTCTATCGAGTAGCACAGTACTCCGGCAAATATCTCGGTTGATCTCTTCGGTTGGTCATATCTTGCCCTCCATTTGACGGATATGGCTGTAGGATTTCCCCATTATTGATAATTGGTGGGAGTTCATGGGCATTCATGTCCTGATTAAATATGTAGGTACCCACATCGAGCAGTGAGTGCTGGTGGTTATGACTCTAGGTGTTGGGTTGGCTTGACATGTGTGCCCCAGACATGGAATTCGACTCTTGACTCGTGTGCCCCATCAATTCCCGGTACAGCCTGATGTCATGAGCCACCAAGTGGATGCACTGGATCTGCCACTCATTACCTCCTTCATCTGGAAGTTGTCCTTCCACTATCCTCGCTTCACTTCATTCCCCAATGTTTTCTAGCAGAGCTTCCACCTTGTTTCCGTCACGTTTGATGTGGGAGAAGGACCAGGCATGGCGTCCTCGGATGAGATCATCTAGCCTTTCAACCCGATACATCATGCGCCAACTTTCCACGACTTTGGATACCTTTTCCCCTCCTTGTAACTTTTTTTCCATCTGGATGATGATGTGGGAGTCACCTTCTATGATCATAGGTTCCCACTGTTGCGGATTGAGAGTCGGATGCCATGAAGTAATCCTTCCAACTCTGCTGCATTGTTAGTGTCTTGTCCAATATTCCCATGATAGTACTGGATAATACTACCCTCGATGTTTCTGATAACTCCACCAAAACCAACCGATCCTGGGTTCCCTTTGGATGCTCCATCGAAGTTTAACTTGAAATGACTGCTTGGAGGGAGGTACCATAGACGTGGACTGGTGGAAGCCACTTTTCGTGCCTTGAATTTCCTCCAACCTTGTGAAGAACAATCCATTCCCTAGCCTGCCAAAATCCGCTTCTTGTTATCCTCCATTTCCCAATATCTCTCATTCCATTGGGTAATTTTGATAGTATCCTGTATATGCTTACTGATTTGGTTCCAAACTGTCTGAGGCAGATGTTGGGCCTAGCCCAAGGAGGTCAAATTTTGAACACATTCAGTTTTGGAAGCTGGAAGGAGAAGCGCAACACAGTTTTGATATTCTGCGACGGTGCGCACAGCGCAATATCAGAAGGGATGTGAGGTCGGTGCTGTGAGGATTGCAGCGCCGCGATGTGCCACGTCGACGAAAATCCAGGTAAGTAGAGCGTGGATGGATGAAGGCAGTTATTTTGGTTAGGTCACAGAAGACCTATTTTTGGCAAAGACCGTCGATAACTACCAAGCAGTGGGTAGGTGCAGATCGGAGGTAGGTGACTGATCACAACAAACAGAAGACTACTACTACTCGAACCAGTCATCTAAGGCCGTGAAGGAAGGAACAGCTCGGTGGAAGCAAACTATTGGCGCACGTGACAGAAGATCCGTTGCCAGATGCCAGTAGTCCGGTTTTGGGAAAACCATGATAGTTTTGTAAACCTAAGGGTTCTGCCTTCGTAAATGTAAAGACATGACCTACGGGTCTTGATCTATAAATAAGGCAATTTTGTAAAGGAAAGGGTTAAATCTTCATTTTGTTGATTGTTATTGAATATTATTGGATCTGTAAGATTGAAGCATTGTAAAAGGCTCTACAGTTGAGTGCGCAGAGACCTACTGTTGAGAGAGAGAGAAGAGGGTCTGCATCTGGGTGCACAGACGAAGAACTGTTGTACCCTTTCCTAAAATAATAAACAACAGTTCTTGTGGACGTAGCTTCCCATCCGGGGGAGTGAACCACGTTAAACCTTGTGTTATGTGATTGCTGTGTATGATTTCCATTATTTTTACTTAAGTTACTTACAGTGCATGCATAAAATTACTATTATCTGATATGTGTTTACTTTTATCTGTATTCACCATGGAAGGGATGGAATAAGATGTTAGTAGTTCATGTATGGATGAATGTTAACAGTCAAGCACCTATAAGTCCGCTAATGAATGGATCTATGAGGTATCCACACAGTTAAGTGTTAAGGTTGAATCGTGACATCAAGCATACAGCACCGCACATCTCACTCATTTGCATAAGTTATGATGTTTGTCAGTCTAAGTAACGATGGATAATTAAGGATCATCCAATAAAGTTGAATAGAAGTGATTAGGTTTCATGAACAAACCGCGTGGTCTAGTTGACGTGCCGATCCATCATAAGTGCTATGTGATAAGCTGTTGATAACTTATCGTTGTAGACTGGAAGTAATCCCACTGCGGAGCCCGTGAATACGCTGGTTGCGCAAGCAGCCTTGCTTACAGCAGTACTCAACACGAAGTAGAAGACCTCGCGTAGTCATTGACCGCAGTGCGCAGTCTATCACCACGCCGCGCATTAGTCAGTTTAAACGCTAGCATCAGGTTGTGGAAACCTGATTCTGCAACCACCCCCTCCAGCTTCGCCTCGGGTGAGACCTCAGGCTGCTTGCAGTTTGTTGCCGAAAGGGCCGGTGAATAGGGGTTTTGTTGGTATCTTGCACTGTGAAGTACCTGGGTCTACATTGGAAACCTCTAGATCAGAATTTAAGCCAACAACAGATTTTTATTTCCTTCAAAGATCCTCCCATTTCTTTCGTTCCAGATTGCCCACATCAAGGTTTCAGGAAACATGAGCCATATTTTAAGAATAACTAGATTTTTGAAAGCCTCCTTATCCCGGCCTTTAATTGTTTGTTGAGGCTGTCCTCTTACCCGGTCCGTCCTCCTAAAAATTGCTGCACCACAGTCCCATAGGGATGAAGCCATAGGGAAAGAGTCCAAAAGATGATTCATTGATTCCTCCTCACCTTCACAAAGAACGCACCCAAAAGGGCTATGTATGCCTCTTCTCATTAGGTTCTCTCCTGTCAGAATTCATTTGTACGAGACCAACCAGATAAAGGTAGCAATTTTAGGCCATGGATTATAGTTCCAGATCGCCTTCCAAGTCACCCTGTGTGTCCTGTCTTCTTGGTTGAAGATAAGATCATATGATTCTTTAGTGTTATAAATCCCCTTTGATTGGTACCCCCATTTCAGTTTATCCGAGTGGTTCTGGATTCGAATGCATCGGTCCTGCAGGGCCTCCATAATCTTGGGTATCTCCGCTGGGAATCTTTGGTTCCTCCAATTCTGTGGTTGCCATTCATGAAATTCCTCATTTACTTGTTCTTCTCTCCATAATTGTTGAACTTTTATAAATCCAAGCTCTTTGGCTCTAGACCAGCTAGTGTGCAACTCATGTTGGGCGATGATCTTTGGCATCTGTTGCCAAGAGTCACTCCAGAAATTGGCGTCTTGTCCTTCCCTTATTCCTAGAAGCTATGCTCTTGGACTATCCTTCTGTTCGCATGAGCAAAATTCCATATATGGGATCCTTGCATATTTTCATTAAATCTTATGAGGTCTTGTTTTGGTTTCCCCTGAGCATACTTGTTATGCCAAAGTTTTTTCCATGGTTCCTCTTTGTGCGACACACAATGCCACTAGATCTTCGCCCCTAGGAATTCACTGTTTTTCTCCAAGTCTCTCAGCCCTAGACCACCCTGATCCTTTGGTTTACAGACAGTGTCCCAACTAACCAATGCCCATTGATGTTTGGCTTGGTTGCCTCCCCACAAGAACTGTCTTTGGATTGTCCTGATTTGCTTTAAAACTGATTTTGGAACTGCTAGAGTAGAGAAAAGGTAGATGCGCATGGCTTGAAGCACCACTTTTACTAACACCATTCTGCTTGCAAGGTTGAGAGGTCTATAAGCCCAGTTGTCCAATTTCATTCTCATAATATTGTAACTTCAAAGAATATTATATTTGTATATTATTTATTTCGGAGATGTTCCATACCTTCGATGTGATTATACTATAAATCCGGAGATGTTTATTCCTCCAAGTTGGTTGTGGTAACTAGGGTTATTAGACCCACCATGTGGGGGTCGGCCCAGTCAGTTATAATGGGGTATTTAACCTAATGGTTAAATACGAGCCTACATGTACTTGTGTAAAATACATATCAGAGTAGTGTATAAATAGAGGAGGTGTGTTCCTCATTTGACACACACACACTTGAGGATAGCGCACTTGTGGAGGAGAGGTCTGCTATTGTGGAGGAGGAGATCATATCTCAGGGTTTCATCTTTGTATATTGCTGGTCATCTATATTGAGGAAGCTTTGCTGGGTTTTCTACCCCATGAGGGTTTCCCAGGATAAATCTCTGTCTCTTGTGTTTATGCTATGCTTGTTGTTTCTTCAGTGATCCTGTATATGTTATTATTGTGAAATGGAATGTAATGCTGCTATTTTCTGTCTTAGCATATTGAATTTTAACATGGTATCAGAGCTAACCTGAAGGAAGACAATGTATGGCACTAACGACACTTGCTTTACTTACGACAATTTGAAGGTTAGGGTTTTACATAGCAAAAACCAGTCATCGTAGCACTTTCTCTATAAATCCGTTTTGGAGAAGTTTTCGGATCTGAAATTGTTACAGGACAAAGATTAAATCTCCAGGTACCTTGTGTCCAAAGGACAACCTCTAATTCGTTGTACTTTGTCATTTATGATCTGTACAATATAGGGTTTCTGCCTCTTCCAGATCTGAGTCAAAATCAGGTGACCTTGGGAAAAAGGTCATATCTTGGGCTAGGAAGCTCCAAATGAAATTTAGTAAAAAGTGACAGGTAGTACACAGTCTGTACTATCTCAGAAAACTTTTTCAGAGGCCGAAGTTGAACCAGTGACACGTGGTACTCCGTACAAGTTCGCTCTCATGTATTATCCCATAAACAGGTCATGTTGCGACACTTGGCATAACTCTCTCTCAGAGAGCCCAATTGAGGTCAGACCTATCAGGATGGAAATATAACAGGCCAAGATACCTCAAGAAATTTTTTTAGAGGCCGAAGTTCAAACAGTGACACGTGGCACACCGTACAAGTTTGCTCTTCTGTTTTATCCCAAAAAAGGTCACGTTGCGACATTTGACATAAATCTCTCTCAGAGAATCCAATTGAGGTCAGACCTGTCAGGATGGAAAGATAACAGGTCAGGCTATCTCAGAAAACTTTTTCAGACCCTGTGGATTGAAAAGTTTGGAGTTACACCGGAAACAATCAGGTACATATTTCTGTCAAAACAGAATTATTTTTGAGTACCTTCATTCATGGCTTCCGGAATTTAGGGCTTTGAAGAAAGTTGGAATTTTTGTAAACGGAGACCAAGGATGAATGCTACTCATCAAAATAGAATTTTAGAGACCAAGATCAGATTTTTTGGTTGGGAAGAAGGCCGGGCTTGATCAAACCCTAGTTCGGGACTTTGATAAAAAAAGTGGAAAATTAGGGCTTCTGCAAAAATGGGAATTTTTGAAATCTGTGACCATGGCTGGAAGCTCCTTAGAAAAATAGAAGCTTAGAGCTTTGGATCAAACATTTTGATTGGGCAGAAGAGTGGGATTCATCAAACCCCAGTTCAGGGTCATGTCCAGTGAATCCGGAAGTTTCAAAGGCAAAATTGAGGAGTGAAACTTTGCAGTTTTCAAATTCTGAATATATCAGTTTGATCAGCTCATCAAGGCGCATATTTCTATCCTTTCGGAAGTTTGAAATTCAAAGTTTGAATTTTTGGGGTTTCTCTGACAAACCCATATCCAGCTCCAGGTCCAGTTCTTGCAAATCAAGTGGATAGGGTTAATCCTAGAAGAAGATGGATTGGTCACCTGCATAAGTGAAGGAGTTCCTATTTCAGAGGGAGATGAGGCTAAGGCTTTACATAAGGAGATTACAAGCGATCTCGACAGGTATGACTCATTGAGGTATGTTTTGAGATTTGTTCATGATTAAGTTTATGGTATGTTTGTCTTCATGTTATTACGGTTAGTACAATCTTGATTTTAGATTTGTTGTATCACCTTAACAAAATTATGAATGCATGATAGAAGATATTCATTGGTTAGGGTGTTGACACTTATGATTGTACTAATATGATGTTGTGTGAGGTTGATGTTGTCTGCTAACAAGATACAGGTACATCACAAAAGACAAATCAGGTTCCATGACCATGAAAACATGAAGACAAAGACTCATCCACAATCTTTGTTCTACTTACGAGGTATGTATGACTTTGTTATATTATGCTTAACCTATGAGACATGCAGGTTCTAGCTCAGGATCTCTAAATCATTGAAGAGATTGTTTAGGTATGTTGTACATAACCAAGTAGGTATACTAATCCAGGTATGTTTCCCATGAATCTTACCTTGTGTTAGGATCCCTTATATAAGTATACCTGGAATGATTGGTTATGCTTATTCATAAAGTTAGTAATCAAGGGATTATGCATATTATATCTTTTATCTTGATTGATGATATGCATGAGTAAAAGAAGACTTCCCTGAAATCTTGAATACTAATGTTTATTAACTATAATCATGACTATACATTTTCAAGATTATTTAGTACTATAATGTTTTGATAGCATTTAGAATATACTAATGAGTATATGTTTGTGAGGATGACTCTTGAGCATGCACAGTGGTACAGAATGAATAGAAGTTCAAAAGATATGCAGAAGATCATTCAATGCTGAGTGTGAATAATGGACAATTGACAGCTTCATGACAAAGCTTGGGCTTTACCAGAAGTAAAGTTGTTCCTAACCTTTACCTTAAGGTTGTGGATGATGAACCTATCATACCATTATTGTATGACGATGATCTCTTTCTGACAAGGAATGAGAAACAGGTCATGAAAATGGCTGCAGAAATGAAAATGAAAGATCTCGGATTAATGCACTACTTCTTAGGTCTAGAAGTATGGAAATATCCAAAAGGAATCTTTTATTTCAAGGTAAGTATGCTGTGAAGTTTCTAAAAAGGATTTGATGTGTTGGAGTATAAAGCCATGGCCACTCCCATGGACTCCAACTTGAAGTTGTTAGTTAATGACTCATCATATTTAGTGGACCTAACCCTATTTATAGACAAATCATTAGGTCATTGACGTATTTAACAAATACTAGGCCAGATATATGCTTTGTTGTAAATACCCTAAGTCAGTATCTAGTAGAACCTAGAAAGGTTCACTTAATAACTACAAAGCATGTAGTGAGGTACCTAAAAGGTACAATAGATTTTGGTCTATATTATCTTGGAGGTCATGAACTCCGTTTACATGGTTACTTAGATTCTGATTGGGCAGGAAGTGCCTCAGACAGAAAGAGTACATCAGGTGGATGTTATAGTCTTGAATCTGCCATGATCTCATGGTTCAGCAAGGAACAATCTAGTGTGGCTCTCAGTACTGCTGAAGCATAATATATATATAGCTGTCTGCTCTGCCAGCTGTGAAGCAGTGTGGCTTCAGAAGCTATTATATGGAGTGTTTGACTTAGAAATGAATCAAGATAGAAAATCTTGTATTCCACGATAAGTCAATAACACATAGAGATCCGATACTTCTATATACGAGATATGGTGCAGAGAGGAGCTATCAAGCTTGAGTATATAAGCACAGAGGATCAGATTGCTAATATCTTGACTAAACCTCTGTCTTGAGTAAAGTTTAAATACTTCCGAGACAAGCTTGGTATAGTCCAGAAGGACCCTCCTCGAAAGGGGGAGCAGCATAGTATCTGATAACAAGTCTGTCTCATCAATGATGATGTTACCTATTTACTGCACTTAGCTACTTAGAATTATTTAGATTTAGAACTCTTATATATCTTTTATTTTAGATGTATACATGTTTTTGATGAGATGTATACATGTTTTGATGTTAGATGTATTAGTGAGAATACATGCTAGATGTATACATGTTTTGATGTTAGATGTATTAGTGAGAATACATGCTAGATGTATACATGTTTTGATTAGTGATGTATACATGTTTTGATGTTAGATGTATTAGTGAGAATACATGCTAGATGTATACATGTTTTTGATTAGTGATGTATACATGTTTTGATGTTATATGTATTAGTGAGAATACATGCTAGATGTATACATGTTTTTGATGTGATGTATACATGTTTTGATTAGTGATGTATACATGTTTTGATGTGATACATGCTCTTGGATATTTGTACCTGTATAGATGAGAATACAGATGAGGATTGGATCATCCCTGGACTTTCAGTCCTAAAGAGAGCCGTAGACGTGAGGTCTCCGAGAATGAAGTCCTTAGTGGACAGTTGAGGGGATTGGATCATCCCTGGACTTTCAGTCCTAAAGAGAGCCGTAGATGTGAGGTCTCCGAGAATGAAGTCCTTAGTGGACAGTTGAGGGGATTGGATCATCCCTGGACTTCAGTCCGAAAGAAGAGCCGTAGACGTGAGGTCTCCGAGAATGAAGTCCTTAGTGGACAGTTGAGGGGATTGGATCATCCCTGGACTTCAGTCCGAAAGAAGAGCCGTAGACGTATGTCTTCGAAAATGAAGTTCTTGGTGAACATGTGAAGGGATTGGATCATTCCTGGACTTCAGTCCGAAAGAAGAGCCGTAGACGTATGTCTTCGAAAATGAAGTTCTTGGTGAACATGTGAAGGGATTGGATCATTCCTGGACTTCAGTCCGAAAGAAGAGCCGTAGATGTATGTCTTCGAAAATGAAGTTCTTGGTGAACATGTGAAGGGATTGGATCATTCCTGGACTTCAGTCCGAAAGAAGAGCCGTAGACGTATGTCTTCGAAAATGAAGTTCTTGGTGAACATGTGAAGGGATTGGATCATTCCTGGACTTCAGTCCGAAAGAAGAGCCGTAGACGTATGTCTTCGAAAATGAAGTTCTTAGTGAACATATGAGGGGATTGGATCATTCCCGGACTTCAGTCCTAAAGAAGAGCCGTAGACATGAGGTCTCTGATAACTGAACGATAGGACTGGATCGTCCCTGGACTTCGGTTCAAAAGGTACACGATAGGACTGAATCGTCCCTGGACCTCGGTTCAAAATGTACGTGACAAATCCTAGAATTGCTCTAGGTTACATCCAGCATGAAACAGGGCTGGCTCTGTAGTTGTGATACATCCAGCATGAAACAGGGCTGGCTCTGTAGTTGTGATACATCCAGCATGAAACAGGGTTGGCTCTGTAGTTGTGATACATCCAGCATGAAACAGGGCTGGCTCTGTAGTTGTGATACATCCAGCATGAAACAGGGCTGGCTCTGTAGTTGTGATACATCCAGCATGAAACAGGGCTGGCTCTGTAGTTGTGATACATCCAGCATGAAACAGGGCTGGCTCTGTAGTTGTGATACATCCAACATGAAACAGGGCTGGCTCTGTAGTTGTGATACATCCAGCATGAAACAGGGCTGGCTCTGTAGTTGTGATACATCCAGCATGAAACAGGGTTGGCTCTGTAGTTGTGATACATCCAGCATGAAACAGGGCTGGCTCTGTAGTTGTGATACATCCAGCATGAAACAGGGCTGGCTCTATAGATGTGATACATCCAGCATGAAACAGGGCTGGCTCTGTAGATGTGACACATCCAGTATGAAAGAGGACTGGCACTGTGGTCGGGATTGAAGTGTCCTTAGACATGAGACTTGTCTTAAAAGATATAAGGATTGATCATCCTGTAATATGATCGTGTGATGATGATGCTGCTGATCGTGTGATGATGATGCTGCTGATCGTGTGATGACGATGCTGCTGATCGTGTGATGATGATGCTGCTGATCGTGTGATGACGATGCTGCTGATCGTGTGATGAGGATGCTGCTGATCGTGTGATGATGATGCTGCTGATCGTGTGATGACGATGTTGCTGATCATGTGATGATGATGCTGCTGATCGTGTGATGACGATGCTGCTGATCGTGTGATGACGATGCAACTGATCGTGTGATGACGATGCGACTGATCGTGTGATGACGATGCTGATCGTACGATGATGATGCTGATCGTGTGGTGACGATGCTACTGATCGTGTGATGACGATGCGACTGATCGTGTGATGACGATGCTGATCGTATGATGATGATGCTGATCGTGTGGTGACGATGCTACTGATCGTGTGATGACGATGCTATTGATCATATGATGACGATGCTGATCGTGTGATGACGATACTGATGATAGTGATGATATCGATGCTGATGATCGAGTGATATCGATGTTCCAGTAACTAGTTAAGTTACTGATGATGATGAACTGAAGAAAGCTTCCGATGATATATAGATGTATCATGTATGATGTTGATGACTCCTTGCTCGTGCAGATACTGTTATAATATCCTTCTCGTTAAGGGGGAGTGTTGAAATATTGTAACTTCAAAGAATATTATATTTGTATATTATTTATTTCGGAGATGTTCCATACCTTCGATGTGATTATACTATAAATCCGGAGATGTTTATTCCTCCAAGTTGGTTGTGGTAACTAGGGTTATTAGACCCACCATGTGGGGGTCGGCCCAGTCAGTTATAATGGGGTATTTAACCTAATGGTTAAATACGAGCCTACATGTACTTGTGTAAAATACATATCAGAGTAGTGTATAAATATAGGAGGTGTGTTCCTCATTTGACACACACACACTTGAGGATAGCGCACTTGTGGAGGAGAGGTCTGCTATTGTGGAGGAGGAGATCATATCTCAGGGTTTCATCTTTGTATATTGCTGGTCATCTATATTGAGGAAGCTTTGCTGGGTTTTCTACCCCATGAGGGTTTCCCAGGATAAATATCTGTCTCTTGTGTTTATGCTATGCTTGTTGTTTCTTCAGTGATCCTGTATATGCTATTATTGTGAAATGGAATGTAATGCTGCTATTTTCTGTCTTAGCATATTGAATTTTAACACTCCAAGTCTCTCAGCCCTAGACCACCCTGATCCTTTGGTTTACAGACAATGTCCCAACTAACCAATGCCCATTGATGTTTGGCTTGGTTGCCTCCCCACAAGAACTGTCTTTGGATTGTCCTGATTTGCTTTAAAACTGATTTTGGAACTGCTAGAGTAGAGAAAAGGTAGATGCGCATGGCTTGAAGCACCACTTTTACTAACACCATTCTGCTTTAAGATCCCGATCTCTGCTTTAAGGTAGATGCGCATGGCTTGAAGATCCCGATCTCTGCTATTCTTTTCCTATTCATCTTTCTCCCACGTTTTTCCCCTTCCTCGGGTTGTTTTTTTTTGTTTCCCTTCACTGGATCTTTATCAATTCCCATATGTGGGGGGGCTTTTTTTTTTTAAGGATGGCCTGCCATAGAAGTTCCAACTGCCTTCTGGATATATATCCTTGCCCTTTCTTGCATCTCCTCCGGTGTTTCTACCTCCATGTCTTCCGTTGTCTCCTCCATCTGCATGTTTTTTATCCTGGTTGGGGATTTATGTCCTTCCTTGCATGGAGTTTTATCCTTATTGGGTTCTTCCTCCTCGATCTCCATATTGCTCAAGGTCTCGAACCTATTCCTAGGCCGATTCTTTTTCTCTATGTTCTATTTTTCCTAGGGTGGGTGGGGGGTCTTTTTGCTTTGTTTCTTGCAGTTTTTGACCTGAGTAAATCCTTCGCTATCCTTTTCCTTTTCTTTTTTGTCCCGCGTTGGGGTTGCAGTGGTTTTAAGGGTAGGGAAGCCTCTGCTTATATGTCCATACTCATGGCATTGTTGACATCCGAAGGGGAGTTGTTCATAATCTAGAGGTTGGACCCAGTCTTCATCTTCCTATATCAAATTGATTGCCTCTGGAAGTTCTTGTGAGAGGTTCATGTAGACACAGATTTGTGCATAAGTAGTATACCTTTGAAGCCTTGTCTGCTCTGAAACTTTCACAAAATTCCCTAGGGTATTCCCAATAGCCTCCAAAATTTATGGTTCCCAGTACTCGCAAGGAAGCGAGTATAGCCTAATCCAGACCGGGGCAATACTCAAATCCTCCGTTTCAGGGTTAAACCTCTCTTTCCAAGGTCGCAGGAATAAAACTGTAGAATAAAACAAATATGGTCCCCCCATCAGGACTTGATCCCGATCTTCCTGGTTGAAAAAGATGATGCTGAAGAAACCTTTTGCTCCCAGGTGCAAATCATAATGTTCTTTAGGTTTCCATGTAACCTTAATCCATCGGATCAGATCCTTCTCCTTCGGCCAGATTCCAATGAATTTACTAATGAGGGATTTCTCCTTCCATTGTTCTACTCGGTCTCAAATCTTTTCATATGTGATCTGCAGAGATGGGTTTTCAAAAAATCGGGGTAAACAACCCCCCCGAGTCTTTTTTCTTCAGTCTTTGTCGTCTTCTCGCTTGTTGTCTCCTGATCTGGCTTATTTGAGGGTGGGTTTTGCAATCCTTCGGGACGATTCAAAGAGTGGGAGGGGGAGCTTCCCCCTCTGACCAACGCCATCTGAAACCCCCTGGTCGTTATCCGCCATAAACCCTTGTGGCTAAAAATCAGCGGTCGTCACTAGCCTCTGGGCCAGGACCGTACACAAGTAGGGCGCACAAGGGTTTTTTCACTACATCAAATCTCCTCGATTCTCACGCTCTTCCATCCTTTCTGCAACAAAATAATTGAAAACTATTATTTAATGCTAATTTATTTATTTATACGTGTATAATAGAAAATTTCAATTATTACATACATTTGAAGCACGTTGTTATTGAGATGGCTCCTCTTGCGATGCAATTATTTCCATTTCTTTGACCATATCCTTGTACACTTTTTTGGACATCCCTACTGGCATATATTGGATATCAACTCGTACATCCTTTGGGATTTTCATAATCTTCCAGAAAAATTAACATGACATTAATCTATTTTTATATTGATATGGAAAAAAAGTAAATCTAACAGAATTAATATTAATATTAAAGGAGTGCTTTGTAGTAATATATACATATTTTAGAAAAATATGTTTAGGAATATTACTTCTTGAATGATTTTTTGTTGCTGTTGTATGTTTTTCAATTGCAAATCTAACAAGTCTCATTGACCACTGCTTTGTAAATGCTTCCTATAGTTTAGTTGTAAGCCGGTTCTTTGAATCATCAGATTGATTTCCGTATTGTAAGTGGAAAGTACGTCTATACGTTCTTTCCACTATATCCCTCATGGTTTTGTAAAAGAAATTCCCCTCTCATTAACTTCCAACACCACTCCATATGAGCTAAGAACCAATTCATCATCATTTATATCTTCCATAATTTTAACTTTCTTATGATGACACTCTGTTCCCTTGTTGTCAGTCCCTACAGAACATTAATCCATATGCGAGTACATATTGAATAGTAATTTTTGATTCACTTGATTCATCCTTATGCAATTTCTCCATCAAGGTTTTACGCTCTTTTACACTGAGATTGCAATGAATCTTATTGAGCTTCTCCATTTTCTGGCTCTGGATGACACACATTAACCAATACATATTAGTTAAACTAACATATAATTCAAACATATTAATTTCATATATAAATTACAAACAACTTGCCTTTTTTCGCATGTTTGGATGTGGTGCCATTGTGCCATTTGGAATTATTGGCACTTGAACTCTTATCACACATTTTGTATCAATATACAACCTGTACCATTAAATACATAAGCTATTAAATGTATGTCACAAATAAATCACATAATTTTCAGCTAAAAGAAATCTCCATTATCGATGCATTTGTACACACAAGAAAAAAATAAAAAAAATTATAGTCACGGCATATTCGGTGCTACTTTCCTACAAAAACGCACTGGTGCTTATATCTGTAAATACCACACCGAATTTATACTGAACTTATTTAAAAATCTTTCGTTGCAAATCTATGTGCTTTACAAAAAGCACATTGGTGCGTCATACATACAATTGAGCACTGAAAACATCGAAAGCATAAACAAAAACGAATCAGTATATGAAAAAAATTCAGTTCAGTGCTGGCATTTTCAGTGCTACCTTTAGAATAAAACTTCTAGTGTTTTCAATTGTCTGTAGCACATTGGATTTCCTTGAAACTTTTTGAAATTAATTATTAACAAGGTGGTGTGATTTTTATACAAACACACTGGTACATAATACAAAACAGAGTGCACCAAAAATACCAAAAGCGTTTTTAAAAAAATATAGGTACGGCCGACAAGGTTTGGGATCCAATGCAATAATTGGTCCCCTTGCATCACATGCCAAGCATCTATATATAGAAGCAAAAACATTTTAAATCTAATGTTTCTAAAAGGAGAAGCCCTAATTTGTAAAGTGATAGAGGGAGTTAAACCGTAAGGTGAAATTCTGTAGGCACATAAAAATACAAAGCAAGAAGAAGTAAGGGTTTTTTCTGGGTTGAAGGTGTGTATGAAAATATTTTATTTATTTATTTTTTGATTTTTTTTTAATCTAAATAGGAATACAAATAGTAATAATTTTCATTATTGAGATCAATAGTAAAATGCAAATTTTTTACTATGTAGAGTTTTGAGTGATTCACCATACCTTATCAATTTCAATATTCTGACTAATTTGGTTGCTCCATAGTCCTTCTCCATTGTCCTCCTTGGTAAGTCTCTGTTGCAAAAATCTCCCTTGAATATTTCAACAAAATAATGAACTATTGATTACGTTTTACTTATAAAAACACCTTATGAATTTACCTTTTTGAAATAAAAATGATTGCTCTTTTTCTAATCTTAAAAAAAAACAAGAAGAGTTGCATTAAATAAAAGAGAAACCCAAAGGGCGCAGAAGGGATAGAGACATCCTACCAAAGCAATAGTCTTTTTATGCTAGATTAGGTAATACAAAATTACTACTGAGTCTATCCTTATTATGCCTATTGTATTCTATTAGATTACAAAAGATAACTAAGTAAATTCTACAGTAAGCTCCCAGGAACAATTTACAAAAATGTTTTGCCATAAAAACAATTTAGTGTTGTCTTTCTTGAAATTGTCATCTGAGTTGTTTGTGGCTTGTTGATGGGCTTGAAAGTATTCAACAACCATAGGTGGCTACACTTTGTCTTCCTCTGGTTCCCGTGCGACATTCAAGTCCGGGGTTTTGAAATTTGGACTAGAGTATTCCTCCATAGAGACCTCTGTAGAAGCTGGAGTTTTCAGTTGCTCAATTTTTTTATTATCTATGAACATGTTGTTCATCCTCCATCCATTGAATTTTAATTTTATGCTCCAAGCGAATGTCTAAAATGGAAGACTGAGAGGATCAAATACCTTGAAGTAGCACTTTCAGATTCCCAAACTTGTTGCTGTCGTCTTCCCTTCGCATTGTTTAGCTTTCAGCTGCGCGCTTGCAGCCTATACGCTTCATTTTGTGCTTGGGATTCATAGCTCTCCCTCGGACAAAGGACCAACTCCATTTATCAGACTCCTTCCTTCCACCACAAGTGGAATTTTCAAGAGAACTGAAGTCAATTTGATGTAGCATTGTGTTCGTCTAGAACTTAACATTAATTCTTTGAATTATTTTTCTCCCGCTTATATTTAATGCCTCAAACCAATTTGTATAAAATGATGTGACCAAGTCATAATTCAGGGAGTTTCTATCAAGGAGAAATATGTTGTGGAGGCAGTTCATCTACTGATGTGATTCAAGGTGATGTATAAAAGAAGAATTAACGCATGAGGATGTACCATAAAAAAATGTTTAACAATCAATCCTCAAAGCTTCACATGGGGGAGCAATGAGGGGTCACCCGAGTTTGACGCGACATTACACATAACCATATCATGTTAAGGGTGATAATCGATCTGATAGTCCAATTCCAAGGACCGGGTTATCCTATTCTTCCAGTGATATTCCATTGCAAGGGAATACTTCTTGCTAGCTGAGAAAGGAGCATGAGTCACGGGATGTGCTTGATGGATGAGCCCCCATTGACCTTAAGAAATCCCACTTTCTTCCTCAGTTCTAGATTAGCTTGTCTATCCACAACGATATTATTTTCCATTCAAATGTGAAAGATCATTTTGCTAGAGAAGGCATGAGATTATTTAAATATATTTATGAAGATCGACCTAAGAATCATATTTGAGGGGAGGGAACCTAGTCTGAAATGATTAATGACCAACATAGAGTCTCCTAGTATGACTAGGGGGTTCCAACCCTTTCCTTTCGCTAAACACATTCCTTTAAGGAGGGAAAGAGATTCTGCTTGGTTATTAGCGGCGTGACCAATGTTCCATGAGAAATTTATGCTTGTGTTTCCCCTTGGAGAGTTGATATCACCTCCCGCACCAGCCTCCCCAACTCTTTTTCTAAAATTTAACAAAAGCCTTTTTTTTTCGGCACTACGGTGTGCTTTTTGTGAAGATGCACCGGTGCGTTTTAACAATATACTCTTTGATAATGCAAAACTTTATTTAATTTTTTTGATTCGCAGTGCTTTTATGGGATTACATAGCACCGATGCATTGTATTTGTCATAACACGCTACATAGCCAAAATACATGTATTTTTTTTTTGTAATTTGTTTTCCACTTAATGGTGCGTAAGAGATATATGATCACCCAGTGCGATGTATTATAATAAGCGTACTGTCCTCAATAATAAGCAAAATGCACATAGGGATATATGTTACCAAATATAGCGGATTTTTTAGTTGGCGAAAAATTTAGCGGAGGTTTGATACCGGCGTGCTTGTCAGTTACACGCACCTGTGCTTCTTTGGTTCAAATAGTGCACTAGTGCACATTAGTTTTTTAAGCGCACCAATGTGATAAGAAGTTATCTAAATGGATTTGTGAACATAAAATGGTATATTCCAATCAAATTATCTTTTAAGATGCAACAACATAAATTAGAATACTTCGTAGTAATCATAAACTGCTTAAACAGACATATTGATTGTTGATTTTGCTCAAACTCATGGAGTACAAGTTATAATATGAAATGGCCAATTCTTCAGATTCTAGCACGTTTCAATATTGCTCAAATTCCATCGCGTATTTATCCCTATCCATGTCCACTAAGTTCATATTTTATTTATATTTCCATTTTGTAATTGAATTTTTTATATTTATCTATGTGAATCTAAATAACAATGTATAGAAATTTGTAAGAGCCTGATTCTGAAACTAGTTCGGTTGCATGAAACATTCCACCAGTTCCAAAACATCAGAAGATCTTATCAGGAGCAACATATCGCAAGCAGTTGGTAGATGAAAATGGACAGCCACTTTATCCTACCAATTGTGACATGTCGTTTTCTAGCCATTATCCTGGGTCATTGACGGTAATGCATTGTGTGCTGGATCTCTTTTATGACACGCCGGTAGTGTGTGGTTGTTCAAAATGTCAAATGATGAAGGAGAAACCTTTGCATGTCACCCTCACCCATTATATCAATGATTGACTATGTAATGTTGATGGTCTAATACCTCCTACTGTAATAAAAAATACAATAGGTGATATAGAAAAGACACGTAGGAACGCTTCCTTATGCTCATTTCTTGAAACGTTGGAAGCCACAACAACTAAGTTTCATCCTAAATTGACCAACCCCCCATATTTTTCAGTCAACTGAAAGTTCTAGTGATCCAGAGTATGATAACAATGCCATCCAAAACATCTGTACCAGGAGATCCAAAAAGTTGTATGAGTTGAGCGCAAAAATGTCCATGTACACACCAAGTTCGGTCCAATTGTTAGAGGGTAGCGATGACTTCTCTCTTCCCATACATTTACAAAGTAAATACCAAACTTGTTACAACCATGCTCTATATGGCGCTTGGCCGTCTTCTCTACCTGTGCCTGATGTTGGAACCAAATTCTCCTTTTGTGGTAATAGTTTTATGATTGCCAAGTCAAAGATAGCTGTTGCAAATATTGGGTTGTTTATACTTTCTCATGTACTTGTTCCTCCCAAACAGTCAGTAGCACTTATACCATTTTGTGGTCCTATTTATTCTCGATCTGATTACTTGAATATTGTTAAATACAACATAACATTTCCATGTATAGTATGTGCATGAGTGGTTATGCTTTTGGAAAATTTAATAGGAAGAACTTGCTATACATCGATGGTCATCCTCACACTCATGGGAACATTGCATGTTTCATAAGTAGTTATAGGTGCTCTTTATTCTCCACAATTGTTCATTTGAGGAACATTTCAATGAGTAGGAGTTCTTTATGAAAAGGAAAGCATCCAAGTTTGTTGTTGTGCATGCAATGCATAGTTTGTCTCTTGGTGACGAGTTGCTAATAAACTATAACTTCCGTAGACCACCAACCGCTCGTTAGAGACGACTTGCATTGGGACTACCTTTAGACGTCCCCTTGGGGTGTAATACAAAAGAAATTGATTAATTGTATTTTTGTTATTTTCAATGGTATTGATATAAATGTATTGCTCAATTTGAACTTTTGTGTTATAATTTGCTTGCGATTTAAGTTAATTTATTGTTGGAAAAAATTCCCATGCTTCTATAATAATTGTTTGGTATAATGTTTGAAAAAACCAATTGCATTGTTACTAATGTTATCGATGTAATGCTCAATATTTTTGAAATAACTAGGATTATGATGATGACCAACCTACCTACCATCTTCCTTTGCACCCTACTATAATGTCAAATTGAGAGAAGGATGCAAAAAGAGAAAAAATAGGAGAGGAATCATACCAAGGATGGTTGAATAAACCGCCTATTCAATTCCCACTACGTCCCGATTCACCAATTAGGAATGTCTACAGTAACAACCATTCTTCACAAGTTGGAAATGGAGGCCATGAAACAGGGGTTGGTGTTGGCTTATATAACTGTTCTAGGGGTTTCCAATGTAGACCCAGGTTCTTCGCGGTTCAAGGAACCAACAAAACCCCTATTCATCGTCCCTTTCGGCAATAATATGCGAATAGACTAAGGTCTCACCCGAGGCGAAGTTGAGGGGGTGGCTGCGGAATCAGGTTTCCACAACCTGGTGATGCATAGTTTGAAAAACTGGCTAACAGCGTGCTGCGGGGTTCGCATTGCGGACTCGGACTATGCGAAGTTCACTTACTCCACGACAGATACTTTTGCAAGTTGGGTCACTTGCACAACTAGCGCATCCAAGGACTGCGCGACTCAGATGGGTCTCGACGACAGGATAGCGCAACAGATACTGTGCTTCCTCTTTATAATTAACTACTTCAATGACTTACTTAGTATTTCTATCCATTCATCAACTGCCTTAGATTATTTAACCTTATGACTTGTGCAATATGACAGAACCCAATATACTGCGCACTTCTGGTGCTGCGCTTCGAGGGAGTCGCACAGCACGAAGTCTCCTTACTTAGGTGTTTATCGAACTGGTTTATGCATTTGTTTAACTCAGAAATACTCTACATTCAACATTCATCCTTTTATGCGGTACTTAACATATCATTCCCATCTCATTCTTATGGCGAATACATATAAAAGTAAAAGCATATCAACTGATAAATGAGATTTCAAGCATTCACTGTAAGCAAATATACAAGTGCAAAACACATAAACAATCACACGACACGAGATTTAACGTGGTTAACCCCCAGGATGGGAGCTACGTCCACAGGAATTGTTGTTATATTAATCTTTGGGAAGGGCACAACAATTCCAGTATGCGCACTTAGCTGCAGACTCTCTTCTCTCTCAATAGGCCTCTGCGCACGCAGCTTACAGAGCCTTTACAATGCCTTTTAGCAATTACAAGTCAACATTCAACAACCAACCCTTTCCCTTACAAAATGTGCCCTTTTTATAGATCATGCCCGTAGGTCATGTCTTTACAATACATGGGAAAAAACCCTAAGGTTTTACAAAATTGTTGTGGTTTCTAGCTAACCGGACTGTTAGGCTCTGATAACGACTCCTCCATCATGGCTCTGATAATGACTCCTCCATCGTGGCCATCCTCTGCACGTGGTCACGTCTCTATCAACCCCCCTATCATGCACATGCCAACAAGTCGCTTCAACTAAGCCGTACTTCCTCTAACGGCTTTCTGCGACCGGTTCATGTAGTGCTTCCTTACTTGTGTGACCGGTCGCTTTCCTTCCACATTAATCCTTACCCACCACTTGGTAATCATGGAGCATATTTACCAAAAATAGACCACCAATGGTCTTACCGGAATGTCTACTGGTTTCCTTCCAAAATCTGCCTCGCAGAATCCCCGCGGATCAGGCTCTTCGCAGCGTTGTAACTTCGCAGCTCTTCTGACGCTGCGTTGCGCTCAACTTCGCAGCTCCCAACTGACTTGCCAAAAAGTCTTCAACTGAACTACGCTCAACTCTGCAGTTCCAAAACTGTTTTTCCAAAAATTCCCCACTTGGGCCAGGCCCAACAGGCCCCTAACACTTACATGTGGCTCGTCCCCGAGCCACTTTCAACTTCTGCTTCTCCGAGATCTCGTCCTCCTGTGGAGCTAACTTCGCAATGAACTCTTGATAGGTTGCACTCAGCTTTGCAACCATTTCCTTAGTATCCTGCTCAATCTGCTTTGCAGTTTCTAATAGGTCTGGTGTTATGTCATCCTACGTATGCTCTTGCATGGTTTCTTGACCTTCTTTCAGCTCCTTCAACTTCTCCTCAACCTTCTGCGATATTTGTGGGATTCCTCTTGCAAACGCTGCGATTTGTCTCCCACTTCAGTCTCTCTTTCTCGTAACACTTGAAGTTGTTTTTTCAGTTCCCTGACTTCCGGATACCTATGGAGTCTCTCTCTTGGCTTCAGGGCCTTGAATTCCGCGTCCAGGATTTCTACTGCTGCCTGCTTATGCTTCAAACAATTCCTGATTTCCGCCAACTGCGGATCTTATTCGAGTGTGGTGAAAGTTCTCGTCGCCTCATCCAGTAAGTGCTGGCACCTAGCCACTTCACTGGCTATACTCTCTCTTGCGGCTTTAACTTCCGTTTCTCTAAGCTTTGCCTGGTTTGGTGGTGTCTTCGGCTGATTCTACGCTTCCAAGGCAACAATCTTCGCCTAAAACTCAGTTTGCATATCCTTCATCTCAGCCTTAAGATCGCTAACCACCAAGCCGATCTTAAGGATAGTATCCACGGTCTCTGGCTGCTCATCGCATTCTTGTATCTCTGCTACTACTGAAGCGACAGTATGCTCTAGTTGCCTTCGCCGGTCCTGCTCTTCTTGAAGTGCCATGGTTTTCTTCAAACTTGCCTCCTGCAACTGCTTGAAATTTTCTTGCAACTAATGGTGCTGGGTCAGAGCAACCATACTTCTATCCTGGATCTCTTCTACAACCTACAGGTGCAGATTGTGCAGGCCCTCCAGTGGCAACATCGCAATGTCGACGTCCACATGCTCTATGTTTTGCGGGTTCGAAGATAACTGTTCGCGCGACACCCTTATGCTTAGCGGGTCAAGTTTAACTATGCGCGACTTTGGTGGCAAGGCCAGGGTTAGAGGTGGCCTTTTCTACAGCTGTGAAGTGTCCCCTGACCTTCCTTCGGATTCTGAGTCTCACGGCAAGGGAAAGTTGTGCTGGACTTGCTCAAACTTTTCTGTTATGCCTTGCAGCGTAGTGAGATTCTTTTGTAAGCTTGCCTGGATCGCCTCATCCTTTTTCTCTTTGATGGCCAACAGATCTTTGATCTGCGCAGTGACCGTAGACGCGATCATATCAAAATCGTCATCATGGAGCCTCACTTCTGATGGGATCTTTGAAGCCTTTTGCTTCTTTTTGTGGGGCTTCTCCTGCGTGGAACTTCCAGGTTCCTTTCTTTTCCCAGTTGGTGACTCCTCAACAATAGGCGTAGGGATCGGGTTACTCTCTTCGGAGTCACTTTCAATCTCCACAGGTCCTTCGACTTTATATTCAGGTGGCCATTCCTTCATAATGGTGTCGATATCTTCTTCGTTCATATAATAGGTTCCTTGGAACCATTCAGGGTTCTTCTTCTGAGCCTTCGCTGAAATGTGAATAGAATGCATGTCAGCATAAAAATTGACAGTGCGAATATATTTAGCTGTTACCTCTTTTGTTATTCGCGGCTTATGAATAATGGCATCGCGCAGCTACTCATAGTATGTATGGAAGACCTCAGCTGATGCGCGTTGTCTTTCCGGCATCAAATTTGCCCAAACGTTGGCATACCTTGCTCCTCTACAGTCATTATTGTCCGTGCTTAGGACAACATAATGTTTTGGGTCCTTCCACCCTACAAATGCAATCAATACCATCAACCAGGTATAATGGAAATTGCTGCCATGCATCTGTGTGTCGTTCAATTCTTCTAGAAACTCGTTCAACAGGTATTGACACCATTTGAATCTTCATCCTTTCGTGGCCTTTTCCCCAAGGAGCACTACGCCAGCGGGTATTTTAAGCAGTCTCACTTTCCTCAAAATTTTCCTTGCTAGAAGTTGCGTCACAAAACGTGTAACATCGTCTTCAATGTCGTTGGTGACGAAGCCTCTTTTTCCCTCGACAACAGCGTGTTTTTCCTTCATCTTCGCGGCGACCTCCTTGTCCCTGCTCTTACCTTGAAAGAATTGCTTTGGGTCTTCGCCTCTCTTGCTTAACCCTGTAATCCGATGGATCAAGTCAATGTTTAGGTCGATATTATGATCAATTCTGGCGTTCGGTTGAAGTGCAGGAGCCTCAACAGGTTGAGCAACCCCGAGTCGACTACTTCGGATAACCAACTTTCCGCGACCAGCACATTATTGCCTTTGATGTCCTTCTTCCAGCACATATACTGATATGGCTGGAACTTTGGGTACTTAGGTTCGTTGGGTTCCTTCTGCATCTGAAGTAGGTCGAAGTCCTCCCACTTACATTCTAGGATCTTACCCAACAGGTTTCCTCCCAGTTTGACATGCTTCGAGATAGGAAGAATTAGAATCTCATACTTTGCATTCTTCAACAGCTTAATGACCGGTGCATCTTCTGCATGCGATGAGATATACTGAGGGGTTAACTTCAGGGGTATTTCCTTGTCGCCCAGCGGGATTTATGGCACTATGGAGCTTATCGCCTTTGGCTTCATCTTCTACGCCGCTAGTTCTTTGCCTTTGTCTTGCATAGCTGTAGAGTGTCTTGGTGATCTTCGGGAACCCTGACCTTGCTCTGCAGTAACGTTCTTGCTGGGGGTTCTCATCAACCCTTTAATTCCTCCGTATTTAAATATCCTCACAGTCTGCTGAACTATGAACTCTTTCTCAATAGAGGACTTTTCAGACATTCACTAGGTGTTCTTTGACATAATTATGGGATCATTGATCACTCACTGCAAATAATCTCAAAGTATGGCTGGCAAAAAAATTCGAGGGTCTTGGTAACGCCCGCGAGTCCAAATACAACGGTATTTATAGTCGCAGCTGAGCTTTTCCGTGCCCCTCAACGGCTAGATACACATTAAATATCATGGCCATTGGCCAAATCTGGCGAATATTTCAGTCCTTTTCTTCATTAACTCCTTCAGAACGGATACGTCTGCGTTAAATGCTCAAGCGGTCATCGGCAAAATCACTGTACAGCGGCTAGTTTTCTGACCGACATTGTAACAACTAGTTTTCTGGGGTGTTGCATCGAACTGTGCGGCGGGTTGTCAACTTTCGTCGCGGTCACTTCGCGGTTCTCTTTTTCGTGCTTCTGAACTTTTCCTTTTTCCCGTTCTTTTTGTTCTTCATGGTTGCATCCTGAACTTGCTTGACCCTCCATACGGCTTCACAAAGAAACCAGTGTTGGTCAGGGTCTTCTAGATCTGTTCCCTTAAATATCGACAGTTTTATGTCGTCAATCATTCTTCTTCTTGGTTGCGTAGTACTCTGCATAGTGCTAGGGATAGTACACTGCGGAATAGTCTGAGGTTGGATTTTCTGAGTCGGAATGGTATGAATGATTACTTATGGGATACAATTGCGATGGATGCAATGTTGTTAGATGCATTCCAGGACAATGAGGTGGGGGACGATGATCATATCGATGATACCTTGTTCGAAAGTTTGAAGTCTACTCCACCACCCATCTCTTTGGAACTAGCGAGGAAAATTCTACCCAGTTGGGGACAACAATGTTATTGTATGATATTAAAGCAAAGTATGGCATGTCAAACACATGTTTCTCAAAAATTTTGAGGCAAGTGACCATCAAGTCCCTTATATTTTGAGGAATATTCTCACACAATCAATATTGAAAAAGGTCAATTTTATGAACTTTAAATGACATTGTACATTTATATTTCCCACTAAGTGCAGGGTATTCAAAGATAAGGTACTTTTGAATGATAATGTCTTGCCCGACAATTGCAAAGAGGCAAAGTGAATGTTGAAAATGTTGGGTGTGGAGTAAATATCATATCATGCATGTTCGAATGATTGTATTCTATATAGAGGAGAATATGCAAATAAAGAGATGTGTCCAAAATGTGGGCATGACAGGTACCATAAATCAAAGAACAAGGGCAAAGCACATGGTCCCTCATAAGATATTGGGGCACATGCCTATACTCCCAAGGGTTCAAAGGATTTTTCGTTGTAAAGAATTAGCTATGTTGCAGGGATGGCATGCCTCGCAAAGAAGTGAGGCAGGAGTTATGTGAATCCCAACATATTCAATAGCCATGAAGCATATAGAGGACACATGGCTAGATAAATTCAAGGATAAAGTGTGAAGTCTTTGTTGGTTGTGGAGCCTGATATTCCTTATTCAGAGGTCGTGTTTCAGCCGTGTCTAGATCCCAGCCCATGAAAGGGGGGTTTGGGGGGCTTGCCCCCCCAAAATAGTCACCATGGGGGGTCCAGGGGGCATTTCCCCCGTAGCGAAAATTTCAGAAAAAATTCCTTGTAAAATGTTGTTGCATTGTAAAAATATCTGATTATACGAGAGAGACCGTGAGAGAGTGAAGAGGAAGTTGCAGCGGATGTGCTGCAGATTGTATCCCTTCATTTGTTGGACAATATAATAAAAGGACTGGCAATTTCTCCGTGGACATAGCCCAGATTGGGTGAACCACGTATATTGGTGTCTCTCTTATATTGTGTTTAAGTGATTTATATTTGCATCCTGTTTATTATTATTGCTCCGCGATCATGTTTTTGTAACAGCCTTCGATTGAGCATAGACATGGATGGCGTCAACCCATATTCCCTCCAAAACACCAACTATTTGGTTTGGTATGCAGTAGTTATCAATAACAATATCCCCCCATGGTTGTACGTGAAGAATGGACATTTCATGTTGGCTCTTATAGTCCCCGGCAGAAGACACATGAAGAATATGGATGTCTACCTACAATCATTGATCGATGAATTTAAGGAATTATGGGAAGAGATACAGGTATATGATGTATCAAGACCCATCCCAACAGAGAGGAGTTTTACATTGTATAGCATATGTGCGTACACCACAAATGATTATCCAGGATTAGGAGTTTGCTCTGGTAAAAATGTTTATTGATTTGTTTTATTCGTAACAATATTTTTTTGGCATATTTAATTCAGTGTGACTATTTTGATATTCAACGCTGACGTGATCTGGGATACAATAAATTCGTAGGTCTTGTAACAGAAGTATATCATGGATGTAAATGTTGTGGACCTTCTCTAAAGGCTAGGTCGTCCAACGACATATGAAAGCCGATGTACAACTGCTCTAGGGTATTCCTGGAAGAAGCACACCCTTATAGAAGAGCAATGTTTACTTTCAATGGTAAACTTGTTAAGATCCTAGTGGACGGCCTTCACTAACACCTCGAGGTTTTGGTGTAACGGTTCGTATCATTTGGTATCAGAGCCTCCACCCAGGTTCAAGTCACAGAGCGGGTGGCAACGTCGGCATTGCAGTGTTCGCCCGAGGCTCGTACAGCGCAAAGGGGACACCACCGTACGGGTGCACATCCAGCCCAGAGTCTGGACTGCGGAGCGTGGTGGGATGTTAAGATCCTATTGGACGGACTTCACTAACACCTCGAGGTTTTGGTGTAACGGTTCGTATCAAAACTAGAGAGAACCCAAATGCCTGCAATAATGACATCGACAAACTGGATTAGGGCATATGACAAAGAGAAGGATAAGGATATTACATAAATGTTTGATTTAGGTTGGGAGCCTATGTTCGATGATATAGAATTTTTTGACACTTATGTTTAGAAATTGCCCATTGGGATGGAAAGGAAGTCTGTCTTGTATGAGCTCCCATATTGGGAGAATCTTGAGATTGCCCACTTACTAGATCCCATGCATATGTTAAAAAATGTTTCATCTTCTTTGTGGAGGAACATATCATCGAAACAAAGAGACACATTGGATTTTAGGAAAGATCTTATTTCTTTAAACACTAAAAAGAAACATTGTCCAAGACAAGTAAGTAGAGGAGAGGTTGGTCCCTCTTTGTCTTTCAAATAAGGTGATGTCCAATGGATTTTGAAGAAAGATGATCTTTATTTGGAAAAGGAAGATATATTGGGTGTGAAGGTGCCTTCTTTGTATGGGTCTAATCTACAACGTTGCTTCACTATAGAAGTACATTTGTCGGGGTTTAAATCTCATGACCATCTGAACCTTCTAAGAGTACGTATGTCAAAAACATGATTTTATTTTTTGTTGTTATTTTTATTCCATGGGTTAAAACACAACTAATTTTGTATGTGTTTACTTTGTAATGTCATTATCCTTTGCTCGTGCGTGGTTGTGTGAACCATGACTTCCCTCAGGACCTATGACGTTCCATATCTAAATTGTTTGCATTTGTACGTTGGATCACATCAAAGGAAATTCATATGGTTAGCATTCCACGGTGGCGTCAAGAGATAGTTGAGATTGCTTGTATGTTTGAGAAGGAAATTCCGACGAGTTTCATGGACTTGTAAGTTAATCTTCTAATTCACCTAGTTGATGAAGTTTAATTAGTTAGGTTGGTCTCATGTCATTGGATGTTATTCTTAGAGAGGTACATGAAAAAATTGAAAGGATTTGTTCGACAAAGGGAAAAACCAGATGGGTACATAATATATGAGTCATTCTATTATGCCAATGAGTACATCAAGTAGATTGACGACACACCAGGTGTGGCAATTTGGGACAAATAAAGGGATGAAGAAAAAAGGGAAGGGGAGATACTCCAAACGAACGTAAAAAGGCACACCATAAAGAGTAAGTGACTTATCATTTGTAAAATTTCTATAAAGTGACTATTCACATTGAAGTTCATTATCTATATTTTGATCTCATACATATTGTATGTCGATTTGATTTCATAAATATATCAACAAATTCAAAAATTGATGCCATCAATAAATTCATTATTTACAACGCAGAGGCAACAGAGTAGTGGGTTGCATTGTACGAACATAAGAGGAGGAAATGGGACAGTGACATGAAAGAATTCATATTGTTGAATGGTAGAATCATGCCTTATCTTGATCATTTAAAAGATAATATGCCAATGATATGTCCCAATAGTTGGGTTATTGACCAAGTCAGAGAGAAATACGGTGGATTTAGTCATTACCTGCATGCTGAAGAGGATTGTGAAGAACCTGCAATAATTAATTAATGCAAATACACGAGATATCATAAATAATGGAACTCAGAATCACTTTTATATTGATCACGGGCCACTTCGAGGGGGCAACCTCCTTTGAGCAAGCTCAATACAATTAACTTCATGGTCCTTCATAGGCCTCAACACACACTTATATACTAAGTCTAGGCGCCAATACCATGGGTCAATACTATGTGTCAATACAAACCATGGGCTAAGTCTAGGCGCCAACAACAATAACACAAACTATGGATCAACAAATACTACGGGACGACTTACAAAGCATATGTGTCCAACAACAATATACTAACAAAGTAAAGACATGGGTTCCTAACATCCCCTCTCCCTTAGAAAAAGCTTTGTCCTCAAAGCTTTAGATGTGGAAATTGATGCAGAATCTGAAGGAGTGGGTCCCCTGTAGCATCCTTGGGTTGCATTCCGAGCCACTGGAGCCTTTAGAGTTTCAGGGAGGATTGCGTGGAAGGCTGTAGATGAAGAAGAACCATATCAACGATGTGAAAAGTGCGCTTAGAATGGTGCTGATCAGCTTGTTGTTTCAGTCGAATTCTTGCTATGTGAAGATTGTCCTGCAGAATGAGAAGAAGCTGATCATGGTTTCAAAGAATTGAGTCAATTGCTTGAACTGGGGAGCTGCTGAAGGTGTATGGATGAAGAACTGGTGGTGCCTGTCCAGAGACTGCTTCATATGGTGTCCTTTGAGATGTGGTACTATACCACTGGAGCGCTTCTAGGAAATCCATAGAAATAGTTGTCCAAATATGTGGAGGGATGGGCAAGGGTTCGAGCCGTCCCGAAAGGAGGTTCGTTTCACCTTTGTTGACCTGGAAAGTATCACAGTCAACCACCATCCGTTGAATTGTCATTTTGAGTCCCTTCCAAAAGAAGTTACATTGTTCTTGGTCATACGTTTTGAGGAACCCAGAGTGCCCTACTGATGAAGAAGCATGGAGTTCATAGAAGAGATAGCCCCGTTGAATAGATTGCAACAAATTTGGAACAAGCAGAGAAATAGCTGTAAGAGAAACTGGGTCATCAAATGTGCGAGGAGGAGCATCTTCCACCATATTGTCCTTACCCTTCTGGTAAGTGGTCGCATAGTCATAACCCATGAGTTGGATAACCCATTTCAGGTGTGTTGGGGAGGAGACCCGTTGTTCCAGGAAAGTTTCCAGACGCTAGAGATCAGTCTTGATGCAGAAATAATTCCCCAATAGGGATGGTTGCCACTTCTGTACTGTATGCAAAATAGCCATCATGTCCTGCTGAGATGTAGATGCGGCGAAATGCTTACCAGAAAGGTATCGTGAAGGCGACAAGCCCACTGGTGCAACAAAGACACATGCATATCTATCCAAGGAAGTAGTGGAGACCATTGGTGGGTGCATCTGAAGGGAATGGAGATGCACAATGACACTATGTGAATTCTTCTTAAGCATATTTTCTAGGCGATGTGAACTAATGATGCGGAGAGACCCTGGCTGTAAGCCCATAAATTTGTGTTGTGTCCCATTGACTGAAAACTGCATCCAAAGTTCAGCAAAATCCCATAAGATGGGGCCAAGTGTGCGTAACCATTGAACGCCCAAAACCACATCACATCCGCCTAAGGACAAGGAAAACATGTTAGAGCATAGGTTATAATCTTCCATAGAGATACGCACATTGTGACACTTCCCCTTGCAAGGTAAGGTGCCCCCATTGGCAACCATGACTTCAAAGTTGGAGCAAGGATGGACAAAACAATCAGCCTGTTTGGAAATCCGAGGGTCAACGAAGTTATGAGTGCTACCAGAATCAATGAGTATGGTAAGAGGGAGCTTCTTGAAGTATCCCCTGACCCGCATTATTTGTGGGGTGGTGACGCAGGTTACAGCATGGAGAGAGATCTCGGGTGGGTCGTTCGAGATGGGGTGTCAACAGGCGGGTGTTGAATGTCGACCTGATCATCTACTATATCTGTAGCTTCTTCACCAAGTTATGAGGCAGGCAGAGAATCCACATCCAAGAGATAGAGCTTTTGTTGAACACATCTATGTCCCCGAGTGAAATTCTCATCACAATTATAACAAAGCCCTTTTTCTCGGCGTGCCTGCATCTCTGTTTCAGACAATTGTTTGATAGGAGTTGGTTGAGGAGCAAGCATGATGGGAGGTCGTTGGGAACCCATATTTCTGAAGGGAACAAAGGTGGGTTTGGAGCGTTGTTGAGCTGCGATCTTGTCCTCTGCCAACTTATCCAACCCTAGGACTTCCATCATTGTGTTGGGACAGAACATTTTGACCTCTGAGCAGATTTCATCCTTGAGACCACTGATAAAACAACTCCTGTAGAATTCATCAGACAATCCTTCTGTGTGATTGGCTAGTTTCTCAAATTCTGTCTGATACTCTCTCACTGTGCCCATTTGGTGAAGTTTAGTGAGTGCTCTTGTGAAGTCATCAAAAGCACTAGGACCAAATCGTGGCAAAAGGAGCTGGCAAAAATCTGTCCAGTTTGGCTCGGGATGAGCTTTGATGTACCAAAGGTACCATTGAAGGGCTTCCTGTTCCAAATGAAAGGATGCAAGTGGAACTTTTTGGACATCAAAAGTATTATGCAGACTGAAATATTGTTTTGCTCGGTATATCCATCTAGTCAGATCAGTACCATTGAAGCGAGGAAAATGAAGCTTCGGCCCACGAAAATTGCTGGAAGAAGAGAACCCGGTGGCTGCAAAAGATTCTGGCTGTCGGTTATTGTTCATGGCTGAATGCTGAAGATGGAGGCTGAGAAATTTTTCATCCAGATCTTGGAGTTTGGTTTGGATGGCTGCAAGTGCTTCTTCCATAGTTTTTTCTCCTGCGTGGGTGACAACCATAACCAAGATTTTTTTTTTTTTTGGGTTGACTGGATAGAAAAACAAAAACAGAAATTGCTTCAATAAAGGAAAATCTAGATTTGGGAAAAAATCTGAAGGGTAATTAGGGTTTGACTAGGTTTTGGACACTGTCGAATAGACAGGGAAGCAAAAAATGAGGATTTCAGAAGCGAGGTGAAAGAATGGGAAAATTTGGCAGAGGGGGACAAAGAAGCAGAATTCGGAACGGAACTCTGTGGTAAAATTTGAAGGTGATTGGGTGAAATCTGAGGAAGTTATGGAAAACCCTAAAAATAGACAAATGTGGGATTTTGGGCTTTGGGAAGTGGAATTGGGGATAGGGTCCTCAGGAATGAAATATGTAGAATGAGATTACAGGGGTTCCCCGAAAGTTTCAAAGGAAACGAAGTGAAAACAAGGGAGATATGCAGAAAAAACAGATAGATCTGCAACGGCCCGGAAGTGAGCAGAAACAGAGGGATATGAAATGGCATCGAATGGATCGAAAACGGCTAGATCTGAAATAGATCTGAAACGGCTTTCAGAATGGATCTGAACGGCTGGATCTGAAACGACGTAGCAGTGATCAACAACAGTTCAGTTGAAAATAGATATGGACCCCAGGTATGTGCAGCTTCCTAACAATCCAGGGGTTTCACTGGGCCACCAATGCTGTCTGACGGCTTGCGTATTGGGGCAGTACCCCTCACTCCATGGCTCAGGTAAAACTGATAACCGCTTTGCCACAAACGACAGCTCTTGGTTTACCTCATGGTTGGGATCTAGTCAATCAGGTAGGGGTTGTTGCCCTTTTCACTGGCAGGTCCTCTCAATGGACCAGCTACTTTGGGGTTCCTGTGGTACTCCTCACAATGAGTTTTAGGGCTTATGCCCAAGTACTTCCCATAGTTAAGCGGATAGGGATTATTCCCAAATCCGAATTTGCAACAGATGCGAAAAAAATTTGGCAAAAATTTCACCCAGCGAGCCCAAGAAAGTGCTCTGATACCAGATGTGAAGAACCTGCAATAATTAATTAATGAAAATACACGAGATATCATAAATAATGGAACTCAGAATCACTTTTATATTGATCATGGGCCACTTCGAGGGGGCAACCTCTTTTGAGCAAGCTCAATACAATTAACTTCACGGTCCTTCATAGGCCTCAACACACACTTATATACTAAGTCTAGGTGCCAATACCATGGGTCAATACTATGTGTCAATACAAACCATGGGCTAAGTCTAGGCGCCAACAACAATAACACAAACTATGGATCAACAAATACTACGGGACGACTTACAAAGCATATGCGTCCAACAACAATATACTAACAAAGTAAAGACATGGGTTCCTAACAAGGATGCACTAAATAATTGGATTGGGTACGACAACTTGCTAATAATATCTTTGTGTACATTTTGAACTTCATAATGCACCTTTGAATTGTAACGTCTATATTTCGTATTTTAATGGTTGCGTAATTAGACATGTGACACTGTGATTTGTTTACTTTTTACAGGTGCATTTGTTCCCATCTATGTGGGAACATGGGCATCATTTTCGCACCAAGGATGCCAATGATGGACACATCAGAATAGACTGTGGAGTGGAAGTCGAGTTCGACCAATCTAGTCGTGCTAGCCACCGCGATAAAAACTTAATAGGGGGGAAGTTAGGTTACGTCAGAAAGATGTAAGAGATCATCCAAGTGGAATTCTCTTCTTTCCAATGTGTTATTTTTAGGTGCAAGTGGTGGGGCACCTTCGACCGAAATACTGTAAAGGAAGATCGTGATAGTGGGTTGATATGTATCAAATATTGAAAGATGTGGAATGAAACCAAGGAACCTTATGTTTTCCCAAAACAATGCAACCAAATGTTTATTTTACCCGGATGTGTCGGATAAGGATTGGTGGTTCGTATTAAGACATGACCCTAGATCTAAACATATTTTTGAGAACAACAATGCTACCATGCCAAACAAGGAAGATAATCAGGGTGATGAGAACAGAGAGTGATATATACATGTTTTATTTCATCATTTATAGTGTTGTTCATGTGTCTTATTTTTATCTTCATTTTGGTAGTTATATTGTTTTTTATTCATCTTATGACCGTGGAAATGGAATTAAGTTGTGAAATAATAAGTTAGCATGTGTAGAATGTGGTTTGAAGAGATGGGATTTTGAATTTTTCTGAAAACAGATGGTTTATTTGTTATCTATGGATGTAACGTGAATCAACATTATAATCAAAAGATGAATGTACTAATTATATTGTGTTACCATCTATTCTAAATAAGAGAATGGATTTTTCCCGATGTATTGTGAAAGGTTTGAAAATACATGTTTGATAATGATATGATTTGTTTGAAATATTTTTTTTAATGTTTTGATATAGATAAGAGATTATGAAAGATTAATCCATATAGGCTCACAATACACTCATAGCCTATGGCTTGAAAGATATGATCTCTACTCCAATCAATATTTCATACAATATTACAATAGGTCATCCTACAATAGTAACTCCATTCGTCTACTCATAATATTATCTTAGTTATTCAACATCCTAAACAATGTAGGGTCATGCATAATATATAAGTTGGTATTTCGATTGTCAATTATGACTAGGTTTTATATCATCCTTTATAACTATCCATTAATTTAAAGTTTTGTGTTGAAGGGTAAGTACACTAATTTTATGAAGTCTAATCATAAACGTTCACTCAACAAACGATAACTTTAATTTGTAATTTGAATTTTTTTTTTGGTACCAGGGGAATCAACAACTGGAGTTGGGCTGGTACTCGTGTGACACGGGGTCCAGGGATCAAATCTTGCTACCACTATACCCCTAGGTTCATCCATAGGGCCCGAACCATGGCACATGGGTAAGATTGGGGGGAGTCGAATATGTGACCTTCCATTTTCAACCGATTACAACTTCTCATCTATACCACTTTAGCTTCCCCCCACGGGATTTGTTATTTGCAATTTTTAATTGTAATAAATTGTAAATTTAATTTGCAATTTGCAATTTGCAATTTTAATTTGTTATTTGTAATTGTAATTTCTAATTTGAATTTGTAATTGTATTTGTGATTGCAATTGTAATTAATTAATACAAATTAATTAATTTATAGGCTCGTTTTCATACATATTGTTCTACAATTTTATTAATTTCTCTTTGATACAATTTTTTTTAAATACCATGTTAATATGCATTTATAATGTCCATACCATATTTTTTTCAACAAATCTATGAACTTCATATGTACCTTACATTATAAATAACGATGAAACACAAGCCTATATGCATGAATTTTAAATGTTTCTAACAAAGAAGCATATATTTCATCAATATGTTGTATATGAGAATAATGATCAAACACATTCCCATCTAAAGTACATAGTCACAATGAACATATACGTTCACTCAACAAACTGTAACTTTAATGTTGTAATTTGCAATTTCTAATTGTAATTTGTAAATTTAATTTGCAATTTGCAATTTTAATTTGTTATTTATAATTTGTAATTTGTAATTGTAATAATTTTAACCGTGTAGTATAAAAGTTCTACGATTTCAAATAGAAAAATTTGGTATTTTCAGCACGATTTTGAAAAAATTCGACAATCTAAAAAAAAAAATCCTGGTTACAACTCTCAAACTTTGAAATTTTGGGTGCCCTATGGTTTAATTGGTGTTGAATCCATTTATACCATCAAAATCACCATTAAAACATAGTTAAATTCATATTTTGCAAAATAAAAAAACGCTGGATTCTGGTGAAAAGCCCCTATTTGGGTCAAATCGGCGAATTTTTAGACAACTCCAATTTTAATTGTAATTTGTAATTGCAATTATAATTTGTAATTTGTAGTTGAATTGTAATTAATTAATACAAAATAATTAGGTTCATTTTGATACATATTGTTCTACAATTTTATTAATTGCTCTTTGATACATAAATTTTTTAACATATTAATTTGCATGTATAATGTCCATAACATAATTTTTTCAACAAACCTATGAACTCCATATGTACCTTATTTTGTAAATGATGATGAAACACAAGCCTATATGTATGAATTTTAAATGTTTCTAACAAAGGGGCACATATTTAATCAATATGTTGTATATGGTAATAACGATCAAACACATGACTACCTAATGTAAAGTACATCAGTCACAATGAACATATACATCTAAAGAAATATAAACATTATCTACCAACATAAGGTAGCATACACATTAGGCATCACAAAGTCTACAATAATTTAAACATTATCTAACTGCATCATCTAACATATACATCTAACACATATAAACGTCATCTAGCAGACAAATCTAATAGTCACATCTAATGAAACACACGCATTGTCTAACATCATTATCACACACATCTAACAAGTTGCATTATTTAACATACACATCTATGAAGCACATCTAACATTAAACATATATAACATGACCTAACAATATGCACTTCAACATCATGATCATATAAATAAAGTATATCAACATGAACATGAACAATGCACCATATATACATATATGAACAATAATATCAAACTCATGATACATGATCTCAAATGAACATCTCAAGTCAAATAATTTCTATGACATATAATGTCCACCTCCAGAACCAAAGGCATCAGTACCTACACCAGTAGAGTGTGAGGAATCAATACCTCTGCCAAGATGAATTGGAGAGTGAAGCAGTGAAATAATCGATGGATCACGATATCTCAGAATGTGACTAGATGCCACCAATATATATATAATAATAGAACGCTGGGGTACAACACTAGAAGATGATGGCTGGTCATGGAGGAGATGGACATGGGGGGTATGCTACATGTGACAAAGAGGCCTCAACTGATGCAATGTGACTAGATGAATTTCGGTGACTAGACGAAGTGTTATTGGATGAAGTGTGTCTAGAAAAAGAGTCGATGTCATCGCGACGAGCCCTCAACTCTATGATAAGCCTCATAGCTCCAACGATATGATGCATACCTTTCACGTCCCCTCCCATCGATCCGACACAAGGAAGGGAACATGACTGCAAATATTGGGATTTTTACCCAAAACTAAGCCCCATTCATTATAATCATACAAATAAAACAAATGTGTGCAGATGCAAATAAAAATAACATTCGCAACGGAATTAAACTGTCCACACACATTTCTCATGCATACATTCAACAAAATCAGAACAATCAATACATTACAGAATTGAATACACAGAGATAGAATACTTATCTTCATTGTGAAATTGTCCCTAGCAACTAGCTACACAACTGCAACGTTCCACACAACCATAGGCCAACTATCCTCATCAATCTATCAACATAGTTTCCACCCCCGAGTTGAGCATGATTTCTACAAGGAACGAGAACCTACATTTGATGCACATCAAGAAGACCATCACATCTAAGCCAAGCCAGTCCATAGCTGGGTTTATCAGGCTAAATCTGAACCCTCTCCATTTCTGGATGCTTGCAATCAAGCTCAAGCCAAAGCAATGGATACTCATAACCCATAACCCAACATTCTCTTTCTACACACAACAAACACAATCATTGGGCATGGTTACACATTTTTAACAATGGGATTTAGAAACAAGATGGCCATGGGTTTTCCCCAAATCGTGGGCACACCAAAAACAGATTGTGAGAGGGAAAAATTGACCAAAGGGTAGAAAATGATTTCTCCCATGGATATATGAGCATTCAGTGGGCCAAAACAACCTCTGTGGACCCCAAACCGATTTCCCCTTCCTTACCACAGTTCAACAACATAAAAACGACTTCCTAGTTGAGGAAAATGAAGGAAAAAAATGGGAAAAAATGTGAAGGAAAACACCCAAGAAGCTCAGACTAAGTGAGGGAGAAAAAGAAATGGTGAATAATGGATTGGGGAGCAATTTCGTGGCTCCTTTCTTTCCCAGGAATCCAAGCATGTTTTCCAAAACTGATGGCTTTCCCATACCCGAATTTGGACAACCATACCTCTCCATTCCCGAAGGCATTAACTACCTCAACCAAATCTTGGAAGAAATAAATGATTGGGTACAAAAGTCAACATGGGTAGTTGAGGGTTTATGAGTTCTCTCATTGACACTTGGCTTGACTTGATTGGCTCCAAGGGTTTGAATATTTACCTCCCAATTCCTTGTAAAAATCATGCTCCCATCTCTTGTTGCATTACATAGCTAGTTGTGGGTCTTTTACTAAAATGCATATTTACATGATATTTGCAATTCCATTGTGCCTGGATAGCACGCAAACCATATGCATCACTAAATTGATGGCGGGGCCTTGGCCTTGAGCTCCTCACCATGATTTTATAACAATATTGCATCCTTTACATTTTAATGTAATGGGGTCAAAATAAGGATATTACAATACCCCCCCCTTGGAATAACATCGTCCTCGGTGTTCCAACACTTAGGAATACATACCCACTTTACACGTGTCTAAAAATTCACAAAATGTGGCACGTCTGTCTTGCATTTCATCTTTTTACTTTGAGATTTTAGGACCAAGTCCTTTGGCTTCCACAAACTTCTCCTAGTAGCTTTGATCTTCCAGCTCTGCAGGTGGGCATTGCTCCACAACAATCCCTTCCTTTTATTTAACTTCCAGCTGATCTACAAGTCTAGAATTTCATGGCTGCTATCTTTCTTGCCATCCTGGCAACTATTTGAAGAATATTTTCAGCCAAATCCCATAGCCTTTGGTCTGCTTCCATGGCCAATCTACACAAATGGCTCTCACTTTGCTCACTAGCAACACTTGGCTGGTAACAACTGCAATCAATGGATTTCAATTTCTCACCTGTGAAATTCTCCATGGCAATTCCTGTTAGGACAAGCATAATACAATATTAAAATCAGTCAATTATTTGCTCAATTGACATGGAAATCCCATGATTTACTCATGAGACTTCCACACTTTTCATGCTTTCCCAACATACACACGAACTCATTCATGTTCATCCTTTCACAGGGAATTAACTATTTCAACATTCACAATTTATTTCAAGCAAATAAACACAATCTACTTTCAGTCATGACATGCATGCAACAATTTTCTGTTTCTAAGATGCATCAGTCAAAAGGAAAGAGAAGAGTAAGAGTTTCCCCCTCTTAGTCTTGTTCGAATCCGGAGCTACACCACCACTGTGGTTTCATGCTCCTTATCCTCTTTCACTTCAATGTGAATGCTTGACTTTCCCTTTCTTGGCTATGACACTTAGTGTCTAAGGTCTGTATAAGGCTTTTCAACCAAGGAACCCTTCCCCATTGTTGCTTACAAAACCTTTGGCTGCTAGGACCCACACAAGTCCACTAGCACCATCTTTCATTGCTGCTCATACTGAGCTTTCCAGGACAGTCACATGTCCACATGCACCCTTAGGATGCCTTCATAATCCTTGCTTCTAGCAATACCTACACTCAAACATTGAATCAATTCAGATGTTTAGTTTATTCTCATAGGGTTTATCTCTAAGCAAGAGTTTAAGAAATCATGTACATGTGTATTTTATATTAAATAAGCAAGAGGCTGCAAGATAACAAAATACTTATTTGTATTGGATGTCTTCACTTTATTCCACAAGATCCTTCTTTGCTTTACAAGCCTTGGATTTCCCATGGATACAATAATGAATGTTGGGCCAGCACGCAGGCTACTCCACAATCATTCGAATAGGAAATGCCAAGTCAATACGCCGTCTGGGTTTATCAGGCATCCCATTTATCAATATGCTAAACCAATACGCTGACTGGGTTTATCAAATATTTAAGGAATGTTTTGCCAGCACTCCGACTGCTCCACAACATTCAATGCCCAACCAGTGCACCGACTGGATTTACCAAGCATTTATGGTGCCTTCAAGGTCCTTTCTTTTTGCAATGACCAAGGTTTCGAATCAAAGAAACAATAGTGTATCAGCTTGGTTGTCATAAGACTTGTTCATGAAATTTTCATTATCTGAAATAAAAATGAATGAAAATTAAATACTTATCTGTATTGGGCAGTTCCTCACTACTCCACAGGTTTCCTTCTCTGCTTTACAAGCCTTGGATCACCTGTGGGGTGGATGCTTGGCCAACACACATGCTGCTCCACAAAATCAAGTAGTTAATTCCCAACTAGTTCACCGATTGGATTTACCAAGCATTGGTGGTGCCAAACCAGTCCCATACCTGGTTTTACCTCTCCATTTCCAAGCCAACACATCCTCTTGGGTCATCATCCAATGGAAGGAAACTGCACCACAACCATTTCTAGGTCAAGGCTCTACTACGAAGTCGTAGGCATCTCAGGGTTTCCAGTCAGTCTCGGTACCCCACCTTACTGCTGACCCAATAGAGATTTTATGCCTTCATCAATATCACCACACCTTCACACACCACAGCCCTTCACACACACATCAAATCTTCATCCACACAAGGATGACACTCCTTCTCCTATGCAAACCAGTGGTTCCCTCTAGGAACTCTATAGGTGACTTTCTTGACTGCAGGATAGCATGGCCCCACAATACCCACTCACACTACACAAGGATAATACCCCTTTTCTACTACACATATCCTCGGGCCTATCCATCCCTTCTAGTGTTCTTTAGTGTGAGCGTAGAAAGGTTACCAATGCTTGTATAGTCCTCCTAAGTACCCTTTCTTCACTTTGCCTCTCAATTTGCAACACCAAATTGCATCTGTGTACGCTGAGAACACAAGAATGATAAGCAAACTCATCAATATTGCTGCTTTAAAATTGTATCCATATTTCATAACAAACACTATCAAGTATTGAAACACCAGGAATGCATCCATTCCCTTAGGGTGTAGTCAATATTGACAACCCTAACATAACCTAGCACCAGAAAGGTGTGCACCCCTTTCCGATGTGAGCCATGTAGGCCCTAATCATACTCAAGTAGTCTGAAATAATATAAATAAAATAGAACATGCTTTGCATATTAGCCCTAATAATTAGACATGCATATTATTATCTAGGGTTATATAATACTTATCCCTTTTCAGATGTATTTTCTCTTCATTTGCGAAGAATGGGGGCTCCCTTCTCTGAGTCAACAGTCCTTCGGTTTTCCACCGCAATCTTCTCATGTTCCATAACCCACATATTCCTTCTTGGCATAATTTTACCATCTCACTCACATGGTTTACCAACATGCAGTGTAGCCGAGATGTTATCAAAATTTACAATGGCGTTTCACCCGAAACCCATTTCCAAAGCATGGGATCCTTCCCATGGATTTTTGCTTCTACAGGCCATCACACATGGTCTTCTGGCAAGGTGTCTTCCTGACACACTCCTCAACAGCCAAACAGTCAGCAAAATTTAACAATCAAATTCAAATTTGATTTCCCTAATCAGTCAATGACATTAATAATTAAATTCAATCATGAATTTACAATTATGTTTCCTAGAGGAATTGATTTGGTTTAACCATGAGGCTATCCTCATATCGTTTGGCTCCTGTAAGTGGCATCACTCTGTTTATTATGGCTTTGTGCTTGCTACCATACATCAACATCCACTTACAACATGTCCTCCCGACACAATTCTAGAGAAGCCAAACAACCATTAGTAATTATTAGCAAAATTTCAAACCTAAAATTTACAAATCTGTTCCATGCATAAGTTAAATTTCACAACCATGAGAACCTTCTCATAACCTTTGGCTTCTACACATGGTAGATTCTGGTCTTTACTATGGACTTATCCTCATTTCCATATTCAAGACATTTCTATCTGAAATCTGAAACTTTCAATCATCCAAACACGTTGTGAGTATCTATGCAAACAATCTTCTCATTGCTACAATAGTCACTGAAGTGATCTTAGAATTATAACACTCAATAATTCAAACACTTTCAGCTGTTAACATTTGAAATGCAATGAAATATATATATCTATATATGCATCATTATCATTATAAAATTGCAAGACACGATCTCATTATCCCTGCAATTTAAATAAAAACTCCAACATCCATTACTTCGCATCCATATTCTTTTTATGCAACTCTGTCCTTTCGACAGAGCACTTGGTAGACCATCAAACATGACTACCTTCATGCAATTCTTCTCCTGCATTCATAGCAGCTCATGAAATGATCCCATAATTACCCCTAATTCATCATTTCATCTATTAGCTAATTGCAATGAAACATACATAACATAACCATGCATTCACACAATGCATCTTAACATATGCATCCACACATGCATGCACCTTTACAACTTTGCACAACTTTTCATGTGCATTCACTCAATGCAACCACAATATTTATAAAATCTCTTAATGCATATCCACTCAATGCCACCTTGCACTGATTCATGAATATTATACTGTCATGTCATTCATTCTATCATAACAGGACCAAAAGTCCTTACTTGCTTTGGTTATTAAACTCATAACCAACATACACAAATGGCATGATATAATTTCATATGAATGCATTGAGGTTTCTAAGCAACTATAGGGTGTAAGGCTCCTTTCCTTCACTTACCCACCCCTCACCATACTCGGTAGGATGACATTCACGTTCAGGCACTCGGTACCACATGCAAACCAAATCAACATAGTTTAAACATAGTTGAAGGGATTACCAAATCCTCTTTCAACAATCATGCAATTAAGCACAAATAACCATTACCTGCATGGCTGTCATTAACATCGCTTGATGTTACCTGATCAGTTGGTCTCTTATCAAGGCTACACAGTCCTTTTTCCAACCTTTTGATCATGAATCATTACTCCAACCTTCCCTCTCAAGGTTTGCTGGTCACATGATGTAACTTCTTTGGATTTTCAATCATGTTTCTATGGTTTGATTCCTACAACCATTATCAACAACATTAACTGTCATCAACCATAGTCAATACCATTAATGGGTTACTGCATGTGTAACTTCACTACCTTTACCCATATGCAACATCATGATCATGCATAAGCAATTCACATGCACTATGCAATGACTCTTTACTCATGCCCACTAATTCATATGCATTTAATCTACTACTCTCTTTCATTTCCAGCATCCCTATGCCATAATTTATATGCATGACAACTTCAGAATTATAAATACAATAGCAAGAGGGTAGTGGAGGGATTATCCCTTCCAATTTTCCATCATGACATGGAGCTCCTCCTCCACATCATAGTTGATCCTTTTCTTGGCTTCCCTACCAAGCACACAATGATTCATTAGCTGTGATTTCTCACCAAGTAGCAATTCAATACATATACATATGTAAAACATTTATACTTGCCACTTTTTAAGCATACAATTCCTATGCTATAAACCGAAATAGTTTAAGGTGAGAAATTTCCCTCTTTATCAGCATTGCCTTACTGCTCCAATTGCTTTCATAAATTATGGTCAAGTCCAACTTGAGCTTTCTTAGACTTCCCTGCACTTGTCATCATTGCAATTGATTCAATTCTAACTCCATAAGGAGCCTTTTCAAGGTCCATTATATACCCTTGCACCTTATTCAACTATGAGACTTCCTTTCTTCTCTTATGGAAACATTTGCCACAATTCTGAACCATACAATTCATTCACACATGGAAATGCCTCATTACATTCTCAGAAATACAAAAAATAATTTCCATGCATTATGGAGACAATCCATATTGACTATTTCTATCAGCCACATAATTCTCTTCACAATCAATGACTGTCTCCGGGGGACGACGGGGGTCAAGGTGGATTTCCCCCTTGTGGCTGCCATTGCAGGGCGGGTCGAGGGCAATGCCCTCATTTTTTTTTTGTTGTAAATGTTTCAATTTCATGCAATCTGGTGCATACGTTCAATGCCATTTTTCAATTTATGGAACCTCAAATCTCCTTGGAAAACTGCTCAAATTTCCTGTTTTAGCGAACTTTTGAATTCTCCTCTAACCTGTTTCGGAGCAACTTCCAATTTTTCTCCGATCAGCGCACTCATCCTTTTCCGCCGACCATTTCGGCGAGTTTTCCATTTCTCACCGATTGACGGGCTCATCCTTTTCCGTCGACTGTTTCGACAAGTTTTCCATTTCTGGCCGATCGATAGACTCATCCTTTTTCGTCGACCATTTCAGCGCAATTGGCGATTTGTCGTTGATCAACGTAACTTCCACTTTTGCGCCAATTGTTTCGGTGCAACTTGCAATTTGTCGCCGATCGATGCAACTTGCACTTTTGTGCCGACCATTTCAGTGATTTTCCAACCTCTCGCCGATTCAATGGACTTTCTATTTTGTTGCCGATTGTTTCGGGGCACTTGCCGCTTTTTCGCCAACCGTTTCGGTGAATTTTCCCATTTCTCATCGATCGACGGACTTATCTCTTTTGCGCCGAAACACATATGTGACCCATTCACTTCTTCGCCGAAAGTTTCGGCGCTCTTGCCAATTTTACGCCGACACAGAATTAGTAGAAACTGAAAAAACACTTAGAATTTTTTTTAAATTTTCAAACTTTTGAAAATTTTCTTAATAATCAGTGCTGAGCAGGAAAATGCGTACCTCTGCAAGTTACTTGATTAGGCCCATATAGGCCCAATGTTGTAACCATTTCTCTGATACCAATCTGTCACGTCCCCTCCCATTGATCCAACATAAGGAAGGGAACATGACTGCAAATATTGGGATTTTTACCAAAAACTCAGCCCCATTCATTAGAATCATACAAATAAAAAAAATGTGTGCAGATGCAAATCAAAATAACATGCACAACGGAATTAAACTGTACACACACATTTCTCATGCATACATTCAACAAAATCAGAACAATCAACACATTACAGAATTGAATACACAGAGATAGAATACTTATCTTCATTGTGAAATTGTCCCAAGCAACTAGCTACGCAACTACAACGTTCCACCCAACCATAGGCCAACTATCCTCATCAATCTCTCAGCATAGTTGCCACCCTCGATCTGGGCATGATTTCTACAAGGAACAGAACCTACATTTGATGCAGATCAAGAAGACCATCACATCTAATACGAGCCAGTACATAGCTGGTTTTATCAAGCTAAATCTGAACCCTCTCCATTTCTGGATGCTTGCACTCAAGCTCAAGACAAATGAATGGATACTCATAACCCATATGCCAACATACTCTTTCTACACGCAACAAACACAATCATTGGGCATGGATACACACTTTTAACAATGGGATTTAGAAACAAGATGTCTATGGGTTTTACCCAAATCGTGGGAACACCAAAAACAAATTGTGAGAGGGAAAAATCAACCATAGGGTAGAAAATGATTTCTCCCATGGATATATGAGCATTCAGTGGCCCAAAATAGCTTCTATGGACCCCAAATTGATTTCCCCTTCCTTCCCACAAT